>CM056056.1:59873846-61073846 GCA_029574335.1 Rana kukunoris
AGGAGCAACCCTTACCTAACTCCAGGTTGCTACATACATATACATAGTTTTTTTATAATATGTACAATGGTGTGTACTGTAGGCTATGATTCATGGTGGAATTTGGATCTGAAACTGACCAAAAGATGCACAGAGCTCCTGTGCAAACTCGCACCAGAGCCGCAGCAGAGATATATGAACCCTCTCCATATGTGAGCCGGTCCAAATCTTCTGCTATTGCGAATTGGATGCAAAAAATTTGCATCCAATTCACAATGGTGTGACGTTACTTGTATATCAAGACATCGCTTGTATATCAAGTCAAAATTTATTTAAACATTTTGCTTGTCTTGCAAAACGCTCTCAAACCAAGTTACTCTCAAACCAAGGTTTTACTGTAATCAGTTATTAGCAGCGGATTATATATATATATATATATATATATATATATATATATATATATATATACATATATATATATATATATATACATATATATATAGTACAGACCAAAAGTGAAAATTGTAGATTCACACTGAAGGCATCAAAACTATGAATTAACACATGTGGAACAAAAAAGTGTGAAACAACTGAAAATATGTCATATTCTAGGTTCTTCAAAGTAGCCACCTTTTGCTTTGATTACTGCTTTGCACACTCTTGGCATTCTCTTGATGAGCTTCAAGAGGTAGTCACCTGAAATGGTCTTCCAACAGTCTTGAAGGAGTTCCCAGAGATGCTTAGCACTTGTTGGCCCTTTTGCCTTCACTCTGCGGTCCAGCTCACCCCAAACCATCTCAATTGGGTTCAGGTCCGGTGACTGTGGAGACCAGGTCATCTGGCGCAGCACCCCATCACTCTCCTTCTTGGTCAATTAGCCCTTACACAGCCTGGAGGTGTGTTTGGGGTCATTGTCCTGTTGAAAAATAAATGATGGTCCAACTAAACGCAAACCGGATGGAATAGCATGCCGCTGCAAGATGCTGTGGTAGCCATGCTGGTTCAGTATGCCTTCAATTTTAAATAAATCCCCAACAGTGTCACCAGCAAAGCACCCCCACACCATCACACCTCCTCCTCCATGCTTCACAGTGGGAACCAGGCATGTAGAGTCCATCCATTCACCTTTCCTGCGTCGCACAAAGACACAGTGGTTGGAACCAAAGATCTCAAATTTGGACTTATCAGACCAAAGCACAGATCTCCACTGGTCTAATGTCCATTCCTTGGGGTCAATTCACAAAGCTTTATTTTCAGATTGCGAGTGTTATTTTAACGATTTTGCACGTTATTGAAGCTAGTTCAATTCACTAAACGATTTAACGCTTTGAAAAATCATCAAATAACGTTTCCCTACACAGAACCGATATTTTAAGGTGTGGATCCTTATTAAAGAGTCAAATCGTTATTTTAAAGATTGAAATCGTTATTTTAAAGAGTCAAATTGTTAAATATGTACAGAAGTGCAATTCACAAAGATTTTTTTGACAGTTACCAATCGTTAAGCAATCGTTAAATTAACACCTCCCTCAGGGTGGCGTTATGACATTTCCCAGGCGATATTTTGTTGTTAGAGGAAGCTTTTGGCGATTTTTGTAGTGTAGTGTAGTGTTGGGCAAGATGGAACCATGCTCTATTTGAACTTAAAATTATCCAGAGGCGAAGAAGAACATGTTAGAATGTTGTTCAGATTTATAAACGTGTTTTCCGTTCACGTACTATATTGGATGACTTTTTTGAAACCCAGGTGATAGCTAAATTCCGATTATCATCTCCCATGATTTATTCTCTGTATGAGGAAATACACATGGCTTTAGAAAAGCACACACTAGAAATTATGCACATCACATGCTCAATCTCCATGTGTATTGCTTGTGTCTCTCTCTCTCTCTGTATCTGCTCTTTTCCACATGCAGCTGTTCTCCTCCCCTTCTGCTCCCAGAATGCATCTCTCCAGCATTATTTAACGATCTTAAGAGTTATTTTAACGTCCCGAATCTTAATAATAACGTCTGAGTAGTTAGCATAACGATTGGATAAAGAGTCAGTTGAAAACCATAACGACTATGTTAAATAACGATTATAGCTTTCGTGAATACCATGTTTGCTAGCGTTAAATAAGGAGTGCTAATTTAACAACTGAAGAAAACCAATAACGTTTCTCTTTGTGAATTGACCCCCTTGTGTTCTTTAGCCCAAACAAGTCTCTTCTGCTTGTTGCCTTTCTTTAGCAGTGGTTTCCTAGCAGATATTCTACCATAAAGGCCTGATTCACACAGTCTCCTCTTAACAGTTGTTCTAGAGATGTGTCTGCTGCAAAAGGTGGCTACTTTGAAGAACCTAGAATATGACATATTTTCAGTTGTTTCACACTTTTTTGTTATGTATATAATTCCACACATGTTAATTCATAGGGCCAGATTCAGGAACACTTGCGCTGGAGTATTTGGATATGCGCCGCGTAACTGTGCTGATGCGCCGACGTTTCTATGTGCCCGTACCCACCAAACTAGATGCGCCCAATAACGGGTCATTTGCGACCGGCGGAACGTTCCGACGCCAGAGTATCGTCAGCGTTTATTTTCGCTGGGCGCATCAGTCGCGCCCATTGATTTCCCCTGCAAATATGCAAATGAGGGATTTTTCTCAATTCACGAACGGATTAGCACCATACGCTGGCTACATGCGCCGCGCGTATCTGATCCGTCCGGCGCAAAGTTATTTCTACAAAAGGCTGCTTTATCTTTACTCCAGACGGTCACAGGTCAGCAGGAGAGCAGCTACAGCAGCGTTACCGACGATCGGAGCTAGCTGAGCACCCCCACTTGCAAGGACAACACCTCTGTGTGCCAACATGCCAGGGGCACTCGTGGTCCTAGAACTACTGATGGGTCCCCTGGAACCAAGAAGGCGGGCACGTGAGAGGATATACCGCACTCGTATGAACCTCTTTGGCATGGGGGATGAGGAGGTGTATCGCCTATTCAGATTCAGCCCAGATGCAATACTTGAACTAACCACAACCCTGCAGGATGACATCACCAGCAAGACACACCGATCACAAGCAGTGCAGCCACTGGTGAAGGTACTGGCAACACTCCATTTCCTTGCAAGTGGATCATTCCAGCGTACAAGTGGAGTGGTGGCTGGGATGTCACAGTCCTCCATAAGCAGATGTGTGCACCAGGTTGTCCCTGCAATCCTCAGACGCATGTCCAACCAGTTCATCAGACCCACCACTGAGGAGCTGCGGCAGAAGGCAATGACAGATTTCTACAACATTGCCAGATTCCCACGCACTGTGGGGGCCATTGATTGCACACATGTGGCACTCCAGCCCCCCAGTGCCACAGAGCACATATACCGCAATCGGAAGCATTGGCACTCCATCAACGTACAGGTGATAGCTGATGCCCAACGCCTCATATGGCACGTCCGTGCCAAACACCCCGGGTCCAGCCATGACAGTTTCATATACCGTCAGAGCCCCATCCCAGCAGAATTTAACCAGAACATGTATGGGGACAGTTGGCTGGTTGGTGAGTGACATGGGAGTCAGGCATGACTATCCCCTCCCGTCATGCACAACAGAAATCGCACATGCATGACTAACATTCTCCTGTCTTTTACCTTACAGGTGACTCTGCATATGCATTGGGACCCCATCTAATGACTCCTTTCCGGAACCCCCAAACCAGAGGAGAGAGAAAATACAATGAAGCACACATCAAAACCCGTGCAGTGGTGGAGCAAACATTTGGGCTCCTGAAGTCCCGTTTCCGATGCCTGGATAAGTCTGGGGGGGCCCTATTGTATTCCCCTACCTTTGTGTGTCAGATCATCGGTGCATGTTGTATTCTGCACAACTTTGCTATGAAAAAAGGCCTGCATATTGACATACGTGATGACCTGACCCCCGACCCACACAGTCCCCCCCTGCCAGAGGACACCCAGTCTGCTGATGGAAGAGCAGTCAGGAGGGTCCTCGCCGTAGGCATCTTTGGACACTAAACCAAAACATTAATAACACAGACAGTGCACGCGTGTACACCACTGATGTCCCTAGATCACACACACCACATGCACATCGCATTGGATTAGCCCAAGTCCAGCATGTAGGAGTTGGGAGCAGTAACGCCGCGTCAAGGCCCCAATGATGTCACTGTCCATTCACACACCTTTCACACGTGATTCATTCAGCCGTGGGGTTAACTTCACCACCACGGCCGAGGGTGACACCCCTTACTTTCAGGAGTGCCACCCTCTCACATTCACACACCATTCACACTGTCCCCTGCACTCCTGACCGTGTGCAGTACAAAAATAAATTAGAAAGATCATATCCTGATCAATACAAGAAAAATAATCTCATAACCTGAGAAAATAAAAAAATAAACTCATGACCTGAGTATGTCAAAAATAATAATATAAAACCAGCAACAAAAAAAAGGCCTCATCGGGGATGCCGGGGGCTTCTTCTGGGGGCCCCTCTCTGGCTCCGCAGCTGCCTGGATGGAGTGGGTGGGGGTGGGGGGGCATCTGGAGGTGGCTGATCCCCAGGTGGGCCACTCCTGGCAGGTGTGGCCTGCGTGCCCTCCAAGGCCCTGGCTATTCGTCCAAGGTAATTGTTCGCCTGGGCCTGCATCCGGAGCTGACGGGTCACCTGGTAATGCTGGGCCCGCCGACTCAGCCTCCCCTGCTCCCAGATGGCAGCACTGTTGGCCTGGACGGCTGCAGTGAGGTGCTGGATATCCCCCTGCACCTCCCCCAAAGTGGTGACCACTGCAGCGCAATTAGAGCTGACATCCTGCACTGCGTTGCTGAGGTTGGCAACGGAGCCCAGGCTGTCAGACACTTTCTGCAAGTGCACCGCTATGGCCCCCATTTGTTCTGTCTGTCTGGCGTGATCCCTCGCCAACTGGTCCTGGACACCATCAGACACCCCCCTGGTCTTCTGGGTCGCCTTCCTGGGGCCAGAAGATGGATGTCCTCGGGTGGAAGGAGTCGCCCTTGAGGGGCTTCCAAGGATGGGGGAGGGGACGACAGACGGGCCAGGAGAAGGGGAGGAGACAGACAAAACCAAAGAAAAGTCCTGCTCTGCCACAGCAGGATCTTCCACAACCACCTCGGCAGGTGTGGTGTGGCCACTCTCCTCCTCCACAACCTCTTCACCACCCAGTGGCTCGGGCACATGATGGCGTGGGGGGGATGGGGTGGAATGCAGGCTGACAGATGATGGCCCAGCTCCGTCATCTGTGGATGACACAAAGCAGACACATGTTGGTGGTCCCACACACTTGGCACATGTACCCCCCCCCCCCAAATGCAAAACATCAAATAGGGGATTAAAAAACACTTACCTGTCCTTGTGCCTTCCTCCACGGAGTCATAGCCTGCGACCCCCTCCACCTGCTCCCTCTCCAGGCACCGAGCAACCACCTCCTCCTCTGCGGTCAGGGTGACAGGACATGGGGGACCACCACCTGTGCCCCTCTCATACCTCCTGATGGAGGCCACCTTGTCCCTCACCTTGCGCCGCAGGTCATTTATTTTCTTTTGTATGTCCCCAGCAGTCCGGGTGGAGTAGCCCAGGACATTGACCCTGGCAGCAATCGACTCCAGGATGCCCTGCTTCCTCTCCCGGCTGGTCTTCCGGCTTTTTTTCCCATGGAGAAATTCATTCTCCGTCTCCATAGCCGAGATAATGACAGAGACCTCCTGGGTATTAAAGTTGAGGTTCCTCCTCTCTCTGGGGGTAGCGGGAGCAGCCATTACAGAGCAAAAGTATCTTCCCTGGGGTGGGGGGAAACGGAACTACTTTTGCGCCGGAATGGCGTTTCCGCCAGCGCTTTTAAGCGCCCAGCGGAACGCATTGCGCTGACGTTTCCCAGGAAGTGGTGCCGACGGAAGTTGTGAGCATGCGCACAAGGGGGCGAGTGGAGCCGCACTCACTGCGCATGCTTCGTGGATGATGCGCTGAACGTAAGCCTCTGCGCCGGGCTCCGCCCATCATTTACATATGATCACACCCACTTCCACTTGCGTCGGGTTACGCCAGCGCATTATCGTTACTCTGGCGCAAGTTTACGCGCAACTGCTATGTGAATTACAGGAATTGCGCTGAAAGGGTCTTCAGAGTAACGTAAATGAGAAGCGTTACTCCAGAGGAAAGATACTCTCATCTACCTGAATCTGGCCCATAGTTTTGATTCCTTCAGTGTGACTCTACAATTTTCATAGTCATGAAAATAAAGAAAACTTTTGGAATGAGAAGGTGTGTCCAAACTTTTGGTCTGTACTGTATATATATATATATATATATATATATATATACAGATATATCTATCTATCTATCTATCTATCTATCTATCTATCTATCTATCTATCTACATATATATAGAGAGAAAGAGAGATAGATATATCTCTCTCTCTCTCTCTCTCTCTCTCTCTCTCTCTCTCTATATATATATATATATATATATATATATAGATATAGATATATCATAGGTGAACCCAGTGACTGGTTATATAAGTTAAAAGTCATGATGAGTCTTCTGTATGTCCTATAGAGAAGGGGAAGTTAAACCTTGTAATCACTTCCATACATACACGAAAATGTTGAGTCATAGTGCTGCAGAAAAAAAAAAAAGCAAATATCATAATCATTGAATCCATACAAAGACTGACCTACCCTTGTATTTACAGCAAGTGACAAGTGATACGCACCACCAGTTGCCCAGAGCTTTCCTAACACAATATATATATATTGTGTTTAACCACTTCATTACCGAGCCTGTTTTTCAGATTCGGTGCTTACGAGACTAAAACAGTTTTTTTTGCTAGAAAATTATTTAAAACCCCCAAACATTATATATATATTTTTTTTCTAACACCCTAGAGAATAAAATGGCGGTCATTGCAATACTTTTTCTCACACCGTATTTGCGCAGCGGTCTTACAAGCGCACTTTTTTTGGAAAAAATTCACTTTCTTGAATTAAAAAATAAGACAACAATAAATTTGGCCCAATTTTTTTATATATTGTGAAAGATGATGTTACGCCGAGTAAAATGATACCCAACATGTCACGCATAAAAATTGCGCCCGCTCGTGGCATGGCGTCAAACTTTTACCCTTAAAAATCTCGATATGCGACGTTTAAAAAATTCTACAGGTTGCATTTTTTGAGATGACGAGGAGGTCTAGGGCTAGAATTATTGCTCTCGCTCTAACGATCGCGGCGATACCTCACTTGTGTGGTTTGAACACCGTTTTCATATTCGGGCGCTACTCGCGTATGCGTTTGCTTCTGCGCGCGAGCTCGTCGGGACGGGGCACTTTAAAAAATTTTTTTTTTGGTTTTGGTTTTTATTTTTATTTATTTTATAATTTTTAACACTGAAAAAAAAAAAAAAAAAAAAATTATCACTTTTATTCCTATTACAAGGAATGTAAACATCCCTTGTAATAGAAAAAAGCATGACAGGTCCCCTTATATATGAGATCTGGGGTCAAAAAGACCTCAGATCTCATATTCAGGCTTAAATGCAAAAAAAAAAAAAAAAAAAAAATAAGTCAAAATGTAAACATATTAAATGTCTCTTTAAGACGCTGGGCGGAAATGACGTTTTGACGTCACTTCCGCCCAGCAGAGAGAGGGGGACGGCTGAGGGACATTTTTTCCCTCAGTCACATCCCCGGACAGACAACGAGCGGACCCGATCGCCTCCGCCGCTACCGACGGCTACGGTAAGCGGCGGAGGGCGCGGGAGAGCGGCGGGAGGGGGGGGGCACCCTCTCCCGCCGCCGGTAACGGCGATCTCGCGGCGAATCCGCCGCGATGACCGCCGTTATCGTTAACAGGACCGCCCCACGAAGAGATGGATATCTCGGTTGTGGCAGCAGCTGCTGCCGTTACCGAGATATCCATCTTCAAAAACGTGACGTCTTTGGACGTGGGGCCGGTCACAAGTGGTTAAACTGTATGTTCATTAAAATGCAGGGAAGCCACACCCAATTCGCAATGGTGTGAATGCCTTATACCCAGTTGTAACATGACGCTACTTGTATATCAAGACATCGCTTGTATATCAAGTCAAAATGTACTTAAAAATGTTGCTCATTTTGCAAAACGCTCTCAAACCAACTTACTCTAAAACTAAGGTTTTACTGTAATCAATTATTAGTAGCAGATATACTGCACATGTATAAAAAATTATATATATCTATATATATATAAAACCTGTGAACCCAGTGACTGGTTTATTACAGTTAGAAGTCATATTGAGTCTTCTGTATGTCTTATAGAGAAGGGGAAGTTAAACATTGCAATCACTTCCATACATATGCAAAAACGTTGAGTCATAGTGCTGCAGAAAAAAACTAAAGCAAATACCATAATCGTTGAATCCATATGAAGACTGACCTACCTGTATTTACAGCACTCTGATAATAAGTGATATGCACCACCAGTTGCCCAGAGCTTTCCTAACACTCAATATATAATTCGAGATTTTCCTAGCTTGTGACGGAAAATATTGATTATATGAAGACAGGAGGCGAGTATCTTATGCATTAATCTTTCTTTATTAATGCTCACAGCAGAAACAAAACTGATCAGTATTCAAGCTTTTCTAAAAATAACATGAAACAGAAAAGCTGAAACTTGAAAACTAGAAAGAAACTACGTTTCCCAGCAGTCCTTGGGTCTGTGACCCCTCCCTCTGGCCTCTGCATATAAGGACTGCTCCTCCCCTTCCTATTCCTCTTTCTTCATGCGAACTTCCAAACGAATTGAAAATGATCCACCAGTCTCTGGGACCCCCAACTCCAGGGACTTCGGCCGGCCTTTTCTGAATCCCAGACGTTCCGTTGTACGCGGGGTAGCATTCGTCCCAACGGGGACCAACCGACAGCTTCTACGGCCAACCGGGCCTTTGGAAACGAAACCATGTTAGAAGGAACGTGTCTTCGACCTTCCTGAACGCAGTCGAACGTGTTCAGTATCCTGTAAGAGAGTAGAAGGAACCATAATAGGGTAGGGTAGGGAGGGAAGATACTCGCCTCCTGTCTTCATATAATCAATATTTTCCGTCACAAGCTAGGAAAATCTCGAATTATACCTCAGACAGGAGGCTCATATCTTATGCAAGTTCAAAGCTAGCATTTCTTACAGAAAATGAAGACAATATACATCAGATTACCCCAAAGCGGCCATAGACACATGTGTTTCCGGTCTGAAGTAAAAGGAGCGTAAAACGGTCTCCGAGGACCAGTCCGCCGCCAGTAGAAGATCTGACAGAGATCCCCCGGCCGAGACCACTTTAGTAGCCATTGCACTTCTAGTGGAGTGTGCGCCGAATTTAGTGGTATCTATACCCGCCATGTCCATAGTCGACCTGACCCAGCGCGCTAGAGTGGCAGTAGTCACCGGGCGATGAGGTTGGACGTAGGAAACCAATAATTGGGGCGAAGATGGAGAACGAAGTTCGGCGGTACGCGTTTCATAGGCCTGCAGGCACTTGACGACACATAAGCGCGGACGATCCGAAAAGAAAGGATAGAATACCGACTGAATGCCGGTCTTGGTCCTACGCACGACCGAGAACCTAACTCCTAGGGGCGAAAATTGTCGCCTGGAAATATCCAGTGCTCTAACCTCTGAAACCCTTTTGACCGAGATAAGACAGAGGAGGATCGTAAGTTTGTACGTGAGATGTTTGAGAGACAAGTCCTCATTGTCATCCCACGTGGATAGCATGTCTAGTACCCTGGATACGTCCTAGGTTGATAGGTATTTGGGACGAGGAGGTCGTTTAAACTTGATACCTCTCATTAGTTTGCAAATGAGAGGGTGTCTACCCACCGGCAAGGCATCCACAGGGTGATGGTAAGCCGAAATAGCTGATCGATACACGTTAATGGAGCTGTACGCTCTACCGGTATCGAAAGCCTCCGCCAGGAAGTTCACTATAAGTGCTACAGGGGTATGTATCGGATCAGCCTGTCGTTGACTACACCAACGCACCCAGATTCCCCAGGCTGACCTATACGCCGATCGAGTCCCGGGGGCCCATGCCAGGGCGAGAAGCTTTCTAGCTGACTGTGAAAGGCCTCCGTCAGCGTCTGGCATCCTGAGACCAGGCAGGCTAGGAGGGTCAGAGAGCCGTCTGAAATTAGCGGGTGTATGTCTTTGGACGGGTGTGAAAGGAGGACTGGAAACGAGGGCAAGACCCTGGGAAGGTCGATGACCATTTACAACAGAAGAGAAAACCACGGTTGTGTTGGCCACCAGGGCACAATCAACACCACCTTGGCTCCCTGGGTAGCGATCTGCAATAAGGTCCGGCATATCAGCTGGAATGGTGGAAACGCGTAATGCGTCCCCCCCGTCCAGGATTGGCGGAAAGCATCCACCGCTATTGCCGTTGGGTCCGGCCTCCAAATGAAGAATTGGGGCAACTGATGGTTGAGTCTGGAGGCGAACAAGTCTATGGACAGTGGTCCCCAGAGATGGATGATACTGATGAAGGTCGAGCGGTCTAGCCGCCACTCGCTGGAATCGGTAATGTATCTGGAGTATGGACGGGATCTGGGGTCACCTCTGCTCCCACGTCCTCTCCATGGTCTGCCACGTGGTGGAAAGAACGGTGCGGGTTGTGCCACCGTGGTATAGGAGGCAGGAGTCTGAGCGTAATGTTGCTGGGCGGGAGCCCTATTAAATGGTCTGGAGTAACCAGCTCGGCCGGCAGAGCGGCCCCTACCTCTGCCGGCCTTAGCAAAAACCTTTTGGTTGCCTGCCCTTTTGAGGGACGATTGAGCTTTGTCGAGACTATTGAATAGTCCCACGAATTTGTTAATGTCCCTAACAAGGGAGTCCCCAAATAGTAGGCCTTCAGCAGAAGGTCCCGGTTCGGTCTCCACCAGGTGGGCCAGTTGTGGATCCAGGCGCATGAGGATGGAGCGTCTGCGCTCCGTGGAGCATGCCGTGTTGGCGTTACCTAAAAGGCATATGGCCCTCTGGGTCCACCCCCGAAGTTGTTGCACATCAACCTCTTGTGCTGAGGCAGCTGTTTGCTCAGACAAGTTAAGGATTTTTGTCAGTGCGCCCAACATGTCAAGGACCCGGTCCTGGATGCTCCTGAATGAGCGATCTATCCCCTTCTTGGGGAATTTCCCTGATTTGGCCAGGTACTTAGATAAGACGGGATCAATGTCTGGTGTACATGCCACCTTACTGGGTAGGCAAGGGCGTGGGCATTCCGCCCGCAATTTATTTCGGTTAGCTCTATCCAGCGATCTGCGGGTCCAGAGTTCCACGTATTGGGACACGTGGGGCAGGGGAGCCCAATCTCCCGACCGCGGGTGAGATATGGCATCTGGATGGAAGAGAGGTTCTCCCAGAGCGTCTGTGATTGTATTGCCCTGAATATCAGGTTTGGCGTCGTGTGGGATCGCCATTGACCCAGCACCCATATCATCATTGTCATCGTACTCGGACCCCGAGAATCCGGCTTCTGAGGACTCGTCAGACGAAATATCGTCTGAGTCGAGTACGTAGGAGTCCGGTTTGTTCCGCCTGGCGGATGTACGCCTCATGCATGACTCCCTGAGGCTCAGGGGTTGAAAGGGGTCCGGTGGGTGCGTGGGGTGGCAATCCGGGTGAGGGAGAGCCTTGTGCACATTGTTTGCTTCCCCTGCCGGGGAGTCCTCGATATGAGCCAAATGCTTCCTCTTTTGGGAGGATTTCCCTCTTTTTACTAGAGGTTCTTCAATTACGGTGGGGGCAACCCTGGGGGTTTGTTGTGAACCCGAGGGTAACGCCACGGCTGCCATGGCAGCTTGCACAGACCTGGCTACCAGGTCCTGAATCTGTGCAGCGTTAAGCATGCATGATGGCTCCAGAGGCACTTCAGGTCCCTTCAAGGGGACAGAGCGGTCCTCAGACATTGCCTTCTGGCAGTGCAGTTATAGAATGCTAAGTAACTGGGTGATGATAAATCACCACCTCAGATCCTGACCTATGGGAAGGAGGGGGCCTGCCAGAGAGAGGTGTACTACACCTGTTAGATGTTAAGTATTATTAGTAGCCCAGCAACCGCTCCTGTCACCTCCTCAGCTCCGTCCGCACTGCCGTGCGGTGCGCGGGAAGAAGGGAAGAAAACCGTCTCCTGGGCGAAATCTCGCGAGATTACGCCGCAGGGACGAGAGGAGACCAGGCTGCGAGCTTATTGGTCATCGTGGACCAATCGCGCGTGCGGGAGGAACGTGATCCCGCCCCTCCTCACCGAGCAGAGGGGAGGGAGGTGAAATGGGCGCCGAGCGCAGTGTGACCAACGGCTGCGACAAGGCGAACGAGCGGTGTATAAACAAACAATGTTCAGTAATAAGCACTAGGTTATAATAATAAGTTATAATAAGGTTACACAGGTTTTGTACAAGTAAAAGTAAAACACCTCACAGATAACTAGCAGCAGTGCAATACTTATCTCTCCTGTGAGCAGAAAGAAAGAGGAATAGGAAGGGGAGGAGCAGTCCTTATATGCAGAGGCCAGGGGGAGGGGTCACAGACCCAAGGACTGCTGGGAAACGTAGTTTCTTTCTAGTTTTCAAGTTTCAGCTTTTCTGTTTCATGTTATTTTTAGAAAAGCTTGAATACTGATCAGTTTTGTTTCTGCTGTGAGCATTAATAAAGAAAGATTAATGCATAAGATATGAGCCTCCTGTCTGAGGTATAATTGTGTTTTAAACTGTATGATCATTAAAATTAAATTTCTTCTTATAGAGAGTGTAGTTCTAACACTGTATGTGTTTTAAAGTACATAATCATTGCAGTGCGCAGTAAAGAATTACTAAAAAACATTAAAAAAAAAAAATGTTTTTGCCTGCTTCCATGTCTACCATTTCCAACTCTAATCATGTGTGGGCTTCAGAGCATTTTTCGGGTTCTAAAAAAATTTCCAAAAATTTTTTCGAACATGCTCTATTTTTTAACAACGTTTTTAACCACTTAAGCCCCGGACCATATTGCTGGTCAAAGACCAGGCCACTTTTTGCGATTCGGCACTGCGTCGCTTTAACTGACAATTGCACGGTGGTTTCCAAACAAAATTGGCGTCCTTTTTTTCCCACAAACAGAGCTTTCTTTTGGTGGTATTTGCTCACCTCTGCGGTTTTTAGTTTTTGCGCTATAAACAAAAATAGAGCGACAATTTTGAAAAAAATGAATATTTTTTACTTTTTGCTATAATAAATATCCCCTAAAAAATATATGAACATTTTTTTTTTCCTCAGTTTAGGCCGATACGTATTCTTCTACCTATTTTTCATTTAAAAAATCGCAATAAGCGTTTATTGATTGGTTTGCGCACAAGTTATAGCGTTTACAAAATAGGGGGTAGTTTTATGGCATTTTTATTAATATTTTTTTTTTTACTAGTAATGGCGGCGATCAGCAATTTTTATCGGTACTGCGACATTATGGCAGGTACTTCCAACACTTTTGACACATTTTTGGGACCATTGGCATTTTTATAGCGATCAGTGCTATAAAAATGCATTGTTACTATAAAAATGCCACTCCCCCTGACAGGACCGGGAGCTGTGTGTTTGCGGGCCCCTATTGGCTGAACGCCGAGATGACATAGTCTACTGTACGTGATCTCGCCCAGCAGAGCCGACCTGCCGCCGTATAACTGTGGCGGCTGGTTGGCAAGCAGTTAACGTTGACGTTTTTCGGGTTGTAAAAAATGGTCGTGTGTGGGCTTTAACGACGTGAAAAATCCGCACATGCTCAGAAGCAAGTTATGAGACGGGAGCGCTCGTTCTGGCAAAACTACCATTTGGAATGGAGTAAGCACATTTATCACGCTGTAACAGACAGAAAAGCGAGAATCGTCTTTTACTAACACAAAATAAGCTAAAGCAGCCCCAAGGGCGTTGTACGTGTTGTATGTCACCACGCTTTGCTAGAGCATTTTTTTTTTCACAATCGTGTGTAGGCAAGGCCGTTTTAATGATCAAGTTGAAAAAAACGTTGTTTTTTCTAGAGCCTGAAAAACGACATTTTTTAGAACCCGAAAAATGATCATGTGTACGCGGCATAAGATCATTTGCTGGGGGAGATACACCGATGGCCAGAGATATGGTAATTGTAGCTGATCCAGCACCAGGGACACTGGAGTTTCATGTATCTTAATGCAGCTTAACTTTTTGTTACTAACCACTTCAGCCCCAGAAGATTTGACCCCATTGCTGACCAGAGCACTTTTTGCAATTCAGCACTGCATCGCTTTAACTGACAATTGCGCTGTTGTGCAACGCTGTACCTAAACAAAATTTGCGTCCTTTTTCCCCCACAAATAGAGCTTTCTTTTGGTGGTATTCAATTACCTCTGCGTTTTAAATTTTTTGCGCTTTAAACAAAAGAACAGCGGCAATTTTGAAAAAAAACACTATATTTTACTTTTTTTCTATAATAAACATCTCAATTTTTTTCAAAAAAAACTTTTTTTTTTTCTGTTTAGGCCAATATGTATTCTTCTACATATTTTTGGTAAATAAATTGCAATAAGCGTTTATTGATTGGTTTGCGCAAAAGTTATAGGCCCAGATTCACAGAGCGATTACGCCTGCGCAACTGGTGTTGCGCGTGCGTAAGTCTAAATGTGCGCGTGCGTTTAGATGCGCGCGATTCAGAAAACGAATTACGCCAGAAATCTACTTTTTTTTGTCCGGCGTAATTTCGTTAGACAGACGCATCCGTCCGCGCAAAAATGCGCTAGACACACCATTGATTTGCTAGTCAAATATGCTAATGAGGGAGTTGCGGGGATCCACAAAAAAACGCAGTTGCTGCGCAGGCTACGCGATGTGCGCAACAGCAAAATGTCCTGTCTAAAGTTAGAGCACCTAAAAGCTGGTCTAAATTTTGAAAAAACGTCTACATCTCACAGAAAGCAACACCGTTACTGAGGAGCAGACCACACACACGTGTTGCACTACAATTTGACTGCCAACATGCCAGGGGCATCGTCGCTCATAGCTGCACTAGTGAATTTAGATGACCAAAGAAGGAGGAGGGCACGGAGGATGGCACGGGAGAGGGTATACCGCACACGCATAGACCTCTTTGGCATGAGTGATTCTGAGGTGTATCGCATCTTCAGATTCACCCCTCATGCCATCCTGGAATTAACCACAACCCTGCAGGAGGACATCACCAGCCCAACACACCGCTCACAAGCAGTGCAGCCACTGGTGAAGGTACTGGCAACACTCCATTTCCTTGCCAGTGGCTCTTTTCAGCGTACAAGTGGAGTGGTGGCTGGGATGTCACAATCCTCCATGAGCAGATGTGTGCACCAGGTTGTCCCTGCAATCCTCACACGCATGGCCAACCAAATCATCAAACCCACCACTGAGGACCTGCGGCTGAAGGCAATGACAGATTTCTACAGAATTGCCAGATTCCCACGCACCATCGGGGCCATTGATTGCACACATGTGGCACTCCAGCCCCCCCATGAGACAGAGCACATGTACCGCAATCAGAAGAATTGGCACTCCATCAACGTACAGGTGATAGTTGATGCCCAAGGCCTCATATGGCACGTCCGTGCCAAACACCCCGGATCCACCCATGACAGCTACATCTACAATCAATGCCACATCCAAATGGAATTCGATCAGAACGTGTATGGGAACACCTGGCTGGTTGGTGAGTGACATGGGAGTCAGGCATGACTATCCCCTCCCGTGATGCACACCTCACAAGTGGCACATGCATGACTAACATTCTCCTGTCTTTTCCCTTCCAGGTGACTCTGCATATGCACTGGGACCCCATCTCATGACTCCTATCCGGAACCCCCAAACCCCAGGGGAGGAAAGATACAATCAAGCACACATCAAAACCCGAGCAGTGGTGGAGCGCACCTTTGGCCTCCTGAAGTCACGTTTCCGATGCCTGGATAAGTCTGGGGGTACACTGTTGTATTCCCCAAACTTCGTGTGCCATATCATCGTTGCATGTTGCATGCTGCACAATCTCGCAGTGAGGAAGGGCCTGCAGGTTGAGCTACGTGATGACCTGACCCCCCAACCAGACAATCAACCCCTAACCGAGGATACCCCGTCTTCTGAGGGAAGAGCAGTCAGGAGGCAGCTCATATTGGGCATCTTTGCACGTTAAACACACACATTAATCATGGCACAATGAGAATGCATGCATGCACACCACTATGGTCCCTAGCACACACACCCCACATCCTCATCAAATTGGATTGGCACCAGTCCACCATGCAGGACTGGTGAGCAGTAACGCCACGTCAAGGCTCCAATTATGTCACTGTACATTCATACACCATTCACACGGACCTGGGAATCACTTCTCCCTGGTCCTGGGGAACCCTTCTCCACCAAAATTGAGGATGACACCCCTTTTCCAGCAGGAATGTCACCCCCACATTCAAACAGCATGCACAACCCAAAATTTTAAAAAAATGTCAGCAAAAAAAAAATGCAAAAAATGTCAGCCAAAAAAAAAAAAAAATGCAAAAAATGTCAGCCAAAAAAAAAAGAAGGGGGAAAAAAAAATTAGTGCCCTCTGCGTGAGCCACGCCTGGGGCGCCCCCGGCCACGGCCCCGGCCCCTCAGGGGAGACTCATGGGGGAGGGGCAAACCCGGGGAAGGAGGAGCAGCCCCTGATATCTGCCCACCTGGCGGCCTGCCCTCCAAGGCCACGGCAATTCTGTCCAGGGAAGCACCAAGTGTTGCCGTGTTGGCCTGGATAGCCTGAGTAAGGGCCCTCACATCCTGCCCAACGCCTGCTGCTGTAGTCTGCAGTTCATTTAGGCAGGTTGTGAAAGCCCGGGAGTGGGAGTCCAGGTTACCCAGCGTATCCTTCATGGAGGACAGGCTCTCCTCCACCCGCCCAAAAGTCTGGCAGAGCTGTCCCAGATGGCGGGTCTGGAGGGCCTGGTCCCTTCGCAGACAGGCGGGCAGGAGATTGGGCGCCCCCCTGGTGCTCTGGGATGACATCCTGCCTCCAGGTGATGGTTGTGGGCGGGGAGAAGGGGAGGCCCTTGTGAGGGGAGCCATGTTGGGGAGGAGGGGGGGGGCTCCCCCTTAGGGAGGGCAGGCTTCTGCCAGCCAGAGGGGAAGAGTCCGCACAAACCACTCGTCCAGTGCCTGACTCCTCCTCCTCATGATCATCCTCCTCCTGATCGTCCTCCTCCTCATGATCGTCCTCCTCCTCTCGGACCTCCTCCGCGGACTCCGGCCTTGTTGGGGGGGCCTCATTAGGCTGCTGTCCTGGTGTTGGAGCGGTCAGGCCAGATGGCCCTGCACCCTCCTGCACATCTGTGGATGACACAAACCATTCACAGGTTGGAGGATCCACACACTTGCCAGATATTCCCTTTCACCCCCTCCCCCACACATGCTACACACCTGATAGAAAAAAAAACCTTACCTGGCACCGCAGGGACCGGACTTGTGTCAAAGCCTGGCAGGCCCTCCACTTCATGCCGGTGAAAGGTCAGGGCCACCACATGCTCCGTCGCTGTAAGCCTAATACGGCATGGTGGGCCCCCTCCTGTGCCCCTGGCATGGGCATGCATTGCGGCCAGTTTTTTTTTCACCAGACGCCGGAGATCATTTTATTTTTTTGTCGATCCCAGACCGGGTCCGTGTCTCCCCCTCCCCCGATGAATTCACCTGCTCCGTGATCCTATCCAATATCTCCCTCCTCCTGGCCGGGGTGGTGGTGGCACTCTGCGGGCCGTGGAGAAAACGCCCATACTCGCTAATGGCCCGGGCAAGAATTCTTTTTTCCCCCACAGTAAAATTAAGCTTTCTTTTTCTCTCAGTCATACTTCCAAACAAACTCACTACCAGTCACCAAAAATCAGTCACAAATACAAGCACAACCAATCAGGCAAGAACACACACAAAGAGAAAACGAACACCCAAAAATCACACTAGCACTCAGCAAGAAACAGTCACAAAAAAATAAAAATAAAAAATAAAGCAAGAAAACAAACGAACAAAAATATATCAATCAAACAAACAGTCTCTCAAACACTTATCAAAAACACTTTCACAAATATACCAACAAGCACTTGATCACACAGAACACTAATCTGACAACTACAAGACACACTGCAACGAACAACAGGAACAAAAGCACTAGGTTCAATGGGAAGGGACACAAAGGGATGTACTTTTGCAATGCAAGTGCGTTTGTGTGTGTCTATTTATGCTGTCTGCGTAGTTCACAACGTTGCCCTAGTCCATTTCCAATTTCACTGATTGCGCCGCTCCCGAGTTGTGAGCATGCGCACAGCGGAGCTGACATGGTCTCGTTCAAGCGCGCATGCGCGAGCCGGCCGGCCCTTCATTTGCATGGGGTCACGGCTCATTTCAATGTAACACGCCCACGTCCCTCCCAATTTGTATTACTCCTCCTTATGCCTCTGGAAAAAACCTTACGCTTGCGCAATTTCCTGCGCAAAAGTTACGTGAGTCGGGGGATTACGCGGCTAGATGGCGCAAGTCTAACGTAATGGCGGTGCGCTACGCCGGACCGATAATGCGCCGATGTACGTGAATCTGGGCCATAGCGTCTACAAAATAGGGGATAGAATTATGGCATTTTTATTATTATTATTTTTTTACTAGTAACAGTGGCGATCTGCGATTTTTATCAGGACTGCGACATTATGGCGGAAACATCAGACACTTTTGACAAAAATTTTGGGACCATTGCAAATTTTACAGAGATCAGTGCTGTAAAAATGTCACTGGCAGGGAAGGGGTTAACACTAGGGGGGTGATCAAGGGGTTAATTGTGTTCCCTCTCTGTGTTCTAACTGAAGGGGGATGGGACTTACTAGTGGAAATGACAAATCGCCGTTCATACTTTGTATGAACATACGATCAGTAATTTCTCCCCTGAAAGAACCGGGCGCTTGTTTACACACACAGCTCTGTCACGAGCGATCGCGGGTGCCTGGCACTCATATCGGCTCCGGGGAGTGAGCAGCGGGTGCACGTGCCTCCGGCGGTGCACACGCTCCCCTAGTGGCCACAGGGCGAAGCAACGTAACATAACATAATGTAGTTTCGCCCAGCCAAGCCATGTTGCCGTAGTAAAACTGCGGCGGCTGATCGGCAAGTGGTTAATTACCTGTTTAAAAGAAATTGACACACTAAACGGAATATACATCTGTGGACAATTTTTATCTATCATTGGTCCTGAAGAAGCAGATAAAGAACACAAAACATGTTGAACTTGGAATATGACATTACAGAATGTGTTTGAATCTGAAATGATCTTCTGTATAATATATACCTTTGTATATCACTTTTAACATTGTTAAGGTTTTTGACCTTTTAAGCAGTATATTAGTAAAAAGTATTTTCTAGCTACAAAAAAGTATTGATTGGTTGATACATATAGTTGGCTTCTGGTAGTGATATATTTAGTTTCCCTTCTTTTTGTATATTGCTGGTTTGTTCATTACCTTGGGAGGATAGAACCTTAGGAATGTAAAGTAAGCTAGGCTGTGTTCACTCCTATTCTATATATGTACTTTGGATTAATTATCTATGGTGCATTTACATACCAACACTCTTTTTCTAAGAAAAACTTCCTTTTAATTGACTTTAAAGTGTAACTAAACTTGCAATTTAAAAACTGTGAGCAGGAAGTTCCATAGTGCAGAGGAGACATCCTATGATACAGTACTGACTGTTTGTAATTTTCCATTGAATGTACAATGAGCTGTGCATGCGCAGCTCAGAGGACATTCCTGCCACACTGTGGTGGTGTCGGAATAAATAACTCCTGAGTGCATGTGTGGAAGTCAAGAAAAAGCCCAAAGAAAAGATATTAGGAGTTGTGACAAAATGAAAAATAAGGGAAAAAACAGACATGATAATGGCACAGTGTTCATTTGGTCTTCAGGGGACTCCTCTGTAAGAGAGAAGTAAGTATTTGAGGAGTGTTATTGTAATATTATATTACTTTTCCAGCTCCCATGCCACAAATATCCTGCCTGCTTAACAAGGTCAGAGTTAAACTAATACGATAAGAGAAAACTAATATTACATTCACAGCTTATAAATAAGGTTCAGTCAGGGGCGGCCCATCCATTGTGGGTACACCGACGCTGCCTCCCCTATCCATGCCGCTGCCCTGCCTATCCATGAGCCCTGCCACTTTCAGGGCGACTTCCTATGGCGGGGTGGGCGGGGGTTGTTTTTTGAAGCACTGATTAGAGCCAGAGGCTCTAATAGGCTTTAAAATAGGGTGGGCACGGGGAAACAGTGCATTGCATCCAGAGCCCACCCAGGTATTGCAACAGCGAATCAATATTCGCTATTGCAAAACGAATCCACCTCCTGGCCCATTGGGAAGCGGGTCAGATACCCATCACGGAATTGACTGAAAGGACAGGCGACCCTATTGGATGCCTAGGAGAAGAAGGGAGAAGCCACACAGAAGACACAGGAGCCCACCTGCTGTCCATAAACACCTGCTGCCACTGGAGCCTGCAACCCACCAAAGCCCTCCACTTGTTTTTTTGCAGGTGTAAGGTGTAAGGCGTGCAGAGCGTTCACCACAATTATGAGGGGTTTGGAGAAAATCACCCCTACAAGCACTGGTAGAGATTTCATCTCCTTCAACACCACCCACGTGGTATATAGGTTAGAACAGCCCTCAAAATTTCCACTCGCCTACTAGCATTTGGCGAGTGGATTTAAGCTGGGGGCGAGTGATGACAGGGCTGCATGACCAATCTCCCTCCAATCTGTGCCTACACTTAGAGTCCCGATGCGATTGGTGGCCGAAGAGGAAAGGTGCATGCTCAGGAAAAGTAGTCTGGTGAGCCGCGCACAGGCAGAGCAGTACACAGGTGCTCTCCTTACAATTCTCATTAAGCCATGGGACCTTACAGTATGACCTCTCTGAGCCTTCCCCCCCTCCGATCAATGTAGCTGGAGAGCAGAGAGCAGGAAGTAATGAGTGAGGTAGAGGATAGCGAAAATTACCACTCCAGTGCAGCGCTCACTGAAAGTTGCCCTGACATGAGAGCGGCAGCCTTCCAATTTGTGCAGTTTTCTTCTCCTTGTGCTCTATGTAAGTGTCCAACAGTTCAGCCTGAGCACTGCGAACAGACTGGTCTCAATGTGTGCTGTGCGGTGTCAGTGTGCGCTGTGCTATGGTGTCAATGGCTGTGCAGTTGTGTGGATCTCGGTGCTGGATTGTACTCCCTCCCGCTGTGCTGCAGCTCCTTTCCTCACTGCCAGCCTGAATAAAAGGGGGAAGTGGGGACATGCAAGCGTGGAGCCGCACACACAGGTTCCTGATGTTAAGATGAATAGGAGAGAGAGAGAGGATGGATGGGAGTTGCGTAGGAGACAGCAAGAGAATGGGGAAGAGACCCAGTTATAGTGCCCTGACCCTCTGGTCTGCCCCCAGTGCCCTGTCCCATTTTGTTAAAGTTGTTGTTGGTAATATTTAATTGTGTAACTTGATTCTGCATAAAACATTTAACAGTGTCATTCTATGAGATAATCTACGAGGGCGTGTTTACAGGTGCAATTAGGCGCAGGGCAGTGTATGAATTAGGTGGGGCAACTGGTGGCGAGTAACTCTTGAGACCTGGCTAGTAGCTCAGGGCTTGAAATTTTGAGCCCTGGGTTAGAATGTCCGTGTAGGTTGATGTATAGTGGACGCACGATAAGACCATTGAAAATAAGAACATCTAAAATATATTAAAATGGGTTTCAAGGACCATAACGTTACTTTACACTTTAAATTGTGCCATAACCAGGATCTCTCGGGCTTGAAATTTTGTGTTAGATTACATTAAACCTGCTTGGAGGGGCTCCAATTTAGTTAAAAAACGATCCAAACGTGAGACCAAATGGATCGATCTCACGGATTCTCTTACTTCTAAAGGGTTAAATGTCGAACTCGACATTAACTGTTTTATTAGTTATGCAAAAGATATGTTTATTGTCATCTATAATTAAATTGCAGGTGTATTATAATTAGAGTTTTCTAATCTTGGTTGGAAAAATGGATGTAAGGCCTCATACACACGAGGGAATTTTTCCGCTGAAAATGGTCCGACGGACCATTTCAGCCGAAAAATCTGCTTGTCTGTAGGGGCAAACGGACCGTTTTGGCCGGATTCCTCCGGCGGAAAAATTTCAAAACATGCTTTGAAATTTTACCGCCGGATAGCTGCCCGTCGGATATGTCCGCTGGTTAGTACGCCTAACCAGCGGACATATCTGCCCGCACATGCGTCGTATCCTGTGAATGGATCCGACGCATGCGCGTGGAAGTGTTTACTTCCTGGTGCGGTGATGTGGCGGTGACGTGGCGGCGTCAACGTCACCGCCGCGTCACTGCGCTGTCCGCCGGCGGGGAATTTGATCCGATGGTGTGTACAGCCACCAGATCAAACAGCCCGGCGGACATATCCGATGGAAACGGTCCGTCGGACCGTTTCCATCGGATATATTACATCTAGTGATGAGCGGAATACCCCATATTCGATTTCGCGATATTTCACGAATATATAGAAGAATATTCGCGAAATATTCGTTAATATCGAATATTCGTGATATTTTATCAAAAAAAAAAAAATGTTGCGAAATCTCGCTAATGCGAATGCGAAATTGATTGCGAAATTCTCGTCAACACGCGAAAACGGAGATCATTTCCTGGATTACTAAACTAATATGCACTAAACACTAACTCTACTTACACAAACTTATATGACTAAACTAAAGCTAATTTTTTATTTTTTTTTATACACAAAACACAGAAGGGCAGAGAAAGTATTTGCGAATATTCGTAATACAAATATTCGCATTGCGAATATTCGGCAACATAAAAGGATCGCCTCAGCTACTCGGCCCAGGGTCTCTAATCATACCAGCAATGCTTTTAGATGTCGATGGAGATCACTAGGATGTGATCTGTTTTAAAAATAAATTTGAATAATATTCACCGCGATATTCGATTTATTCGCGAATACTCGAATATGCAATATTCGTTACGAATATTCGCAATGCGAATATTCGTGAGCAACACTAATTACATTGTGTGTACAAGGCCTAAGTATACACTTATTGGGCCAGATTCACGAACACTTGCGCTGGAGTATTTGGATATGCGCCGCGTAACTGTGCTGATGCGCCGACGTTTCTATGTGCCCGTACCCACCAAACTAGATGCGCCCAATAACGGCTCATTTGCGACCGGCGGAACGTTCCGACGCCAGAGTATCGTCAGCGTTTATTTTCGCTGGGCGCATCAGTCGCGCCCATTGATTTCCCCTGCAAATATGCAAATGAGGGAGATTTCCCAATTCACGAACGGATTAGCACCATACGCTGGCTACATGCGCCGCGCGTATCTGATCCGTCCAGCGCAAAGTTATTTCTACAAAAGGCTGCTTTATCTTTACTCCAGACGGTCACAGGTCAGCAGGAGAGCAGCTACAGCAGCGTTACCGACGATAGGAGCTTGCTGAGCACCCCCACTTGCAAGGACAACACCTCTGTGTGCCAACATGCCAGGGGCACTCGTGGTCCTAGAACTACTGATGGGTCCCCTGGAACCAAGAAGGCGGGCACGTGAGAGGATATACCGCACTCGTATGAACCTCTTTGGCATGGGGGATGAGGAGGTGTATCGCCTCTTCAGATTCAGCCCTGATGCAATACTTGAACTAACCACAACCCTGCAGGATGACATCACCAGCAAGACACACCGATCACAAGCAGTGCAGCCACTGGTGAAGGTCCTGGCAACACTCCATTTCCTTGCAAGTGGATCATTCCAGCGTACAAGTGGAGTGGTGGCTGGGATGTCACAATCCTCCATAAGCAGATGTGTGCACCAGGTTGTCCCTGCAATCCTCAGACGCATGTCCAACCAGTTCATCAGACCCACCACTGAGGAGCTGCGGCAGAAGGCAATGACAGATTTCTACAACATTGCCAGATTCCCACGCACTGTGGGGGCCATTGATTGCACACATGTGGCCCTACAGCCCCCCAGTGCCACAGAGCACATATACCGCAATCGGAAGCATTGGCATTCCATCAACGTACAGGTGATAGCCGATGCCCAACGCCTCATATGGCACGTCCGTGCCAAACACCCCGGGTCCAGCCATGACAGTTTCATATACCGTCAGAGCCCCATCCCAGCAGAATTTAACCAGAACATGTATGGGGACAGCTGGCTGGTTGGTGAGTGACATGGGAGTCAGGCATGACTATCCCCTCCCGTCATGCACAACAGAAATCGCACATGCATGACTAACATTCTCCTGTCTTTTACCTTACAGGTGACTCTGCATATGCATTGGGACCCCATCTAATGACTCCTTTCCGGAACCCCCAAACCAGAGGAGAGAGAAAATACAATGAAGCACACATCAAAACCCGTGCAGTGGTTGAGCAAACATTTGGGCTCCTGAAGTCCCGTTTCCGCTGCCTGGATAAGTCTGGGGGGGCCCTATTGTATTCCCCTACCTTTGTGTGTCAGATCATCGGTGCATGTTGCATACTACATAACTTTGCTATGAAAAAAGGCCTGCATATTGACATACGTGATGACCTGACCCCCGACCCACACAGTCCCCCCCTGCCAGAGGACACCCAGTCTGCTGATGGAAGAGCAGTCAGGAGGGTCCTCGCCGTAGGCATCTTTGGACACTAACCCAAAACATTAATTACACAGACAGTGCACGCGTGTACACCACTGATGTCCCTAGATCACACACACCACATGCACATCGCATTGGATTAGCCCAAGTCCAGCATGTAGGAGTTGGGAGCAGTAACGCCAGCGTCAAGGCCCCAATGATGTCACTGTCCATTCACACACCTTTCACACGTCATTCATACAGCCGTGGGGTTCACTTCACCACCACGGCCGAGGGTGACACCCCTTACTTTCAGGAGTGCCACCCTCTCACATTCACACACCATTCACACTGTCCCCTGCACTCCTGACCGTGTGCAGTACAAAAATAAATTAGAAAGATCATATCCTGATCAATACAAGAAAAATAATCTCATAACCTGAGAAAAAAAAAAAATAAACTCATGACCTGAGTATGTCAAAAATAATAATATAAAACCAGCAACAAAAAAAAGGCCTCATCGGGGATGCCGGGGGCTTCTTCTGGGGGCCCCTCTCTGGCTCCGCAGCTGCCTGGATGGAGTGGGTGGGGGTGGGGGGGCATCTGGAGGTGGCTGATCCCCAGGTGGGCCACTCCTGGCAGGTGTGGCCTGCGTGCCCTCCAAGGCCCTGGCTATCCGTCCAAGGTATGTGTTCGTCTGGGCCTGCATCCGGAGCTGACGGGTCACCTGGTAATGCTGGGCCCGCCGACTCAGCCTCCCCTGCTCACGGATGGCAGCACTGTTCCCATGGATGGCAGCAGTGTTGGCCTGGACGGCTGCAGTAAGGTGCTGGATATCCCCCTGCACCTCCCCCAAAGTGGTGACCACTGCAGCGCAGTTAGAGCTGACATCCTGCACTGCGTTGCTGAGGTTGGCAACGGAGCCCAGGCTGTCAGACACTTTCTGCAAGTGGTCCGCTATGGCCCCCATTTGTTCTGTCTGTCTGGCGTGATCCCTCGCCAACTGGTCCTGGACACCATCAGACACCCCCCTGGTCTTCTGGGTCGCCTTCCTGGGGCCCGAAGATGGATGTCCTCGGGTGGAAGGTGTCGCCCTTGAGGGGCTTCCAAGGATGGGGGAGGGGACGACAGACGGGCCAGGAGAAGGGGAGGAGACAGACAAGACTAATGAAAAGTCCTGCTCTGCCACAGCAGGATCTTCCACAACCACCTCGGCAGGTGTGGTGTGGCCACTCTCCTCCTCCACAACCTCTTCACCACCCAGTGGCTCGGGCACATGATGGCGTGGGGGGGATGGGGTGGAATGCAGGCTGACAGATGATGGCCCAGCTCCGTCATCTGTGGATGACACAAAGCAGACACACTTGGCACATGTCCCCCCCCCACCCCCCCAAATGCAAAACATCAAATAGGGGATTATAAAACACTTACCTGTCCTTGTGCCTTCCTCCACGGAGTCATAGCCTGCGACCCCCTCCACCTGCTCCCTCTCCAGGCAGCGAGCAACCACCTCCTCCTCTGCGGTCAGGGTGACAGGACATGGGGGACCACCACCTGTGCCCCTCTCATGCCTCCTGATGGAGGCCACCTTGTCCCTCACCTTGCGCCGCAGGTCATTTATTTTCTTTTGTATGTCCCCAGCAGTCCGGGTGGAGTAGCCCAGGACATTGACCCTGGCAGCAATCGACTCCAGGATGCCCTGCTTCCTCTCCCGGCTGGTCTTGCGGCTTTTTTTGCCATGGAGAAATTCATTCTCCGTCTCCATAGCCGAGATAATGACAGAGACCTCCTGGGTATTAAAATTGAGGTTCCTCCTCTCTCTGGGGGTAGCGGGAGCAGCCATTACAGAGCAAAAGTATCTTCCCTGGGGTGGGGGGAAACGGAACTACTTTTGCGCCGGAATGGCGTTTCCGCCAGCGCTTTTAAGCGCCCAGCGGAACGCATTGCGCTGACGTTTCCCAGGAAGTGGTGCCGACGGAAGTTGTGAGCATGCGCACAAGGGGGCGAGGGGAGCCGCACTCACTGCGCATGCTCCGTGGATGATGCGCTGAACGTAAGCCTCTGCGCCGGCCTCCGCCCATCATTTACATATGATCACACCCAGTTCCACTTGCGTCGGGTTACGCCAGCGCATTATCGTTACTCTGGCGCAAGTTTACGCGCAACTGCTATGTGAATTACAGGAATTGCGCTGAAAGGGTCTTCAGAGTAACGTAAATGAGAAGCGTTACTCCAGAGGAAAGATACTCTCATCTACCTGAATCTGGCCCATACATTTTAAATGCATTATTCCCTATGTTAAAGTTGTTTAGGCATTTATCATTCAGATTAATTTTATTGAAAATTTTAATGTTAATGCTACCAATAACTTACGAACTGTCTTGAGGGTTTATGAAATGCCATTGATGTGTATATGTATGGTTGAATTTGTATTTTGTGCCTAATGTAGTATATATTTCTTAAGAGATTTTACAAATAACCTTTACCAAATAATATCTGGGTTTGCTAACCTATGGCGGTGAAGATGTTAATGAGATCTATGGGAGGTATCTATCTCCTAGTTGTCTGTGATCACCATGGAGGTGCACAGCTTTGCAGCTGAGCAGCGGGTGTGATGGTTTTGGATCCTTCCTGTATGTTGGCTATATTAACCCAGAACTCTGCCCCTCGGGAGAAGTCGGGATGACGAAACATGTCAGGATGTGACCTAGCGGTGTCTGGATGTGAGGATAGAAGTGAAGAGGATTAGTCTGAGACTGTCCGAACAGTGGATGTATGAGGTACTGTAGAGGACAGCTTCTTCTCCTGAACAGTGACAGATTGATTTTTACATATATAAATATATTTTGTTTCTTGTATGTATAATCATAATGGGTGTTGTTGTTTAAACAATAACAATAAACTAGTTGAAATGAGATCACGCTATGCGGAATGTTTCTCTTTCTCATGTGATCATCCACAAATAGAGTGATGGAATCCTGAACAGGCGGATGCCCTTGAGCTTTATTAAGGCTTCTATATTTTAGCAGTCTGGTGAGTGTATACCCTTAGGGGGTGAGTGACTCACGAGGTGCGGATTCTGGTATTTGGTGCACCCTTTACAGGTAATGACTAGTGTTGCTCACGAATATTCGCATTGCGAATATTCGCTACGAATATTGCATATTCGAGTATTCGCGAATAACTCGAATATTGCGGCGAATATTCGCTATGGAGAATATTTGTATTTTTTCAAATTTATTTTTAAAACAGATCACATCCTAGTGATCTCCATCGACGTCTAAAAGCATTGCTGGTATGATTAGAGAGAGACCCTGGGCCGAGTAGCTGATGCGATTATTTTATGTTGCCGAAAATTCGCATTGCGAATTTTCGGCAACATAAAAGAATCGTATTAGCTACTCGGCCCTTCTTTTGCATCAGAGCCAATCAGAATAACTCGAATATTCGGCAAAAGGAATATTGCGCGATTATCTTCTCCGCCCTTCTTTTGCATCAGAGCCAATCAGAATAACTCGAATATTCGGCAAAAGGAATATTGCGCAATATTCCTTTTGCCGAATATTCGAGTTATTCTGATTGGCTCTGATGCGCCCTTCTTTTGCATCAGAGCCAATCAGAATAACTCGAATATTCGGCAAACGGAATATTGCGCGATTATCTTCTCCGCCCTTCTTTTGCATCAGAGCCAATCAGAATAACTCGAATATTCGGCAAAAGGAATATTGCGCGATATTCCTTTTGCCGAATATTTGAGTTATTCTGATTGGCTCTGATGCAAAAGAAGGGTGGAGAAGATAATCGCGCAATAGGAATATTGCGCGATTATCTTCTCCGCCCTTCTTTTGCCCCCTTATTCTCCTTTCTTTTAAGTAGAGTTAGTGTAGAGTTAGTGTTTAGTGCATATTAGTTTAGTAATACAGGAAATGATCTCCGTTTCTGAGAATTTCGCAATCATTTTCGCATTAGCGAAATTTCGCAAAAAATTTTTTGGATAAAATATCACGAATATTCGATATTAGCGAATATTCTTCTATATATTCGCGCAATATCGCGAAATCGAATATGGCGTATTCCGCTCAACACTAGTAATGACAGGGATCTTCACCTACTGACTGTCCATCTCATCACCCAGCATCACGCTTTATTTCTCTTATGGGACTTTATGAGCTTCAGCCATACTTATACCATGTGTGGTAGTGAGCGCTGCTTTGAATACTAATATCTAGAGACTGTGTCTGAGGATTGTTTATATTCATGTGTATAAAACCTTAAGGTATACCCGTAGTTAGAGAATTATGGCTGAAATAGCCGACTTCTTTTAAGGATGTTGTTTTCCTGACAGCCAGGCTGTTACTTTTTCTTCAACGCTTTCTGAATTACTGACACATAACAAGAATATACATAAAGAATTCCAAGATCTTTCTAACATTCATTTACAACATGCTTGTGCATAGCAATTACTGACACAGCCTTGCAACTAACATTTTCAGAAGTGGCAAGCAATGGCAGCGCTCATATCTCTCCAAGTGTACTTTAAGCTATATTATATACCATATTTATTGGCGTATAACACGCACGCTTTCCCCCTGAATTCCTGCTGTCTCTGAGGGAAGAGGAGTGCCCAGCGCCACTGGATTTTACACACCCGCGATCTCCTGTGTACCCGGTGCTCAGTTTGCCTCCTGGCCAGCATTGGACCTCTGTTCTGTCTATCACAGAGGAGTGACTGTGTGCGATGGATCGCTGGGTACACAGGAGTTTGCTGCGCTGTGTAATTTGCCACTGATGAGGCTGCATATGGGCAATGTGCAGGTTGCATTTATTTGCAATGGTGAGGCTACAGATGGGCAACGTGCAGGCTGCATTAATTTGCAATTGTGAGGCTGCAGATGGGCAATGAAGAGGCTAGTGATTGGTACTGTGCAGGCTGCATTAATTTGCAATGGTTAGGCTGCAGTATTGGGCTATGGAGAGGCTATTGATGGGCACAGTGCAGGCTGCATTAATTGGCAATGGTGAGGCTGCAGATGGGCAATGGCAAGGCTGCAGATGGCACTGATAAGGCTGCATTGATGAAGCATGACCCTTATTTTGCTTCAAAGTTCTTTATTTAATATTTTTTTTTCCCTGAAACTTCTCTCTTAAAATGATGGTGCATGTTATATGCCTGTGCGTGTTATACACCAATAAATACGGTATTATATATTCCTCCTTGCTCCCATGCTAGTTAGTCAGATGAATAAATACCAAGGTAATTGTCATATGATCAATGCTGAAGGAGGTGGTAAGAAAGGAAGGGCTCTGGTTAACACTGACTGAAATTAAATTGCCTTTCAGCCAAGCTCATATGACCAATGCCAAACTGGAAGCCTTAGGCCGCGTACACGCGATCGAATTTATCTGCTGGAAACGGTCCGACGGATTGTTTCAGCAGACAAATTCGATCGTGTGTAAGGGTGGACAGACAGGTTTTTCCAGCAGACAAATTTTAAAGCATGCTTTAAAATCTGTCTGCTGGGAACCCGTCCGTCCGACATGTCTGCTGGTTAGTACACTAACCAGCGGACATATCTGCCCGCAAATGCGTCGAATGGATTCGACACATGCGTGGACGTTTTTTACTTCCTGGTGCGGTGACGTGGCGGCGTCAACGTCACCGCCACGTCATCCGCGATGTCTGCCGGCGGGGATTTTGGTTTGAACGTGTGTACACGATCAAACCAATATATCCCAGCAGACAAATCCGATCAAATCGGTCTGTCAGGCCTCGTACACACGAGGGGATATGTCCGCTGAAAACGGTCCGATGGACCGTTTCAGCAGACATCTCCGCTCGTGTGTATGGGCTAGCGGACAGATTTCTCCACCCGACAGATTTCAAAGCATGCTTTGAAATCCATCCGGTGGAATCTGTCCGCCCGACATGTCTGCTGGTTAGTACACTTACCAGCAGACATGTCGTGCCGCCGCGCCGCCGCCGAATGGATTCGGCGCATGCGCGGAAGTGTTTTACTTCCTGGTGCGATGACGTGGCGATGACGCAGCGGCGTCAACGTCACCGCCACGTCACCGCGCCGTCCGGCGGCGGGGAATTTGATCCGATGGTGTGTACACGCCATCGGATCAAACTCCCGATCGGACATATCCGATGGAAATGGTCCGCGGACCGTTTTCAACGGATATGTCCGATCGTGTGTACGAGGCCTCAGACCGATCTGATCGGATTTATTTAGTCGTGTGTACACGGCCTTAAAGAAACTTCAGAGCTTCTTTAAACATTGATACATTTAAGAAGTTGGGTGTGTAGGAGATATTATTTCTTTAGAGGTTCAGTTTAGTAACTACCAGTCAATAACAAAAAAGTATACATTGGCAAGCATGGCATCAGATTACTTCACTACTACACTAAAAGTAAGTTATTTTTAATACTCGAAAGCTGAGACACATGGGTAGCATTTTGCCAGTAGACAGATGTCTACTGTTTAATGTTGACAATAAATTACTTTATCTACAATTCATGTATTTCGCAATTCCCTTGTAATCCCTCAGAGGGCCAGATTCAGGTACATGGGCGCTTCTTTACTTTGGAGTAACGTTTCTCATTTACGTTACTCCGCCGACACTTTCGGCGCAAGTACTGTTATTCACATAGCAGTTGCGCGTAAACTTGCGCCAGAGTAACGATAATGCGCTGGCGTAACCCGACGCAAGTGGAAGTGGGTGTGATCATATGTAAATGATGGGCGGAGCCCAGCGCAGAGGCTTACGTTCAGCGCATCAACCACGGAGCATGCGCAGTGAGTGAGGCTCCACTCGCCCCCTTTGTGCGCATGCTCACAACTTCCGTCGGCACCACTTCACGGGAAACGCCAGCGCAATGTGTTCCGTTGGGCGTTTAAATGCGCCCGTAGATGCGCCATTCCGGCACTAAAGTATAGTTTGGTGGGTACGGCCACATAGAAACGACGGCGCATATTCACAGTTACGTGGCGCATATCAAATTACTCCAGCGCAACTCTACCTGAATCTGGCCCAGAATGTTAAAAAGAAGAAAGTTTGGAATTTAATTTGTACTTATTATTACACTGCCACCACCATCCATCACAAAAGTGAATATGGAGGGAACAGTAATGAGGGAAGCTGGGTGATGTGCAAGGTATTGCTACCCACTGCACAAACTTAGCAACTAACCAGCATGCTGGAAAATTAAACAACCCTTAACAACCCTAATACCCAAGCTGCCACCGCCCACAAATTACAGGCTTGTGAGAAATCTTTCCTCGACACGTGTAGTCTGTAATCTTTGCTCTCCAGCATACTGAAGCACAGGCTATTTCAGTCCACACATGCTTCTCTCACTTTTAGATTCCCAGTTCAAGAAACACAAACCAAAGGTACTGTAGGGATGACTCCCCCAATCCTAGTTATGGCAACGGGTTTATCACGTGAGGGAGCTCTGGGGGTCGGAGTGAATGCTTAGGAGCATATTACATTTTACACTCTAAATACATGTAATGTGTTCCTAAAGGTGAGCTTGATTTTTATCCAAGTTAGATTGGGAAACAACTTGTACAAATTTATTTACTTTAAAATCCTCAAACACATATTTTTTTTAATTATTTACTGCTCATAAAAATAATATTATCGCCTTTATTTAAGAGCTTTATTATCAAGCAGGGATCGTTTTTCAAATTCAGTCTCTTTTCGTAATAAAGGTTGCCTCCTTTAAACTGATTGAAGTCACTGCTTTTGATATGCCCTTTTCTATGTTGGTACCCATACTCTCTCCCTGTTAAATTGTGGCCATTCTTCAAGTGTACCAATTAATGTTTTCTTTACATTTATGGTCATGAATGATTTTTAATACAGTAAAACCTTGGTTTGCGAGCATAATTATTTTCCAGAAACATGCTTGTAATCCAAGGCACTTGTATATCAAAGCATTTGTTTTACAGGGTATAAAAAAGAGAAGAGAGGCACCTCTAAATGTAGCAAAGGTGCTAAATGTTGTACCTTCATTTACCACTTCCCGCCCGGTCAATAGTCAATTGAACTCCGGGAAGTGGTTGTGAAATCCTGACTGGACGTCCATGATGACTGAAATGATGCCCAGCAATGCCATCAGTGCCACCCCTCAGTGTCCATCATTGCCACCCAGTGTCCATCAGTGCCACCTCTTAGTGCCCATCTATGCCCAGTGCCTATCAGTGCCACCCATAAGTACCCATCAGTGCCACCCATAAGTGCTCTATTTGTGGGAACAAAATAATAAAAATGTAATTTGGGTACAGTGTAGCATGACCGCGCAATTGCCATTCAAAGTGCGACAGTGCTGAAAGCTGAAAATTGGCTTGGGCAGGAAGGTGCGTAAGTGCCCTTTATGGAAGTGGTTAAATGTAACCATATTGCTACACTTAGAGGCCCCTCTCTTTGTTATACTCAGTTGTGACATGACGCTACTCTTATATCAAGACATCGCTTGTATATCAAGGCAAAATATATTAAAACATTTTGCTTGTCTTGCAAAACGCTCTCAAACCAAGTTACTCTCAAACCAAGGTTTTACTGTTTAAGTTTTCTTGCAAACAAATTAATCTTCAATCATTTCAAATTGATCTCCTTATAACATTGGACAGAAATAAGGGGTAGAAATTTAAGGTATTTAGGAGGTTGTTGGTGGCATTACTTTTCTAAAAAATGTTGGTGTTATTATAACCATCAGCAGATTTCTCTATCATTAAATCCAGGAAAGCTACCTCCTCCATACGGTATGTAAACTTCAAGTTCCACTTGCTGTTTTGTAGCTTTCCCACGAACTTGAAAAGCTCATCCTGTGATCCCTATTAAAATATAGTTAGATCATCTATGTACCTGTGGCACATACAGTCCATCATTGAAAATAATCCATTCCCACTCCCCAAGGTACAGGTTGCCATAAGCAGGTTCACGCTTTATGTCCATAGCCGCACCCTGCACCTGCAAGTACCAGATGGGATCAAAAATAAACTGAATATGGCTCAACAAAAAATCTAGCAAATCCAATATCAAGACAATTTTGATTTCTCCACACCTCTTTAAGGCAATTATTTTCTTAATAGCTTAATAATAGCTTCAATGCATTAACTGTGTGGAATGCTGCAATAAAGGGATTTTATATTCAGACATACCTCCAAAATCTTCAGCAAACGATCTGTACCTTTTACGTTTGAAGGTGATTGTGGTAGAAATGGATTCAGCACCCTATCTACATATTCATCTAAATAACAAATGTGTTATGCTAGGTATATAAATCATAAATAAATACAATCAGTCCATGTGTCATCAAAATGACAACAGTGTAACGTCTTCAAATGATGAAATGTTCAGGGATACCTCCTCATTCAAATCCTTCACCTTGTGATTACACCACCACCATAAATAAAGATGTACTCTTACCAGGGAGTGTTGACCACCTGAGAATCAGCAACAATATGAGGAGTATTGTTTTTCATGTGTAGCGGGCAGCCATTTTCTTTGCTGGCCTTGCTTTAAATTTAGAGGTTAGTCAGAGGATTAGTTACCTCTGACCTATTTTGTTTTCAAATTTGGACCTCTGTTCCAGCCGTGGCTGTACTGCAGATGACCACTATTGTTGTCTGGGGTGTCAGTTCCACCTCAGGCCGAGGGTGGCAGCAGTCAGATCCAGGTGGGTTGGGTATTCTTTCTCAGCGGCCAATCAGTGGGGGTTGATCGCCTCGCTGTGCATGCTGGGGAAGAGTATTTAAGGGACAGACGTCACGTGTTCTGGGTCATCGTTATCCACCCTGGGCAGTCGTCCCACCATCCGGTGTGTGGCCCTCCTGGACGGGGGGTGCTTGTTCAGAGTTTCCTGGCTCCGGGACCACGTTGGTCTGGAGTCGTGTCTTGCAGAGCAGGCCCAGTATTCAGACTGGGTTTGCATTGATAACGTGGTCCTGCACTGTCCATCCTAGAGGGAGGAAGCCACCAAATTAAGTACCTGGCTGTAGAGCACCTAGCACAAGGCTGGTACACTCAGGGGAGGCCTGAACTTCATTGAAGGACACATTACTACTGAAAGGCTGAGCAGTGATCGCCCGTCAGTTTCCTGATTTCACAAGTTACTACTTTAAGAAGACATGCGGGTGCTTAATCCTAAAGTGAGAGGATTCTGGACCAAACGTATCTCCACCTTTGGGAAGGTCAGTGGCAGAGACTAACCAAGGTTCCGTGTGGCGCCCTGGCTGCTAGGACTAGTGAGAGAGGCCTATCCAGGGGCACACTACCCACTCTGGCTAGAGTGGCGACGAGAGTTTATGTCTGCAAGCAGGAGTGCTTCTTATCAAGTTCTACACCTCAACCTATTACCTATACACTATTTCACCTCTTCAACTTATTGTTCGTTCTTTTACCACATTCAGTAAATAAAGCAGAGAAAAGGGAACATAACGTGTCGACATTGACTTTGTTTCAGCTCTCATCCAGTACCCTAGACGGCGGAGAAATAGAGGTAACATGCTGCCCAAAATAAACCAGCAGCTCCTTCGGGGGGTAGTGCTACACATGTGACAATGGAATGATCCCCCTTTTCTTAGGTGTGGATGGAGTATATGAGATACATGAGCCTTATATGACCCCCAATAATAGGTGGTCAACACTTTCTGGTAAGAGTACATGCTTATTTATGGTAGTGGTGTAATCACAAGGTGAAGGAATTGAATGAGGAAGTATCCCTGCACATTTCATAATTTGAAGATTTTACACTTACACTTAGAGCCCTTTCACACTGGGGCGTTTTTCAATGTCAAAGCCCGAAGCCTTTCACACTGAAGCGGTGCGCTAGCAGGACCGCTCCAAAAGTCCTGCTAGCCGCATCTTTACAGCGGTATAGGAGCAGTGTGTTCACCACTCCTATACCACTCCTTCCCATTGAAATCAATGGGAAACCGCGGTAATAAGGCCCGCAATGCGCCTCTATAGAGGCGCATTGCGGGCGGTATTAACTCTTTTTCGGCCGCTAGGGGGGGGTTAAAACCGCACCGCTAGCGGCTGAATACCACGGTAAATACGACGGTATAGCAGCGCTAAAAATCGCGCTGCTATACCGCCACCGCGGGTAACGCTGCAATGTGAAAGCAGCCTTACACTTGCATTTTGAAGACACATGGAGTGATTGTATTTAGTTATGAATTATAGACCAAGCACAACACCATTGTTATTTATTCTATCTTATGTGATTATATTTCACGTTAGTGGTGCAGCTATATATACGTTTTTTAGTGCATTTCACAAGCGCAATTTTTTCTATTTTTTCACTACATATTCATATACCATTCCAGTTGGAACTAAGGACTATGTGAGTAATGAGTTAAGATATACCTTACATTAAGACAGGATGTATGTGATGTTTGAAGGAAAAATTGGGATGCTGTGAAAAATCTACAAAAAAACTGAATGCAATGATTTGCAAATCTCAAAAAAAAGGGGACTCAGCAGCAGTGGGAGACATTGGCTCCTGCTGCTGTCAGTCAAATCCTTTATGGAGGGAGCTGGGCAGAGCCACACTATGCATGTCATTAGATTCTGACAGCCTTGCTCAGGATCAAGCCCACATGCCATCAATACAGCCACAGATGCAGCTGAGGCATTTGGGTGTATGACTGCTAATAAGCTCAGAGATATGGAGGAGGAGCAAAGGAGTATGTGTGAGGAACTAATCCTGCAGCTCCTTAACAAAGGGAGGGGACAAGTTTGCCCAAAAACACATCTCTGTGATTTGGATTACACACCTCCACAGCCACCACAGCAACTCTACCCACATACAGCGACCCTATCCACCACAGAACAAGGATGCTGGACAGTGGCAATTACAGCCCCAATGCCCCCAACAAGCCCACTGACCTGGGGATTTTCAGCCCTACAAATTCTAATTTTATTTTTGTTTATTTTTTAAATTATGACTTTAGTTGTTATACTTTAGTTCTTTTTGTTTGCATAGAATGCACTTTTTGTTTTTTAACTTTGATGGTAGATAACACGTCTAATTTTTTTTTTTTTTTAAATGCACAAGAAAAAAAAATGGCCTCAGCCGATGTGGAAGGTCTGGCAAAAAACGAAGGATGTTGTAAGACCACAGCCTGGGGGCATACCGATCATCTGCTGCTGCTCCCGATTTTTTGGAGTCCAGGACCGTATTGTGCTCCCTATTAACGTGGTTGTAAATCCTGTACAATCACTTTAACCTACAGGTAAGCCTAGATTAAGGCTTACCTGTAGGTGCTTTAAATATCTCCTAAACCTACACGGTTTAGGAGATATTTGCAATTTCCCTGAACGACGCCTTCTACTGCGCATGCACCGTCTTGAAAGGGCACGCTGTGCTGTTTCAAGCTGGGGTCATGCCTTGACTGGAGGTTCCGAATTTTGCTCTTTACATACTTGATGTCTGCCCTGGGGTACAGCCTTTTTAAATACGTTTGGAAGAAATCTGTCAGTATGACCAGAAAAGCAGCTTTAGTATTATTCTATTATAAAGAAGAAGAGAATGTGCGCTGCATTTCGAGATTTTATAATTTGCTACATCACGAATATGAAACGCTAGTTTTACATAACAGAACGCTTCTGGCTCCTCCATACATCCGAGCATGTGTGTTTGTACTTTGGAGTTTTGTCCGAATGACTGGTGTACATACGCTTAGAAATCCAACAACACACAATTGTTGGCGGAAAATTTTAAAGCCTGTCGTCCAACATTTGTCTGCGAAAAAATCCAACAACAATTGTGTGATGGAGCATACAAATGGTTGGATTTTCTGCCAACAGCCTGTCATCACACAATTCCCTTTGGTTAATCTGATAGTGTGTACGAGGCTTTAGATTCCTCTTCCGTAACACCTGTGGCTGCCCCAGCATACCTACATTGTAAAGAGTCCATATTTGGCTAAGTCAATGATTGATGTTTTAAGGAAGGACTGCAAGCCCCAGCAATTCTCCTGGGCAGTGGGAACTCCAACTTCAACACATTACTTAAAATCCAGAGAACAGGCAGGGAAGAGGTCCGACCGAACTAAACCAGCCAGGATTGAATCGTCAAAACAGCAACAAGAGCTCGGGGGGTCAGACCCAGAAAAAAAATCACCAAGAATAATCCGGGAAACACAATTAAAGTGGATGTAAATCCAAAAAAAATATATATTTTTTTTGATGTCACAATGTAGAGTATAATATTTCCTATCATTTGTGCCCAGTCTTGCCACACAGAGTTAATCCAGCGCTGAGTAATCCTCTTTTATGTTCAGTGAAAACGAACAGCTTTCCAGATAAAACCCTGCCTAAATCAAAAAGTCCGGAATCTCTCTTCTTGCTTTGAGTGAGAGGTTATTTACAAATATAGCTAGGACATGTTTATCATATGTTATGTTTTGTTTATCATAACATGAGGTGATATAACATCATAACACATCCTAGTAATATACAATGAACTTTGGATCACCTCTTGTTATGATAAACATGTCCACGCTATATTTGTAAGTAACCTGTTACTGAAAGCAATAACAGAGAAATGGACTTAACCTAATTTGGCAGGTTTTTATCTGAAGTCCGGTTAATTTGCACTGGACTTTAAAAGAGGATTACTCAGCGCTGGATTAACTCTGTGTGGCAAGACTGGGCACAGATGATAGGAAATCTTATACTCTACATTGTGACATCAAAAAAAATATATTTTTTTGGGGGTTTACATCCACTTTAACTCCCAACTTTCTGGCTGGGGCATTGATAACCACTGACTGCCTACAGGTAGATGAATAGAAAAAAAACCAGAAACTTTTATTTATGGATAGAGGAGGTGGGGATGTTAAAACAACATGCTTTTATGTCTATAATAATAAAAAAATTCAACCCACCCTTGCCTAAATTTTACAATACTTTTTATATTTTACTCACTCATGTTAATGGGCCATAAGCGGAATGCTTTTTATACACTGAAGCAAATATTTAAAGTAATAATTCTGAAAATGCTAGATGCCTGGCAATTGGCCATAATGTTTTCTGGCCTACTGATCCAACACAAGTGTGCAGCTCAGATGTTCCGACTTCCCTTGTTGCTTGCTAGTTCCAGGTCAGTGACAGCCCGGCAGCTAGTAGTATAGCACAGATTAGCAGAGGACAGTGTATATATTTGCGAACACACCCCAGATTTTTAGAACGGACTTCACAAAGGGGTCCTGCTTGGCAGGGCCGGATTAACAGAGGGGCTGATGGAGCTGCAGCTCCAGGCCCCTTTCTCAAGATAGGCCCATTTGCCCCAAAAAAAAAAAAAAAAAAAGTTTTTTTTTTTTTTTTTTTTAGATCGACCTCAGGGGTTGTAGCTCGATGACCAGAGGTCACAGAAACCCCACATTTGGGGGATAGTCAGGTGAAGACCTACCCCACAACTGGTCAAAATATGGGATGGCTATCATTTATGGTTCCGGAGATATGGGCCTGCTTGCACAGCCTGTCAGAAGCTACATACAGAGCAGCCATTATAAATACAAGCTGATACACTGCAGCAGACTGAGAAAAAAATCATCATTTGTTTTTTGCTAGAAAATTACTCTATGGTGGTCTTTGCAACTTTTTATGTTGCACGGTATAGAGCTGCACGATTCTGGCTAAAACGACAACTGCAATTTTTTTGCTTAGAAGATAGATCACGATTCTCTCACGATTCGTACGGCATAACATCGTCTTTCACATTAAAATGAAAAAAAAATGGGCTAACTTTACTGTTTTGTTTTTATGGTTTTTATTATTCATTGAAGTAGGCAAATGCAGTGTGACATAAAATATTGCAGCAATTGCCATTTTTGTCTCTGCTAAAATATATATAATGTTTGGCGGATCCAAGTAATTTTCTAGCAAAAAATATTGCTTTTTAACTTAAACAAGTGTTGGACTTTAAGTGGTTACATTTCTTGCATTTACACACAGAAGTTTGATCTAAAAAGGAAGTTGGTTACAATGTTTCATGTTGTTTACAAACTTGGCAGACTGCCCGGAAATGTTCTTTACACACAGAAGTGTATCCCTTTGATATAAGAAGAATGCGTTAGTTACAATGTTTCCTGCTAAGGACTTGGCAGATCGCCCAGATATTTTCTTTTGACAGCTGAAAGTCTCTCCATTTGTTATATGAAAGAATCAGCAAACTCTGCATTGGAGATGTTGGGGGGTTGAATCAAGATCACAATTTTAACGGTTAATTGTGCAGCTCTAGCACGGTACTGTATTTGCGCAGCAATTTTTCAAACATGTTTTTTTTTGGAAATAAACTGTTTCATACATTAAAAAAACACTAAAGTTAGTTTTTTTTTGGTATCCTAAGCGATGCTTTAAACATTTTTTAGGTTAGATGTTAAGAGTTACAGAGGAAGTCTAGTGCTAGAATTATTGCTCTCGCTCGAATGATCGCGACGTATCTAACCTGTGTGTATCTGGCTCTGATACTAGCCAGTGCCTACCCAGCTACTGGCTGGAATCTCTCCCCAGCCTGTCCCCACACACCCTCTCACCTGCTGACCTGTAGATGGGGGAATCACTCCTGTAGTGTTATTGTGTCCTGCCAGTGAGTACAATGATCAGTGTTGCTATCTATAGCTGGCAGCACTGATTGTTTTTGGAAAAACAGGCTGGTTGTACTCAAGTAGATTAATAGATTGACTTGTGTAAAACCAGCTAGCCCATACATAGATCGACTATGGCTTGTCTCGGCATAATTGGTGTAATTTCAATTCATGTATGACCCGCTTAACCACTACGCAGTCCCTAAACATCCTTCCACTCCTATACATTGTGCCCACTGTCATACCCTCCACACTCCTCTCCTGTACATAGTGCCCACTGTCATACCCTCCACACTCCTCTCCTGTACATAGTGACCACTGTCATACTCTCCACACTCCTCTCCTGTACATAGTGCCCACTATCATACCCTCCACACTCCTCTCCTGTACATAGTGACCACTGTCATACTCTCCACACTCCTCTCCTGTACATAGTGACCACTGTCATACTCTCCACACTCCTCTCCTGTACATAGTGACCACTGTCATACTCTCCACACTCCTCTCCTGTACATAGTGCCCACGATCATACCCTCCACACTCCTCTCCTGTACATACTGCCTGCTGTCATAGACTCCTCTTCTGTACATACTTCCCACTGTCGCACCCTCCACACTCCTCTCCTATACATAGTGCCCACTATCATACCATCCCCATTCCTCTCTTGTACATACTGCCCACTGTCATACCCTCCACACTTCTCTCCTGTACATACTGCCCCATCATACCCTCCACACTTCTCTCTGGTACATACTACCCTCTGTCATACCCCCACACTCCTCCTGTACATACTTCCCACTGTCATACTCTTCACACTCCTCTCCTGTACAAACTGCCCACTGTCATACCCTTCACACTCCTCTCCTGTACATAGTACCTGCTGTCATACACTTCTCTCCTGTACATACTGCCCACTGTTATACCCTCCACACAGGGGCGGACTGACCATTGAGGAACTCGGGCACTGCCCGAGGGCCCCATGCCACTAGGGGGCCCCATCAGGGTTGCCAGGCTCATTAAAACCAGGGAAAGTATGTAAAAATCTGTTTTTTTTACATCAGTCCCTGATATGTCTGAAACTGACATGCTTTTGATGTGAAAATCCCAAGATTTTAGCTGCCCCGCCTCTGTACTGCCACCTGGCTTGGTGGCCATCTGTAAGCCCGGGGGCCCCATAATCTTCTATTGCCTGGGGGCCCCATGAGTTGTCAGTCCGCCCCTGCCTCCACACTCCTCTCCTATACATAGTGCCCACTATCATACCGTCCACACTACTCTCCTGTACATAGTGCCCACTATCATACCATCCACACTCCTCTCCTATACATAGTGCCCACTGTCATACCCTCCACACTCCTCTCCTGTACATGGTGCCTGCTGTCATACACTTCTCTCCTGTACATGATGCCCACTGTCATACCCTCCACACTTCTCTCCTGTACATTGTGCCTTTTGCACTCTTCTCCTGTACATAATGCCCAATGTTAGACCCTCCACATTCCTCTCACTCACCTGCACATACTTTCCACTTATATACCGTCCGTACTCCTCCCCTATGTCGCTTACCCACAAAAACAGTTCTTTAAAATGATACTGAATAACCTCAATGTTACCAGCTCTAGAATGGACACACTTGTTAGTTCAACTAAAGGAAATCTCAGTTCTCATATTTGTTCTGTCCCATTATTAGAACTTATTTAATGTTGTGATTACTACGGTGATGTACAGAGGAACATCGGGGATCTCAGCTACTTTCCTGACATTACTACTTTTTAGAGGCCCTGGGGTAGGTTATGCCACAATGTACAAATATGCACAGCATATTAGCACATTAGGGTACACTTACATTTTCAGACTGGGCCCTCCATTGCTGCGCTGTGATTCCCACGCATTTATTTATTATTTATAAAAGGCCCCACCAAAATCCTCAGCACCAGGCCCATGATGTTCTTAAACTGGCCCTGCTGCTTGGCTCCAAAACATTGCACTCTTTTGCTGTGATCTTTCTTTAACCACTTCAGGCCCGCGCTACCGTCAGATGACGGCAACAGCGCGGGCCTGAATATCCAACATGCGGTCATTTGACGGCATGTCATTCAGGCGTTCCCAGCGCGCGCTGTAGAGCGCGCTGCGGGGAAGCCCTGTGTTGTCCGTGTCCCTTGGACACGGCCAATCACAGATCGCGGCGAACGGCCAATCAGAGTGGCCATTTGCGATGCGATCTGTGGGCGAATGAGAGATGATCTCTCATAGATCATCTCTCATTGCCGTTTTACACAGAGACAGCGTCCTGTCTCTGGAGAGGAGGAGCCCGATCTGTGTTCCTTCCTACATAGGGACACAGATCGGTCACCCCCCCCAGTCACCCCCCCCCTCCCCCCACAGTTAGAACACACCTAGGATACACATTTAACCCCTTCCTCACCCCCTAGTGTTAACCCCTTCAATGCCAGTCACATTTATACTGTAATTAGTGCATATTTATAGCACTGATCGCAGTATAAATGTGAATGGCGTCAAAAGTGTCCGATGTGTCCGCCATAACGTCGCAGTACCAATAAAAATCGCAGATCGCCGCCATTTCTAGTAAAAAAAATAAATAATAAAAAATAATAATTCTCTCCCCTATTTTGTAAGCGCTATAACTTTTGCGCAAACCAGTCGCTTATTGCGATTTTTTTTTTTTTTTACCAAAAATATGTAGAAGAATACGCATCGCCCTAAAGTGAGAAAAAAAAATTGTTTTTTTTTTTAATTGGGATATTTATTATAGCAACAAGTAAAAAATATTGGCCCAGATTCACAGAGCGATTACGCCTGCGCAACAGGAGATGCGTGTGCGTAAGTTGAAATGTGCGCGTGCGTTTCGTTGCGCGGCATCCACAGAACGAGATACGCAAAAAATCACCTTTTTTTGTCCCGCGTAATTTCGTTAGACTGGCGCATCCGTCCGCGCAAAAGTGCGCTAGACACACCATTGATTTGCTAGTCAAATATGAGGGACTTACGGGGATCCACAAAACAACGTTGGGGCAGCGCAGGCGACGCAGTGTGCGCAACAGCAAAATGTCCTGTCTAAAATTAGAGCATATAAAAGCTGGTCTAAAAAGAGAAAAAAAGTCTACTTGTTAGATAAAGCAACACTGTTAGTGAGCAGCTCAGCAGTCACACGTGTTGCACAATAATCTGTATGCCAACATGCCACGGGCATCGTCGCACATAGCTATACTACTGACTTTAGATGAACAAAGAAGGATGAGGGCACGGAGGATGGCACGGGAGAGGATATACCGCACCCGCATAGACCTGTTTGGCATGAGTGATTCTGAGGTGTATCGCATCTTCAGATTCACCCCTCATGCCATCCTGGAATTAACCACAACCCTGCAGGAGGACATCACCAGCCCAACACACCGCTCACATGCAGTGCAGCCACTGGTCAAGGTACTGGCAACACTCCATGTCCTTGCCAGTGGCTCTTTTCAGCGTACAAGTGGAGTGGTGGCTGGGATGTCACAATCCTCCATGAGCAGATGTGTGCACCAGGTTGTCCCTGCAATCCTCAGACGCATGGCCAACCAAATCATCAAACCCACCACTGAGGAGCTGCGGCTGAAGGCAATGACAGATTTCTACAGAATTGCCAGATTCCCACGTACTGTGGGGGCCATTGATTGCACACATGTGGCACTACAGCCCCCCCAGGAGACAGAGCACATGTACCGCAATCGGAAGCATTGGCATTCCATCAATGTACAGGTGATAGTCGATGCCCAAGGCCTCATATGGCACGTCCGTGCCAAACACCCAGGGTCCAGCCATGACAGCTACATATACAATCAATGCCACATCCGAATCGAATTCGAACAGAACGTGTATGGGGACACCTGGCTGGTTGGTGAGTGACATGGGTGGCAGGCATGACTATCCCCTCCCATGATGCACATCACAAGGGGCACATGCATGACTAACATCCTCCTGTCTTTTCCCTTACAGGTGACTCTGCATATCCACTGGGACCCCATCTCATGACTCCTATCCGGAACCCCCAAACCCCAGGAGAGGAAAGATACAATCAAGCACATGCCCAAACACGAGCAGTGGTGGAGCGCACCTTTGGCCTCCTGAAGTCACTTTTCCGATGCCTGGATAAGTCTGGGGGTACCCTCTTGTATTCCCCAAACTTTGTGTGCCAGATCATCGGTGCATGTTGCATGCTGCACAACTTTGCAGAAAGAAAGGGCCTGCAGATTGACCTACGTGATGACCTGACCCCTGAACCAGACAATCCCCCCCCTAACCGAGGCTACCCCGTCTTCTGAGGGAAGAGCAGCCAGGAGACAGCTCACATTGGGCATCTTTGCACGTTAAACATACACATTAATCATGGCACAATGAGAATGCATGCATGCACACCACTGTGGTCCCTAGCACACACACCTCACATCCACATCAAATTGGATTGGCACCAGTCCACCATGCAGGACTTGTGAGCAGCAACGCCACGCCAAGGCTCCAATTATGTCACTGTACATTCATACACCATTCACACGGACCTGGGGATCACTTCTCCCTGGTCCTGGGGAACCCTTCTCCACCAAAATTGAGGGTGACACCCCTTTTCCGGCAGGAATGTCACCCCCACATTCACACAGCATTCACAACCCAAAAAAAAATGACCTGCAAAAGCAAAAAAAATTCCAGCAAAAAAAAAAAAATTACAAAAAAAAAAAAAAATGGGAAAAACAAATTATTGCCCTCTGCGTGAGCCACGCCTGGGGCGCCCCCGGCCACAGCCCCGGCTTCTCAGGGGAGACTCATAGGGAAGGGGTAAAACCGAGGAAGGAGGAGCAGCCCCTGATCTCTGCCCACCTGGCGGCCTGCCTTTCAAGGCCACGGCTATTCTGTCCAGGGCAGCACCAAGTGTTGCCGTGTTGGCCTGGATAGCCAGGGTAAGGGCCCTCACATCCTGCCCAACGCCTGCTGATGTCGTCTGCAGTTCATTTAGGCAGGTTGTGAAAGCCCGGGAGTGGGAGTCCAGGTTCCCCAGCGTATCCTTGATGGAGGACAGGCTCTCCTCCATCCGCACCAATGTCTGGCTGACCTGTCCCAGATGGCGGGTCTGGAGGAACTGGTCCCTTCTCAGAGTGGCGGGCAGGAGATCGGCCACCCCCCTGGTGGTCTGGGATGACATCCTGCCTTCAGCTGATGCTTGTGGCCGGGGAGAAGGGGAGGCCCTTGTGAGGGGAGCCATGTTGGGGGAGGAGGGGGGGGCTCCCCCTTAGGGAGGCCTGCCTGCTGCCAGCCAGAGGGGAAGAGTCCTCAAAACCCAAACGTCCAGTGCCTGACATGGACTCCTCCTCCTCATGATTCTCCTCCTCCTCATGATTCTCCTGCTCCTCTTGAACCTCCTCCGCGGACTCTGGCCTTGTTGGGGGGGCCTCATTAGGCTGCTGTCCTGGGGTTGGTGCGGTCAGGCCAGATGGCCCTGCACCCTCCTGCACATCTGTGGATGACACAAAACATTCACAGGTTGGAGGATCCACACACTTGCCACATATTCCCTTTCACCCCCTCCCCCACACATGCTACACACCTGATATTAAAAAAAATACTTACCTGGCACCACGGGCTCCGGACTTGAGTCAAAGCCGGGCAGGCCCGCAACTTCATGCCGATGAAAGGTCAGGGCCACCGCACGCTCCTCCGCTGTCAGGCTAATACGGCATGGTGGGCCCCCTCCTGTGCCCCTGGCATGGGCATGCATTCTGGCCAGCTTCTTTTTGACCAGACGCCGGAGGTCATTGATTTTTTTGTCAATCCCAGACCTGGTCCGTGTCTCCCCCTCCCCCGCTGAATTGACCTGCTCAGTGATCATATCCAAAATCTCCCTCCTCCTGGCCGGGGTGGTGTTGGCACTCTGTGGGCCGTGGAGGTAACGCCCATACTCGCTAATGGCCCGGGCAACAATCTGTTTTTCCACAACTGTAAAATTCAGCTTTCGTTTTCTCTCAGTCATCCTTCCAAAAAAAATCAGTCCCAGTCAACAAAATTCACGCACACAAACAAGCACAACCAATCAAAAAAAAACACACAGAGAGAAAACGACTCAGCAAGAAACAGTCACCAAAAAAACAAAACAAAAATACAGCAGGAAAAGAAACAAACACAAATATATCAATCAAACAAACAGTCTCTCAAACACTTATCAAAAACCACTTTCAAAAATCTACTAGCAGACACTTGATCACACAGAACACTAATCTGACAACTACAAAACACACCGCAACGAACAACAGGACAAAAGCACTTGGTTAAATTGGAAGGGACAAAGGGATGTACTTTTGCAAAGGAAGTTCGTTTGTGTGTGTCTATTTATGTTGTTTGCGTAGTTCACAACGTTGCCCTAGTCCATTTCCAATTTCACTGATTGCGCCGCTCCCGAGTTGTGAGCATGCGATGGTCTCCTTCAAGCGCGCATGCGCGAGCCGGCCGGCCCTTCATTTGCATGGGGTCACGGCTCATTTCAATGTAACACGCCCACGTCCTTCCCAATTTGTATTACTCCTCCTTACGCCTCTGAAAAAACGTTACGCATGCGCAATTTTCTGCGCAAAAGCTACGAGAATAGGGTGATTACGCGACAAAATTGCGCAAGTCTAACGTAAAGGCAGTGCGCTACGCCGGTCCAATAATGCGCAGATGTACGTGAATCTGGGCCATTGTATTTTTCTTCAAAATTGTCGCACTTTTTTGTTTATAGCGCAAAAAATAAAAACCGCACAGGCGATCAAATACCACCAAAAGAAAGCTCTACTTGTGGGGAAAAAAGGACGTACATTTTGTTTGGGAGCCACGTCGCATGACCGCGCAATTATCAGTTAAAGCGACGCAGTGCCGGAAGCTGAAATTTTACCTGGGCAGGAGGGGGGTGTAATTGCCCAGTATGCAAGTGGTTAATAAATAATTTTTCAGACTTTGAATATCCATGGTGCACTGGCAAATATTTACACTGTTCTGTGCATCAATCTCCTGTTGGTAGTTGCTGCATCACCCATTACTATTAGGCTCCATGCACACTGAAGCTCATAAACTGCAGGTTATTGGCATTTTTTTTTTTAAAAGCCCATAAACTGCACTCTATGTTAGCCTATGTGTCCATGCACATATAGAAGTTTTTTTAGCATTAATGAGCAGTGGAGATTATGGGCTCTTTTCTGAACGCAAGAAATTTGCATTCAAAGTGCAGTTTTTCGGCAGAAAAAAACGCCAAAAAACACAAAACGCCAAAAAATGCTAATACACGTTTAAAAACACTGCTCACCAGCGTTTGTTAGTGTTTTCTTGATCCATTGAAAAAAAAAAAGCTAAAAAACGTTGAAAAGCTCCCTGCCAAGCTATTAGTGTTTTTTTAAACCTTTTTTTAGCGTCCAGTGTGCATGGAGCCTTAGAGATTATTCCAGGAACGTGTGCAATGGGAATATGGATGAAAGGTTAACATAGGAGGCACATATTTTACTCCCAGAAGCGACGTGCTGACGTCACCACAACAACAATGCAAGATCCCTGAACGAACGGGCTGTGAGAGCCGGCCGGCTACACAAACATTCACATGCGCACAGTGGCGGCCCGTGCATAGTGCCGCCCCCCCAAGCTGTAAAAACAAAATTGTAAAAAAATGTAAAAAAGTCACTTTAAGAGTGACCAGGCGCCGGAAATGCGGCGGTCTATGGGAAACTTCCCAGCCTGCAATCAGCTGATTGCAGACTGGGAAGCTGATTTGCCCGTGTTTAGGGTGTGTGCAGAGCTGTTTGTTACTTGGAACATTTTTGTTTCAAGTTTACTATTTTGCACTTGTACTGTGAGTGATTTATCTCACATGGTACCATATATTGTTATTTTGGCGCTACAATGTTCTACCCACCATTTGTTGACTTTGTTTGTATGTAGCAGCTTATTCTTTCTTTTTTGTTAGCGCAGTTTTTTCTTCATCCAAATCTCGTGCAGTATGTCCACAATATCTGGTGATCTAATGCAGTATGTCTGCAGTATCTTGTAATCTTGTGCAGTATGTCCGCATTCTCTGCTAATCTGTGCAGTATGTCCACAGTCTCTGGTAATCTCGTGCAGTATGTCCGCAGTCTCTGGTAATCTCGTGCAGTATGTCCGCAGTCTGTGGTAATCTAGTGCAGTATGTCCGCAGTCTCTGGTAATCTCCTGCCCATTTAGAGTCCTTCATTACTAACAGTGTAATTTTTTAGTTTGTTTGCGCCGATCTGTAATGCTGCTCTTTATACCATGATTTGTGATGCTGGGGCTGTCCTGTGATGCTGAGCTGTATACTCCCGACACTATGAGTGGAAGCAAGTGGAATACAGGGGACGGAGTGGGTGGATTATATAAATGGGTGTGGCTTATGAGAAGTGGGAGGGACCACATGTGGAGGGGCGGGGTCTTGCGCCCCCCATCCTAAAACTTCACCAGCTGCCACTGCATGCACATTTATCTTCTACTTTTTGTAAGTGCAATTTTTAATATTATATAAAACTTTTAAACTGGGTTACGCTATGTTGGTTTTTCTTCTCTCATCTGGCCATGAGCATATATGACCCCCTGTGAGTGGCTGAGGACAGAACCACTGATTGAGCAGAGACAACAGACACTGTCATACAGAGACCCGGGCTGGGGTATAGACCATCCATGAACAAAGATCGCTAGTTGGGATCTTATTTTCTGGTAAGCGGCAGTGGCTTTGGAGGATCTCTTTTCTATCATTCAGCACTGTTCTTGGGTGTCTCGTGGTTTGATGTCACCAACCTGTTTGTAGGAGAACTTCATAACATCAACCTACTGGCCTTAATTTTTTTGAAACACCTATTTTGTTCAACAATTAATCTGTTGACTACATATTGGGACGTTTTGGACTATTTATTTGTATCTGTGCAGCAACTGGTGTCACACCTTTGATGAGGGGTGCATTTTTGATTAAGTTCTGATATTGCATTCTTTATTTTGGACAATTTTGGTTGTTTATGATTGATCTTTATAGCACAGAGTTCATTAGGATACATCCTATCAATTTCATTGTGCAGCTTATTTTTTAAAGGTCTTTATTTTGTGTGTGTCTCACATTTAAGGTTGCAGCATTTTTTTCACATTATACTGTTCATTAACAGGATTATTTTTAACTGACAGCACAGTATTATACATCATTTAACACATTTTACTCCGTAATGGCTTCCAATAACAAAACAGGACTTTTAGTTTACACTAGTTATGATTTATTGTAGACACTGGATGGCAGTATTGTCATGTGTTTATTTCTCTTATTTTAGAAGCCTGCCATGTTCTCCTATTAAGCTTTCGCACTTACATTACATTTTTTTTTACTTAAATATAGGGGTAGGCAACCATAAAGAGGTAGAGATCTACCTGAACAACATGGGAAAAGTCAAAGATCACTGGGCACAGTGTCGCCTCCTCACACCGGATTTAAACCTCTAATTGCCGTACTACCATGTCGCAATTGTGTGCATTGCATGGCAATAATGGGTTTAAATCAGCTGGTGAGGAGGCAACATACTGCAACATGTGTACACTGCATTTAAAAGGGGTGGTAAAAATCAGGTCTTAACTATGTGGTTTTGCCACCGTACAAACCAAAAATGTAAATGAGCCCTTAATGTTCTGAGCCCCCTATAAGGCCGAATTCAAACTTCTGTGCTACGGTTAACCTGTATCGTAGGTGCAGAGCACTGCATCTCGAACTGTCTGGGTTAGCTGCGCTTTACCATATATGTTTATTATATCCTGCAGGTGTGGTGCTCTTTCTAAAAACTCCTCCATTCAGAAAGTGCAACAAACCCACAGGCAGGGCCGATCCTAGGGTCACAGACGCCTGGGTGCAGAAATATTTCTGGCGCCCCCACATGGGTGTGGTCATCTTACCAACTCCTACCCTTTACAGATGCTTCTGTTTCAAACATAGAGATGCTCCCCTAACGTGAACAAGGAGAACACGTCAGGCACAGACCGCCCCCTGGCGACGTCACTGCGCGGCTGGTTTCTCTCTGGACACGGACAAGAAGAGGAGGAGAAGGGAGGGAAGCACTCTGGCGCTTCAGGGCCCCCACCTCTGCCTAGGATCAGCCCTGGCCACAGGAATTAATTGAAGTTAAAGGGGTTGTAAAGGTAAATGTTTTTTCACCTTATTGCATCCTATGCAAAAACATCTGACAGCACCGCCCCCCCCCCCCAGCCCCGTTTTACTTACCTCACCTCTCGAAAGTCCCGCACGTGTCCCTGTCATCCTGTTCGGTTCCCAGCCTGGTCATTGATTGGCTAGGTTGGACAGATTGAAGGTGAATTACCCTTGACTGTGTACCATCTTGAGTGTGGATTACCCTTGGCTGTCTACCATCTTGAGAATGGATTACCCTTGGCTGTCTACCATCTTGAGAATGGATTACCCTTGGCTGTCTACCATCTTAAGAGTGGATTACCCTTGGCTGTGTGCCATCTTGAGAGTGGATTACCCTTGGCTGTGTACCATCTTGAGAATGGATTACCCTTGGCTGTGTACCATCTTGAGAGTGGATTACCCTTGGCTGTGTGCCATCTTGAGAGTGGATTACCCTTGGCTGTGTGCCATCCTGAGCGTGGATTAATCCTGTGATCACTTACGCTGTGAGTAGAGCGAACTTTATTTTTGTGTATCCAGGACTGGGCACGGACTAGCCCTACTTGCCAGAACTTTGTTACTTCTTTTGTTTGGCCAGCCTGGCGTGAATTACCCTTTACCAACACAGAGTCTGCTACCCCACTGTGCATGTATACTGTATTCCAGACTCTTTCTTTGCCTGGCTGTGATAGCTGCTACCTGGCGGTGTGTTAACCCCGCTACCGTTAAATAAAAAGCTTTCTGGGTGCTCCTACTCTCCGCGTGTGTCTCTTACACCTACATCTCCGTTACAACAATTATTTTATAAAAGGAGAAATATTTTCATATAAATAAAATGTGGTGGATTTTTATACAATTTATGTTGTGTGCCTAAAAAGTCCATGTATTTTTCAAAATAATTTTTCAATATCCCAAAACATACAAAAATAGCAAAAAATAAACTGGTAGGGGATTTTCAACTCTTCCCTACTCTATCTATATAGTTGTTATTTCAAGAAAGTCAAGTTTTCCTTTAAAAGAAAACTATGATTACTTTATTGTGATTGTTACAATTGTCTCCTACCAGACATTACCTGAATGTTATGGAAAAAGTCGATCAAACATCTCCGGAAAGGTTCATCTTCCTCGAAATTGGATCTACTGTCCCGACCCTCCAAGTCTTCTATTTCCTTGTGTTTCTTGTGATGTACATAATCACATTGTCAGGAAATCTTCTACTAATTATAGTAGCGAGGATCAACCCAAAGTTGCACACTCCCATGTACTCTCTCCATTATCGATATCTTTTTCTCATCCACCATTGTTCCCAACATTCTCTTAAATACTCTGGCCATGGATAAAAGTATCTCCTTGGTAGGATGTGCATTACAGATGTACTTCAGTCTGGCTTTAGGATCCACAGAGTGCTTTATACTTGCCATTATGGCGTATGACAGATTTGCTGCCATTTGTAGGCCATTGCACTACAACACCATCATGAATAAAATGTTGTATATTAGTTTAGCTGTAGAGTCATGAAGTATGTGCTTCCTGAACTCCGCTCTTCATGTTGTCCTCACCTTTCGACTCCCCTACTGCAAGTCCCACCATGTCAACCACTTCTTCTGTGAGATGCCGTCTTTTTTTCGACTGTCTTGCAAAGATACTTTTCTAAATGAAATAGTGATGTATATTGGAGCAGGTATCATTGCTATGGGCCAGATTCATGAAGAGTTAGGCTGGCGGATCCAGTGATCCGCCAGCCTAACTGTCACTTTAAGCCGGCGTTTCTGTTTTCTATAACCAGAAAACAAGAAACGCCGGGTTGGAGTTCCGATGCGATCGGCGTAATTGAATTTCGCCATCGCATCGTTACTTCAACTTAAAAATGGCGCCGGGGGCGTTCCCGCCGATTAACGCTGAAAAAATATGTTAATCAGCGGGAGTCGGAAATTCACGATCGTTTTCGGGCGCGACGCAGTGACTTTACGACGTTTCCGGAAGCGATACGCGGCGTAAAGATAAAGCAGCCCCCTAGTGGAATATCCTATGTTAGGTATAGCCGTCGTCATCGCGTCGGAAAAAAAACAAATCGCGTCGTTTGTGTAAAACATTCATGAATAGGGACGTGACGTCATTGACGTTCACTGACAGAACTTGGAGCATGCGCACTGGGATGCATTGACACTCGACGCATGCGCAGTACGTTCGCCGCGGGATCGCGCATAGTTTGAATACTACACGCCCCGTACCCGCCCAATTTGAATTCCGCTGGCTCATTTTCGATGCGCTGCCGCAACTTTAGGAGCAAGTGCTTCATGAATAACAGCACTTGCTCCTAAAATTTCTGCAGCGTAACGTAAATGAGATGCGTTACTCCAGAGCAAAGATGCTCTCATCTACCTGAATCTGGCCCTATGTGTTCTTTCTGCTTGACTCTAACTTTGTACATCCACATCATCTCCACCATCTTGAAGATCCGTTTCTCCCATGGAAGACACAAAGCTTTCTCCACATGTGCTTCTCACCTGACTGTGGTAAGTCTCTACTATGGGACCATCATGTTTGTGTATCTTAAACCTCGTTCTATTTAATCTCTAGAAATAGACAAAACTGTGTCCATTCTCTATCAGTGGTGGCCCGTCCATAGGGGGCGCCTGGGCGCCGCCCCCCCTCCCCCCAAAGCCAGTAAAATAAAAAAAATGTTTTTCTTTTTGGCCCTTTAAGAAAAAAAAGTCCTTTAACAGCACTACTATTGCTCAGGGTGGGCGCCGGTCACAGTGCAGTGCTATAGCATCATTGAAGCATCATGCCAAAGCAAGCAGGCAAGACGCTTCATTTGCAGGTTTTTTTTAAGCTCTGTGGCTATGTGCTGTGCGCCACGAGCCGATCACTGTCCAGTGTCTCCCCAGTCTCCACTCTAATTGGGTCCTGCTGCTTCCTCTCTGCCAAAGGAAATGGGCGGTGCTTTCCCCAGGGCTGAGGGCAGTGTTACTTTCGGTTTTGGCTCCAGGAGGAATGTAAGGTAGGAAACTTATTAAAATACCATGTCTCATTGTCTGTCCTGTCCACCCCATCCATGTCTCTCTCTCTCTCTCTCAAGGGACATGGCTGCATATGTGAGGGACATGGCTGAAGGGGCATGGCTGCATATGTGAGGGACATGGCTAGAGGGACATGGCTGCATATGTGAGGGACATGGCTGAAGGGACATTGCTGCATATGTGAGGGACATGGCTGAAGGGAAATGGCTGAAGGGACATGGGTGCATATGTAATGGACATGGCTGAAGGGACATGGCTGCATATGTGAGGGACATGGCTAGAGGGACATGGCTGAAGGGACATGGGTGCATATGTAATGGACATGGCTGAAGGAACATGGCTGCATATGTGAGGGACATGGCTAGAGGGACATGGCTGAAGGGACATGGCTGCTTATGTGAGGGACATGGCTGAAGGAACATGGCTGCATATGTGAGGGACATGGGTAGAGGGACATGGCTGAAGGGACATGGCTGCATATGTGAGGGACATGGCTGAAGGGACATGGCTGCATATGTGAGGGACATGGCTGAAGGGACATGGCTGCATATGTGAGGGACATGGCTGAAGGGACATAGCTGCATATGTGAGGGACATGGCTAGAGGGACATGGCTGAAGGGACATGGCTGCATATGTGAGGGACATGGCTGAAGGGACATGGCTGCATATGTGAGGGACATGGCTGAAGAGACATGGCTGCATATGTGAGGGACATGGCTGAAGGGACATGGCTGCATATGTGAGGGACATGGCTAGAGGGACATGGCTGCATATGTGAGGGACATGGCTAGAGGGACATGGCTGAAGGGACATGGCTGCATATGTGAGGGACATGGCTGAAGGGACATGGCTGCATATGTGAGGGACATGGCTAGAGGGACATGGCTGCATATGTGAGGGACATGGCTGAAGGGACATGGCTGAAGGGACATGGCTGCATATGTGAGGGACATGGCTAGAGGGACATGGCTGCATATGTGAGGGACATGGCTGAAGGGACATGGCTGAAGGGACATGGCTGCATATGTGAGGGACATGGCTAGAGGGACACGGCTGAAGGGACATGGCCGCATATGTGAGGGACATGGCTGAAGGGGCATGGCTGCATATGTGAGGGACATGGCTGAAGGGACATGGCTGCATATGTGAGGGACATGGCTGAAGGGACATGGCTGCATATGTGAGGGACATGGCTAGAGGGACATGGCTGCATATGTGAGGGACATGGCTAGAGGAACATGGCTGAAGGGACATGGCTGCATATGTGAGGGACATGGCTGAAGGGACATGGCTGCATATGTGAGGGACATGGCTGAAGGGACATGGCTGCATATGTGAGTGACATGGCTGAAGGGAAATGGCTGAAGGGACATGGCTGCATATGTGAGGGACATGGCTGCATATGTGAGGGACATGGCTGAAGGGACATGGCTGCATATGTGAGGGACATAGATGAAGGGACATAGCTGCATATGTGAGGGACATGGCTAGAGGGACATGGCTAAAGGGACATGGCTGCATATGTGAGGGACATGGCTGTAGGGACATGGCTGCATATGTGAGGGACATGGCTGAAGGGACATGGCTGCATATGTGAGGGACATGGCTGCATATGTGAGGGGCATGGCTGAAGGGACATGGCTGCATATGTGAGGGACATGGCTAGAGGGACATGGCTGAAGGGACATGGCTGCATATGTGAGGGACATGGCTGAAGGGGCATGGCTGCATATGTGAGGGACATGGCTGAAGGGACATGGCTGCATTTGTGAGGGACATGGCTGAAGGGACATGGCTGCATATGTGAGGAACATGGCTGAAGGGACATGGCTGCATATGTGAGGGACATGGCCAGAGGAACATGGCTGAAGGGACATGGCTGCATATGTGAGGGACATGGCTGAAGGGACATGGCTGCATATGTGAGGGACATGGCTGAAGGGACATGGCTGCATATGTGAGGGACATGGCTGAAGGGACATGGCTGCATATGTGAGGGACATGGCTAGAGGGACATGGCTGCATATGTGAGGGACATGGCTAGAGGGACATGGCTGCATATGTGAGGGACATGGCTAGAGGGACATGGCTGAAGGGACATGGCTGCATATGTGAGGGGAATGGCTGAAGGGACATGGATGCATATGTGAGGGACATGGCTGAAGGGACATGGCTGCATATGTGAGTGACATGGCTGAAGGGAAATGGCTGAAGGGACGTGGCTGCATATGTGAGGGACATGGCTGAAGGGACATGGCTGCATATGTGAGGGACATGGCTAGAGGGACATGGCTGAAGGGACATGGCTGCATATGTAAGGGACATGGCTAGAGGGACATGGCTGCATATGTGAGGGACATGGCTAGAGGGACATGGCTGAAGGGACATGGCTGCTTATGTGAGGGACATGGCTGAAGGAACATGGCTGCATATGTGAGGGACATGGCTAGAGGGACATGGCTGAAGGGACATGGCTGCATATGTGAGGGACATGGCTGAAGGGACATGGCTGAAGGGACATAGCTGCATATGGGGACATGGCTGAAGGGACATGGCTGCATATGTGAGGGACATGGCTGTAGGGACATGGCTGCATATGTGAGAGACATGGCTGAAGGGACATGGCTGCATATGTGAGGGACATGGCTAGAGGGACATGGCTGCATATGTGAGGGACATGGCTGAAGGGACATTGATGCATATGTGAGGGACATGGCTAGAGGGACATGGCTGAAGGGACATGGCTGCATATGTGAGGGACATGGCTGAAGGGACATGGCTGCATATGTGAGGGACATGGCTGAAGGGACATGGCTGAAGGGACATGGCTGCATATGTGAGGGACATGGCTAGAGGGACATGGCTGAAGGGACATGGCTGCATATGTGAGGGACATGGCTGAAGGGACATGGCTGCATATGTGAGGGACATGGCTGAAGGGACATGGCTGCATATGTGAGGGACATGGCTGAAGGGACATGGCTGCATATGTGAGGGACATGGCTAGAGAGACATGGCTGAAGGGACATGGCTGCATATGTGAGGGACATGGCTTAAGGGACATGGCTGCATATGTGAGGGACATGGCTAGAGGGACATGGCTGAAGGAACATGGCTGCATATGTGAGGGACATGGCTGAAGGGACATGGCTGCATATGTGAGGGACATGGCTGAAGGGACATGGCTGCATATGTGAGGGACATGGCTAGAGGGACATGGCTGAAGGGACATGGCTGCATATGTGAGGGACATGGCTGAAGGGACATGGCTGCATATGTGAGGGGCATGGCTAGAGGGACATGGCTGAAGGGACATGGCAGCATATGTGAGGGACATGGCTAGAGGGACATGGCTTGAGGGACATGGCTGCATATGTGAGGGACATGGCTGAAGGGACATGGCTGCATATGTGAGGGACATGGCTAGAGGGCCATGGCTGAAGTGACATGGCTGCATATGTGAGGGACATGGCTGAAGGGACATGGCTGCATATGTGAGGGACATGGCTAGAGGGACATGGCTGAAGGGACATGGCTGCATATGTGAGGGACATGGCTGAAGGGACATGGCTGCATATGTGAGGGACATGGCTAGAGGGACATGGCTGAAGGGACATGGCTGCATATGTGAGGGACAAGGCTGAAGGGACATGGCTGCATATGTGAGGGACATGGCTAGAGGGACATGGCTGAAGGGACATGGCTGCATATGTGAGGGACATGACTGAAGGGACATGGCTGCATATGTGAGGGACATGGCTAGAGGGACATGGCTGAAGGGACATGGCTGCATATGTGAGGGACATGACTGAAGGGACATGGCTGAAGGGACATGGCTGCATATGTGAGGGACATGGCTGAAGGGACATGGCTGCATATGTGAGGGACATGGCTGAAGAGACATGGCTGCATATGTGAGGGACATGGCTAGAGGGACATGGCTGAAGGGACATGGCTGCATATGTGAGGGACATGGCTAGAGGGACATGGCTGAAGGGACATGGCTGCATATGTGAGGGACATGGCTGAAGGGACATGGCTGCATATGTGAGGGACATGGCTAGAGGGACATGGCTGAAGGGACATGGCTGCATATGTGAGGGACATGGCTGAAGGAACATGGCTGAAGGGACATGGCTGCATATGTGAGGGACATGGCTGAAGGGACATGGCTGCATATGTGAGGGACATGGCTGCATATGTGAGGGACATGGCTAGAGGGACATGGCTGAAGGGACATGGCTGCATATGTGAGGGACATGGCTAGAGGGACATGGCTGAAGGGACATGGCTGCATATGTGAGGGACATGGCTGTAGGGACATGGCTGCATATGTGAGGGACATGGCTGAAGGGACATGGCTGCATATGTGAGGGACATGGCTAGAGGGACATGGCTGCATATGTGAGGGACATGGCTGAAGGGACATGGCTGCATATGTGAGGGACATGGCTGCATATGTGAGGGACATGGCTGAAGGGACATGGCTGAAGGGACATGGCTGCATATGTGAGGGACATGGCTAGAGGGACATGGCTGAAGGGACATGGCTGCATATGTGAGGGACATGGCTGAAGGGACATGGCTGCTTATGTGAAGGACATGGCTGAAGAGACATGGCTGCATATGTGAGGGACATGGCTAGAGGGACATGGCTGCATATGTGAGGGACATGGCTAAAGGGACATGGCTGCATATGAGAGGGACATGGCTGAAGGGACATGGCTGCATATGTGAGGGACATGGCTAGAGGGACGTGGCTGAAGGGACATGGCTGCATATGTGAGGGACATGGCTGAAGGGACATGGCTGCATATGTGAGGGACATGGCTGAGGGGACATGGCTGCATATTTGAAGGACATGGCTGAAGCGACATGGCTGCATATGTGAGGGACATGGCTGAAGGGACATGGCTGCATATGTGAGGGACATGGCTGAAGGGACATGGCTAGAGGGACATGGCTGAAGGAACATGGCTGCATATGTGAGGGACATGGCTGAAGGGACATGGCTGCATATGTGAGGGACATGGCTAGAGGGACATGGCTGCATATGTGAGGGACATGGCTGAAGGGACATGGCTGCATATGTGAGGGACATGGCTGAAGCGACATGGCTGCATATGTGAGGGACATGGCTGCATATGTGAGGGACATGGCTGAAAGGACATGGCTGCATATGTGAGGGACATGGCTAGAGGGACATGGCTGAAGGAACATGGCTGCATATGTGAGGGACATGGCTGAAGGGACATGGCTGCATATGTGAGGGACATGGCTGAAGGGACATGGCTGCATAAGTGAGGGACATGGCTAGAGGGACATGGCTGCATATATGAGGGACATGGCTAGAGGGACATGGCTGCATATGTGAGGGACATGGCTGAAGGGACATGGCTGCATATGTGAGGGACATGGCTAGAGGGACATGGCTGCATATGTGAGGGACATGGCTAGAGGGACATGGCTGCATATGTGAGGGACATGGCTAGAGGGACATGGCTAGAGGGACATGGCTAGAGGGACATGGCTGCATATGTGAGTTACATGGCCGAAGGGACATGGCTGAAGGGACATGGCTGCATATGTGAGGGACATGGCTAGAGGGACATGGCTGAAGGGACATGGCTGCATATGTGAGGGACATGGCTGAAGGGACATGGCTGCATATGTGAGGGACATGGCTAGAGGGACATGGCTGAAGGGACATGGCTGCATATATGAGGGACATGGCTGAAGGGACATTGCTGCATATGTGAGGGACATGGCTGAAGGGACATGGCTGCATATGTGAGGGACATGGCTAGAGGGACATGGCTTTCTGTCTATCTATCTGTCTATCCAATTATCTATCTATCGGAATATCTGTCTGTCTGTCTGCAGGTCCCATTGTCTGCGAGTGACGTTGGCGGGGGGGGGATGTTTGGCTGGGGGTTTTTTTGCGCCCCCCCCAAAAAAATGGAGCACCAGCCGCCACTGTTCTCTATACAGCCGTGATGTTGAACCCCATCATCTACAGTATGAGGAACAAGGAAGTCAAGAGCACCATTAAAAGAAAACAAACGAAAAAGGAGGATTTCTAATAGAAACGGGCAAGTATAAAAAGGGGGCACAGAAATTATAAAAGGAGGATGCATTATGTACTGTATATAAGTACATACATTACAAAATTATATAAAGGCAGGTGTGGGGAATAGAAGGTTTCTGTTGCACTACTACAGGCATGACCAAAGTCTGGCCCACGGCCCAATCGCCGCCAGACTTTTGTGCTGAAAATGCCCCCACATGGCTTATACTCGAGTCACCTTTTTGTGCCTGATCTTCCAGACTTTGGGGACCCAGTACCGGCCGGCGTTACACACAAACTTGGCACACTTGTAGCCCCACTCTTCCTCTACAAGTGTGCAAAGTTTATTGTGTGGGTGACCAACTGCTAGGGAGCACCTATTTTTCAAAGCCGGGCAAGCCTTCCATAGACTCCCATATTAAACGGTCATTTCTCTGGTGAATTTGGGGACCCAGTACCGGCCGGTCGGAGGTCCCCTGGACCCAGCACTTGGCAGATATGTAGCCCCATTTCTCCTCTACAAGTGTGTAAAGTTTGTTGTCTACAGCTGGGGAGCACCGATTTCTTTGGGCACCCCTTCCATAGACTCCCATGTTAAACGTCAGTCTAGTCATGGACACAGTGAGGCATGGGCACAGTGAGGCATGGGCACAGTGAGGCATGCACATGGACACAGTGAGGCAAAGTGAGGCAAAGTGAGGCATGCAGATGGACACCCTAGGCTTATACAATTTCCCAGTTTTTTTGTGGTAAAATTATGTGCCTCGGCTTATATTCGGGTCGGCTTATACTCGAGTATATACGGTTTATCTTTTGTGGTCCTCAACCATCTCCCGGCAATAGGACCACAAAAGATATATACTGTATGATGGCTGCCTTGGAGGTGACAGGGACATGATGATTGCCTTGCATACAGGAGTATGGGTGCTGCATTCCTGACAATGGGGGTGCTGCACTGATGGCAATAGGGGTGCTGCATTCATGGAAATGGTGGGTCTGCAGATGGCCACTGACCCTTAATTTGCTTCATAGTTCTTTATTTAAAATGTATTTATTTTTTCTGAAACTTCCGTCTTAAAATTAAGGTGCGTGTTATACACCAATAAATATGATATATCTAAATAACACGCCCAAGCCAGAGGCGTCGTTAGGCCCTGGCTAGGGGGGCTGGAGCCCCGAATGTGACCCCGAAAAGCCCAGAGTCTCAAAAAGGCACCATATACTATTTAGCCCCGAACGCCGCCGAGCAGGAAGCGATCTGATCCGCCGAGTGTGGCCGAGTCACAGGTCCCGCCTTCTGGAGCCTGCAGAACATATGATGGATGTCCCAGTGGCCCAATGTCCAACTGTGGGATGTGAGACGTCCATCATACGTGCCGCCGGCTCCAGAAGGCGGGAGTTTCCAATCCCGCAGCCACCGCATCACAACACTGAGATCCCCGCTCAGCGCTGAAGCGGTACTCAGGAGAGTTCAGATCAGGGCAGCGGAGGAGCGAATGGGCAAGTCCGAGTGCCACTGAGTGCACCGATGAAGAGGAGAGGGATGAGGATGACCGGAGGAGCCCGCTGCACTGGGGTATGTGTTGATTATCTGAGCTGTGCTGGTGCTGGGGGCGGATTGAGTTGCTGTTGACACATCCCTCATCTTCAACTTGTATGGTTTATAGTTGATTGTGTATGTATGTAGGACAGGTCTGTGTATGTGGGACAGGTCAGTGTATGTGGGACAGGTCAGTGTATGTGGGACAGGTCAGTGTATGTGGGACAGGTCAGTGTATGTGGGACAGGTCAGTGTATGTGGGACAGGTCAGTGTATGTGGGACAGGTCAGTGTATGTGGGACAGGTCAGTGTATGTAGGTCAGGTCAGTGCAAGGGCGGATCCAGAGTCTAGTCTCGGGAGGGGCACTGCCAGAAAATAAGGTGTTGCTTACAGAACTCAATTAGGTGTCCGATGTGTCCGCTGCAATGTTGCAGTACTGCTAAAAAATCAATGATCCCCGCCATTACTAGTAAAAAATATTTAAATATGAATGCCATAAATCTATCCCATGGTTTGTAGACGATTGTCAGGGACTGCAGACGTGGTACAAGAGATGGTCAGAGACTGCAGACATGGTACAGGAGATGGTCAGAGACTGCAGACGTGGTACAAGAGAAATGGTCAGAGACTGCAGACGTGGTACAAGGAGAGATGGTCAGAGACTGCAGACATGGTACAAGAGATGGTCAGAGACTGCAGATACGTGGTACAAGAGATGGTCAGAGACTGCAGACGTGGTACAAGAGATGGTCAGAGACTGCAGACGTGGTACAAGAGATGGTGAGAGACTGCAGACATGGTACAGGAGATGGTGAGAGACTGCAGATGTGGTACAAGGGATTGTCAGAGACTGCAGGCATGGTACAAGGGATGGTCAGAGACTGCAGACGTGGTAGAGGAGATGGTCAGAGACTGCAGACGTGGTACAAGGAGATGGTCAGAGACTGCAGACGTGGTACAGGAGATGGTCAGAGACTGCAGACGTGGTACAAGGAGATAGTCAGAGACTGCAGACGTGGTACAAGGAAATGGTCAGAGACTGCAGACATGGTACAAGAGATGGTCAGAGACTGCAGACATGGTACACGAGATGGTCAGAAACTGCAGACATGGTACAAGAGATGGTCAGAGACTGCAGACGTGGTACAAGGGATGGTCAGAGACTGAAGACGTGGTACAAGGGATGGTCAGAGACTGCAGACGTGGTACAAGGGATGGTCAGAGACTGAAGACATGGTACAAGAGATCATTGCAGCCTCACTGTGTATATGAACGCAGTATATACACAGTACCCCACCTTTGTATATCAATGCAGTCCCACTTTTGTATATCAATGCAACCCCACTTTTGCATATCAATGCATCCCCACTTTTGCAATGCAATGCATCCCCACTTTTGTATATCAATGCATTCCCACTTTTGTATATCAATGCAGTCCCACTTTTGTCTATCAATGCAGTCCCACTTTTGTCTATCAATGCAGCCCCGCTTTTGTCTATGAATGCAGCCACACTGTGCACGGCACTCACCATGGCACGGCACGCCTCTATAATACCCGGCGAGTGTAATCACTCCTCGCCCTGGTATCTGTCTACTAACCTGATCCTGAGATCTGATATCTGACCCTGAGCCTGCTGTCCCCTTTCTTGACTTCTGATCTGATCCGACCTGACCTGATCCCTCTCCCGGACATTCCCTTCCTGCCCATTCCCTGTCTGCAGCTTCTTCTGTGATCTCCTGGTATATGACCTCGGCTTGGCTTTTGGTTTATGATTACGGCATTTCCCCTTCACTTATATATGCTTTGTTGTTATTTGTGCACTGTTTGTCTTCACCTGTTTTGTTCACCTTGTAAATAAACACCTTTTATTTCACTGCATACAGTGTTGGTCTCCTCTGTGTAGGCACACAGTACTGGTCTATTTAGAATCCCTGACACTGATTCAATCAGTGTTCCATCTCCATCTACTATCACACGAGCAGGTCTAGCACAGGCAGCACAGCCGAACACAGATCCAGCTCTCACACAGCCAGAGATGCCAGATGTCAGCAGGAGAGAGGGGAGCGCTGCAGTCAGCAACAGCTCAAAGCAGCCTCAGGACAGGCAGCCTACCAGCCCTGGTGATGAGAGAGAGAGTGACAGACTCGGCAGCAGCAGCTGCAGGCACCGCAAAGCAGTTTAAAAAAAATTATAAAAAAAAAAAGTTAAAAAAAATAAATAAAACAATATATAAAAAAAATAAATAAAAAAAAAAACATTTATTAAAAAAAGGGGGTTTGACACATGGGGCCCTGGGGACCTCTGAGCCCTTTAATAAAAGTATATCTATATATAAAAAAAGAGAAAAAAATAAATAAAATATAAAAAAAATAAAAAAAAAATATAAAAAAAAGTAGGGTTGTCCTCCTGGGGCCCTGGGGACCTCTGTGCCCTTTAATAATAATACTAACAATAATAATAATAATAATTATATATATATATATATATATATATATATATATATAAATTTAATAAAAAAGGGGGGTGGTCATCTGGGGATCTCCGGGCCCCTGGGGACCTCCAGACCCCTAAAAAAAAAAAAATGTCCCTTCAATAAAAAAATAAAATAAAAAAATATATATTTTTTATTAAAATAAATAAAAAAAGGGGGGGGTTGCCATACGGGGCCCTGGCGGCCTCCGGGACCCTGGGGACCTCCGGAAGAAAAATAAAAGAAAAAAAATTGGCCCTTTAATAAAAAAGAAAAGAAAAATATGTTAACATTTATGAAAAAATAAATAAAAAAAGAGGGGTTTGCCATCTGGGGCCCTGGTGGCCAATGTGACATGATTGCCTCGGGGGGGGGGGGGGCAATTTCCCTGTTGCCCCCCCCCCCCCTGGATCCGCCGTTGGGTCAGTGTATGTAGGACAGGTCAGTGTATGTAGGTCAGGTCAGTGTATGTAGGACAGGTCAGTGTATGTAGGTCAGGTCAGTGTATGTAGGACAGGTCAGTGGCTCAGGTCAGTGTATGTAGGTCAGGTCAGTGTATGTAGGACAGGTCAGTGGCTCAGGTCAGTGTATGTAGGACAGGTCAGTGTATGTAGGACAGGTCAGTGTATGTAGGTCAGGTCAGTGTATGTAGGAGAGGTCAGTGGCTCAGGTCAGTGTATGTAGGACAGGTCAATGTATGTAGGTCGGGTCAGTGTATGTAGGTCGGGTCAGTGTATGTAGGTCGGGTCAGTGTATGTAGGACAGGTCAGTGTATGTAGGTCAGGTCAGTGTATGTAGGACAGGTCAGTGTATGTAGGACAGGTCAGTGTATGTAGGTCAGGTCAGTGTATGTAGGACAGGTCAGTGGCTCAGGTCAGTGTATGTAGGTCAGGTCAGTGTATGTAGGACAGGTCAGTGGCTCAGGTCAGTGTATGTAGGACAGGTCAGTGTATGTAGGACAGGTCAGTGTATGTAGGTCAGGTCAGTGTATGTAGGACAGGTCAGTGGCTCAGGTCAGTGTATGTAGGACAGGTCAGTGTATGTAGGACAGGTCAGTGTATGTAGGACAGGTCAGTGGCTCAGGTCAGTGTATGTAGGACAGGTCAGTGTATGTAGGACAGGTCAGTGTATGTAGGACAGGTCAGTGGCTCAGGTCAGTGTATGTAGGACAGATCAGTGTATGTAGGACAGGTCAGTGTATGTAGGACAGGTCAGTGGCTCAGGTCAGTGTATGTAGGACAGGTCAGTGTATGTAGGAGAGGTCAGTGTATGTAGGACAGGTCAGTGGCTCAGGTCAGTGTATGTAGGACAGGTCAGTGTATGTAGGACAGGTCAGTGTATGTAGGACACACACACACACCAGGGCCACTCCACCGACCACGCCCGAACCCCCCCCCCAGGTGCTGGCTTGCCTTCGGGCTGAAGCCCCTGGTCTTTTTGCCACCTAGCAACGCCCCTGGCCCAAGCTCATCTCTTTACTCACATACAGCCACAAAGGCAAGAGAATTCTTGCTGGGCAGTGTATTAGTGCTCAGACGAACACACTTGGACCATGAATATGAAGGTATCCGAAGTTACAAATGATGCCAAGTAACAAATGCCGATCATAACAAATGATACGATAAATAAAAACAAATAATAATGTCCAGCAATGATCACATGTGCATGAGTGAGAAACCCAGATGGAACAATAGCTCTATTGCAAAAAATGGATAACTCTTTTGAAGCCTTGCTGCCCTCTAGGGCCGGGGTTGCTCTCAGCACATTGTAGAAATAGATCAAAGAACAAGGGCGCACTGGCCTTGTGCATTATCTCACACATTTTATTAAAATAAAATAAAATGATACTACTCACAAATATAGGTATTATAGGAGCTCATCTCACAACTCTACTTAGCAGCACTCTCCCAATATCTCCAATCACTCATGCATAGGGGGAAGCTACTTAGGGTCCCTGCCTACTAACACATTTCAAAGGCATGTCCTTCTTCATCAGGGCCAAAACTTCTGATGAAGCACATGCCCTTGAAACGCGTTAGCCAGCAGGGACCCTGGTGAGCCCCCTCCCCCATGCTCAAGTGATTGGAGAAGTAGAGATGTCAGATGAGCTCCTATACTACCTATATTTTTTATTTTATTAATATTTGGGGGATAATGCGCTAGGCCAGTGCAACCTCCATCTTTAAAAAAAATATATTAAAACATGTGTATTACTCTATCATTCATTGTACGGTTTGAACAATGTTAGCTAGATCTGTCCCCTTCTCTGGCCATGTCTGGGGGACCAGATAGGCCGTCTCTGCCCAGTGCTAAGTTCAGATTTTTTAGCCAAGCTACTATTGTCACTGCCTTGTGTTGGCCATATACCTCTGAGGACTCCAGTAGAACAGTGGTGGTCAACTTCTGAGTTATAGGGGCCCCAACTGTGGCCCCTGACTTCACCAAAGTGTTGCTCATAATGTTTATTATATGTAATACTACAGAAGACTGTGGAAATACCACAGGAGATGGTCAGAATCTGTGGACATGCTACAGGTGTGGTTGGGAACTGGAGACATTACACTGGTGTGCAGTCATGTTGGTACAGGAAGGTCGTCCCCAAACAGATTTTCCCACAAATTTGGGAGCAAGAAACTGCTATGTGAATGTCACCGACAGACAGACATCATACGTGTCATTTTGTGTTTACCCCAGAGGTCCACTTTAATCGGTTTCCTATCAGGCTCACGGAGCTCCATGTCTGTACATAGCAGTGTCTGTAAATGTCACAAAAACTGAAAACTGTTTGCTGATTGGCTGCTGTGAGTTTTTTTTAGGGTTGTCCCGATACCACTTTTTTAAGACCGAGTACAAGTACCAATACTTTTTTCCAAGTACTCGCTGATACCGATACTTTTTTTTTTATGTCATGTGACAATTTGACAGATGGGGACTGATAGGTGGCACTGATAGGCAGCACTTATGGGCACTGGTTGGTGCTGATGGGCACTGACAGGTGGCTGGCACTGATAAATTGCACTGATAGGTGGAATTTGTGGGCACTAATAGATGGCACTGATTGCACTGATAGGTGGCACTTATGGGGGCTGACAGATGGCACTGATTGCACTGATAGGTGGCACTGATGGGCACTGATAGATGGCACTGATTGCACTCAAAGGTGGCACTTAAGGGCACTGATAGTACTGATAGGTGGCACTTGTGGGCACTGATAGATGGCACTGATTGCACTGATAGGTGGCATTTGTGGGCACTGACAAATGGCACTGATTGCACTGATGGGCACTGACAGATGGCACTGATTGGTGGTACTTGAGGGCACTGATAGGTGGCACTTGTGGGCACTACTAGCACTGATTGGTGGCACTTGTGTGCACTGATAAATGACACTGATTGAACTGATAGGTGGCACTTGTGGGCACTGATAGATGGCACTTGAAGATGGAACTGATAAGTGGCACTGGTAGATGGCACTGATTGCACTATCAGTGCAATCTGTGCAATCTATCAGTACCCACAAGTGCCACCTATCAGTGCCCACAAGTGCCATCTATCAGTGCCCGCAAGTGCCACCTATCAGTGCAATCAGTGCTATCTACCAGTGCCACCTGATAGGTGGTACTGATTGCACTGATAGGTTGCACTGATAGATGGCACTAATTGCACTGATAGGTGGCACTGATAGGTGACACTTGTGGGCACTGACAGGTGGCTGGCACTGAAATTCTGTGAAAAATGACACAGGATTAAAAAAAAAAGCTATGCTGCAATGCCCATCTTGGTACACCCTGCACTCGGCTGCAGTAAGCAGCAGCAGACATCTTGTTACACCCAGTCCATATAGCTCGGCTGGGTGTAACAAGATGTCTGCTGCTGCTTACTGCAGCTGAGTGCAGGGTGTACCAAGATGGGTGTAGGGACGTTCAGCTGCTGACAGTGACCGAATGTGACTGCACCGGTCACCGATTCTGATGCGGCTGCGCCCTACACCCCTGCCAGCCGACTCTTTCCACTGACTGTGCCCGCTCTCTCTAGCCAGACTCTGCCTGCACTTTCCTTCCAGAGACTCTGCCTGCCCCCACTCCAGCCAAACTCCGCCTGCACTCTCCATTCACAGACTCTGTCCGCCCTCTCCAGCCAGACTCCACCCACACTCCCTGCCCTCTCCCGCCCTCCCCAGCCACTGACTCCTCCCACCCTCTCCGGCCACTCTACACTAAAAAAAAGGTGAAGCATCGGAAGCATTTGCGTGAGTAAAAGTACTTGTGCAAATGATCGGTAACGGTCCCGATACCGATACTAGTATTGGTATCGGGACGACCCTAGTTTTTTTAATACAAAAATGTAAAATACAGTGATTGCTGATTGGCTGCTATGAGTGTATGGGAATGTCAGATGTCCATATAAAGACAGATGATTGCTGATTGGCTGCTGTGAGTATATTGGAATCTCAGAATTACAAGCAGTGAATGAAAAACATAACAGTTAATTGGTAAAATAAACTCTATTATCTTAATTTTACTGTCGAATGTTTACTGATTATTAAATGCTAATCGATCTGATCACTGCAGTCCATCTTATAAACAATCTCTCCATATATTGTCAACTTGTTGTTTTGTCAATAAAGTTTTCAATTAAAAAAAAGTAAGTGTAGGATGTTTTGGCAGTTAACTCTGAGGTCATAATGTGGGCGGAGCCAAACCCTTTAAAAGAGTTGTTGACAGTGAGCCCTCAGTCCGTCTTGGATTTCGCTTGGTGAACACACACAGAGAGATTTCTCCTGCAGGAAGTGTAACTAGGATTGCGATATACAAACCCGAGATATTATTCATATTCAGATTGCGGTAGAAGCCGTACATTAGGTAGGTCTTGTTATATTTTTGTTATAAATGTATATTCATATCGGTATATATCTGTATAAATCAGGCAGACCCTAGCACTGCACAGCTGTTACCATTTCTAAAATCTCCTTTTTACATCTTCTAAATCTAACGGATGTGATCAGCTTAATATTTCTCCAATCACACTGCCAACCAATGGGATAACAGACACCCCCTTTTCAAACAGAGTGACAGTTATTTCCAACCTGAGATCAGCTGTTACCGGGGAGATCTATTTATAGAACATTGGTGGAAGCTGGACACATTTCCCATATTTTCTGTATCAGATGAATTATTATGATCGGCATTGCCATCTAGTATACAGTATATTTTCTCATTGGTGGATTTCAGGAAGAATATACTGCATTTTAGCCACTAGATGGCGCTGACACTCATTACAGAAAATACAGGAAAATTCCTCCAGTCTGCAGCAATGTGACATTCATCCAACGAATGTCTTATAAATAGACCCCTTATCATCCAATGACATTGATATTAGTTGTAGTTTATTTTGTAAGATATTTAAGTAAAAACAGAAAAATAACCATTTGTTTTTTCTCTTTGCAGGCGCGGATTACTTTCAGGAATTTCATAGAGTTTCCAGATACAGATTGAGAAGATGCTGACATACAACTACGCTATCAACGAACTCATTCAGTTCGCAGTAAGTATTTTTTTCCTATTTATTTTATATGTGGCTGGTGATGTATAAAATTGTATTATGGCTCGTTTACACACGCAGCAAGCCTGGGCGCTCCTCTAAAAAGCGATCCATGGAGGGTTGCTTTTCAGAGGGTGGTTGACATGCCTATGCATCAACCCTTGTCGCCCCTCTAAAAAGCGATCCATGGAGGGTTGCTTTTCAGAGGGTGGTTGACATGCCTATGCAGCAACTCTTGCCGACCCTCTAAAACGCGGCATTGGGTTGCTATAAGGTATAAGGCCAGCTTTAGGATTGTAGTAAACCCTTTACCCCTGGACTCTGTGATAAGGCTGTGCTAGTTATCCCTGTTGGTAAAACAGCCTTACTTTCTGTTGTGTCACCGGCGCAGGAAGTGAGGGGAAATCTCCCATATGGAGACACAGACAGCGATAAGACCCCAGAAGAGGTTTTTACATACAGTACAGCAGATACTGGCAGAGCCCTGATGGGAGATGGTTTATGATTTGTGGTTTTCAGAGTGTATCTAAAGATATGTAAATTGCTCCGATTTATGACTTGTCTTTTTTTCACTTTCTCTCTTCCTGAGATGACGGGAAGTGAAAAGATTTAGGGCCAGATTCAGGAACAGTTAGGCTGGCGGATCCAGTGATCCGCCAGCCTAACTGTCACTTTGAGCCGGCGTTTTTGTTTTCTGTAACCAGAAAACAAGAAACGCCGGGTTGAAGCTCCGATGCGATCAGCGTAACTGAGTTTCGCCATTGCATCGTTACTTCAACTTAAAAATGGCGCCGGGGGCGTTCCCGCCGATTTCCGCTCAAAAAATATGTTAATGAGCTGAAATCGGCAATTCACGAGCGAATTCCGGCGAGACGCAATGACGGTACGACGTTTCCGGAAGCGATACGTGGCGCGAAGATATACCTACATGGGGTTGGCGTTACTCTGGAGCAAAAGATGCTCCCATCTACCTGAATCTGGCCCATAAAAAATAAAAATAAAAACTTTGGAAAAGATTGAACTCTTTTCACACTCTAGCCAAAAAAATTAAAATGGGTGGAGTTTCACTTTATTATCTGTACTTCAACTTACCTTCTTTTTTTTTTTCGTTATAGGTGCGCAGATTTGGTTCAAAAAAAGAAAAGGCGAACTTAGAGGAACATAGGAAGGAAGAGAGCAAACAAGAGGAGGAGAGGAGAAGAGAGGAGGAGAGGATAAGAGAGGAGGAGAGGATAAGAGAGGAGGAGAAGAGAAGAGATGAGGAGAGGAGAAGAGATGAGGAGAGGAGAAGAGATGAGGAGAGGAGAAGAGATGAGGAGAGGAGAAGAGATGAGGAGAGGAGAAGAGTAGAGGAGGAGAGAATAAGAGAAGAGGAGGAGAGGATAAGAGAGGAGGAGAGGATAAGAGAAGAGGAGAGGATAAGAGAGGAGGAGAAGAGAAGAGATGAGGAGAGGAGAAGAGATGAGGAGAGGAGAAGAGATGAGGAGAGGAGAAGAGATGAGGAGAGGAGAAGAGTAGAGGAGGAGAGAATAAGAGAAGAGGAGGAGAGGATAAGAGAGGAGGAGAGGATAAGAGAAGAGGAGAGGATAAGAGAAGAGGAGAGGATAAGAGAAGAGGAGAGGATAAGAGAAGAGGAGAGGATAAGAGAATGGGAGAGGAGAAGACAAGAGGAGAGGATACGAGAAGAGGAGAGGAGAAGAGAAGAGGAGAGGAGAAGAAAGGAGGAGAGGATTAGAGAGGAGAACAGAAAAAAGGAGGAGGTCAGGATAAGAGAGGAGGACTTAGTAAGGGAGGTAAACTCGTGGCTGCTGGCCAGGAAAAGGGAGGATGAGAGGATAAGAAAGGAGGAGAGGATAAGTGAGGAGGCCAGAAAAGAGCAGGAGGCCATAGTGAGGGAGGCAAGGCTGGAAAGGAAAAGGGAGAAGGCCAAATTGAGGGAGGCAAGTCTGGCCAGTAAAAGGGAGAAAGCCAGGATAATTGAGGAGGCCAGAATAATAGAGAACAGAAAAAGAGAAGAGGCCAGGGCACAAGAACAAGCCAGAAAAAAGGAGAACATAAGAAAAAGGAACGAGGCCACAACAAGGGAGTATGTGAGTCTAATGAAGGAGGCCAGGTTGAAAGAAGAGGCCAAGTTGAGGGAAGAGGCCAGGGTGAGGGAAGAGGCCAGGGTGAGGGAAGAGGCCAGGGTGAGGGAAGAGGCCAGGGTGAGGGAGGAGGCCAGGTTAAGAGAGGAGGCCAGGAAAATAGAGAACAGAAAAATGGAGGAGGCCATGGCACAAGAACAAGCCAGAATAAGGGAGGAGAAAATAATAAGGGACAAGGCCACAAGAAGGGAGTGTGCAAGATTTATAAAGGAGAACAAGATGAGGGAGGAGTCTTGGAATATAATGAAGGCCAGGTTGGAGGAAGAGGCCAAGTTGATGGAAGAGGACAGGGTAAGGGAAGAGGCCAGGGCGAGGGAAAGGGCCAGGGTGAGGGAGCAGGCCAAGATAACAGAGGAGGCCAGGATAATAAAGAAAATAAAAATGGAGGAGGCCAAGGCACAAGAAAAAGCCAGAATAAGGAAAGAGAAAAGAATAAGGGACGAGGCCAGAAGAAGGGAGTGTGCGAGAATAATAAAGGAGAACAAGATGATGAGGGAGGCCTGGATTAGACTGAAGGCCAATTTGGAGGAAGAGGCCAGGGTGAGGAAAGAGGCCAGGGTGAGGGAAGAGGCCAGGGTGAGGGAAGAGGCCAGGGTGAGGGAGGAGGCCAGGATGAGGGACGAGGCCAGAATGAGGGACGAGGCCAGAATGAGGGACGAGGCCAGAATGAGGGACGAGGCCAGGAGGAGACAGGGGAGACAGGGGAGACAGGGGAGACAGGGGAGACAGGGGAGACAGGAGAGACAGGAGAGACAGGAGAGCAGGGACATGCCGCAGATTAGGACAGCGGAACAAACATGGACAGGGGTATGGAGAAAAGATAGAGAGAGGCTAGTGGTGGAGCTCACAAGAAACGTCAGATACTACAAGTGGTAAAACCAGACAGGGAGAGGAATGCAGCAGACCTGGGGAAATAATGAAGAAAGCAGAGGAGTGGGGAAACAGCAGTGTCTGATGGGGGGTGAAGAGTGGGGGAAACAGCAGTGTCTGATGGGGGGTGAATAGTGGGGGGAACAGCAGTGTCTGATGGGGGGTGAATAGTGGGGGGAACAGCAGTGTCTGATGGGGGGTGAAGAGTGGGGGGAACAGCAGTGTCTGATGGGGGTGAGGAGTGGGGGAAACAGCAGACTGAGATTTTTTGAACGAAGGCAAAATGAACTCTGAATTGCAAATAAAAAAGCAAGTTAGGCTTACCGGTAACTTGTTTTCCAGAGGTCTTTCAGGACAGCACATTGAGAGATAGTGACTCCTCCCTCTCCAACAGGAAACACCTTCTTCACAGACTTTAAAGGGAGGCCCCTCCCAGCATACTTCAGTTGTTACCGAGAAACCTCCGGCCCCGGCTGGAACATATAAACACTAGGTTAGACACAGCATGGCACATCAATAAGTACATTAAACGGGTGGGTTATTGCTGTCCTGAAAGACTTCTGGAAAACAAGTTACCGGTAAGCCTAACTTGCTTTTTCCCAGGGCGTCTTTCAGGACAGCACATCGAGAGGATACCAGAGACTTACCACCTTAGGGCGGGACGACAGCTTGTAGGACCTTTCAGCTTGTAGGACCTTTCTGAGGGGGTGAAGAGTGGGGGGGAACAGCAGAGTCTGATGGGGGTGAGAAGTGGGGGAACAGTAGTGTCTGATGGGGGGTGGAGAGTGGGAGGAACAGCAGTTCAGCTGCAGCACAGATTTACTTATCTTGACAGCAACATTGATTGCTCCCACAATATGTAAATCAGCGACTCCAGCGCTGTAGGAGGTGATTTCACCACCACAGTTTAAAAAAAATGGTGCATGTATGCCAATCATTAGAAGTGGGTGGATGAAGGGCGGTATTCTAATGGTGGGCATACCCACTGATCAATGTCTTTTTTTTGTTCAGCCACAGACTGCATGAATAAAAAGATTACAATCAGGGCCGCCATAAGGGGGGATAGGCATTACACCTGCAAGGGGCCCGATGGCCCCCAGGGGCCTGGCTAGTCCCTAGGGACTGAGATTTTTTGAACGAAGGCAAAATGAACTCTGAATTGCAAATAAAAAAGCAAGTTAGGCTTACCGGTAACTTGTTTTCCAGAGGTCTTTCAGGACAGCACATTGAGAGATAGTGACTCCCTCTCCAACAGGAAACACCTTCTTCACAGACTTTAAAGGGAGGCCCCTCCCAGCATACTTCAGTTGTTACCGAGAAACCTCCGGCCCCGGCTGGAACATATAAACACTAGGTTAGACACAGCATGGCACATCAATAAGTACATTAAACGGGTGGGTTATTGCTGTCCTGAAAGACTTCTGGAAAACAAGTTACCGGTAAGCCTAACTTGCTTTTTCCCAGGGCGTCTTTCAGGACAGCACATCGAGAGGATACCAGAGACTTACCACCTTAGGGCGGGACGACAGCTTGTAGGACCTTTCAGCTTGTAGGACCTTTCTGAGGGGGTGAAGAGTGGGGGGGAACAGCAGAGTCTGATGGGGGTGAGAAGTGGGGGAACAGTAGTGTCTGATGGGGGGTGGAGAGTGGGAGGAACAGCAGTTCAGCTGCAGCACAGATTTACTTATCTTGACAGCAACATTGATTGCTCCCACAATATGTAAATCAGCGACTCCAGCGCTGTAGGAGGTGATTTCACCACCACAGTTTAAAAAAAATGGTGCATGTATGCCAATCATTAGAAGTGGGTGGATGAAGGGCGGTATTCTAATGGTGGGCATACCCACTGATCAATGTCTTTTTTTTGTTCAGCCACAGACTGCATGAATAAAAAGATTACAATCAGGGCCGCCATAAGGGGGGATAGGCATTACACCTGCAAGGGGCCCGATGGCCCCCAGGGGCCTGGCTAGTCCCTAGGGACTGAGATTTTTTGAACAAAGGCAAAATGAACTCTGAATTGCAAATAAAAAAGCAAGTTAGGCTTACCGGTAACTTGTTTTCCAGAGGTCTTTCAGGACAGCACATTGAGAGATAGTGACTCCCTCTCCAACAGGAAACACCTTCTTCACAGACTTTAAAGGGAGGCCCCTCCCAGCATACTTCAGTTGTTACCGAGAAACCTCCGGCCCCGGCTGGAACATATAAACACTAGGTTAGACACAGCATGGCACATCAATAAGTACATTAAACGGGTGGGTTATTGCTGTCCTGAAAGACTTCTGGAAAACAAGTTACCGGTAAGCCTAACTTGCTTTTTCCCAGGGCGTCTTTCAGGACAGCACATCGAGAGGATACCAGAGACTTACCACCTTAGGGCGGGACGACAGCTTGTAGGACCTTTCAGCTTGTAGGACCTTTCTGAGGGGGTGAAGAGTGGGGGGGAACAGCAGAGTCTGATGGGGGTGAGAAGTGGGGGAACAGTAGTGTCTGATGGGGGGTGGAGAGTGGGAGGAACAGCAGTTCAGCTGCAGCACAGATTTACTTATCTTGACAGCAACATTGATTGCTCCCACAATATGTAAATCAGCGACTCCAGCGCTGTAGGAGGTGATTTCACCACCACAGTTTAAAAAAAATGGTGCATGTATGCCAATCATTAGAAGTGGGTGGATGAAGGGCGGTATTCTAATGGTGGGCATACCCACTGATCAATGTCTTTTTTTTGTTCAGCCACAGATTGCATGAATAAAAAGATTACAATCAGGGCCGCCATAAGGGGGGTTAGGCATTACACCTGCAAGGGGCCCGATGGCCCCCAGGGGCCTGGCTAGTCCCTAGGGACTGAGATTTTTTGAACGAAGGCAAAATGAACTCTGAATTGCAAATAAAAAAGCAAGTTAGGCTTACCGGTAACTTGTTTTCCAGAGGTCTTTCAGGACAGCACGTTGAGAGATAGTGACTCCTCCCTCTCCAACAGGAAACACCTTCTTCACAGACTTTAAAGGGAGGCCCCTCCCAGCATACTTCAGTTGTTACCGAGAAACCTCCGGCCCCGGCTGGAACATATAAACACTAGGTTAGACACAGCATGGCACATCAATAAGTACATTAAACGGGTGGGTTATTGCTGTCCTGAAAGACTTCTGGAAAACAAGTTACCGGTAAGCCTAACTTGCTTTTTCCCAGGGCGTCTTTCAGGACAGCACATCGAGAGGATACCAGAGACTTACCACCTTAGGGCGGGACGACAGCTTGTAGGACCTTTCTGCCGAACGCTTGGTCCCTGGCAGACATGAGGTCCAACCTATAATGCCGTACAAACGTGCTAAAACTTGACCACATCGCCGCCTTGCAGATTTGGTCCGGAGTGGCACCAGCTCTCTCTGCCTGTGAGGTTGCAAGCGCTCGAGTAGAAAGAGCACAAATCCCTTCTGGTGGGACTACTCCTGCATGTAAATAGGCCTCCCTGATAGCTAATTTTAACCATCAGGCCAGGGTGAGGGAAGAGGCCAGGGTGAGGGAGGAGGCCAGGTTAAGAGAGGAGGCCAGGAAAATAGAGAACAGAAAAATGGAGGAGGCGATGTCACAAGAACAAGCCAGAAAAAGGGAGGAGAAAATAATAAGGGACAAGGCCACAAGAAGGGAGTGTGCAAGATTTATAAAGGAGAACAAGATGAGGGAGGAGTCTTGGAATATAATGAAGGCCAGGTTGGAGGAAGAGGCCAAGTTGATGGAAGAGGACAGGGTAAGGGAAGAGGCCAGGGCGAGGGAAAGGGCCAGGGTGAGGGAGCAGGCCAAGATAACAGAGGAGGCCAGGATAATAAAGAAAAGAAAAATGGAGGAGGCCAAGGCACAAGAAAAAGCCAGAATAAGGGAGGAGAAAAGAATAAGGGACGAGGCCAGAAGAAGGGAGTGTGCGAGAATAATAAAGGAGAACAAGATGATGGAGGAGGCCTGGATTAGGCTGAAGGCCAATTTGGAGGAAGAGGCCAGGGTGAGGAAAGAGGCCAGGGTGAGGGAGGAGGCCAGAATGAGGGAAGAGGCCAGGGTGAGGGAAGAGGCCACGGTGAGGGACGAGGCCAGGGTGAGAGACGAGGCCAGGATGAGGGACGAGGCCAGAATGAGGGACAAGGCCAGAATGAGGGACGAGGCCAGGAGGAGACAGGGGAGACAGGGGAGACAGGAGAGACAGGAGAGACAGGAGAGACAGGAGAGCAGGGACATGCCGCAGATTAGGACAGCGGAACAAACATGGACAGGGGTATGGAGAAAAGATAGAGAGAGGCTAGTGGTGGAGCTCACAAGAAACGTCAGATACTACAAGTGGTAAAACCAGACAGGGAGAGGAATGCAGCAGACCTGGGGAAATAATGAAAAAAGCAGAGGAGTGGAAGAACAGCAGTGTCTGATGGGGGTGAAGAGTGGGGGAAACAGCAGTGTCTGATGGGGGGTGAATAGTGGGGGGAACAGCAGTGTCTGATGGGGGGTGAATAGTGGGGGGAACAGCAGTGTCTGATGGGGGGTGAATAGTGGGGGGAACAGCAGTGTCTGATGGGGGGTGAAGAGTGGGGGGAACAGCAGTGTCTGATGGGGACGAGGAGTGGGGGAAACAGCAGTGTCTGAGGGGGTGAAGAGTGGGGGGGAACAGCAGGGTCTGATGGGGGGTAGAAGAGTGGGGGGAACAGCAGTGTCTGATGGGGGTGAGGAGTGGGGGGAACAGCAGAGTCTGATTGGGGGTGAGGAGTGGGGGGAACAGCAGTGTCTGATGGGGGTGAGGAGTGGGGGGAACAGTAGTGTCTGATGGGGGGTGGAGACTGGAAGGAACAGCAGTTCAGCTGCAGCACAGATTTACTTATCTTGACAGCAACATTGATTGCTCCCACAATATGTAAATCAGCGACTCCAGCGCTGTAGGAGGTGATTTCACCACCACAGTTTAAAAAAAATGGTGCATGTATGCCAATCATTAGAAGTGGGTGGATGAAGGGCGGTATTCTAATGGTGGGCATACCCACTGATCAATGTTTTTTTTTCGTTCAGCCACAGACTGCATGAATAAAAAGATTACAATCAGGGCCACCATAAGGGGGTATAGGCATTACACCTGCAAGGGGCCCGATGGCCCCCAGGGGCCTGGCTAGTCCCTAGGGACTGAGATTTTTTGAACAAAGGCAAAATTAACTCTGAATTGCAGATAAAAAAGCAAGTTAGGCCTACCGGTAACTTGTTTTCCAGAAGTCTTTCAGGACAGCACATTGAAAGATAGTGACGCCTCCCTCTCCAACAGGAAACACCTTCTTCACAGACTTTAAAGGGAGGCCCCTCCCAGCATACTTCAGTTGTTACCGAGAAACCTCCGGCCCCGGCTGGAACATATAAACACTAGGTTAGTCACAGCATGGCACATCAATAAGTACATTAAACGGGTGGGTTATTGCTGTCCTGAAAGACTTCTGGAAAACAAGTTACCGGTAAGCCTAACTTGCTTTTTCCCAGGGCGTCTTTCAGGACAGCACATCGAGAGGATACCAGAGACTTACCACCTTAGGGCGGGACAACAGCTTGTTGGACTTTTCTGCCGAACGCTTGGTCCCTGGCAGACATGAGGTCCAACCTATAATGCCGTACAAACGTGCTAAAACTTGACCACGTCGCCGCCTTGCAGATTTGGTCCGGAGTGGCACCAGCTCTCTCTGCCTATGAGGTTGCAAGCGCTCGAGTAGAAAGAGCACAAATCCCTTCTGGTGGGACTACTCCTGCATGTAAATAGGCCTCCCTGATAGCTAATTTTAACCATCTGGCTAGGGTACCCCTTGAGGCCGGGTGGCCTTTCCTTTTGCCCCCAAACAAAACAAAAAGAATCTGTGCATCTGAAGCACTCTGTTATTTTAAGGTAGCATAACAAAGCCCTTCTCACATCTAGCATGTGAAAAAACGATTCCTTTTCCCCCGAGGGGTTTGACCAAAAAGTGGGTAGCACAATCTCCTGAGAGCGATTGACCGCTGAGGTTACCTTTGGCAAACATTTTGGGTCTGTTCTAAGCACAACCCTATCTGGAAATAAAGAAAAATACGGTTCCCTTATTGACAGGGCCTGTAGTTCGCTAACCCTACGAGCTGGGGTTATAGCGACAAGGAAAAGAACCTTCAAGGTAGCATCCCTAAGAGAAGCATCATTTAAAGGTTCAAAAGGCTTTCCAGCTAAAGCCTTCAATACCACTGATAGGTCCCACTTCGGGAAGCCCTTAACCTGTGGCGGTCTAGCCCTTGAGAGGGCTCTAAAGAACCTGGAAACCAATGGTTCTGAAGCTAAAGATTTTTCTAAAAAAAACTGTCAGGGCGGACACCTGTACCTTTAGAGTGCTGACCGCTAACCCCTTATCTGCCCCGTCCTGTAAAAACTCTAGGATGGCAATAAGGCTGCTTGGTTCCATGGCCGAGGAGTTACACCAGGACGTATACACCTTCCAAACTTTAGCATAAATGGCTCTTGTAACTTTTTTCCTGCTATTTAACAGGGTGGAGACCAAACGTTCCGAAAAAAACTTTTTCTTTCAAGAGCCTCCTTTCAGAAACCAAGCTGAAAGGGAGAGTTTGGATACGTCCAGGTGAAACACTGGGCCCTGCCTCAGAAGGTCTGACCTGGGAGGTAGATGCCAACATGGTTTTGTAGCCATCTCTAGGATTGTTGAGAACCATGTCATCTTGGGCCAGTACGGAGCGATCAGTATTACTGGGACTTTCTCCTTCTGAATCTTTCTCAGGACTAACGGGATCAGCTGGAACGGGGGGAAAGCGAAGAGGCAGAGGCGAAATCTCCAGGGATGTGCCACAGCATCTATCCCCAGGGACCCCTCCAGTCTGTCTAGGGAGAAAAATAGAGGTACCTGGGAGTTCTTTCTTGAGGCAAACAGGTCTACCTCTGGTTGACCCCACTTGCTGGAGATCTCCAAAAAAAATTGGGATTTAGAGACCACTCCGACTCCCGAACCTGGTGTCTGCTCAGAAAATCTGCCACTTTGTTCAGGGATCCCCTCAGATGTACCGCTGAAAGGGATCGCAGGTTTTTTTCTGCCCACCGCAGGATACTCTCGGCTAAAATCAGCAGAGGTCTGCTTCTGGTGCCCCCCTGCTTGTTCACATATGTTACAGCCGTAACATTGTCTGTCAGCACCTGAACGTGATGGTTTAGAAGATCTGGAGCAAACCTCTCTAGGGCTAAAGCACTCGCTCTTAATTCTCTCCAATTTGAGGACCGAACTGACTTGTCTCTTGTCCAGAGCCCTTGAATGAAGTCTTTCCCTAGGTGGGCTCCCCATCCCCACGCACTGGCATCTGTTGTTAATCTTTTCTCCACTGGAAAGGACCACTCCAGACCCTTTGAGAGGACCTGCTGCTCCTTCCACCAATATAGGGACCTTTTTACCCGAGATGGAATCTTTATGTGCTTGTCCAGAGAGTTGAGGCTGTGATCCCATGACCTCAAAAGAAAATTCTGTAGGCCCCTGAAATGCAGTCTCGCCCACTGGATTGTTGGCATAGTTGAAGTCAACACCCCCAACGCCGACATCACCTGCCTTATGGTTATGGGCTGGTTGGACTGGAGCCGAGTGATGGTCTCCTGGACCGTGGTCTTTTTTTCTAGGGGTAGAAACATTCTTTGGTTTAGAGAATTTACCTGATAACCCAGGAAAAGAATCTCCTGGGCAGGTACTAGTGAAGATTTCTGAAGATTCAGAATCCACCCTAGTGATTCCAGGTGAGCCTGAGCCTTGGACAAGTTTTCCAGTAATTTTTCCCTTGAGGGGGCAAAAAATAACAGGTCGTCTAGATAGGGGATCACCGCCACCCCCTGTAGACGAAGCGGAGCCAAGGCCTCCGCCATCACCTTGGTAAAAATTCGGGGTGAGGATGAGAGCTCGAATGGAAGAGCCCTGTACTGTAGGTGTTGAACCACCCCTCCTCCCCTTACCGCTAATCTGAGGAACCTCTGGGACTGTAGGGACATTGGGATGTGCAGGTAGGCATCCCTCAAATCTATTGACTCCATGAAGCACCCTGGCGTCAATAGATTCCTGACCGAAAAAATTGAGTGCATTTTGAACCTCCTGTACTTGACAGATTTGTTCAAGGGTTTCAGGTTTAAAATCATCCTGAACTTTCCGGTGTTTTTTTTTACCAAAAAAACATAGGTATAAAACCCCAGACCCTGTTCTGCCTGGGGCACCTGTACTATTACCCCCTGTTGAATTAACTCTTTTATAGAGGATTTCATGGCCAGGGATTTTATTGGATCCTTTGGAGAATTGGTTACCAGAAATCTTTGTGGCGGAGTCTCCGAAAATTCTATATCGTAACCCAGAGACAGGGTGGTCAGAATGTAACGATTGTGGGTTATCTCTGACTACCGCGGAAGAAACTTCTGTAATCTTCCGCCGACCCTGACTGCCGAGTCATTGTGATTTCTGGGACTGCGCAGGAGGATTGAAAAGGATTCCCTTATTATGTTTTGCCTTCTGTGCTGCCCAACCTCTCCTACCCCCTTGGAGTTTGTTGCCCTTGTCTTGCACCCTTTGCTGACGTAAAAAACGTCTGGGGGGCTGCCTCTTTCTCTTAAGGATCTTTTTGTATCCGCGGTCCTGTCTAGGATACTATCCAATTCTGGACCAAACAGGAGGTCTCCTGAAAAAGGGATACCGCAAAGCTTGTTCTTTAAGGCAGCATCCCCTGGCCAGGTTTTTAGCCATAGCGCCCTTCTGGCAGAATTAGCCAGGGCTGCAGACCTAGCTGTCATCTTATTGGCTTCTACCGAGGCATCCGCAATGTAGGCTATTGCTGGGGTTAAATTAGAGAAAGAGTCCAGAATCTCCTCTTTAGATGAATCAGCCACAATATGAGTTTTTAACTGATTCATCCAGAACTCCAGATTCCGGGCAACACATGTTGTAGCCATGGCAGGCTTTAACCCATTTATAATAGACTGCCATGACCTTTTGAGGAGATGATCCATACGCTTGTCCATAGGGTCCTTGAGAACACCTATGTCCTCAAAGGCCAGGTCCCTAGACCTGGAAACCTGAGAAAGGCCGCATCAAGCTTAGGGACCTTATTCCAAACTGCTGCTGGATCCTCCTCAAAGGGAAAGCGCCTTTTATGTGCTTTAGGGAAAAAGGGCTTCTTCTCTGGATCCTGCCATTCTCTAACTATGGTCTCCGAGATCACTGAATGGACCAGAATGACCCGCCCCTTTGATTCACCCAGACCCGCATACATGCGATCATGTAGGGTTAGATCCCTTTTCCTCATCTGACTCCTCACCAGGTACCTGGGAGGAACCTTCCCTGGGTCCTAAATCATCTGTTACCGTGACTAACTCTGGAATAATCACTGAATCCTGAGAGGATTGAGAGGTAGAGGTCTGAGGGGTGGAAGGCAAAACTAAAGAGTCACGCAGAGTCTGAATCATGGCCAATAGTTCTTTCTTTGCAGAGGAGATCAGATCTTCCCGCATGGCGTCTGATTCCTCCCGAACCAAAGAAGCAATACAAGTTTTACAAAGTGCTTTCTTCCAACTCTCGCTCATCTTAGCTCTACATGATGGGCATTTTCTTTTAGTGTCAGACTTGACCTGTAAAAAAAAAAACACAGAAGAAAGCAGGGGGACCCTAGTAAGAACCCTGTTCCTGTTTGAGGTCCCCTTCAAAGGTGCACTAAGAAAGAAAGCAACACAATCCAGTGCCCAGACAGGCCCCCAATCCACTGGGGGCATAAAGACAAAAAAGTTTTGAGACCAACCCTCCACCTGAAAGAAAGGTAGAAAACTCATAAGGAAAAACAGACTCACTGCACTGCTTCCCGCCGAGGTCTTGCTGGTGCCTGTCCCCACCACTGGACTTTCTGCCGTCGCCATCGCAGAGCGTCCGTGCTTCACCTTGTGGCTTTTCACACCTGCTCCCGGAGAACTATAGCGCCACTGCGCCAGACCGGAAGTGGAATTTGGCACCAGCTCCCGCCCTGCCCCTTCCTCTAGTGAAGCGCCGGAAATGACGCAATAACCCGGCGACCGCTCCCAAAAATGAAAATAATGGCACGAATCGCACGCGTGGCTGCCAGACGCCATCTCCAGCCATTCGTGGCCCCACTGAGCACACTAGCCTGCGGAAGGGGAGCCCGGCTACTACCGTCACCGAACGGGTAGCACGGGAAGCGGATGTCTCACAGGCGGATGCCTGAAAAGGTAAGAGGGAAGCAATCCAGGCTCCTGGATTAAAAAAACACATCCCCTCTTAGAAGATGTTTCCTCTGAGTCGGAGGAAACACAAAAACTGAAGTATTCTGGGAGGGGCCTCCCTTTAAAGTCTGTGAAGAAGGTGTTTCCTGTTGGAGAGGGAGGAGTCACTATCTCTCGATGTGCTGTCCTGAAAGACAGGACTAACATTTATTTACTGACACACACTGGACAACATACAATGACTAGCATGCACTGACCTACACTAACAGAGGACATCCAGATGTACATAAACTGACCGCTCCATGCTTTAGAGAGATGCACACAGACAGACAACCAAATTAGGAGAGAGTAGATCGCACACACAGATTATAGGATGAGGCCGTACTACAAACATACATCCAACGTTAGAAAAAGGATGACTAGCATCCAGTAGGGTAGCTTAGTGTAGTTAGTGTAGGTCCTGCCCTAGAAGAGTCTACCTTGCCGTGGTGGGCAGGCTTGGAATCTCTTGGTCAAAGATCTTCATTTCTGGCCAATTGATTTTACTAAAGGACTCTTGGTTTAATCAGAGTATATATAGTGGGAATAGGAAAAAATGTGTATAGGTTCATAATTATGCTTTCATAAACACACAATAAAAATTTGGTATATTTACATTTGAATTGCTTCCTCTTTTATTTAATCCTTTCATGACCCGGGGGGGGGGGGTCATTACCACTTGGATGCACAGGCCACATTTTCAAGGCTGGGGCTCTATCGCTACTCCTTCCACTTGTGGTGTGTGTAGGGATGTGTAATAGGTGTTTATTACCATGTGTCCTAACCATATATATATATGCAGCCCTCAAAATCTCCACTCGCCTACTAGCATTTGGTGAGTGGATTTAGGGCGGGGGCGAGTGATGACAGGGCTGCATGACCAATCTCCCTCCAATCAGTGCCTACACTTAGAGTCCCGATGAGATTGGTGGCCGAAGAGGAAAGGTGCATGCTCAGGAAAAGTAGTCTGGTGAGCCGCGCACAGGCAGAGCAGTACACATATGCTCTCCTTACAATTCTCATTAAGCCATGGGACCTCAGGCCACGTACACACGATCGAACATGTCCGCTGAAACTGGTCGGCAGAGCAGTTTTAGCGGACACATTTGATCGTGTAAACGCTTTAAAACCTGTGCAAAAACCCGTGCATGCTCAGAATCAAGTTGATGCATGCTTGGAAGCATTGAACCTCGTTTTTTAATCACGTCGTTGTGTTCTACGTCACCGCGTTCTGGTCAGAGGGGATTTTGGTCCGATGGTGTGTACGCACATCAGACAAGTTCAGAGTTGTCTGATGAAAACGGTCCGTCAGACAAGTCTCATCAGACATGTTCGATCGTGTGTAAGCGGCCTAACAGTATGACCTCTCTGAGCCTGCCCCCCTCCCCCCGACCAATGTAGCTGGAGAGCAGAAAGTAATGAGTGAAGTGGAGGATTGCGAAAATTACCACTCCGGTGCAGCGCTCACTGAAGTTGCCCTGACATGAGAGTGGCAGCCTTCCAGTTTGTGCAGTTTTCTTCTCCTTGTACTCTATGTAAGTGTCCAACAGTTCAGCCTGAGCACTGTGAACAGACTGGTCTCAATGTGTGCTGTGCTATGGTGTCAATGGCTGTGCAGTTGTGTGGATCTCAGCGCTGGATTGTACTCCCTCCTGCTGTGCTGCAGCTCCTCTCCTCACTGCCAGCCTGAATAAAAGGGGGAAATGGGGACATGCAAGCGTGGAGCTGCACACACAGGCTCCTGATGATGAGATGAGAGGGAGAGAGAGAGAGAGGATGGATGGGAGTTGCAGAGGAGACAGCAAGAGAATGGGGAAGAGACCCAGTTCTAGTGCCCTGTCCCTCTGGTCTGCCCCCAGTGCCCTGTCCCTCTGGTCTGCCCCTAGTGCCCTATTCCATTTTGTTAAAGTAGTTGTTGCTAATATTTAATTTTGTAAATTGATTCTGCATAAAACATTTAACAGTGTCATTCCATGAGATAATCTACAAGGGCGTGTTTACGGGTGCAATTAGGCGCAGGGCAGTGTATGAATTAGGTTGGGCAACTGGTGGCGAGTAACTCTTGAGGCCTGGCTAGTAGCTCAGGACTTGAAATTTTGAGCCCTGTATATGTATGTACTGACAAGGCCCTTATGTGACAGGAGTGACAAGATCCTCTCAATGGAGACATCAGGGGTCTTCTAGCTTCACCCCAAGAACAGGAGATACAATTAAATCCTGTAATGAAACATTCCCCTTAACTAGGAAAAGATATCGGGCCGGATTCAGATACAAATGTGTATCTTTCCGGCGGCGTAGCGTTTCCTCTTTACGCTACGCCTCCGCAAATATTATGGGCAAGTGCCTTATTCAGAAAGCACTTGCTCCATAAGTTGCGGCGGCGTATCGTAAAGTGCCCGGCGCAAGGCCGCGCAATTCAAATGTTGAGTATGGGGGCGTGATTCATTTAAATGAATCATGACCCCCACGCTCATGCACCGTCCGTGGACGAATCCCAGTGCGCATGCGTCAAATCACGTCGCTATTTGTCAATGTAAATGACGTGAACGTAACTTACGTCGAGACCCATTCCCAAATGATTTACGGAAACTACGTAACCGACATACAATTCGATGCTGTCCCAACGTCCATACTTAACATTGGCTACGCCTCCTATAGCAGGGGTAACCTTACGTCGCAATAACGCTTACGCAAATGACATAAACTTCGACGGCCGGCCGCAAGTACGTTCGGGAATCGCTGTAAATCCCTAATTTACATATTTGACGCGTAAAGCGACGGAAGCGCCACCTAGCGGCCAGCGTAAAACTGCAACTAATATATGACGGTGTAACAGAATTACGCCGCTCGTATATTAGCAGAATTCCGGCGTATCTTCTTTTCTGAATAGCAAAAAAAGATACGCCGGCTATTGTTAGTATTTACGCGGCGTATCTCTTGATACGCCGATGTAAATACTATCTCAATCTGGCCTATCAAGTTCTCAAAGAATTTTAGATTCATTTTTAATAAATGTTTTGTTCCTACACATTCCCCTCACAAAAAATATTGTGAATTCTTTCCTGTTATATAGGGCTAGAGGATCTTCTCTATTCAGAAGTCTTTTCCTTCCCTCACAATATATTCTTTAGTATTCAGCTTTTCTCTGGGAAGGAATGCATTAAGGTAAAACATGTTTAGGCTTTACAACCACTTTAACCACTTCCCGCCCGGCCTATAGCAGATTGACGTCCGGGAAGTGGTTCTGTTATCCTGACTGGTTCTGTTATTATATGACGTCCAGCGGGATAACATGCCGACACACGCCCGTGAGGGTGCGCAGCGTGGAGATTGCGGTGTGTTAGTCTGACACCCCGCATCTCCGATCGTGATAGGAAGCTTCTTACCACGTGATCAGCTGTGACCAATCACAGCTGATCATCGTGTGAAACAGGAAGTGCCATTAAACAGCATTCCTCGGATCACGCTGACAGGGAGAGCCGATCGTCAGAGGGGGGTCTGTGCTGATAGTCAGCACATTGATTATCAGCACAGCCCCCTCCGATGTGCCAATCAGCTAACAATCAGTGCCCAGCAATGCCCCAATAATAAAGTCTGCAAGTGCCCACCAAAGTACCAATTAGTGCCCACCACAGTGCCAACCAGTGCCCATTACAGTACCAATCAGTGCCCATTACAGTGGCAATCAGTGCCCAGCAGTAACACCTGTCAGTAACACATCATTACCTCATCATCAGTGCTGCCCGTCAGTGCCAATTAGTACCACCGGTCAGTGCCCATCACACCCACCTGTCAGTGCCCATCAGTGCTGCATTTGAGCACCGTCTATCAGTGCTCATCAATTCTACATATCAGTACCGCCTATCAGTGCCCACAGTGCCACCCATCAGTGTCACTTACCAGTACCTTCCATCAGTGTCCACTACCAGTGCTCATCACTGTCACCTACCAGTGCCCATCAGTGCCCCCATCAGTGCCACCCATCAGTGCCATCAGTGCCCCATCAGTGCCACCTTATCTGTGCCCATCAGTGCTGCCTTATTTGTCCCCATCAGTGCCACCGTATCTGTGACTGAGTGCAGCCTTATCTGTGCCTATTAGTGCCCACCAGTGCCACCTCGTCAGCGCATATCAATGAAGAGAAAAATTACCTGTTTGCAAAATTCTATAACAAACTATGAAACTTTTTTTTTTTTCAAAATTTTCCATGGTTTTTTGTTTGATTAGCAAAAAATAAAATGCTGAAAATTGGTCTGGGTAGGAGGGGGGTTTAAGTGCCCAGTAAGGAAGTAGTTTAAAGAAAAAAACACATGACACAACAAACTAATGGAAAACACTAGTTTGAGAAAACAAATGGTATACATTTCCTTAGCTTTACTGCCTGCGGGTGGCACAGGCAGGCTGGACAAAGTACCTGTATGTGGCCGGTGGTCTGTCGAGAAGTGCCCACCTATCAATTAGTGCCCGGGTGGAACTGCGCTTGTGCTGCATGGAGCTGAGTTGACGCTTAGCTGTTGAGTCGCATTGCCGAGGCACGTTCATGTAGGAGAAGAGCAGATAGATACATGAAGGGGGTGGATATTTAAATGAAGGGGGCGAAATTGGCCAAACAAAACTGCAAAATAAATCTTTATCTAAAATAGAAAAAGCCGCCCTTTAATTGACTAAACACGGTCCGCAAGGGTCCAGAAAGAATAGTAGTGAAGATTTCCTTTGCAGCTTTGTTTGGTCATCGATCAAAATTCCGCCCCCAGAACTGCCCATCATTTAAATATCCCCCCACTTCATGTAAGTAACCGCCCCTCAGCTACATGAACGTGCCTCGGCAACACAAGACAACAGCTGATCGTAAACTCAGCTGTTCTGGGGCTCTGTCCTGCGCATGCACCTGGGCATTTCTCGATGGGGGTACTTCTCGACAGGACGCCGGCTTGCTTCTGGGTTTGGGGCAAGCATGTGCGCCAACTCCTGCCAACCCGTGCTGTGATTGGACACAGTAGGCGTTTGGCAGCTGATTTTAGTCTATGATTTGGGCTGAAATCAGCTGATTGGCTGTGGCCAATCACACACAGAGTTCTGTGTTTAACCTGTTGCCGACCACCCGCCGTCATTTTACTGCGGGAATGTGGCTCTCCTGTGCGAGAGCCCATAGCACGTCCCCGCACCCCCCCGAGTCCCCGGGCACATGCGATCGCTCTTTACAGAGCGGGACCGGGAGCTATGTGTGTAAACACAAAGCTCCGGTCATGTCAGCGGGGGAAACGCTGATCTTCTGTTCATACAATGTATGATCAGTGATTTCCCCTAGTGAGGCCACCCCCCCATACAGTTAGAACACACCTAGGAACACACTTAACCCCTTCCCCGCCCCCTAGTCTTAACCCCTTCACTGCCAATGGCATTTTTATAGTAATCCAATGCATTTTTATAGCATTGATCGGCCGCTAAAAAAATGCCAAAGGTCCCAAAAATGTGTCAAAAGTGTCCGAAGTGCCATAATGTCGCAGTACTGAAAAAAATGCTGATAGCCGCCATTACTAGTAAAAAAAAAAAAATATTAATAAAAATGCCATAAAACGACCCCCTATTTTGTAAACACTATGGTCCAGATTCACAGAGCGATTACGCCGGCATTACAGGAGATGCGCGGCGTAAGTCTAAATTTGCGCATGCATTTCGATGCGCCGCATCCCCAAAACGAGATACGCAAGAAATCTACTTTTTTTTGACCAGCGTCATTTCGATAGACCGGCGTATCCGTCCGCGCAAAACTGCGCTAGACACACCATTGATTTGCCCTTCAAATATGCAAATGAGGGAGTTACGGGGATCCACAAAAGAACGTTGGTGCAGCGCAGGCTACATGCTGTGCGCAACAGCTGCACGTCCTGTCTAAAATTAGACCATATAAATCGTGGTCTAAAATTAGACAATCCGTCTACATGTCAGCTAAAGCAACACTGTTAGTGAGGAGCTGAGCAGTCACACTTGCTGGACAACAAACTTTATGCCAAGATGCCAGGGGCATCCTTGCTCATAGCTATACTACTGACTTTAGAGGAGCAAAGAAGGAGGAGGGCACAGAGGAGGGCACGGGAGAGGATATACCGCACACGCATAGACCTCTTTGGCATGAGTGATTCTGAGGTGTATCGCATCTTCAGATTCACCCCTCATGCCATCCTGGAATTAACCATAAACCTGCAGGATGACATCACCAGCCGAACACACCGCTCACATGCAGTGCAGCCACTGGTCAAGGTCCTGGCAACACTCCATTTCCTTGCCAGTGGCTCTTTTCAAAGAACAAGTGGAGTGGTGGCTGGGATGTCACAATCCTCCATGAGCAGATGTGTGCACCAGGTTATCCTTGCAATCCTCAGATGCATGGCCAACCAAATCATCAAACCAACCACTGAGGACCTGCGGCTGAAGGCAATGACAGATTTCTACAGAATTGCCAGATTCCCACGCACCGTGGGGGCCATTGATTGCACACATGTGGCACTCCAGCCCCCCCATGAGACAGAGCACATATACCGCAATCGGAAGCATTGATATTCCATCAACGTACAGGTGATAGCTGATGCCCAAGGCCTCATATGGCACGTCCGTGCCAAACACCCCGGATCCAGCCATGACAGCTACATATACAATCAGAGCCCCATCCCAATGGAATTCGAACAGAACGTGTATGGGGACACCTGGCTGGTTGGTGAGTGACATGGGTGGCAGGCATGACTGCCCCCCCCCCCTATGATGCACACATCACAAGGGGCACATGCATGACTAACATCCTCCTGTTTTTTCCCTTACAGGTGACTCTGCATATGCACTGGGACCCCATCTCATGACTCCTATCCGGAACCCCCAAACCCCAGGAGAGGAAAGATACAATGAAGCCCACGCCCAAACACATGCAGTGGTGGAGCGCACCTTTGGCCTCCTGAAGTCACGTTTCCGATGCCTGGATAAGTCTGGGGGGACCCTGTTGTATTCCCCAAACTTTGTGTGCCAGATCATCGGTGCATGTTGCATGCTGCACAACTTTGCAGTGAGAAAGGGCCTGCAGATTGACATATGTGATGACCTGACCCCTGAACCAGACAATCCCCCCCTAACCGAGGCTACCCCGTCTTCTGAGGGAAGAGCAGCCAGGAGACAGCTTACATTAGGCATCTTTGCATGTTAAACACACACATTAATCATGGCACAATGAGAATGCATGCATGCACACCACTGTGGTCCCTAGCACAGACACATCACATCCTCATCAAATTGGATTGGCACAAGCCCACCATGCAGGACTTGTGAGCAGCAACACCACGCCACGGCTCCAATTATGTCACTGTACATTCATACACCATCCACACGGACCTGAGGATCACTTCTCCCTGGTCCTGGGGAACCCTTCTCCACCACAAATGAGGGTGACACCCCTTTTGCGGCAGGAATGTTACCCCCACATTCTGAAATCATTCACAACACAAAAAAAAATTTCCAGCAAAAAAAAAAAAATCATGAAAAAAAAACAGAAAAAAAAAACCTGGAAAAAAAAGTCCAGAAAAAATAAAAAGGGGGAAACCAAATTAATGCCGCTGGCGTGACCCACGCCTGGGGCACCCACGGCCACGGCTCCTCAGGGGAGACTCATGGGGAGGGGGGGGGATCCGGGGAAGGAGGAGCAGTCCCTGGTCTCTGCCCACCTGGCGGCCTGCCCTCCAAGGCCACGGCTATTCTGGTCAGGCCAGCACTTAGTGATGCCGTATTGGCCTGGATAGCCTGGGTGAGGGCCCTCACATCCTGCCCAACGTTTGCTGTAGTAGTCTGCAGTACGTTTAGGCAGTTTGTAAGAGCCAGGGAGTGGCAGTCCAGGTCCCCAAGTGTATCCTTTATGGAGGACAGGCTCTCCTCCATCCGCCCCAAAGTCTGGCTGACCTGTCCCAGATGGCGGATCTGAAGGGCCTGGTCCCTTCTGAGATTGGTGGGCAGAACCTCGGCCACCCCCCTGGTCTTCTGGGAGGACTTCCTGCCTCCAGCTGATGCTTGTGAGGGGAGCCCTGTTGGGGGAGGAGTGGGAGGGGCTAGCCCTTATGGAGGGCTGGCTGCTGCCAGCCAGAGAGGAAATATCCTCCAAAAACAACAATCCACTGGCTGACATGACATCCTCCTCCTCCTCAAACTCCTCCTCCTCCAACTCCTCCGAGGACTCTGGCCTTGTCTGGGGGTCCTCATCATGCTGGTGTCCCGGGGATGGTGTGGTAAGGCCAGATGGCCCAGCACCCTCCTGCACATCTGTGGATGACACAAAACATTCACAGGTTGGAGGATCCACACACTTGCCACATATTCCTTTCCCCCCCTCCCCCACACATGCTACACACCAGATAGGGAAAAAAAACATTACCTGGCATCACGGCTTCATGACTGGAGTCATAGCCAGGCAGGCCCTCCACTTGTTGTCTATTAAAGGTGTGGGCCACCGCACGCTCCTCCACTGTCAGCCTAACAGGGCATGGTGGGCCCCCTCCTGTGCCCCTGGCATGGGCTGCCATTTTGGCCAGCTTCTTTCGGACCAGACGCCAGAGGTCATTGATTTTCTTTACGATCCCCTCGCGTGTCCGGGTCTCCCCCCCCCCAATGCATTTACCTGGTCAGTAATGTTCTGCAAAATCTCCTTCTTCCTGGCCGGGGGGTGTTGGCACTCTCTGGGCCGTGAAGGAAACGCCCATATTGGGTAAGGGCCCGGGCAATAATTTGTTTCTCCCCCAAAGAAAAATTGCTCTTCCGCTTCCTCTCAGTCATACTCATACAACAACTCTCTCCCAAACAATCACCAAAAATCACTCACAAAAACAAGCAGGAAAAATCAAGCAACAAAACAAACAAACCAAAATCTATCAACCAAAAAGTCTCACAACCAGTCACCAAAAAACACTATCAAATATATTCTACCAAACACTAGCTCAAACAGTCAACAAATATCACAAAGACAAGTCACAACGCAACAAACAACAGAACAAAAGCACCTTGCTGTATAGGAAGGGATACAAAGGGATGTACTTTTGCAAAGGAAGTGCGTTTGTGTCTGTCTATTTATGCTGTCTGCGTAGTTCACAAAGTTGCCCGGGTCCACTTCCAATTTCACTGATTGCGCCGTTCCCGAGTTGTGAGCATGCGCACAGAGGTGCTGACCATGGTCTGCTTCATGTGCGCATGCACGAGCCGGCCCTTCATTTGCATTGTGTCATGGCTCATTTCAATGAAACACGCGCACGTCCTTCCCAATTTGAATTACTCCACCTTACGCCTCGGAATTAATGTTACACCGGCGCTAATTTCTGCACAAATACTACGAGGATACGGTGATTGCGCCTCTACATTGCGCCGGTCTAACGTAAAGGAGGTGCGCTACGCTGGTCAAAATATGCGCCAATGTACGTGAATCTGGTCCTATAACTTTTGCGCAAACCAATCAATAAACGCTTATTATGATTCTTTTTTTACGAAAAATATGTAGAAGAATACGTATCGGCCTAAACTGAGGAAAAAATATGTTTTTTTATATATTTTTGGGGGATTTTTATTATAGCAAAAAGTAAAAATGATTGCATTTTTTTCAAAATTGTTGCTCTATTTTTGTTTATAGCGCAAAAAATAAAAGATGATCAAATACCACCAAAAGAAAGCTCTATTTGTGGAAAAAAAAGACACCAATTTTGTTTGGGAGCCACGTCGCACGACCGCCCAATTGTCAGTTTAAGCGACGCAGTGCCGAATCAAAAAAAGTGCTCTGGTCATTGGGCAGCAATATGGTCCGGGGGTTAAGTGGTTAAAAAAAACAGGGAGAAATAATAGTCAGATAGTAAAGTAAAAGCAGCACATATTAAACATTATTAGGCACACAGTTAATTTGATTGCCCCTAGATGTTAATTCCTTCCCAGCCATTGTCATTAGTACAGTGTCAGTGTACAGCATAATCACTGATCACTAGCGATTTCATTGTAAGTTAGTGACCCTCCCAGTCAGTGTCCGTTAGCGCTAGATTGTCCGCCACCCTATCACACTATAATACACACGATCGGAAAACCGTGGGTTTTTTTTTCTGACAGGATCTTGGCTCAAACTTGTGTTGCATACACACAGTCACACCAAATTCCGACCATCAAGAACGCGGTGACGTACAACACTATGATGAGCCAAGAAAAATTAAGTTCAATGCTTCCGAGCGTGCGTAGACTTCCGAGCATGCATGTTTACCATAGACATGTAGCAGATTACATTTTGGCCTAAATATATGTTTTTATTATGAAATTTATGAATTTTTATTGGATATGTTTTATAACAGAAAATAGAAAATATTGTTGTTTTAAAAAAAAAAAAAAACTTTGGTCTTGTTTCATTTATATTGCAAAAAATACAAAACCCAGTGGTGATCAAATACCATCAAAAGAAAGCTCTATCTGTGTGAAAAAAATTATAAAAAATGTATTTGGGTATAGCATTGCATGACTATGCAATTGCTAGTTAAAGTAGTGCAGAGCTGAATAGCAATATACATACATATATATATACAGTTATGTGAAAAAGTATTTGCCCCTTCCTGATTTTTTTTTTTTTTGGGGGGGATATTTCTCACACTTAATCATTCTAGCAAAGTGTAATTTATTCAGTGTTCTTACATGAAAAGATACAAGAAAATATTCACAAAAATGTGAGGCGTAAACTCACTTTGTGAGATACTGTATAATACAGTGCAGTCAGCGTAGTGTAAATAATACAATATACACTTCACTGACTGCAGTATATACTCTGCACTGTATTATATATTCTACACTCACTATACTCTTCACTGCGTTATATACACTACACTGACTGCACTATATAGTGTATAGTTATAGGGCCAGATTCAGAAACTATTTACGTCAGCGTATCAAGAGATACGCCGCGTAAATACTAAGAATAGCCGGCGTATCTTTTTTTGCTATTCAAAAAAGAAGATACGCCGGAATTCTGCTAATATACGAGCGGGGTTATTCTGTTACCCCGTCGTATATTAGTTGTACTTTTTACGCTGGCCGCTAGGTGGCACTTCCGTTGTTTTACACGTCGAATATGTAAATGAGGGATTTACGGCGATTCCTGAACGTAGTTGCGGCCGCCCGTCGTAGTTTACGTCGTTTGCATAAGCGTTATAGCGGCGTAAGGTTACCCCTGCTATAGGAGGCGTAGCCAATGTTAAGTATGGACGTCGGGACAGCGTCGAATTTTACGTCGGTTACGTCGTTTGCGTAAATCGTTCGGGAATGGGGGTCGGCGTTAGTTACGTTCACGTCGTTTACATTAACAAAAAGCGACGTGATTTCGCACATGCGCAATGGGAACGTCCACGGACGGCGCATGCGGCGTCCAAAAATAACGTCAAATACGTGGGGTCATGTTTTATTTATATGAATCACGCCCACACTTTAACCACTTAAGGACCGCCTACTGCACATTTATGTCAGCAGAATGGCACGGCTGGGCACATCAACGTATATATACGTTGATTTTAGTACCCAGCCGTGGGTCACGGGCATGCGCCCGTGACCCGGTCCGAAGCTCCAGGACCGGAACTGCGGAATTCGCGGACCCGATCGCCGCTGCAGTGCGGCAATCCGTCCATGGAGCGGAAGAACGGGGAGAGCCGTGTGTAAACACGGCTTCCCCGTGCTTCTCTGTGGCCGTAGCATCAATCGCATCATCCCTGTAATAGGGGGACGCGATCGATGACATCACACCTACAGCCACACCCCCTACAGTTGTAAACAAACACATAGGTCACACATCCCCTACAGCGCCACCTGTGGTTAACTCCCAAACTGCAACTGTCATTTCCACAGTAAACAATGCAATTTAAATGCATTTTTTGCTGTGAAAATTACAATTGTCCCAAAAATGTGTCAAAATTGTCCGAAGTGTCCGCCATAATGTCACAGTCACGAAAAAAATGGCTGATCGCCGCTATTAGTAGTAAAAAAAAAAAAAAAAAATGCAATAAAACTATCCCTTATTTTGTAAATGCTATACATTTTGCGAAAACCAACCGATAAACGCTTATTGCGATTTTTTTACCAAAAATACGTAGAAGAATACGTATCGGCCTAAACTGAGGGAAAAAAAAAATGTTTTATATATTTTTGGGGGATATTTATTATAGCAAAAAGTAAAAAATATTGAATTTTTTTTAAAATTGTCGCTCTATTTTTGTTTATAGCGCAAAAAAATAAAAACCGCAGAGGTGATCAAATACCACCAAAAGAAAGCTCTATTTGTGGGGAAAAAAGGACGCCAATTTTGTTTGGGAGCCACGTCGCACGACCGCGCAATTGTCAGTTAAAACGACGCAGTGCCGAATCGCAAAAAGGGGCAAGGTCCTTTACCTACATTTTGGTCCGGGTCTTAAGTGGTTAAGCTACGCCGCCGCATATTATGGAGCAAGTGCTTTCTGAATAAGGCACTTGCCCATAATATTTGCGGAGGCGTATCGTAAAGACGAAAAGCTACGCCGCCGGAAAGATACACAAATGTATCTGAATCCTGACCTTAGTGTATAGTGTTATACACTTATAGTGTAAATAATACAGTGCAAAGTATATAGTGCAGTCAGTGTAGTGTATATAATACAGTGCAGAGTATATAGTACAGTCAGTGTAGTGTATATAATACAGTGCAGAGTATATAGTGCAGTCAGTGTAGTGTATATAATACAGTGCAGAGTATATAGTGCAGTCAGTGTAGTGTATATAATACAGTGCAGAGTATATAGTGCAGTTAGTGTAGTGTATATAATACAGTGCAGAGAAGATAGTGCAGTCAGTGTAGTGTATATAATACAGTGCAGAGTATATAGTGCAGTTAGTGTAGTGTATATAATACAGTGCAGAGTAGATAGTGCAGTCAGTGTAGTGTATATAATACAGTGCAGAGTATAGTGCAGTCAGACGTAGTGTATATATTGCAGTGCAAAGTATATAGTGCAGTCAGTGTGGTGTATATAATACAGTGCAGAGTATATAGTGCAGTCAGACGTAGTGTATATATTGCAGTGCAAAGTATATAGTGCAGTCAGTGTGCTGTATATAATACAGTGCAGAGTAGATAGTGCAGTCAGTGCAGAGTATATAGTGCAGTCAGTGTAGTGTATATAATACAGGAAAAAATTGCGCTTGTCACAAATGAATAATCAATTAGTACCGATGTAACAGTCACTAAGGAAAAAAATGGGGAGGCAGCAACTCTTGTAAAATACAACAAGAAAAACAAAGGTTTAGAGCTGCGCCTTGACACCCGGACTCTGTGTAGTCAAAGAGCCCATATATCAATCATGTGGAAACAACACAATCCTTCAGACAAAAGAAATGTAGCAATAAACATTGGCTCCAAAAGTCTCCGCTGATCTTAATTCAGGATGGACGTGTATTAATCACCACTGTGCTCAAACTTGGCTCTTCAATGTGGCCCACCACCAGAAGTCTAAGCAGCTTACCAGAGGAATGACTGTAATCAGCAGTCGGCTGTGACCCAGCTGCGGCCTTTGAGGGAAACCAAACGAATCCCAAATCCTAGGGCAGTGCCTACACCGGGGCTCAGAGGCGTAACTATAACCTTCAGGGCCCCGGTGCAAGAAACCATGAAGGGCCCCCCTGACCTCTGGCCAGGGCCCTTCCCACTGATCTTGGGGGCAGCAGGACATGGATAGGAGGGGCGGCGGGGCAGCATATGGAGGAACAAATCCTCTCCATTTTCTCTCCTGGGATAAGTGGCAGTGGTGGTGGTGTGGGGGATAGGATGAGTGGCAGCAGTGAGGAAGAGAAATGGCATCAGTGTCAGAGGTGGTGGAGGAATGGGATGAGTGGCAAGGGAGGTGGTTGGGGGGGTGGGATCAGTGGTAGGGAGATTGAATGAAATGAGTGGCAGCTTTGATGGGAGGATGGGATCAGTGGTGAGGGGGGTGGTTGGGGAAGATGGCTTGGGATGAGTGGTAGTGGAAGGGGGGGTGGGATCAGTGACAGGGATGGTGGTTGCTGGATGGGATCAGTGGCATCAGTGGTGTGGGGGGGTGGATCAGTGGCAGCAGTGGTGGTGTGGGTGTATCAGTGGTGGTGGGGGGTTATCAGTAGTTCTAGTGGTGGTGTGGGGGGAATCAGTGGCAGTGGTGGGATATAAGTGGCAGTGGTTGGGTATCAGTATTGGTGGTATCTAAGTGGCAGTGGTGGGGTATCAGTGGCAGCAGTGGTTGTGAGAGGGGGAATCAGTAGCAGTGTCGATATTAATATTAGTGAGACTCACTTGCAGATGGCTTGGTTCCCCCTCCATGCTAAGTTTTGCTTGGGTGGGACCTGTGAGAACCCATGAGTTCTCACAGGAGAACTCATGAGGATGGCGGGGACTGTGCAGTGTGCCCGTGAGTGAGGGCGGGGAGGATGGACGGAACGGTGGAGAGGATGTGCCCATGAGCAAGGGCAGGGAGGATAACAGAGCGGGGGCGGAGAGAATAGGTGGAGGGGGGACTGTGCATTGTGCCAGTGAGTGTCAGTGCGGGCAGGGAGGATTGGTGGAGCGGGAGGGGACTGTACCCGTGAGTGAGGATGGCGAGAATAGGCAGAGCCTGTGCAGTGTGCCCGTGAGTGCGGACGGAGACTGTGTGCAGCGTGCCCCTTAAATGATCAGTCAGTGCACCCAGGGCTGGTGTAAGGGTTTTTGCCAACTCAGGCGAAGGTGCATTTTGCCGCCCCCCCCCCTCCGCCGCGCGCGCGCACACACACACTATACAGAGAGATACCACATAATATATCTAGATAGATAGAGAACAATGCTAGTTCTATCTGTCTCCTATTGTGCCCACACTGCCCAGTGAAACTGACCTGCTCCCACACTGCCCAGTGAAACTGACCTGCTCCCTCTGGTGGTCCTGGACAGCGTGGCTCTCTCTCTCTCTCTGGTGGTGGTGCGGGTATAGTGTGACGCTCTCTCTCTCTGGTGGTACGGGTACAGTGTGATGCTCTCTCTCTGGTGGTGCGGTACAGCGTGGCTCACTCTTTCTGATGGTGCGGGTACAGCATGGCGCTCTGGTGGTGTGGGTACAGCATGGCGCTCTGGTGGTGTGGGTACAGCATGGCGCTCTGGTGGTGTGGGTACAGCGTGGTGCTCTGGTGGTGCAGGTACAGCGTGGCTCACTGGTGGTGCGGGTACTGCGTGGCTCTATCTGGTGGTGCTGGGGCTATTAGTTCCCCCAGCAAAGTCCTCTTTCCATGTCTCCTGTTTTCCGGGTTTTCTCTCTCTCCCCCTCCCAGCCCTCAGCAGAGCAGAGTGCATGCTGATCACTGTAGCCTGACTACATTTCCCATGATGCTCCACTAATCTTGTCTGCTCCGCTGTGGCCAATTGGGAGGGAGGAAGAACAAGCAGGGAGCTGTCTTCTCTCCTGTCCCATGCTGCAGACATGCCGAGTCTTGCCGACATGAGAAAAGGGAAAGAAGGGACATCTCGACAGCAGCCCCCGCAGCTCTGCCCCCCCCCCTACCTCACTGGCAGAGCAGAGGAGGAGTAGTCCGTGGGGCGTGAGAGCGGAACTGTCAGCACGGCTCTGAGGCTGAGCTGTGTGTGAGAGCCGTGCTGACAGTTCCTTCAGATGCCGCTCGCTCGCCGCACAGAGTCACTGCTATGTCAGCAGTGTGTACCATCTCCCGGGGCGGTGGCGGGCCCCCCTACAGTGGCGGAATTCAAGGGCCCAGTCGCGAATGCGACTGCTGCAACTATGATAATTCCGCCACTGCCGGGGCTCCACTCCGCAACTCCACCAATTAGATCATATGTAAATGATAATAAAGGCAGACATAGCGTAATCCCGCTGGGACTTTTATTTAAAAATCATAAAAACCAGAATACTCACATTAACGATGAGTTAGACAGGCATGTAAAACATAATGTTGCCGGCCAGCAAACAGATAGGAAAAAACCCTCTTCCAAAACGTGATGACGTCACCGCACGTCTTCCCAGACGCGTTTCGTCATAGGACGTTGTCAATGGGATAGGGCGTTGCGGTGAGTCATCACTTAAATAGGCCAGGACCTCGCCGTGAGGTGTAGATCCAGAACTGCAGACGCCATCTTGGACAAGGGCAAGATGCCAATACTTGACCTCATCCAAAACTATTCCAACATAAACTAAAAAACTAAAAAACTTTCCTTAGGAGGTACAGCAGGCAGGACCCCTGTCTTGTAGTCCCGAGGGAATGGGAAAAAAAAGAAGAAGCAGAAAAAACTTTTATTTAATAGCGTAGACACGGGAAGTTATGGCAGACGCCTGCCACATCATTCTCGTTATATATATCTAATCCTCGTTATGGCGACATCTAGTGGATTTTTTGAAAAATGCAGCAAGGTCATCACATTGGGAAAAAACCGGCCCAGACATGTTGTCTGACTCGACCTTATCTAAACCATATGGTGCTAATATTGATCGATAGCTGCCGATCAAACGTATTGGATGAAATGCAAAATAAAAGGAATGCAAAATAAAAGAGGATATGAGCCCAATAATTAATGCATCCCCCGACTTAGGTGAAATTAATAACTAAAGTGAAAGAAATATAGAAGTGAACTAAACATTAGTATTGAAGTAATTTTAAACCCGCAAAGAGGGTATAAATAGAGAGTTTATACATAGCCACATTTATGTGGTTATGCATCAGTGTTTCAATTAGAAGCTATAGTGCAGGTGTATACACCAAATAATATACACTAGTAGGGTGTTAGTGATATAGATAATGCTTTGAGGACTCATTTTGATGAGCCTCTAATACAACTAAAAAATCATATTACCAAATTGGAAAAAGAATTCCAACCAAGTGTGGAAAATGTTACATATAATTACCATAAGTGCAAACTATTTTTTATATATATAGTGATCATTATACGGGGCTCATAATTACATGGGCCTGATATAGAAAAAAGGGGGGGGGGAAGGGGGGAAAGAAAAAGCAAAGAAAAAAGGGGGGGGGGGCGAAGGAAAAATATATAGTCAAATACATTAATTCCCACACTGTGTGGAAAATGTTATATCTAATTGACCCAAAGGAAAAAATTATATTAATGATCCGAAAAAAACAATCTCCTGACCAAAATACCATCCTATCATTTCCCTTGGCGTCAGCTGTAGATACGGCCACACCTCACGTTGAGTTCTAGTACATTATTAGGCATTATTAATAAAAGCGTTGACGTCAGTTTCAATGTTTAACCCATATGGTGTATAACATTTTAAGCGGTATATCCAGCTCATTTCCATTCTTGAAATGGTCCTTACTAGATGACTCCCCCTCCAATTGGGTTTAAATTTGTCTATCCCCACAAACAGAGTTTTGGATGGATCCTTGTTGTGTTTAAGGAGGTAGTGTTTAGAAACCGAATGGTTTCTAAACCCACTTATAATGTTGGTTATATGTTCATTGATGCGGACCTGTAGGGCCCGTTTAGTCCGTCCCACATATTGCAGGCCACAAGGGCACTGAAACATATAGACGACCCCTGTGGACATACACGTGATGCATGGTTTTATGGTATGCTCCTGTCCTGTCACCGTAGAGACAAACTTCGTAATCCGCCTCTCTTGACAGGAATTCAAGGCGCATACTCTGCATTTTCTACACCTATAGTACCCTGTTAATTGGTCGAAAAAACCATACTCCCTGTTGGGGGATTTATGGTGTTAATCGCTACCTGAGTCCTTAGGGGTTGGGCTCCCCTAAAAATGACTCTTGGGTTATCAGGGAGAACATCTTTCAAAACATTGTCATTCAATGCTAGATGCCAATGCTTTTTAATGAGTTGCTTAATATTTTTATGTTGCACCGAATATGTGGTGACAAAAGGCACCCCCAGCGGGAATTGTTCACCCTGTGCTGGGGCCTTATCTGCCAAAAGGCTTTCTCTGTCAGTGTTAAGCACTTCTTCCATGGTTACTTTCAGAGTTTCTTCAAGATAGCCCTTTTCTAGAAATCTCCCTGTCAGGACCTGGGCTTGATTCTTGAAGTCCGTGGTATCACTACAGTTCCTCCTAAGCCTCAAATACTGGCTCTTGGGAACCCCGGTGATCCACGGTCTGTAGTGGCAACTGTCAGTAGGTATGAAGGAGTTTCTATCGGTCTCCTTAAAGAAGGTTGAAGTAGTGAACCTATCCCCTACTATTCTGATGTTTAGATCTAAATAGTGAACCTCTGTCTGGCTTGCCTCAAACGTAAGGGCTATTCCTCTATCGTTACTGTTTAAGGAGGCCATGAAAGATGTTAACTCCTGGTGGTCACCTGCCCATAGGAGGAGGATGTCATCAATATACCTAGCCCAAAGGGTAACGTGGGGTATATTATTAGACAAGATGACATCCTCCTCCCATTTAGCTATAAATAGGTTGGCCAGGCTTGGGGCATATTTCGCCCCCATTGCCACTCCCGTATCTTGACGGTAGAAAATGCATTCAATTTTCTGTTAAAAAAAAAAAGAAAATGCATTCAAACCAAAAATAGTTCGAGACGGCAGCGAATCTAAGTAAAGACATGATAAACTCTATTTGTTTGACTTGCAGCCCCGACTGAAGTTGGAGGTAATATAACACGGCCTCAAACCCAAGGTGGTGGGGAATGATAGTATATAGGGAATTTACATCAATAGTGACCATCCACATGTCCCTTGTGGGGGAATAATTAGCCAATAAATTAATAATGTGTTTGGAATCCCTTATGTAAGAGGGGATCTGTTTCACAAGTGGTTGTAAGTAAAAATCAATATACCTACCCACCCGGGACGTGATCGAATCAATCCCACTAACTATGGGACGTCCCGGGGGGTGGGTGGGGTTCTTGTGCAACTTAGGTAAATAATAAATTGTGGGTGTACGTGACGCTTTAGGAATTAGGTGTAATCTTTCTTTAGGCGTTAGAATACCCTCATAGAGGCCTCTATCCACCAGTAATTTAAGGGTTTTCGTGTATTGAGCACGGGGGTCCCCTGGTAGCATGGTATATGTATTGGTATCATCAACAATATGATGCAGTTCCTGTAGGTAATCTGCTTTATCTAACACAACTATCCCCCCTCCTTTGTCCGCTGGCCTTATTACTAATTCTTTATTCTTACACAAAGAATCAAGACCCTCGTGTAGGGTCTTACTGAGCCTGGCCTTTTTAACCTCCAGCGTTTCGAGATCCCTAATGAGCACATCTCTAAACACTTTCAGTGAAGGAGCAAGGGGTCCTGGGGGATTGAAGAGGGATGCATTGGATAGCCCAGAATGGAGATACTGGTTGGTGATACCAGCCCTATTGTGTGAGATTCCCATCATATACCGTTTTATGTGCAATTTTCTCACAAATTTGTGTATGTCCATAAATGTGTGGAATTTATCAAGATTAGTGGGGGGAACAAATTTAAGGCCTTTATCAAGAATCAATTTCTCCGCTTCGCTCAAAACTTGGGTGCTTAAATTAAAAAAAAGGATTTTTAATAAACAGCTTACCTGTAAAATCCTTTTCTTGAAGTACATCACGGGACACAGAGCACATAGCCATTACACTTGGGTTATATGGGTACCTTCAGGTGTGGACACTGGTGTAATCAATTTCACAGGAAGTTTCCTCCCTATATAACCCCCTCCCACTGGGAGTGCTTCAGTTTTGTAGCAAGCAATCCTCCAAGGTTACACAATGTTCCCCAAAAGAGGGGTGGGAGCTCTGTGTCCCGTGATGTACTTCAAGAAAAGGATTTTACAGGTAAGCTGTTTATTAAAAATCCTTTTTTCTTTATCGTACATCACGGGACACAGAGCGCATAGCCATTACACTTGGGATGTCCTAAAGCAATGCTCTATGAAGGGAGGGAGACCGTAAGGCCAAGAATAGCCAAATAAAAAATTATCAGGAAGTAAAGCAACTCCACCAACAGAAAAAAGGGGGCGTGACCCGGACCAGAGGATTCTATACTGCTGCCCGTAGGACCGCCTGCCCAAATGCTGCGTTCGTACCCTTTGCAACGTCCAACTTATAAAATTTAGTAAACGTATGTACGGAAGACCAGGTTGCCGCCTTGCAAACCTGTGCCATAGAGATCTGATGGTGTGCCGCCCAGGAGGCACTCATGGCCCTCGTAGAATGGGCCTTAACTGATAAGGGAGGTGGAACGCGCTTCAGACCATAGGCCTGAAAAATCAGCTGCTTAATCCACCTAGCCAAGGAAGACTTGGCAGCCGGCTGACCCTTCTTGGGGCCATCCGGAAGAACAAAAAGCACATCTGTTTTCCGAATCTTCTCTGTAGCCTTGAGATAGACCCTCATGGCTCGAACCACGTCCAAAGTATGAAGCAGTCTTTCCTCTCTGGACTGGGGAGTAGGAAAGAAGGATGGTAGGACTAGGTCCTGATTCAAGTGAAAACTGGATATGACCTTAGGAAGGAAAGAAGGTTGAGGCCGCAGAACCACTCTGTCCTTATGCAGAATAAGGTATGGCTCCCTGCATGACAAGGCTGCCAGCTCGGAAACCCTTCTGGCCGAAGCCATAGCCACCAAGAAAACCAACTTTCGGGTTAGTAGCACAAGAGGGATTTCTGTCAGAGGTTCAAACGGCTGCCTTTGTAAAGCTGACAAGACCAGATTTAAATTCCAGGGGCAGAGGGGAGCTCTAATAGGGGGATTCACATGCAAGACCCCCTGCAAGAAGGTTTTCATAAGCGAATGGGTGGCCAAGGGTCTTTGAAACCATATTGATAAAGCCGACACCTGCCCCTTTAGAGTACTAAGAGCCAACCCTTTGTCAACGCCAACCTGGAGGAATCGCAAGATCCTGTCAATAAAAAACTTTCGAGGATGCCATTTTTGAGACTCGCACCACTCCACATAGGTTCTCCAGACTCTGTAATAAATATTTCTGGAGACCGGTTTCCTAGCCTGAATCAACGTAGATATGACCTGATCTGAGAGGCCTCTGCCCTTAAGAATTAGGGATTCAGCCGCCAAGCCGTCAAATTTAGCTGCTGTGAAGCAGGGTGGCAGATTGGACCCTGAGACAGCAGATCTGGGCGCAGGGGGAGCGGCCACGGCGCCCCGACTGACATCTTCACGATGAGTGCGTACCAAGCCCTCCTGGGCCAGGCTGGGGCCACCAGGATCACAGGCCTGCGCTCCACCCAGATCCTCCGTAGAAGGCGGGGAATCATCTGCAGTGGAGGGAACGCATACAGAAGAGAAAACTGGTGCCAAGGGCAAACCAACGCATCGGTCCCGTAGGCCGAGGGATCCCTGGCTCGGGATATGAATTTGTCCAACTTTTTGTTGGATCTCGTTGCCATAATGTCCACATCTGGGACTCCGAATCTTTGGCAAATCTCTTGGAATACCTGGGGGTGAAGAGACCACTCCCCCGGGAGCAACTGTTGACGACTCAAAAAATCTGCTTGAGAATTGTCTATCCCTGGGATGAACACCGCCGAGATGCAGGGTACATGGGCTTCGGCCCATGAGAAAATCAGGTTTACTTCTCTTTGGGCTGCTGGGCTCCTCGTGCCCCCCTGGTGGTTTATGTATGCCACCGCCGTGGCGTTGTCGGACTGTATCCTTACTGGCAGACCCTGAAGGGGGAGAGTCCAGGCGATCAGGGCCAGCCGAGCAGCTCTGATCTCCAGGATATTGATGGGAAGCAGTTTTTCTGCCTCCGACCACTGCCCTTGCTGGGTCTGTCCTTCTAGAACTGCCCCCCAACCTGACAGGCTGGCATCCGTGGATACTATCTTCCACGTGATGGGGCAAAAGGATTTCCCCTTTGACAAATTTTGAGGGACCAGCCACCAAAACAGGCTGCTCCGGACCTTCGGGGAGAGCACTAACGGACGATCTAACGCCTGAATGGACTTGTTCCAAGCAGAGAGAATGGCTGCCTGAAGATATCTGGTATGGATCTGGGCGTAGGGTACTGCCTCGAAGGCGGCCACCATCTTCCCCAGCAGTCGCATACATAGGCGAATAGTCGGCCTCTTCTTGCCTAAGATCACTTGAACTGCTTGAGCTATTGATCTGATCTTTGCTTGAGGTAAAATTATCCTCTGGCAGTCTGTATCCAACTGCTTTGTGGGTTTCCAACTGCTTTGTGGGTTTCAATATCGATTTTTCTAGGTTTACAATCCACCCGAATTCCTCTAGATGCTTAACTGTGCGACCTACTGCCTGATTGAGGCTGGAAGCTGAGCTGTCGATAACCAGAAGATCGTCCAAGTATGCCAAGACCAAAATGCCTTCTGTCCTTAGGACGGCTAGCACCGGGGCTAACACCTTTGTGAATACCCGCGGAGCTGTTGCCAACCCGAAAGGGAGGGCTACGAACTGGTAATGGCGGTGATCTATCATAAAACGAAGAAACCTGTGATGTGCCGGGTAGATCGGCACGTGCAGATACGCATCTTTTATGTCTATAGATGCTAGAAAGTCGTCTTGATGTAGGCTGGCTGCCACCGAACGTATGGACTCCATACGAAAGGTCTGAATGTTTAGAAAGCGATTTAGGCGTTTGAGGTCTAAGATAGGCCTGACGTCGCCATTGGGCTTTGGTATTATGAAAAGGTTGGAGTAGAATCCCAGACCCCATTCCTGGGTTGGTACTTCTACAATTACTCCTTGGAGCAAGAGACGATCCAATGCTTTTACAAGAGAGGCCCTCTTTAATGGGTCGCTTGGAAGACTTGACCCCTGAAAATGAGGAGGGGGGACTTCCCGAAACTCTAGCTTGTAGCCCGTGGCTACCACGGACATTACCCAAGAGTCGGGAATTCTGGCCTTCCACACTTCGGAGAAAAACCGAAGCCTTCCCCCACCCAAGAGAGTGGGGGCGCCCCTTCATGAATCTGACTTGAGGACTGGTTTAACCGGCTTGCGAGACCATGGCCTCTTGCCTGCCGTGGCTTGTCCTTGTGGGCGGCTATTAAATGCTGAACGCCCGGGAGGCCGTCGATACTGACGGGAAGTTGAAGGGGCCGAGCCTGCGAAGGCCTGTCGCTTAAACGCGGGCCCACGCGATCTTTTCTTGACAGGCAAGAAAGAACTTTTACCACTTGATATGGTCTGGATATATTTATCTAGGTCTTCACCGAATAGTCTCCCACCATGAAAGGGAAATCCTGCTAAAAGCCTTTTGCAGGGTGCCTCTGCTGACCAGTTTTTCATCTACAAAAGGCGACGCATATGAACCAACAGCAGAGATAAACGGGACGCCTGTTGAACGGAGTCCTTAATAGCATCTACTGCAAAGCAGAGAGCCCTTGGGAGGTCAGCCAATTCACGAGCTTGCTGAGCCGGTATGTCCCTTAATATCTGTTTAGTCTGATCCTTTAAAGCCTGACAAACGCCAATGGCTGCCACCGCTGGCTGAACCACGGCACCTACTGTGGTAAAAGAAGCCTTCAGTAGGGTCTCCAATTTTTTGTCGACTGGATCTTTAAACATCTGGACATTTTCCACCGGACAGGTCAGGGATTTATTTACGCAGGAAATGGCTGCGTCCACGGTAGGGAGTGCCCATTTCTTTGCAAATTCTTCTTCCATAGGAGAGAGAATGGTGAACCTTTTAGGAGGGATAAAAATCCTATCAGGTCGAGCCCAATCCTGAAAAATCACGCTCTCCAGAAGGGGGTGAACCGGGAAAGACGCACCACTCAACGGTGCCTTCAAGGAACCTAAAGAGGATACCGCGGGGGCTAATTGTTCTGACACTGGAAGTTTAAAAGCAGTGCGAACCATATCCGTCAGAGACTGGATCCACAGACTCTCTGCTTGAGAAGCCGAAAAAATTTCATCTATAGTGGAATCTTCAATGTCTGACCCGTCGGGACTCAGGTCCGCTTGATCCCCCTGTGGGTCCAATTCCTCTGAAGAGAGGACCTCTGCATCCGAACACACCGCTCTAGGTGATGGGGATCTAGCCCGTTTGCCACCCGGCAAAGAGCGGGCAATTAAAGCAGTTAACCTTTTCTCTAGCCCACCCAGGGTGGTTTCTAGCATTTCTTCCGTAACATAAACGGGAATGGGTTGATTGGGGGCCGCCTCTGCCCCTAGCACCCTCAATGGCTCCTGCAACATGCTGTTCGGTGGTCTATCTGGTGAGGGTGGGACCACTGGAGCCTGGCCCAAATCCTCTGACCCCGATGGAGACCCCTTTACTTTTTTGGTACCTTTTGCAGCCTTAGCTGGTCCTGATCCCTTGGGAGCCATTGCACAACCTTGAGACACCCCTACAGCCAACACCCAACTGTTGTAGCTAGAAGTGAACCATTAATAAGGACAGGCTATGGTAAAAAAAATTCTAAATTTTCATACGCCTGAGAAGGCGGCAATACCGAGGAAAGTCCTGTGAGTATTGCCACACCAATGCCCGTTAGCTGGAGCCCAAGGTTGCACCGACTCAGATACTGCCAGATCTAAGGCTGAGTCCCTTTAAGAAAAAACCTTTTTTTTTTTTTTTTTTTTCTGGTCAGTGTGGACTAAGTCCAGACCTGAAGATCCACAAACCACCACTGGGTGTCACTGTTAGCCAGAACTGGCTCAGCTGCGCGCTCTATGTCCTCAGCCTCCACTGCTTTCAGGAGGGAATGACCAGCCAGGAAATGCTTTGTTGCTTTATTTGAGACCTGACGCTGCTGGCCCGCCCCCCCCACGCACGCTGACACTGTAAAAGGCGGCGCGCACGCGCGCGCGCGCCCCCGCCCCCCCCCCCCACGCTGAAACCAACATGGAGGAAGCAGAGAGCAGAGGAGAAGCCTGGACCAGCGCTAGCAACCCAACAGACACCAGGTAAGTCACTAATCTTTATTGTAGTGCACACATAGAGGAAGCTGTCCCCATAGGCTTCCTAGGAAACAGGAGTTTTGTCAGCATTTCCTCCCTATAACACGTGGGGCTGCAGTATCATGCTAACAGGCAAGTCTGGGGGGAGTAGCAAAATACATATCTTTAAAAGCATATATATATCTACATGTTATCTGGGTAAACATTAGTACATCCCATCCTGCCTCAAAAGACATAGTGGAGATAGTGGCTGATGCACAAGCATACCATTAGCCAACCCAGAACCCCCAGGGGGATACCTACTGTCGAACCAAGTCCCGCAGGTTCCCTCTTACCTGCTCCACGCCGCAGGGTATTGCAAAATGCAAGAGGCCCAGCCTTCCCCCATCTCCGTGGGTATTGTCTTGGACCTTCAGGGACCGGGGTCCTGTGTTAAGGAACCCACACCCCTGGACCTATATAGCATCCTGGCATCAGTAGCGTTTAGTTCTTGGAAGAGACTAAGGCACTGGAGCCCAGAATCCAGCCCTCCAAGGAGAGGCATTATAGGCAAAACCCCACTCCAGCAGGGCCCGGGTACCGTACACCTTGGCTTTGAAGCACTTCGGACGGATCCGGCTAGCTATCCTGGGTCCCGAGACCTCCGAGGGACAGCTAGACGTGACCAACACCTAAGACACTGGCAAAAAAACTGAAGCACTCCCAGTGGGAGGGGGTTATATAGGGAGGAAACTTCCTGTGAAATTGATTACACCAGTGTCCACACCTGAAGGTACCCATATAACCCAAGTGTAATGGCTATGCGCTCTGTGTCCCGTGATGTACGATAAAGAAATCCCCTTTCCTGCTACAGCCTTGCTCGCTTTAATTGCTCTGCTCCGCCTCCCCCCTCTGGTCCCTCGTCTCTTTCCCCTTGCCTTTTTTGCCCTTGGGTGGGTTTGTGAAAACCCCAACTATTTGACCCATTGGGTATTGGAGGGCCTAAGGGATTGGGACCTCGGACATTGGTAAAGTATGTTGGGGGAGGGGGAATCCGTTGCGAAACCTCTGGAAATGGGAAATATTCCGGTCCTTCCTCATATAATGGGAGAAAGGAGTTAGACACTGGAATGTTATAGTCCCAACCAGAGTTTGCTTCCATTCTATATGGCGAGGGGGGATGGGCGTCCAGGTCATACCCTTGACCCTGTCCCCATCCATTAGAATAGTCGACATATGCTCCCTTCCCTCTATGTGCCCCCTGTGCCCACCCCCTACCTCTTGCCGGGTGACCCCTAGTCTTAGGTGGTGGACCATGATACACATTGGGGACGTGATCCGTTCGGGGGCCCCCGAACGGGCGAGTCTGGCCCCTCGATGGATACCCTCCCCTAGGAGGTCCATGACCCCTTCTTGGAGATTGGGACGATTGTGGTCCCATTTTTTTTAAAACCATCGGTGATGTTTTTTTTGGGGATCACAGAGGGTGTTTGTTGAGACCCCTGTGGAATGGATCTCACCTCCATGTGGGCTAAAGTGTCCATATCATTAGAGTTGGTTTTATTTTGTTCTTCTGCAAGTTTCTTTTGCCAACTAAACACATTGCCCTCATGGTAGTCAGTGAGGTCCCTATTATACTTCTTCTTTTTTTTTTGGTACGTTGTTCCTTATCCTCTTTTTCCATGATTTTTTGGAGACCTGATGACCTCTCGCGATACTCATCACAATCCTTATTAGGATTGAGTTTGTCTTTGATGAGTTTGATCTCATCATCTAATCTAGAAAGTTTAGAGGCTTTCCTTTCTAATAGGAAACGCAACAGGGAAACCCCGGCTAAGTTAAAATAGGAGTACCAGCCCTCGAGGTCAGTATCCTGGCCTATTTAAGTGATGACTCACCGCAACGCCCTATCCCATTGACAACGTCCTATGACGAAACGCGTCTGGGAAGACGTGCGGTGACGTCATCACGTTTTGGAAGAGGGTTTTTTCCTCTGGCCGGCAACATTATGTTTTACATGCCTGTCTAACTCATCGTTAATGTGAGTATTCTGGTTTTTATGATTTTTAAATAAAAGTCCCAGCGGGATTACGCTATGTCTGCCTTTATTATCATTTACATATGATCTAATTGGTGGAGTTGCGGAGTGGAGCCCCGGTGTAGGCACTGCCCTAGGATTTGGGATTTGTTTGGTTTCCCTCAAAGGCCGCGGCTGGGTCACAGCCGACTGCTGATTACAGTCATTCCTCTGGTAAGCTGCTTAGACTTCTGGTGGTGGGCCACATTGAAGAGCCAAGTTTGAGCACAGTGGTGATTAATACACGTCCATCCTGAATTAAGATCAGCGGAGACTTTTGGAGCCAATGTTTATTGCTACATTTCTTTTGTCTGAAGGATTGTGTTGTTTCCACATGATTGATATATGGACTCTTTGACTACACCGAGTCCGGGTGTCAAGGCGCAGCTCTAAACCTTTGTTTTTCTTAGTGTAGTGTATATAATACAGTGCAGAGTATATAGTGCAGTCAGTGTAGTGTATATAATACAGTGCAAAGTATATAGTGCAGTCAGTGTAGTGTATATAATACAGTGCAGAGTATATAGTGCAGTCAGTGTAGTGTATATTATACAGTGCAGAGTAGTGCAGTCAGACGTAGTGTATATGTTGCAGTGCAAAGTATATAGTGCAGCCAGACGTAGTGTATATAACACAGTGAGAGTGTATTAAAATGGCGTGGGGTCCCCCCAAAAATCCATACCAGACCATATCCGAGCAAGCAGCCTGGCAGACCAGGAAAGGGGGGGCAAGTGAGCATCCCCCCTCCTGAACCATACCAGGCCGCTTGCCCTCAACATGGAAAGGGTGCTTTGGGGTGCACCCCAAAGCACCTTGTCCCCATTGATGGGGTAAGATTATATTCGACCCTTGAATAATAAGTGAGGCCCAGACAGGCCTGGTAACGCACGCAGACCAGAAAGACACACAGAAAGGCGGATTCAACGTGGGCTCAGCTTTAATGGTAGCAAAGGGGGGCTATATACAAAAAGTAAAATAGGGAGGCAGAGGGAGGGAAAGGGTCTCCGACCAATCAGAACATTACAACTAATAACATCTTTCATGATGTCGTGTGTACACAAATCTATCCAACTAAAAAGTACAAACACGCATGCTCGGAACAATGCTAAACATCAGACAACAATAGCAGAAGTTGCCCAAAGGGTGGCGGTAAAGAGATGAAAAAACATGTGGTTTGGTGAATCTTGGCTGAAAATGTTGGGCTGTGTGTATGCAGAACATGTTCATGGCCAACTGCCTTCGGATCAAAATTCACTGAAAGATCCGCTGGAAGTCCGATCGTGTGTACGAGGTTTAAGAGGGGAAATCTAATTTTCTCTGGGATGGGAAGTGAAGGGAGCTATCCCAAAACGTATCACTAAAATACATTGAGTGATCACTGGGTGATATTGTGGACACCCATACTGAATATACCATGCTCCCTCCTAACTAACAGATGTGGGAAAATAATTTTGGAAAATACATGGAATTTTTAGGCACCCAACATAAATATTATTAAAAAAATATATAACAAATTTTATTTGTACAAAAATACTTAACTCCTTCCAGCCCGCCATATAGTGAAATGATGGATGGACGGGAGACCAAGGGGGGTCACGCAGAGCGGTAATCGGTGGCGCATCATCTCCCTCTGCATTACTGATCACAGTGTAAACAGGAAATTACGGTTATTGGCATTCCTCTCCTCACGCTGACAGCGCGTGAGGAGAGGAGAGCCGGTAATCGTCACTCCTCAGCGGGGACGTCTGCACTGGCAATCAGGGCACTGATCATTAGTTTCATAATTAATTATTAATAATTAGTAGTGCAGCCCCAACAGTGCTGCCAAATTGCCAATCAGTGACACCTGTCGGTGCCCATCAGTGCCTACTCATCAGTGCCACCTATCAGTGCCCTCTATCAGTGTATATCAGTAGCGCCCATCAGTGCTGCCTTTCGTTGCCGCCTATCTGTGCTGCCTATTATTGTCCATAAGTGCTGCCTATTAGTGCCCATCAGTGCCACTTATCAGTGCTGATCAGTGTCGACTATCAGTGCCCATCAGTTTTGCATATCAGTGCCACCTATCAGTGCGGCATATTAGAGCCCCCTCATCAGTGCCACCTCATCAGTGCCCATCAGTGCTGCCTCATCAGTGCATGTACATCAATTCCCATCATTGCTGGTCAGTGCAGCCCATCAATGCCCATTAGTGCCCGTAAGTGCAGCTTTATCAGCACATATCAGTAAATGAAAAAAACAACGTTTAAAACAACGTTTTTCAACCCGCGCATGCCCAGAAGAAAAGAGTGGTGAACGTAACCTCACTTTGCTAGAGCATTGTAAAAAAAAAGATGGTGTGTAGGCAACGTCGTTTTTGAAAATTGAAGTTTCAAAAACTTCGTTTTTTACTTCACAAAAAATGTTGTTTCTTTTCATCACATAAAGTGATAGTGTGTACGCGGCATTACAACTCCAATTTTACATGTAGTCCCCCTGCATTGCACTCTGTTTGGTGCTCTGGAATGGTGGGTCAGCAAGCCCAGACCGCAATCTACCAGTCACCTGTCCACGATCTACTAGTTGTTGACCCCCACTATAATGGCTGAACCACTCAAATCATCGTTGAGGTACTTTGATGGGTGAACGCCTCATCTCTAAATCAAGAAATTATACAAGAAAATATCATAAAAATGTCATGATAAAATATTGTACACCAGTGAAAGTTCATGCTTTAGGTTATACTATTTGAACTATGTAAATTCATCAGTGTACACTATTTTAGTGATATATTTAAGAAATACAGTTTTATATCATACATTGGGCCAGATTCAGGTAGAGTTAGGCTGGAGTATCTGTGATACTCCAGCCTAACTGTCACTTAAAGCCGGCGTTTCTGTTTTCTGTAACCAGAAAACAAGAAACGCCGGGTTGGTGTTCCGATGCGATCGGCGCAATTGAATTTCGCCATCGCATCGCAACTTTAATTTAAAAATGGCGCCGGGGGCGTTCCCGCTGATTTACGATGAAAAAATATGTTAATCAGCGGGAATCGGCAATTCACGATCGTATTCGGGCACGACGCAGTGACTTTCCGACGTTTCCGTAAGCGATAAGCGGCGTAAAGATAAAGCAGCCCCCTAGTGGAGTATCCTATGTTAAGTATAGGCGTCGTCATCGCGTCGGAAAAAAAAAAATCGCGTTGCTTGCGTAAAACTTTCATGAATGGGGATGTGACGTCATTGACGTTCACTGACAGAATTTGGAGCATGCACACTGGGATGCATTGACACTCGACGCATGCGCAGTACGTTCGCCGCGGGATCGCGCTTAGTTTTAATAATACACACCCCGTACCCGCCCAATTTGAATTCCGCCGGCTCATTTGCGATGCGCTGCCGCAACTTTAGGAGCAAGTGCTTCATGAATAACAGCACTTGCTCCTAAAATTTCGGCAGCGTAACGTAAACGAGAAGCGTTACTCCAGAGCAAAGATGCTCCCATCTACCTGAATCTGGCCCATTGTGTTTCTGTTTATTATATAGTCCCAAGAAAGTCCCCTGTATTTTCTTGCATCATTTCTTGGCTGAACCAGAAAAGTGTTGCTGCTCGGTCCTTGCTACATTGCCAATGAGCGAGGCCGTGTACACACGGCAGAGAACCTCGACGGGCAGAACACATCGTTCCGCCCGTCGAGGTTCTCTGCCGGCCGTCGAAATCGGCGACCCGCCCATCGGGAATGGTAACCAGCCATTCATCCAGGCGGGCCGTCGAGCAAAAAGAGAGCGTGCTCTCTTTTCGCTCAACAGGATTCCCGACGGGCGGGGCGAGCCAAAAGCGTACACACGGCCGAGGTCCTCGCTGGAATGCAGCTTCCAGCGAGGTTCTCGCTGATTTCCAGCGAGAACCTGGGTCGTGTGTACGCCGCCTGAGATACTCAAGTTTTTAGCCAAAGAAATAATGTTGTAGAAGCAGATGGGTAGCCTCTTTATTTAATAATCCTGTTGCTGTTGCCAGTAACATGATTGCTAATGGCCCTTAAAGAAAAACTAACAGTTAGCAGCTACAAAAACTGTAGCTGCTGACTTTAAAAAAACAGCCACTCACCTGTCCCATGTAGGGTTGCCACCTTTTCTGCAAGCCAAACCTGAACACTTTTGCGGCGCACGCCAATTTTTTTTGTAGTACATGCTATAGGATTGATAAATACCTGGGACACCTTGTGGGTTACTCAAAGAGAGTTGTAATCAGAATGGACTGCGTCAGTAGGGCAGTGGATGCTGTCAGTAGGGCAGTGTACCTCCATTCACTGTCTCTGGTGGCCCTGGCGGCTGGGTGGGAGAGAGAGAGAGAGAGCACAGACAGTGCTGTATGACCCAGCTGCAGGACATTAGCCCCGCTGGAGCAGGGGAAGAAGGGGGGTGTGCGATGTTTGGGGGTAGCTGACAGAGAGGGGGGATGATAGAGAGGAGGAGGGGGGTGACAGAGGAGGAGGAGGAGGATGAGGGGGGTGACAGAGGAGGAGGAGGAGGAGGGGGGTGACAGAGGAGGAGGAGGAGGAGGGGGGTGACAGAGGAGGAGGAGGAGGATGAGGGGGGTGACAGAGGAGGAGGATGAGGGGGGGTGACAGAGGAGGAGGAGGAGGAGGAGGGGGGTGAGGGATAGAGGAGGAGGAGGAGGAGGAGGGGGGTGAGAGAGGAGGAGGAGGAGGAGGGGGGTGACAGAGGAGGAGGAGGAGGATGAGGGGGGTGACAGAGGAGGAGGAGGAGGATGAGGGGGGTGACAGAGGAGGAGGAGGAGGATGAGGGGGGTGACAGAGGAGGATGAGGGGGGTGACAGAGGAGGATGAGGGGGGTGACAGAGGAGGAGGAGGGGGGTGACAGAGGAGGATGAGGGGGGTGACAGAGGAGGATGAGGGGGGTGACAGAGGAGGATGAGGGGGGTGACAGAGGAGGATGAGGGGGGTGACAGAGGAGGAGGAGGATGAGGGTGGTGTCAGAGGAGGAGGAGGATGTGGGGGGTGACAGAGGAGGAGGAGGATGAGGGGGGTGACAGAGGAGGAGGGTTACAGAGAGTAGGAGGGGGGTTACAGAGAGTAGGAGGGGGGGGATACAGACAGTAGGAGGGGGGGGATACAGACAGTAGGAGGGGGGATACAGACAGTAGGAGGGGGGTTACAGAGGAGGAGGGGGGGTTACAGAGGAGGAGGGGGGGTTACAGACAGTAGGAGGGGGTTACAGAGGAGGGGGGGGGGTTACAGAGGAGGAGGGGGGGGTACAGAGGAGGAGGGGGGTTACAGACAGTAGGAGGGGGGTTACAGAGGAGGAGGGGGGTTACAGACAGTAGGAGGGGGGTTACAGACAGTAGGAGGGGGGTTACAGACAGTAGGAGGGGGGTTACAGAGGAGGAGGGGGGATTACAGACAGTAGGAGGGGGGGTTACAGAGGAGGAGGGGGGGTTACAGACAGTAGGAGGGGGTTACAGAGGAGGGGGGGTTACAGAGGAGGAGGGGGGGGGTTACAGAGGAGGAGGGGGGTTACAGAGGAGGAGGGGGGGTTACAGACAGTAGGAGGGGGGTTACAGACAGTAGGAGGGGGGTTACAGACAGTAGGAGGGGGGTTACAGAGGAGGAGGGGGGATTACAGACAGTAGGAGGGGGGGTTACAGAGGAGGAGGGGGGGTTACAGACAGTAGGAGGGGGGTTACAGACAGTAGGAGGGGGGTTACAGACAGTAGGAGGGGGGGGGGTTACAGAGAGGAGGAGGGGTGATTGACAGGAAGGGGGCTGACAGAGCAGATGAGAGCAACTTTCGGACACTCACAGCGAGAGGCAGGACTCGGGAACAAGCAGGCGCGATTATCCACAGTCCAGCCCGGCTCCACATGTGACCAGCAGCCTCCGCCCGGCCAATCACAGACCCGTTCTGCCAATCAGGGCACCGGCTGGGCTCAGAGTCAGAGCGCACGATGTACACGCCAAATGACACCGCCACTGTGTGACAGTGATAGCGGGCATGGGATGCGCGGCGCCTCTCTCCGTATGTTGCGGCCAGTGTCAAAGATCCGCTGCCACTGGCCACATGATGGTGGAATGTGTGCCCGGGTTTTCAGTGGGTAGAATCCCGGGCACATGTCTCAAAACCCGGACTGTCCGGGTCAAAACCAGACAGGTGGCAACCCTAGTCCCACGGTCTAGCGGGGTGCTCACCCCAGTCAGTCTTACCGGCTGTATTTGGTCTCCGGCATCTTCACTATGGACACCCAGCTGTGACAACTTGCGGCTTCACACTGCACATTGTGAATGGTGGATGCAGTCTTATGGGACCTGTCAGTGTCCAAGAAGACTGCAGGGAAGGAGGGAGGTAGGAAAACTTCAATTTCCGAGCACCAGGGCTCTCGGAACGAAAGTGGGAAGTAGGTACCTGTCAACATCAGGTACCTGCTCCCCTCACACTCCTCAAAAGTGCCAAATGTGCAAGAGAAGCGGGGGACAAGTCCTTAAAGTGGAACTTGCATCATCCATTTGTCGGTGCACAGGGGCCCCACTGTGCCGTCACACTCTGCACACATGGAGTAAGAAAACATGCAAAGATAATATGCAGCAGGGGCAAACTGATCCATTGGGCAGTGCCTCTCATGCCATGCTCATGCCTGCCAACTCCTTCTCTCTTCTCGTCAGTTCCAGCTAGTGGCACATACAAGCACCTGGGATGGATTGCAGGGAAGGAGGGAGCGATCCCACCGATGTACCCTGCTGTGTGCCCCACCTGTTGTGTGACAGGTGATGTGCCCTACTGTGTGCCTTGTGCCCTACTGTGTAACCCACGATGTGCCCTACTGTGTGACCCATGACATGCCCTGATGTGTGACCCATGCCTTACAATGTGTCCTGTGATGGCCCCTACTGTGTGCCCTACAATGTGTCCTTTGATATGTCGTACTGTGTGCCTGTGCACTACAATGTGTCCTGTGATGTGCCCTGCTGTATCGCTCACTGGTGCACACCATATTGTGTCCTGTAATATGCCCTCCTACCACCCATTTAATATGCCCTGCTGTGTGCCCGACTGATACGCCCTGTTGTGTGCACCACGTGCCCTCTAGCACCCATGTAATGTGGGCCGTAATGTGCCCTCTTTTCCCCCCTATGTAATATGGCCTGCTGTGTCCCATAATGTGCCATGCTGATTCCCTCCCATGTAATGTGCTTTTCTGCTCCCTATGTAGTGTGCCTTTCTTACACCCTGTGCTCTGCCATGCTGCCTTTTGTATGCTGTGCTCTACTGCCCCCTGTGCACCGCTTATCACAAGTTATTTTCCTAACTTATTAAACATTTATTTTGAACATAGTGTAGGGAAATTCTGTGAATAATGAATGTAATGTGCAATATGGGGTGCTCCAAATGGAAAGACTGGGCAATAAAATCCTCTCTAGGAGCACAGCATACATTGTGATACATTACAGTGCTCTGAGTATTTATGGTTACATAGATTTTTACAAGAAACAAAAAAAGAAAACCCTGCAATATATTAACCTCTTGACCACTTCCAGCTCCAATTTCCAGCTTTCGCTGCTCTCACATTTTAAATGACAATTACTCACTCATACAACATTGTACCCATATGAAATGTTTGTCCTTTTTTTCACACAAATAGTTTTCTTTTGGTGGTATTTAATCACTGTTGGGTTTTAATTTTTTTGCGCTATAAAAAGGAAAAAGACTGACATTTCTGTAAAAGAAAAAAAAAATTGTATTTTCTTCCATTATAAAATTTAGCAAAATTAGTAATTTTTCTTCATAAATTTTGGCCAAAATGTATACTGCTACATATCTTTGGTAAAAATAAGTACAAATTGGTGCATATTATTTGGTCTTTGTGAAAGTTATAGAGTCCACAAGCTCTGAGAATTGATCACACTTGAAGTAAGTTTCTTGAGACCCTAACATTCCAGAAAAGTACAAATACCCCCCAAATGACCCCTTTTGGGAAAAATGACATTCCAAGGTATTTAGAAAGAGGCATTGTGAGTTTTTTGAAGTTGTCTTTTTTTCCCACAATTCTTTGAAAAATCAAGATTTTTATTTTCTTTATTTTTTTTTCACTAAATTGTCATATTAGCAGGTTATTTCGCACACATAGCATATGCATACCACAAATTACACCCCAAAACATATTCTGCTATTCCTCCCGAGTATGGCGATACCACATGTGTGAGACTTTTACACAGTGTGGCCACATAGAGAGGCCCAACATGCAGGGAGCACCATAAGGCGTTCTGGAACACCCAGGCCAATGCTGACATTTCTCTCCTACATTTAAACAACATCATTTATTTGCTATAAAAACTCAAAACATTATATATAAAGACCCTAGAGAATACAACAGCGGTGGTTGGTTGCAACTTTTTATCTCACACGGTATTTGCGCAGCAATTTGTAACGCGTTTTTTTGGGGGGGGAACGTTTTTACTGCTTTAAACGATAAAGTTAGCCCAATGTTTTTGCATAATGTGAAAAATGATCTTACGCCGTGTAAATAGATACTTAATATTTCACCCTTCAAAATTGCACACGCTTGTGGAATGGCGCCAATCTTCGCTACTTAAAAATCCCCAAAGGCGACGCTTTAAATTTTTTACATGTTTTTAGTTAGAGAGGAGGTCTAGGGCCAAAATGATTGCTCTCGTAACGTTTGCAGCGATACGATCACATGTGTGGTATAAACACCGTTTCCATATGTGGGCAGGACTTGGGTATGCGTTTGCTTCTGCATGCGAGCACACGGGGACAGGGGCACTTTAAAAAAAATATAGAATAATAACTATATAGTTCTTCGTCAGCTCATATACTGCTGAGGGGTCACAAATCTGACTTGATACCGATCTCTTCGGGTACTAGACAGGGATGCCCATTATCCCCCATTCTATTTGTGATAGCCTTTGAAACCTTAGCGATAGCGATCCATCATCACCCTGATGTCATGGGTATAGAAAGTGGGGGGGGGGGGGGAGAACCATAAATGAGCATTATTTGCGGACGATCTGTTGTTCATCACTTCCCCCCATACCTTCATACCAAATCTTCTGTCCCTCTTAGACCGATTCGGTAAAATTTCTGGCTTACTAGTTAATCAGGACAAATCGAAGGCATTGAATATAAACTTATCAACCTCAACCCTAGAGAGTATTAAATCTCAATTCCCTTTTAAATGGCAACAGGCATCCCTTCCTTATTTGGGCATTAAATTGACCTCTGATGTGTCCACATTATATAAGACTAACTACCCTCCCCTGTTTGCCCGCCTAATTGAGGACGTGAAGACATGGTCTGACGCAAACCTGTCCTGGTCATTTAAAGATGTTCCAATACATCTGGGGTCCGAAAGGTCATAGAATAGCTTGAACAACATTGTACGCTCCCAGAGAATAGGGGGGTTTGGGAGTGCCCGAGTTTTGTAAGTATTACATGGCAGCACAGCTGACTCATTTACTCCAAATGCACAGCCGTCAATATTGCCCTGAGTGGGTCTCACTGTAGGCTCAAGCATGTGCTCCATTGGCAATAGACCTTGTCCTTTACGATTTCGAGTCCAACACTCTCTCATTCCCTCAATGTTTGGGAAGTGGGATGTAGAAGATGGACTCTAAAGGTCCGCACACACTCCGGGGGCCCCACTCTTTGGCAATCCCCTGTTTCCCCCGGGTAGGTGTCCCGACGGATTTAGATGGTGGGTTAACAAGGGATTTTTATGGATAGGTGCTTATCTTGACAACAGAGGAATACTCCCATCATCATACTACACAGGCAGCTTGGAGATGCCTTCCTCGGAGAGCTTCTACCTACAGCAAATTCAGCATTTTCTTCGTTCTTTAGAGAACAATGGGTCCGAATTGACAACGAGCACCACCTTTGAGAATAGGTGTATGCAGGACTCCTTTCTCCGGGGGTGCATCTCTGTGCTCTATTAACAGCTGGCTTCACCTCTCACTAGGTTCCCTTTTTAAGTGGCATGGGAGAGGGACCTGAACATTAGCCCTGAGGCAGGGGATTGGTGTAGGTGGAGTACGAGAATCCACAAAGGCATCCTCAATGTGGCTCTGATAGAGGCGGGTTACAAGGTACAAGCTAGATGGTTAGACACTGTAGGAAAATCTGAATATAAACTGCCCCCTAAGATTAACCTCCGCTGCGCTAATTACTACTAAACACCTAGCAGCTGTTTAAATGAAAAATATAGAAGTAGATATAGGTGAAGTCACTTAAAATGGAGTGTATACCTATAAACAGAGCTGTGAAATGTGTACAAATCACTGAATATAAACAAAAGTGTAAATAAACTACCAACATACATTAATAATGCAAGAAGTAAATAAAATAATGAACCCGTGCACATAAAGAGTGATTAAATGAAGAAAAAAGTCCATATGTTCAAGTAATAAATCTTCAAAAAATCTTCCACCACACCTCCTGTGTTCAGTGCATCCATCACCCGTCAGAGTGCTCACTCACCAAATAAAGATGCCGCACACTCTCGTGTGCAGGCAAACAAACGTGTAATAACAACTCTCTTCAAATTTCACGATCCAAGGATGATCCACACCATTCCACATAAAGTGAGAATAAAGCACAATAGTGTAATACTGTAACCAAATTTAATGCGCTAAAATTGCAAACAAAGTTAAACTCACAAACGCCCGTGTAAAAACAGCATTGTATCACATCACTTGTCCAGGTAATACTTCCAAACACACAGAGTGACAGGTCCTCGCTGGTTGGCAATTCGGTCACGGCGGACCCCCAATAAACTAAATGTGATCTCACCGTTCCGCAGCTTACATCTGGTGCAAAGGTTGCTGAATAGCTGAGTTGTATAGTGGAAGCAAACAGAATAAACTCCAAACGCCACTCAGGATGCTCAAAAAATGTGTCACGCTTGTTCAAACACTCTCTCTTAGGCCACGCCCCGACATGTTTCGTCGTTACCGACTTACTCATGGGATTGGTCACTGAGTGAGTGTGTTTCCCTAAAATAGGAATGTTCGCCTACGTAGGCCCGCCCCATTGGTCAATCGCGGCCACTCGTTCCTCCAACGACAGGAGTCTCCTCCCATCGTTCCGTCGACAGGGTGGAAGTGACGTCAAAAGGACGTCAATTCCTTACATCCAATCGTGTGTGCCTATCGCCATAACTGTGGGCAGGCGTCTATCAGTGCACAGTGAGGGCGGAAGTGACGGTATCTCACGTATTAAACGTGCGTGAGTGATCCGGGCTTAGACCGGAAGCAAACGGTGAAGACATAATATCAACAACTACCAGGCTGATTCGTCAACTCCGTTGCTGATGTAGAAAAAGGTCTCAACTGCTCCCAAAGATTTAATGTTTCAAAACCCGGGTTAGACAGAGAGAAAAAAACTTTTAGAAGCTGGGGATAGCGATTGTTAATGTAAAAACATTTTATCGGGCCGGGTGTCCCCGTGACCAAATTGCCCCATCAGTGATTCTTCATCTTATATTAAAAACAGGTCAATGCTACACCTTACAAATTTCTTTGAATGTTTCACTGCAGAGGACGTGTATATACATATATATAACACTTAATAACATGATGTACAATAAACATGATATAAAATGAACATGGATGAATGATAAAATTCCTAAAATTAAAATTAAATATAGTGGTTACAATTAAAAATAAATGTGAAGATTAAAATGTTAAAATAATCCCTCACTGATAAATCCCAAAGGTGAGATACCGGAGGATCAAATAGCTGTATTCATTCTCAATTATTAAAATACTCATAATGTTAATCATGTACTTCAAAATACCTAGTCATGTGTAAGCTCTCAATCCCTGTCAAATGAGAAGTTCCTAAATATCACATGGTTAATAATTAAGCATAATTCAACATATTTATGAGTTATTGGTAAAACAATTTTATGAGTTATTGATAAAACAATTGAGGTCTACCTCTATATTTAATCCCCGGGGTGTGAGACATTTTAATAAGAAGATCCATTGTGTCTCACGCTGTGAGAGATCCCTGATTCTATTTTTCTCCTCTCAATGCCAGGTAGACACAGTCTAACCCACAAAATTGAGCAAGCGTGGGGTCCTGTTGGTGTTTTTTTTTTTAAATGCATAGAGACACTGTGGTCCTCAAACCCTTTCTTTATATTGGCTAGGTGTTCCGCTATACGGACCCGCAGAAGTCTTTTTGTCCTTCCTACATAAAGTAGTCTGCATGGGCACCACAGTAGGTAGACGACAAACGAGGAGTTGCAGGTGGTGAATTCCTTCAACTCAAACACTTTACCATCTGTACTGACTACCTCATTTTTTCCTCTATTGTGTATCTTCACAGTTCGGCAACATATACATTTCCCACATGGAAAGAAACCTTTAAGGTCAATCTTAATGTGGTAAACTGGTGGATCCAATATTTTTTGTGCGATCCGGTCCCCAAAATTGGGGGCTCTTCGGTATAAGAACCGTGGTTCGTCTGATATTATTTTTGACAAATGTCTATCCTTAGTTAGTATATGCCAATGTTTCCGAAAGATGGTTTCAACCTCTTTACTGTATACTGAAAATGAAATCCAGACAAGAAACTGATCTGATGTTGAGCCTTATTCACCTCAGGTGCCTTTTTATTGATCACTTGTTCCCTTGGAATCTCAGATACCTGTTGGATGACTAGATCTAAATTCGATCCATCGTACCCCTTCTGGACAAATCTATTTCTCAATTCAAGTGCTTGTTCAAAGTAGTCATTGACATCCGAACAATTGTGTCGAACACGCAAAAATTGACCTTTCGGTATATTTTTAATCCAGGATGGATGATGGCTGCTTTGAATTGATAGATAGCTATTGCGGTCCGTGGTTTTGAAAAATACTTTAGTTTTTAACCGATTCTCGCAATTCTCTATTGCGACGTCCAGGAAATTGATCAGATGTTTGCTAATGTTATACTCTAATCGGATATTGTTGTTATTAACATTAAGCTCATCCAAAAAGCTTTTTACATCATTGACCGAACCCTCCCAAATAATTAGGAGGTCATCTATAAATATAAATTTTAGGAATTTTATCATTCATCCATGTTCATTTTATATCATGTTTATTATACATCATGTTATTAAGTGTTATATATATGTATATACACGTCCTCTGCAGTGCAACATTCAAAGAAATTTTTATGGTGTAGCATTGACCTGTTTTTAATATAAGATGTAGAATCACTGATGGGGCAATTTGGTCACGGGGACACCCGGCCCGATAAAATGTTTTTACATTAACAATTGCTATCCCCCCTTCTAAAAGTTTTTTTCTCTCTGTCTAACCCGATTTTGAAACATTATTTCTTTGGGAGCAGTTGAGACCTTTTTCTACATCAGCAACGGAGTTGACGAATCAGCCTGGTAGTTGTTGATATTATGTCTTCACCGTTTGCTTCTGGTCTAAGCCTGGATCACTCACGCACGTTTGATACGTGAGATGCCGTCACTTCCACCCTCACTGTGCACTGATAGACGCCTGCCCACAGTTATGGCGATAGGCACACGCGATTGGATGTAAGGAATTGACGTCCTTTTGACGTCACTTCCACCCTGTCGACGGAACGATGGGAGGAGACTCCTGTCGTTAGAGGAACGAGTGGCCGCGATTGACCAATGGGGCGGGCCTACGTAGGCGAACATTCCTATTTTAGGGAAACACACTCACTCAGTAACCAATCCCATGAGTAAGTCGGCAACGACGAAACATGTCGGGGCGTGGCCTAAGAGAGAGTGTTTGAACTAGCGTGACACATTTTTTGAGCATCCTGAGTGGCGTTTGGAGTTTATTCTGTTTGCTTCCACTATACAACTCATCTATTAAGCAACCTTTCCACCAGATGTAAGCTGCGGAGCGGTGAGATCACATTTAGTTTATTGGGGGTCCGCCGTGACCAAATTGCCAACCAGCGAGGACCTGTCACTCTGTGTGTTTGGAAGTATTACCTGGACAAGTGATGTGATACAATGCTGTTTTTACACGGGCGTTTGTGAGTTTAACTTTGTTTGCAATTTTAGCGCAATAAATTTGGTAACAGTATTACACTATTGTGCTTTATTTTTATTCTCACTTTATGTGGAATGGTGTGGATCATCCTTGGATCGTGAAATTTGAAGAGAGTTGTTATTACACGTTTGTTTGCCTGCACACGAGAGTGTGCGGCATCTTTAGTTGGTGAGTGAGCACTCTGACGGGTGACGGATGCACTGAACACAGGAGGTGTGGTGGAAGATTTTTTGAAGATTTATTACTTGAACATATGGACTTTTTTCTTCATTTAATCACTCTTTATGTGCACGGGTTCATTATTTTATTTACTTCTTGCATTATTAATGTATGTTGGTAGTTTATTTACACTTTTGTTTATATTCAGTGATTTGTACACATTTCACAGCGCTGTTTATAGGTATACACTCCATTTTAAGTGACTTCACCTACATTGCGGAAAATAAGTATTTGAACACCCTGCTATTTTGCAAGTTATCCCACTTGGAAATCATGGAGGGGTCTGAAATTGTCATCGTAGGTGCATGTCCACTGTGAGAGACATAATCCAAAAAAAAAATTCCAGAAATCACAATTTATGATTTTTTAACTATTTATTTGTATGATACAGCTGCAAAGAAGTATTTGAACACCTGTCTATCAGCTAGAATTCTGACCCTCAAAGACCTGTTAGTCTGCCTTTAAAATGTCCACCTCCACTCCATTTATTATCCTAAATTAGATGCACCTGTTTGAGGTCATTAGCTGCATAAAGACACCTGTCCACCCCATACAATCAGTAAGAATTCAACTACTAACATGGCCAAGACCAAAGAGCTGCCCAAAGACACTAGAGACAAAATTGTACACCTCCACAAGGCTGGAAAGGGCAACGGGGAAATTGCCAAGCAGCTTGGTGAAAAAAGGTCCACTGTCGGAGCAATCATTAGAAAATGGAAGAAGCTAAACATGACTGTCAATCTCCCTCGGACTGGGGCTCCATGCAAAATCTCACCTCGTGGGGTCTCAATGATCCTAAGAAAGGTGAGAAACCAGCCCAGGACTACACGGGAGGAGCTGGTCAATGACCTGAAAAGAGCTGGGACCACCGTTTCCAAGGTTACTGTTGGTAATACACTAAGACGTCATGGTTTGAAATCATGCATGACACGGAAGGTTCCCCTGCTTAAACCAGCACATGTCAAGGCCCGTCTTAAGTTTGCCAATGACCATTTGGATGATCCAGAGGAGTCATGGGAGAAAGTCATGTGGTCAGATGAGACCAAAATAGAACTTTTTGGTCATAATTCCACTAACCGTGTTTGGAGGAAGAAGAATGATGAGTACCATTCCAAGAACACCATCCCTACTGTGAAGCATGGGGGTGGTAGCATCATGCTTTGGGGGTGTTGTTCTGCACATGGGACAGGGCGACTGCACTGTATTAAGGAGAGGATGACCGGGGCCATGTATTGCGAGATTTTGGGCAACAACCTCCTTCCCTCAGTTAGAGCTTTGAAGATGGGTCAAGGCTGGGTCTTCCAACATGACAATGACCCGAAGCACACAGCCAGGATAACCAAGGAGTGGCTCTGTAAGAAGCATATCAAGGTTCTGGCGTGGCCTAGCCAGTCTCCAGACCTAAACCCAATAGAGAATCTTTGGAGGGAGCTCAAACTCCGTGTTTCTCAGCGACAGCCCAGAAACCTGACTGATCTAGAGAAGATCTGTGTGGAGGAGTGGGCCAAAATCCCTCCTCCAGTGTGTGCAAACCTGGTGAAAAACTACAAGAAACGTTTGACCTCTGTAATTGCAAACAAAGGCTACTGTACCAAATATTAACATTGATTTTCTCAGGTGTTCAAATACTTATTTGCAGCTGTATCATACAAATAAATAGTTAAAAAAATCATACATTGTGATTTCTGGAGTTTATTTTTTTTGATTATGTCTCTCACAGTGGACATGCACCTACGATGACAATTTCAGACCCATCCATGATTTCCAAGTGGGAGAACTTGCAAAATAGCAGGGTGTTCAAATACTTATTTTCCGCACTGTATATCTACTTCTACAAGCTAGATGGTACCTGGTACCAGAACACCTTTCCAAAATATACCCTGGTGCCTCGGCCCTTTGTTTCAGGGGTTGTGGACAGGTGGGCACACCGCTCCATGTGTGGTGGACGTGCCCCAAGGTGTGCCGTTTTTGGATCAGGGTCCACACGCTTATTCTTTCGATCACAATGGTAAATATCATCAAAGACTCCTCAGTCGCTCTCCTTAACAAACCAGTGGACAATATTGCCAGACATACGCAGACTTTGATATTTTACATATTTCTGGTTGCTAAAATAGCTATTGCGTCAACATGGAAAAGCCCCGTTGTAAACTTAACATTGTTGAAACATAAATTAGAATTGGATTATGTTAAACGAGAAAATAGTGAGCGTTTTAAATGACAAACAACCCCTTTTCGAAAAAACTTGGTCTCCCTGGCTCACTTAACTACAGGCCCCTGAGACATAAAGATACCTTTTCAGGTGATTGATCGGAGATCCCCGGATGGACACACCTTTTCCTCTTCTTCTTTCTTCTACTTCTAGGGCCTTGCCCTCACAAATTTCCTAAATCCCCCCTCCTTTTTTTTTTTTTTTTGGTTAACCTGGACCTCTTCCATTATGATGGTGACTATAGGTTCCCCTATTGGGGGCAACTAGGTTGAATAAACGTTGACTGTATTTTACTTGTTATGGTTTCAAGCTGCCCAGATTCTTTCGCTAGGAGGTTACTCGAACCGGAATTCTATACAATGACCTAGCTAATCTAATAATATCTGAAACGTGTGGTCTATTGGAATGTCTTTATTATTGAATTCAGATAGATTCCGAGGAATTCCAATGTTTTGATATTGGTCACTGATTGGCCTCCAGCATTAGATATATTATGCAGCGGGCCGCAATTCAGGACCTATTCCATTAATTGGGTCCATATTTGTTTTACATGTAGCATGGCACTCCTTTTCTTATCTTTTATTGTATTGTTGAATTGTTCCATGCTTGAATGCTTGTTCTTTGTTAACCAATTAAATTTGGTTATTCATTCTTTAAAAAAAAATAAAAAAAATAATAATAATTGTTCATTTTACTTTATTTATACATTTTGTAATAGGAATATGGCATGACAGGTCCTCTTTACAGTGAGATAAGACCCCACATCTCACCTCTAGGCTGGGAAGCCTGAAATAATAAAAAAACGATCCTGGCTTCGATCGTAGTGGTGAGTCGGTAGAAGCACAAGAGGGCAGCGGAGGGGGGGGGTGTCCCCTCTCACCTCCCGTAAGAACGATCAAGCGCTGGAACAGTTGCTATGATCATTCTTATGGTGTAGGGAATTGCTGGCTAAAAAAGCTGATATCTGAATAATGCCTGTAGCTGCAGGCATCATTCAGATATCCCTGCACAAAGTCAAGGACATCATATGATGGCCAGCGGGCGGAAAGTGGTTTAAACACTTTTTTTTTTTTTTAATACAAATGTAGCGCCCCCTTGCTCGTAGCATGGGCACTACGCTAAAAACTAGTTGACTGGGAAAGTTACCCTGCTCCCGGACGTGATTTGTTCAGGTTAATGACCTGTGTCATTCTGGAAAAGTCCACTGGCTCGGACTGCATTCTGGGGATGTGAGTATCATCTTTGGCCGGCAGTGGGAGCCAGAGGGGTTTCTGGAGGATGGAGTCTTCCCCAGCAGCCAATTGGAGGGGGTTTTCCCCGCTGGGAATGCTGGGGAGGGGTATATCTGTGATAGAGGTCATGTGTTCGGGGCTCTTTTTCCTACTCCTGCGCGGGGTCCCGGAGTCGGGGTGCGGCACCCACCTTTGGGGTGTGCGCATCCATGGACACTGCTGGCGTGGCCCACCTGGCCAAGCTTCCAGGCCTTGCCGAGTCTCGGTCTGGGACGAAACCAAAGGGACTCCAGTGACTTACTGGGTTCCCGATGCCGTAGAGAGGATCCGGTGCCCGGGCCATAGACAGGTACGCTATGCTGTCACCCGGTGATCTGTGCTGAGATAACTGCTGGGAGGATTTGCTCTGTTCGGAAGTTGACAAATTATCTATACTACATTGGCCTGTGGCAGAGGCCTAGAGCCGGGTCAGTGAGAGAGACCTGTTCCTCCCAATCAGCATTTAAAGTGGCGAAATTGTATCTGTCAAGGCGCTGATTTTGCTGTACATATATCCAGGCCTGACATCGAGAATCTCTATCTTCTCATCAACCTATTCTCCTAGTTGATGTTCGGCTATGTTGGCCTGGAATTAAAGCATTGAGAAAATCTTTATTGACCGTGTGGACACTCAATTATTACTTAGTGGTTTCTGGTGCACCCCTAGACCAAGCAAGGGTAACTTAATCTGCCGATCCCATATTAATCCAGCGGCCCTTTCGGGGGTGACGCTACACAAAGTTATGGCTTTGGGTATGGCCGAGCATTCGGTTTAGGTGGATGGCCATATCTTGATAGGTTTGCAGTTGTGCTCTATTTTCAGATGATGGACTGAACAGTGCTCTGTGAAGATGTTCAAAGTTATTTTTTTTTTATAACTTAACCCTGCTTTAAACGTTTCCATAACTTTATCCCTGACCTGTCTGGTGTCTTCCTTGGCCTTCATGGTGTTGTTTGTTCACTAAGGTTCTCTAACAAACCTCTGAGGGCTTCCCATAACAGCTGTATTTATACAGAGATTAAATTACACACAGGTGGACTCTACTAATTAGGTGACTTCTGAAGGCAACTGGTTCCACTAGATTTTAGTTAGGGGTATCAGAGTATTGAAATTGTTTTTATTGATTTTATTTACAATTAAAAAAAATCTTACATACTTTGCAAAACAATTTTCAAATCATTCGTAAAAATACAAAACAGTCACAAAATACACAAAACCACATAAAAAATACATGCAGGTACATAAATAGATCCGTCCTCTAATATGCATCTGAAGAAGGAATCTATGCCGCAGCATGTGCCCTTAATTCTCCTGGGCCTAGGAAGTAGTAAACAAGAGAAAAGGGATAGCGAGACACATGGGAGCAGGTTCCCCTCCCCATTCCCGCTCCTCCAAAAAAAATAAAAAATTCACATACGCACATATGCATACGCTTCTTTATGTGAGTGACTTTACCCCAGATCTATACCCCTGCCCGTTTATCTTACTTTCAGGGGGAGGTTCCTATCTCCCCGTCTCCATTACCATCCTGCTTCAAATTGTGCAAACCAAGAAATGGTACAAATAATAAAAAAAAAAAATATATATATATATATATATATATATATATATATATATATATATATATATATACTACTTTACGTGTCTTTCATAACCCCTATATAAACAACTATATACCCCTCTTAACCGTGTCTATCTATCTTTATTTCCGAGAGGAGGAGTTCCTCTTCTCTCTATCCCCATACTATTGCCTACAACTTGTGCTAGAGAGAAAAAAAAGGGGGGGGGGGATAATTAACCACTTAACCCCCGGACCATATTGCTGCCCAATGACCAGAGCATTTTTTGTGATTCGGCACTGCGTCGCTTTAACTGACAATTGCGCGGTCGTGCGACGTGGCTCCCAAACAAAATTGGCGTCCTTTTTTCCCCACAAATAGAGCTTTTTTTTGGTGGTATTTGATCATCTCTGTGGTTTTTATTTTTTGCGCTATAAACAAAAATAGAGCGCCAATTTGGAAAAAAATGCAATATTTTTTACTTTTTGCTGTAATAAATATCCCCCAAAAATATATGAAAAAAAAAAATTCCTCAGTTTAGGCCGATACGTATTCTTCTACATATTTTTCGTAAAAAAAGATCATAATAAGCATTTATTGATTGGTTTGCGCAAAAGTTATAGCGTTTACAAAATAGGGGGTAGTTTTATGGCATTTTTATTAATATTTTTTTTTACTAGTAATGGCGGCGATCAGCATTTTTTTTCAGTACTGCGTCATTATGGCGGGCACTTCGGACACATTTTTGGGACCATTGGCATTTTTTTTGCGATCAATGCTATAAAAATGCATTGGATTACTATAAAAATGCCATTGGCAGTGAAGGGGTAACACTAGGGGGCAGGGAAGGCGTTAAGTGTGTTCCTGGGTGTGTTCTAACTGTATGGGGGGGTGGCCTCACTAGGGGAAATCACTGATCTTCTGTTCATACATTGTATGAACTGAAGATCAGCGTTTCCCCGCTGACAGGACCGGGAGCTTTGTGTTTACACACATAGCTCCCGGTCCTCGCTCTGTAACGAGTGATCGTGTGTGCCCGGCAGCGATCGTGCCCGCCAGGCATGCGCACGGGACTCGGGGGCGAGCGGGGGTGCACGCGCTGGCCGGCGGAGGCGCGCATGCGCCCCCTAGTGCCCACTTTAGAGCGGACGTATAGCTACGGGCTCTCGCCCAGCAGAGCCGACTTCCCGCAGTAATATGACAGCGGGCGGTCGGCAAGCAGTTAAGGAAGGGGACCCTTATTCCCCTCTCCTTCATGAGGGGAAGGGCATCAGGGATCAAGCAAGCCCCTAAGTACTCCCTCTGTTCCCCATGGTTCCCAGATGGACTGTTTAAATTCTAGCTATTTCCTCCAGGTACCCTGAAATCTTGTTTCTACATCCCTTTGGAGACGTATTAATTCTTCCATTATCCTCGTTCTATCTATCTCTCTAAACCAAATGGAAAAACAAGGGGGGTGGTGTCTGCGCTGTGAAAAGTGGGTGAAATCCAAGGGTGGTACGGGAATAAGTCCCTGGGCTGGTGAACGTGGGGGAGGGGGGGGGAGGGGTGGTGTTTTTAGAACAGAGTGATAGCGTACATAAGTATAGTGTCAATACGTAAACCGTCAAAATGTAGCACAAAAGATAATATTGAATACTAAACAATGGCAAGTGACAAAAAAGGAGTACAAATTCACAAGCAGTAAAATGTACACAATGTGCTGGTCCAAGTAATGTGAAATCAGGGAGAACTACCGCTAGGGGCGCCCCTGAATGTGTAACACAGTGAACAATACAAATAATAATATATAAATCAGTGAAGAAATGCAAAAAAGTCTCTGAAAGTGTTTCCCAAATGTCCCAGAAGACAGGTTCCAAAGATGTCCCAGAAGACAGTTTCTAAAAGATGGAGGAAATGGTGCCGGGAAAGGACGTGGTACAGTGAACACCTCAGGTGGTCCCTAGCCCCTCACCTCACGGCTATGGCACGGATAGCCAAATAAAACCACCTCTGGCAGGGGGAGGAGGAATACACTTCAATGGACAGAAACGACATCAGCACTCAGCAGTAAGGCATGGAGAAGATACAAAGCAAGTAGGATATGGTGTTATGGAAGTGTCTAAACAGGCAACATCATTCACTCATACATCCACTCACATGGAGGTAATGGATGGTGGGCCTATCTCCCACGAACACCGAGTTCGTCCTAAGTCCTGGATGCACACCTGGCTCCTCTTCTTCGGTGTCTGAGCTGGGTGGACACTTGGAGCAGATAGAGGGGACCCTCACACAGAATATAGGATGGGAGAAAAAAAGACCATAGTACAGCCCCGCAAAAATGGAACAGGTTTATTAAAACATATAGGTGCACTCACATTTGGATGATAAAAACTGGGCACAGAAACCAAACGGACGGGCGGAGGGGGGGAAGCGGTCCGCTGTCACTGAAATCGGCCCACCGTGAAACTCCCTGTAGTCCCAATGGCCAGTCCATCCCTGCCAGGGGTCCAATTCTATTTCTGTCCCGTCAATCTTTTTAATTAAATCCAATACTTCCACCCAGTATGGCTGGATCAAACTGCACTGCCACCATATATGGGCATGGGTTCCTTCCTTCCCACATTCCCTCCAACACAAGGGTGATAAATCATGGTTCATTTTATGTATCTTGGATGGAACGTAGTACCACTTAGTCAGTAGTTTATAATTCATCTCTTTTATCCTTGTGTCCCTTGAGGTAGAGTGGACATAGTCCATAACCTTTCCTGTTAACATCTCCGGTATCATTTGCTTCAGTTCTATTCCCCACCTCCCCACAGGACACATTAACCCATCGTCCATAGAGGTTATCAGCAGCCCCCCCCCCCTTCTTCAACTAATCTTTCCTATGGGTTTAACCTACTAGCCAAGCGAAGGGGTTTTGGAAGGTATTCTATAATGTGTTGGAGCTGTCTATATCTCCAGCCATCCCATGATGTTATACCATATTTTTCCTGTAGTTCAGCTAATGAACAGAGGGCATTTTCTTTTAGGACGTCTCTTAATCTCAGTCGACCCGAGTTGGTCGATTTTAAATACAGTTTATTAACTTTCCCATCAGGGGCATCAAGGGACTATTGTATTGCCCTGTCGTACTCGTAAATACCATATCCCATGTTCTTATTGTTTCTGTTGTAATTGGGGCCATTTCTCTAGGAAGGCCTCTAAATTCTCTTGGAATCCAGATAATCTGAATTTGGGCAACTTTACTCATATTGTCTTCCAATGATACCCATTTCTTATGTGGAACATTATGGACCCAATCTATAATTCTCCTTTATACTGCTGCCGTATGGTATTTCTTGAGATCTGGGAGGAACACCCCCACCCCCCCATTATCCTTAGATCTACTCAATATTTTATAGGAAATACGGCTTCCTTTTCTATTCCACACACATTTCTGCAGTAGGGATCTCATAGTTTTAAAATAGGACCCTGGAATATTCATCGGGAGGCTTTAAAAGATGTACAGGGCTTTCGGGAGGATCATCATTTTAATTACGTTAATCCTACCCAGCCATGACAATCTGTGTGCTGGGTAGCCTTTCAGATCTTGTTTAATTTTGTTCAAGAGGGGTAGGTAGTTATCCTGATAAAAATCTGCTGTTTGTGCTGATAGATAAATTTCTAAATACTTTAATCCCTTTTCCTTCCACACAAAGGGGGAAAAAAGCTTTGAGTTCTCTTCTCTCTCTTGGGGGAACACAAACATTCAGTAACTCCGTTTTCTCCATATTGATCTTAAAGGAGTTGTAAATAAAAAAAAAATGTTATGCTGAAATGACTGTTTACAGGGTATAGAGATATAATAGTTAACCGATTCCTTTTAAAAACCATCAAAAATAGATAAAAATCAATCATATAATGTACCTGTTTCTAGTTTCGTTTTTGCATGTTGTTTCCCGCCTCTCTGCTGTACAGAGCATACAGAGACACAGAGCCATACAGGGCAGTGATGGTTTGGAAAACGAAACTGGGGTTTTAGACACACAGTAATCACACCTCCTTGAAGTTAGTGACCACAGAAAGAGAGCGCCCAGCACTGTGGTTATCAGGAAACAGACAACCAGGAAGTGTGGAGATCAGAGAAGAATTACAGCAACTTGAGAGCAAAAACGAACAATGAGGACATGAAAACAGCACTGCATTAAGGTAAAGGAAGCTATTAAGATAAAAAAAAATTCCTTTACAAACCCTTTAAGGTTCGAGACCCCTCCGTATTCGCCCAATTCATCCAAAATCTTTGGGAGTGACTGCCTGGCGTTTTTCATATGTAACATGATATCATCTGCAAACGCAGATATCTTCTGTTTTTGCCCAGAGACCTCTATGCCTTCAATTTCATGGTTCGCTCTTATGGAGGTTAGGAAGGGTTCTAGTGAGAGCACAAAAAGTAGGGGAGAAAGTGGACATCCCTGACATGTCCCATTATACAGCCTAAAATGTCTCTGACAGGGTTCCATTTACCTGAATTTGGACCGTGGGGTTGGATGATTGAGCCTCTATCCATCTAAGCATTCATGTACGTATACCAAATGTATGTAATGTCTGCAGCATATATTCCCAATCTACCCTATCAAAAGCCTTTTCGACATCTACTGATAGAAAAAGAACAGGTTTCCTTCCCTTTTTTGCTTCATGTATTATTAGGGTTGTCCTTAGTATATTATCCCTTGCTTCCCTGCTGGCAACGAAGCCTGCCTGATCCCTCTCTATACATTCTGGCATATAGAGCTTCAGTCTTTCAGGCCAAGGTCCTTGTGTAAATTTTAATATCTTCATTGAACACACCATCCCCATTGTGAAACATGGTGGTGGCAGCATCATGGTGTGGGCCTGCTTTTCTTCAGCAGGGACAGGAAAGATGGTTAAAATTGATGGGAAGATGGATGGAGCCAAATACAGGACCATTCTGGAAGAAAACCTGATGGAGTCTGCAAAAGACCTGAGACTGGGACAGAGATTTGTCTTCCAACAAGACAATGATCCAAAACATAAAGCAAAATCTACAATGGAATGGTTCACAAATAAACATATCCAGGTGTTAGAATGGCCAAGTCAAAGTCCAGACCTGAATCCAATCGAGAATCTGTGGAAAGAACTGAAAACTGCTGTTCACAAAAGCTCTCCATCCAACCTCACTGAGCTCGAGCTGTTTTGCAAGGAGGAATGGGCAAAAATTTCAGTCTCTCGATGTGCAAAACTGATAGAGACATCCCCAAGCGACTTACAGCTGTCATCGCAGCAAAAGGTGGCGCTACAAATTATTAACTTAAGGGGGCTGAATAATTTTGCACGCCCAATTTATCCATTTTTTATTTGTTAAATAAGTTTGAAATATCCAATAAATTTTGTTCCACTTCATGATTGTGTCCCACTTATTGATTCTTCACAAAAAAATACAGTTTTATATCTTTATGTTTTAAGCCTGAAATGTGGCAAAAGGTCGCAAAGTTCAAGGGGGCCGAATACTTTCACAAGGCACTGTATATAGATCTGTAAATCTATTTTAGTTACAGCATAAGGTATGGGGAAGCAGGCAGTGCTGGGCTCTCTGGTTCCTCTACTGTATTAATAGTTCCTCAGTTTGCTGTCATTTGTTCTAACATAAAGAGAGATACTGAAAATGTGTCTATTGTGTGTGTGTGTGAGTGGGGGGAGGGGGGAGACACAGCTTCCATAGATAACAGAACACAATGGCCAGCACAGCTCTGCACCCCAACTTTTAGGAAACATTGCACTGTTGCCAGGGCCGCCATCAGGAATTATGGTGCCCCTTACAGAGCTTCAGTCATGGGCCCCCTGGAGCAGATAACCGGAGGGGGGGGGGCTTCCACCTGAAATTGAGAAGCAGGGGGGCATCCCTGTCCTTCACTATCCCCATCCTTCATTATCCCAGGCCTCCGTTATCCCTGTTCTTCACTATCCCCGTCCTCTGTTATCCCAGGCCTCCATTATCCCTGTCCTTCACTATCCCCGTCCTTCACTATCCGAGGCCTCCACTATCCCCGTCCTCAGTTATCCCAGGCCTCCATTATCCCTGTCCTTTGTTATCCCAGGCCTCCGTTATCCCTATCCTTCACTATGCCCGTCCTCCACTATCCCCATCCTCTGTTATCCCAGGCCTCCATTATCCCTGTCCTTCACTATCCCCATCTTCCGTTATTTCAGGCCTCCATTATACCTGTCCTTCACTATCCCCATCCTCTGTTATCCCAGGCTTCCATTGTCCCTGTTCTTCACTATCCCTGTCCTCCGTTATCACTGTCCTTCACTATCCCCGTCCTCCGTTATTCCAGGCCTCCATTATACCTGTCTTTCACTATCCCCGTCCTCTGTTATCCCAGGCCTCCGTTGTCCCTGTCCTTCACTATTTTTTTTTTAAGTTATATATACATATTTTTTTAAACATTGCTCTTAGATTAAATAGGGATGTCCCAATACCAATATTAGTAAATCAATATATTGAAAATGTAAAAAATTAAGCTCTGAGCTGGAGTCGAACCCAAAACTCATAACATCACAAGTCTGTTGCTCTAACCTCTGAGCTATTGCCCAAGTCATGTAACCCTAATGGTTTTCATGTTTAATATGAGATTAATTCTCTCCAACAATTAGTCCAGACATGTAATTGCTATGATCAATCCGTTCTGACCATAGACACACATTGTACTTCTGCCTTCTAGCCATTCACAATTCTCTCATGTTGGGGCAACAGTGCAATGTTTCCTAAAAGTTGGTGTGTAGAGCTGTGCTGGCCATTGTGTTTTGTTATCTACGGAAGCCGTGTCTCCTCCCACACAATACACTCGTTTTCAGCATGATTCTTTCTGTTAGAGCAGATGACAGCAAACTGAGGAACTATTAATACAGTAGAGGAACCAGAGAGCCCAGCACTGCCTGCTTCCCCATACTGTATTCTGTAACTAAAATAGATTTACAGATCCATATACAGAGCAAAAGACTTGTATGTCTGCAGAATGATGGTCTATGGGTGTTTCTACATTATTCTTAACCACTTAAGGACCGGACCAATATGCTGCTAAATGCCCAGAGGCGTTTTTACAATTCGGCACTGCGTCGCTTTGAAAATACCGCCGAGAGGAGAGCTGACATCACTTCCTCTGCCAGTGTTAACATTACACAGGCAGAGGAAGTGACACGCGGGGAGGACGCGCATTGGCTGGGAGCGATCAGGAGGGGGCGGACAAAAACCAACAGCCGCCCCCTCATCCTAGATCGCTCGCACAGCCACGGGGACTGCCACAAGTACTGGGGGGGTCCCAATCGGACCCCCGATCCACGTCTAGGCAGGGACGTACAGGTACGCCAATGTGCCTGTACGTGCCATTCTGCCGACGTAAATATACATGTGGCGGTCCTTAACCGGTTAATTGCTCCTAAAATCCTCCTAATATAGATTACTAAACTTTGAATCTCAGAATTCTGACTTTGAATCTCAGAATTTTGTATTTTTTTTTTTATGATGGCCCCAGGGCTCTTTCATAGCTACCTATTCATCTTGGCAAAAAGCCTCCAGTTCCTGTAAATTCTTGGGCTGTATTGCATGAACTGCACGCTTAAGATCTCCCCAGAGTGGCTCAATGATATTGAGGTCAGGAGACTGGGATGGCCACTGCAGAACCTTAACTTTATTCTGCTATAGCCAATGACAGGTCGACTTGGCCTTGTGTTTTGGATCATTGTCATGTTGGAATGTCCAAGTACGTCCCATGTGCAGCTTCCTGGCTGTTGAATGCAAATGTTCCTCCAGTATTTTTTGATAACATACTGCATTCATCTTGCCAAAAATAGTGACCAAATTCCCTGTGCCTTTGTAGCCCACACATCCCCAAAACATCAGCGATCCACCTCTGTACCTTGTTGACTCCTCTCCCAATGTAGCATTTATGGTTGTGGCCAAAAAGCGCAATTTTGGTCTCATCACTCCAAATGACTTTGTGCCAGAAGGTTTGAGGCTTGTCTGTGTTTGGCCTATTGTAAGCGGAATACTTTGTGGCATTTGCTCAGTAATGGCTTTCTTCTGGCGACTCGACCATGCAGACCATCTTTTTTCAAGTGTCTCCTCATTGTACATCTTGAAACAACCACACCACATGTTTTCAGAGAGTCATGTATTTCACCTGAAGTTATTTGTGGGTTTTTCTTTGCATCCCAAACAATTTTGGCAGATGTGGCTGAAATTTGGTCTACTTGACCGTGGTTTGGTTTCAACAGAACCGTTCATTTTCCACTTCTTGATCAGAGTTTGAACACTGCTGATTGGCATTCTCAATTCCTTGGATATCTTTCCCGTTTTATACAGTTCAACTACCTTTTCCTGCAGATCCTTTGACAATTCTTTTGCTTTCCCCATGACTCAGAATCCAGAAATGTCAGTGCAGCACTGGATGAAAGATGCAAGGAACTGTCAGGAGTCCAGAAACTCATTGACCTTTTATACACACACACACACACACAATTACAAGTAAACAGATCACAGGTGAGAATGATTACCTTTACTAGCCATTCAAACCCCTTTGTGTCAACTTGTGTGCATGTTATCAGGCCAAAATCACCAGGGTCAGGGTCATTTGGGTAGTTTCTGTTGCCATTATGATTTAAAAGGAGTAAACACAGTTCATTGATAATAAATGTCTTCAGCCAAACACTAACCATGAGAGAAAAATGCTTTTGTATTATCATTCATATTCTCTGAAAAATGGGCAAGAAACCATAAATTCTGCCAGGGTATGTAAACTTATGAGCACAACTGTAATAATAAAAAAAAAATTGGTTGTAACCTGACAAAATGTGGAAAATGCCAATAAGAATATTTTTTTCAGGGCACTGTATGTGTGTGTATATATATATATATATATATATATATATATATATATATATATATATATATATATATATATATATATATATATACACACACACACACACACTCTCTCCATCTCCTTCCTAACATTACCACATTTTGCACTATGCAAGTCATCTTGGAATCTATTTAACCACACCCTCTTTAAGCCATGTCCAATAGTTAGCGCAATTTAAACTTTTCACACTTTTCACAGCAGTGCATAAAGCAATCTTGCACACAGGCCCACGGATTTCATGATCCGCCCCTAACCTTAAGAGCATGTATATTGAAAACGTTTACTTTTGGATACAGTAGGGAAAGGGGTAAAATCCCTCCGTTATGTATTATTTTTTGACGTCTGTGATGATTATTATTGATGCAAGACTAGGGTCAGTTCCAGCAATATCTTCAAATAGTATATTTACAGCAATACAATGTGAAGGGCATCAGTTTTTTTTCTGGGGTGCTTTTGTGTTGAGTTAGGGCTTTGATATTGCTTGTATAGTGGGGCAGCTACTGTGCATATCTCTCTTACAGTTTGGTATTTATTAATAACATTTATTTTAATACTTTATTTTTGTTTGTAATATTTGTGCTTGTATGGCAGTAGTGCATTCTACTTATTATTATTATTGTACTGGGGATCTGCTTTCTGCACTACATAGCACTGTTGTCATTTAACAATTTTTTAACAGTGGTGCAGGTCTCCTGCTTCTTCGGTTGCCAAGGAGCTAAAGGTACTTTATCAGTATGATGACCAGGTTGGTCTGCAATGGCAATTTGGTTCTCTAAGCACAGGGTGCCTATAAGTGATGTTTGCACACACATGACAAATAGATAATATACAATAACTGTGGATACAAATACAATACTGTTTGAAAATGAACAGTGGGCTTTTCAGGGGGTCAGTAGCACAGAACAGCAGCAGTCAGTGAATCTGCAGGAGGGAGCATTTGGGCGACTGGCAGTTATGTAACGTAACTTCCCATCTCTGTATTGCAATTCAGAGGTTTACAAAAAGTAAAAAAATATATATAATTTGATGTCACTAACATTGTAGATCACTGGAAAAGAGTGCATGATTAAAAGTAGAACTGTAGGCAAAATCTTTTTTGTTATTGTTCATTTTGGATAGAGTAATGGGCAGTTATAATCCCTGTCAGTTTTTTTTTTTCGCCATTTATCCTATTGGGGAGATTTATCTTCACTTCCTGTCCTATAGCCAAAATAGGAAGAAAATCCCTGCAAATTAAGGGAATCACTTGGGGTGCCCCCATTGGAAGATTTTCACTTTATTATTGTTCTGTGCGCAACCTAAAGTGCAAAATTTTACTTCCACTTTTGATGATAACAGTAAATAGGACAAAGTGAGAGAGCCACTCTTTGTAATAGGCGCAGAGATAGTACTAAAAATAAAGAAATAGTTTTGCCTTTAGTTATACTTTAATAGAGGATGCTGAGGTAGAGATTTATGAAACATACTTCCCTCTAGTGGCTATCTGTGACTTTACAGTCCTTAAAAGTGGTACATAAGTTTAAATTCTTCAGTTAGTGCAGTCAGTGTACCTTATGAAGAAAGATTGGCTTATCTGTAGACACAAGAACACAGACATATAATATTCATCAGATGTTTATTTAGGCATATTAATCTACCAGCCAAAGTCCTCAGATTTTTGTTGTGGATACCTGCAAACAGAAAAACACAGCAGATGGATGACTTAACATGCACTAAGAAAACCACCATATATGAAATTATATATATATATATATTAGGGCTGTTACTGATCAAAATTTTTGTGTTCGATTAATCGTTTTTTTTTTAATCGATTAATCGACTAATTTTGATTAATTATAACGCACGTACAGATCCAACTACTTTTATCTGATCTCCTTGCAGGCCGATTCCCAGTGCAGCTCCCAACCACTGAAAAAATGGATAGCAGGATACAAAAAAACACACAAAGGCAGCGCTCGATGGGAAAATCATTAAAACCTTTATAGTCTTCAAGTAGGTAACCAAATAAATATTGCACTGGAGATAAAATCGATGTAGCTACATAAACTGTAAAAATGGTGTGAGTAATACCAAACGGTAGCAAAAGCAGTCATAAAAACCTGTAGCTAAGTATGATACTGGTATAAGAATGTGTACAACAATACCACTGCTGAATCCAGATAAGGGGAGGTTAACATCAGTCAGTCGCCATGTAGATGTCCCGTGAAGGGAACTATCACAACTCCCAGTGGATGGCTGTAGAATCCCAGGTTAATAGAGGGAAGTGATAGAGGGAAGTGTAACAGCCCTTGCGTATGGCAGATAGTAAGGTCCCACTGGCATACAGATATGAAGGCACAGCAAAGGAGCCCTTCAGATGGACATGACAAGCCCCGCCGGTGTCTGTGACTTTACCAGATCTCCGACGGAACTCCCTGAAGGCCCAGAAGATGGGGGAGAGGCGAGTACCAATCAAAAGAAGTTTAATCGATCAAAAAGATTTTGATCGATCAAAAAAATTAAAAGATTAATCGATTAATTAAAAGTTAATTTGCACAGCCCTAATTATATTATATATATATCAGCCCTCAAAAGTTCCACTTGCCTGCTTGCATTTGGCGAGTGCAAAAAGATTTGTGCTAGTAGAGGTTGAGGATTTCTGCCAGGAGGGTGGATTGAGGTGAGTGTGCAGAATAGTGGTGATTTTTACGGAATGGGGGAAAGTATTGCTTGTTGGGTGGTGGGTTACACTCTCCTGACCCATACAGTGTTCTACCCAGCCCAAAACCCTGCATTATGTTCAATAATTAGTCCTGGTCCCTACTTTATGTGTTATGTATTATTAAACCCAGCACTGACTACAACACTATGGGGTCAATTCACAAAGAGAAACGTTATTGGTTTTCTTCAGTTGTTAAATTAGCACTCCTTATTTAACGCTAGCAAACATGGTATTCACGAAAGCTATAATCGTTATTTAACATAGTCGTTATGGTTTTCAACTGACTCTTTATCCAATTGTTATGCTAACTACTCAGATGTTATTATTAAGATTTGGGACGTTAAAATAACTCTTAAGATCGTTAAATAATGCTGGAGAGATGCATTCTGGGAGCAGAAGGGGAGGAGAACAGCTGCATGTGGAAAAGAGCAGATACAGAGAGAAAGAGAGAGACACAAGCAATACACGTGGAGATTGAGCATGTGATGTGCATAACTTCTAGTGTGTGTTTTTCTAAAGCCATGTGTATTTCCTCATACAGAGAATAAATCATGGGAGATGATAATTGGAATTTAGCTATCACCTGGGTTTCAGAAAAGTCATCCAAAAAAGTATGTGAACAGAATACACGTTTATAAATCTAAACAACATTCTAACATGTTCTTCTTCGCCTTTGGATAATTTTAAGTTCAAATAGAGCACGGTTCTATCTTGCCCAACACTACTAAAAACTTCACTACACTACAAAAATCGCCAAAAGCTTCCTCTAACAACGAAATATCGCCAGGGAAATGTCATAACGACACCCTGAGGGAGGTGTTAATTTAACGATTGGTTAACGATTGATAAATGTCAAAAAATCTTTGTGAATTGCACTTTTGTACATATTTAACGATTTGACTCTTTAACCACTTCAGACCCGCGCTACCGTCAAATGACGGCAACAGCGCGGGTCTGAATAGCCAACATGCCGTCTTTTGACGGCATCCCCTTTGGGCGTTCCCAGCGCGCGCTGTAGAGCGCGCTGCGGGGAAGCCCTGTGTTGTCCGTGTCCCTTGGACACGGCCAATCACAGATCGCGGCGAACGGCCAATTAGAGTGGCCGTTTGCGATGCGATCTGTGGGCGAATGAGAGACGATCTCATAGATCATCTCTCATTGCCGTTTTACACAGAGACAGCGTTCTGTCTCTGGAGAGGAGGAGCCAGATCTGTGTTCCTTCCTACATAGGGACACAGATCGGTCACCCCCCCAGTCACCCCCCCTCCCCCCACAGTTAGAACACAATGTAGGGAATACATTTAACCCCTTCCTAACCCCCTAGTGTTAACCCCTTCAATGCCAGTCACATTTATACTGTAATTAGTGCATATTTATAGCACTGATCGCAGTATAAATATGAATGGCGCCAAAAATGTGTCAAAAGTGTCCGATGTGTCCGCCATAATGTCGCAGTACCAATAAAAATCACAGATCGCCGCCATTTCTAGTAAAAAAAAATAATAAAAAATAATAATTCTCTCCCCTATTTTGTAAGCGCTATAACTTTTGCGCAAACCAGTCGCTTATTGCGATTTTTTTTTTTTTTAACAAAAATATGTAGAAGAATACGTATCGCCCTAAACTGAGAAAAAAAATGTGTTTTTTTTTTTAAATTGGGATATTTATTATAGCAACAAGTAAAAAATATTGTATTGTAAAAAATTGTCTTTTTTGTTTATAGCGCAAAAAATAAAAACCGCACAGGCGATCAAATACCACCAAAAGAAAGCTCTACTTGTGGGGAAAAAAGGACGTCAATTTTGTTTGGGAGCCACGTCGCACGACCGCGCAATTGTCAGTTAAAGCGACGCAGTGCGGAAGCTGAAATTTCACCTGGGCAGGAGGGGGGTGTATGTGCCCAGTAAGCAAGTGGTTAAAATAACGATTTGACTCTTTAATAAGGATCCACACCTTAAAATATCGGTTCTGTGTAGTGAAACGTTATTTGATGATTTTTCAAAGCGTGAATTGAACCAGCTTCAATAACATGCAAAATCGTTAAAATAACACCCGCAATCTGAAAATAAAGCTTTGTGAATTGACCCCTATGTGCTCCTGACTCTTGAACACTGTGAATTTCACACCCTGGACCCCTACACTCTGAATTGTGTGTACCTAAACCCAAGACTTGCTTCAGGACTCTATGCATTGCACACCCTGATCCCTGTGCTCTGCCTTATAGCCTCCTACACTATATATACTAGTATATTGTTCATCGTCTCAAAGGTTGCTGGTTGCTATTTTAATAAAATGTCTTCTTTAGGGTAGGCAAAAAATAATAGATCTGTCTATTTTAGTATACACAAAAGTAATGGAAGTTTTTTTTTTTTCCATAAATGGTTGTGCTGAGCTTTATATGTGTCTGTAAGACTCTTTATTGTGGCACAGCAATCAAAGCATTATTTATACTGTAAGTACAAGGAAGCCCAGGTTTTGTTAAATTTAGCCCTTAACAGTGGAAGGGGCTTAACAATTGGGGCACACCCACTGTTCACCGCTGCGCAGTGTGCACATCGCATTATTACTTTCCTTGGGATACCGAAAGGTGCCCCAGTTTTTTTTCTTTTTACAATCCAAGCAATGCCTTTGGCATGAAGGAAAATTAGCTTTTCCAGGCCACCATAATTTAACCCCCCCCCCCCCCCCTCCACATTTTTTCTGTAGTGCGATACACACGCGGAAGGTCACTATATCCCTGAGGTGTCCCTCATTCTCATTTCTAAATTTGAAAGCTATGCTTTCCCATCAGGGTCCTTATATTCTGATCTTCACCATTGTAAGGCTGTGACAGCATGGTGGTGGCCAAGAGGTGGAGCAGGTCCTCTAGACTTCTGAATACAGAAGCAGCCTTGAATACTGCCCACCCTAAATCAGCATCATGAGTTTTTTCCATGGTGCTAGAGAACCGGCCTGCCCGGCTACACCATGGAAATGCATGGTGCTGTCGAAAAATATGGGATGAACTATGCCTTCCCCTAGACAAGCCCATGTTATGGAGGAGGTTGGACACTGGAAAACAAAACTGTAGGAAAGCCCTGTCAAATGCCTCCCACCATGCCTCATCTTTTTAGCAAAGTAATTGTAGAAGTGGGTTATAAGAAGAGAGGGTAGGGACCAGTGCCTCTTTTTATACTTAAAAAAAAAAAAGATTTTATGGTAAATCAAAAATCCTGGTTTTACTTAATCATACATTAATCCTTTTACCTCCATAGCTGTAATGATTTCAGCATTGGCAGCGAGAGTTTTGCACACTGCAGTCACCAGAATTGTGTGTACATTTCACAACCCAACTATTGGCTTTCTAATGAAAGCGATCCAGTGGCTGTACAAGAGAACTGGTCTTAAAAATGTTATATCACATAGGGAACCTTTTCTCCCCTATACGATATAAATCAAGTTTTAGTGAAAGTAAAAAAATGTCAAAAAATAAAGTCACACCCAAGCATTAAAACCTCCCTGTGCATGTAAATACACCCTTAGAGGGTGCCTTCTTTCAAAAACATTGCTTGCAAATACACATTACAATCGTCACATGCACCATTGTTCACGATTAACTCTAAATGGATGACCTATTAAGAGTTTTAAAAGCATCACCTATGGGTACTAAAGTTTGTCATTGATTTGTGGGTTTGTGCAAAATTAAAGCTAGATATGTTGGGAGTCTATTTACTGTACTTTGCAGAACCGCAATATTTTATATCTTACCAAGCAATTGGGTAATATATTGGGTTTCTGTGCCCTAAAATGAACTTAGATGTATATTTACTGAAATTTTGCACTTGATAAATCATTGCACAAATATCTCATGGACATAAAAAATTCAAACTGCCACTATTGCATACTCCTGGGTCTCTGCTTTCAGAAAATGTACAACATATTTGCCTTTTAAATGTGTAGGGGGGTTCAACACATTTTTAGTTCTAAAAAGATTTTTTAAACATTATTAAAAAAAAAAAAAAAAAGTCAACACAGCTGCCTGAAAAATCTTATGACCAAAGTTGCCATCCAATGAGGCCGGAACATTAACCTGGTTAAACTTAAAGTGTTTGTAAAGATTGGTTGCAATTCTTTGTATTAAAATAAAAGTCCTTTCTGTATGTAGCATACACAGAGCCAGCTCAGGAGTGAGCAGGCATGAGTGCCCCCATAGCAAGCGGCTTGCTATGGGCGCACTTGGTGAAGGGAGGAGCCAGGAGCGTCAACAGGGGAACCAAGAAGAGAAGGTTTGGGGCTACTCTGTGCAAAAATGATTAATCAGAGCAGGCACGTAAAACAGGTTTGTTATTTTAGAGGAAAAAAAAATCTAGTCAAGCCTTTAGAATCAGGGTTGCCAACTTTCAGTAAATTTACAGTTTGTAAAATCCATAATTTTTGCATCTGTCCATAATTGTCTATTATGGACGTGTAGTCTGTATGTCCGTAGTGTACATTTATGGACAGATGCAAAAAATACAGATTTTACAACCTGTTTGTAAATTTACTACTGGTTGGCAACCCTGTTTAGAATCATTTTAATGAACGTGTGAACCAAAGACCAGGTGGAAGCGATGCAAATCTGGGAAACAAATGGCCAATGCTCAAAAGCATATAAACCACTAGCTTTTCTGGTACAATGGGTTTTGAAAGGGAAAGGAGCAGCCTTGACCTAAAGTTTATTAGGCTTGAATGAGGAGTTACCTAACTAGCCGGAGAATGTGAAGCAGGCTGTTAAAGTGGTTGTATACCCGCAAGTTTTTTTGTTACACCTGAAAGGCAAAAGGCATAAAGAGCTAGTATGCACCGCATCTTGCCTCTGCGTGTCTTCCGGGTATCGCCGCTCCAGCGCTGTGATTGGCTGGAGCGGCGATGTTGTCACTCCCTGCGTGGGGGACTTCATTCCGGCTGCCGGCCCTTTAGCCGAGGATCCCCGCTGCCTATGCGCCGCTGCAATCAGCGGCGCATTGAAAGGGGAATATCTCCTAAACCGTACTTATTATAGGCTTACCTGTAGTTAAAAGTGGTAGTAAAGAGTTTACTACCACTTTAAATAGAAAAGTGACAGCAGAAAAATGACAGTAGCTCATCAAGGCTGCCCAATTCATTTATTTTAACTTAACTTTTTTTTGTCTGTGTGTCCCTAGGCGTGTCCCAAGCATGTTTGAAGCCGTTTACTGTTGGCCGTCTTACTACCTCTGCTGGAAGCTTATTCCAAACATCAACTACCCTTTCAGTAAAATAATACTTTATAACATTTGTTTTCAACTTCCCTCCATTTCGTTTGAGGTCCTGTCCCCTTGATTTAGATTTCAGATTGAAAAAAAAAAGATTTTTAATAAAAAGCTTACCTGTAAAATCCTTTTCTTGAAGTACATCACGGGACACAGAGCGCATAGCCATTACACTTGGGTTATATGGGTACCTTCAGGTGATGGACACTGGTGTAATCAATTTCACAGGAAGTTTCCTCCCTATATAACCCCCTCCCACTGGGAGTGCTTCAGTTTTGTAGCAAGCAATTCCTCCGAGGTTACACAATGTTCCCCAAAAGAGGGGTGGGAGCTCTGTGTCCCGTGATGTACTTCAAGAAAAGGATTTTACAGGTAAGCTGTTTATTAAAAATCCTTTTTTCTTTATCGTACATCACGGGACACAGAGCGCATAGCCATTACACTTGGGATGTCCTAAAGCAATGCTCTATGAAGGGAGGGAGACCGTAAGGCCAAGAATAGCCAAACAAAAAATTATCAGGAAGTAAAGTAACTTCACCAACAGAAAAAAGGGGGCGTGACCCAGACCAGAGGATTCTATACTGCTGCCCGTAGGACCGCCTGCCCAAATGCTGTGTCCGTACCCTTTGCAATGTCCAACTTATAAAATTTAGTAAACGTATGTACGGAAGACCAGGTTGCCGCCTTGCAAACCTGTGCCATAGAGATCGGATGGTGTGCCGCCCAGGAGGCACTCATGGCCCTCGTAGAATGGGCTTTAACTGATAAGGGAGGTGGAACGCGCTTCAGACCATAGGCCTGAAAAATCAGCTGCTTAATCCACCTAGCCAAGGAAGACTTGGCAGCCGGCTGACCCCTCTTGGGGCCATCCGGAAGAACAAAAAGCACATCTGTTTTCCGAATCTTCTCTGTAGCCTTGAGATAGACCCTCATGGCTCGAACCACGTCCAAAGTATGAAGCAGTCTTTCCTCTCTGGACTGGGGAGTAGGAAAGAAGGATGGTAGGACTAGGTCCTGATTCAAGTGAAAACTGGATATGACCTTAGGAAGGAAAGAAGGTTGAGGCCGCAGAACCACTCTGTCCTTATGCAGAATAAGGTATGGCTCCCTGCATGACAAGGCTGCCAGCTTGGAAACCCTTCTGGCCGAAGCCATAGCCACCAAGAAAACCAACTTTCGGGTTAGTAGCACAAGAGGGATTTCTGTCAGAGGTTCAAACGGCTGCCTTTGTAAAGCTGACAAGACCAGATTTAAATTCCAGGGGCAGAGGGGAGCTCTAATAGGGGGATTCACATGCAAGACCCCCTGCAAGAAGGTTTTCATAAGCGAATGGGTGGCCAAGGGTCTTTGAAACCATATCGATAAAGCCGACACCTGCCCCTTTAGAGTATTAAGAGCCAACCCTTTGTCAACGCCAACCTGGAGGAATCGCAAGATCCTGTCAATAAAAAAAACTTTTGAGGATGCCATTTTTGAGACTCGCACCACTCCACATAGGTTCTCCAGACTCTGTAATAAATATTTCTAGAGACTGGTTTCCTAGCCTGAATCAACGTAGATATGACCTGAGCTGAGAGGCCTCTGCCCTTAAGAATTAAAGATTCAGCCGCCAAGCCGTCAAATTTAGCTGCTGTGAAGCAGGATGGCAGATTGGGCCCTGAGACAGCAGATCTGGGCGCAGGGGGAGCGGCCACGGCGCCCCGACTGACATCCTCACGATGAGTGCGTACCAAGCCCTCCTGGGCCAGGCTGGGGCCACCAGGATCACAGGCCTGCGCTCCACCCTGATCCTCCGTAGAAGGCGGGGAATCATCTGCAGTGGAGGGAACGCATACAGGAGAGAAAACTGGTGCCAGGGGCAAACCAACGCATCGGTCCCGTAGGCCGAGGGATCCCTGGCTCGGGATATGAATTTGTCCAACTTTTTGTTGGATCTCGTTGCCATAATGTCCACATCTGGAACTCTGAATCTTTGGCAAATCTCTTGGAATACCTGGGGGTGAAGAGACCACTCCCCCGGGAGCATCTGTTGACGACTCAAAAAATCTGCTTGAGAATCGTCTATCCCTGGGATGAACACCGCCGAGATGCAGGGTACATGGGCTTCGGCCCATGAGAAAATCAGGTTTACTTCCCTTTGGGCTGCTAGGCTCCTCGTGCCCTTTGGGCTGCTAGGCTCCTCGTGCCCCCCTGGTGGTTTATGTATGCCACCGCAGTGGCATTGTCGGACTGTATCCTTACTGGCAGACCCTGAAGGGGGAGAGTCCAGGCGATCAGGGCCAGCCGAGCAGCTCTGATCTCTAGGATATTGATGGGAAGCAGTTTTTCTGCCTCCGACCACTGCCCTTGCTGGGTCTGTCTTTCTAGAACTGCCCCCCAACCTGACAGGCTGGCATCCGTGGCTACTATGTTCCACGTGATGGGGCAAAAGGATTTCCCTTTTGACAAATTTTGAGGGACCAGCCACCAGAACAGGCTGCGCCGGACTCCTGGGGAGGGCACTAACGAACGATCTAACGCCTGAATGGACTTGTTCCAAGCAGAGAGAATGGCTGCCTGGAGATATCTGGTATCTTCCCCAGCAGTCGCATACATAGGCGAATAGTCGGCCTCTTCTTGCCTAAGATCACTTGAACTGCTTGAGTTATTGATCTGACCTTTGCTTGAGGTAAAAATATCCTCTGGCAGTCTGTATCTAGCCGAAGGCCTAGATATTCCAACTGCTTTGTGGGTTTCAATATCGATTTTTCTTGGTTCACAATCCACCCGAATTTCTCTAGATGCCGAACTGTGCGAACTACTGCATGATTGAGGCTGGAAGCTGAGCTGTCGATAACCAGAAGATAGTCCAGGTATGCCAGGACCAAAATGCCTTCTGTCCTTAGGACGGCTAGCACCGGGGCTAACACCTTTGTGAATACCCGCGGAGCTGTCGCCAACCCGAAAGGGAGGGCTACGAACTGGTAATGACGGTGATCTATCATAAAACGAAGAAACTTGTGATGTGCCGGGTAGATCGGCACGTGCAGATACGCATCCTATATGTCTATAGATGCTAGAAAGTCGTCTTGATGTAGGCTGGCTGCCACCGAACGTATGGACTCCATACGTTCGGTGGCAGCGATTTAGGCGTTTGAGGTCTAAGATAGGCCTGACGTCGCCATTGGGCTTTGGTATTATGAAAAGGTTGGAGTAGAATCCCCGACCCCATTCCTGGGTTAGTACTTCTACAATTACTCCTTGGAGCAAGAGACGATCCAATGCTTTTACAAGAGAGGCCCTCTTTAATGGGTCGCTTGGAAGACTTGACCCCTGAAAATGAGGAGGGGGGACTTCCCGAAACTCTAGCTTGTAGCCCGTGGCTACCACGGATAGTACCCAAGAGTCGGGAATTCTGGCCTCCCACACTTCAGAGAAAAACCGAAGCCTTCCCCCCACCCAAGAGAGTGGGGGCGCCCTTTCATGAATCTGACTTGATGACTGGTTTAACCGGCTTGCGAGACCATGGCCTCTTGCCTGCCGTGGCTTGTCCTTGTGGGCGGCTATTAAATGCTGAACGCCCAGGAGGCCGTCGATACTGACGGGAAGTTGAAGGGGCCGAGCCTGCGAAGGCCTGTCGCTTAAACGCGGGCCCACGCGATCTTTTCTTGACAGGCAAGAAAGAACTTTTACCACTTGATATGGTCTGGATATATTTATCTAGGTCTTCACCGAATAGTCTCCCACCATGAAAGGGAAATCCTGCTAAAAGCCTTTTGCAGGGTGCCTCTGCTGACCAGTTCTTCAGCCACAAAAGGCGACGCATATGAACCAACAGCAGAGATAAACGGGACGCCTGTTGAATGGAGTCCTTAATAGCATCTACTGCAAAGCAGAGAGCCCTTGGGAGGTCAGCCAATTCACGAGCTTGCTGAGCCGGTATGTCCCTTAATATCTGTTTAGTCTGATCCTTTAAAGCCTGACAAACGCCAATGGCTGCCACCGCTGGCTGAACCACGGCACCTACTGTGGTAAAAGAAGCCTTCAGTAGGGTCTCCAACTTTTTGTCGACTGGATCTTCTTTAAACATCTGGACATTTTCAACCGGACAGGTCAGGGATTTATTTACGCAGGAAATGGCTGCGTCCACGGTAGGGAGTGCCCATTTCTTTGCAAATTCCTCTTCCATAGGATAGAGAATAGTGAACCTTTTAGGAGGGATAAAAATCCTATCAGGTTGAGCCCAATCCTGAAAAATCACGCTCTCCAGAAGGGGGTGAACCGGAAAAGACGCACCACTCAACGGTGCCTTCAAGGAGCCTAAAGAGGATACCGCGGGGGCTAATTGTTCTGACACTGGAAGTTTAAAAGCAGTGCGAACCATATCTGTCAGAGACTGGATCCACAGGCTCTCCGCTTGAGAAGCCGAAAAAAATTTCATCTACAGTGGAACTCTCAATGTCTGAACCGTCGGGACTCGGGTCTGCTTGATCCCCCTGTGGGTCCAATTCCTCCGAAGAGAGGACCTCTGCATCTGAAAACACCAATCTAGGTGACGGGGATCTAGCCCGCTTGCCACCTGGCAAAGAGCGGGCAATTAAAGCAGTTAACCTTTCCTCTAGCCCACCCAGGGTGGTCGCTAGCATTTCTTCCGTAACGTAAACGGGAATGGGTTGATTGGGGGCCGCCTCTGCCCCTAGCACCCTGAATGGCTCCTGCAACATGCTGTTCGGTGGTCTATCTGGTGAGGGTGGGACCGCTAGAGCCTGGCCCAAATCCTCTGACCCCCATGGAGACCCCTTTAGTTTTTTGGTACCTTTTGCAGCCTTAGCTGGTCCTGATCCCTTGGGAGCCATTGGACAACCTTGAGACACCCCTACACAGCCAACACCCAACTGTTGTAGCTAGAAGTGAACCATTAATAAGAACAGGCTATGGTAAAAAAATTCCAAATTTTCATACGCCCGAGAAGGCGGCAATACCGAGGAAGTCCTGAGTATTGCCACACCAATGCCCGTTAGCTGGAGCCCAAGTTTGCACCGACTCAGATACTGCCAGATCTAAGGCTGAGTCCCTTTAAGAAAAAAAACTTTTTTTTTTTTTTTCTGGTCAGTATGGAGCTAAGTCCAGACCTGAAGATCCACAAACCCCCACTGGGTGTCACTGTTAGCCAGAAATGGCTCAGCTGCGTGCTCTGTGTCCTCAGCCTCCTCTGCTTTCAGGAGGGAATGACTAGCCAGGAAATGCTTTGCTGCTTTAACTGAGACCTGACGCTGCTGGCCCGCCCCCCCCCACGCACGCTGACGCTGTAAAAGGCGGCGCGCGCCCCCCCCCCCACGCTGAAACCAACATGGAGGAAGCATAAAGCAGAGGAGAAGCCTGGACCAGCGCTAGCAACCCAACAGACACCAGGCAAGACACTAATCTTATTGTAGTGCACACATAGAGGAAGCTGTCCCCATAGGCTTCCTAAGAAACAGGAGTTTTGCCAGCATTTCCTCCTTATAGCACGTGGGGCTGCAGTATCATGCTAACAGGCAGATCTGGGGGGAGTGGTAAATACATATCTTTAAAAGCATACATATACCTACATGTTATCTGGGTAAACATTAGTACATCCCATCCTGCCTCAAAAGACATAGTGGAGATAGTGGCTGATGCACAAGCATACCATTAGCCGACCCAGAACCCCCAGGGGGATACCTACTGTCGAACCAAAAGGGCCAAGGAAGTCTTCAGGAATGTCTGACAAACCAAAAGGGAGGTGTAGCTGAGTGATAAACTCGAACAGCACATACCACATCCAGCAAATGTAGGGAAATCTCCTTAGGACAAACATGCTAAACCAGTGGCCCAAACGGACGTTGAATGTTTCCTCTAGGAGCACAACGCTCTACTGAATGATTGCTCATCCTCCATAATCCTGGTGGCTCTCATACACAAGCTGCTATTGCGACCACTCCCCACTCTTTCCTTTCTTTCTTAAAACACAGATCTAGTGGCATCCATACATTTTATCTTTGCCTAATAAAGACGTTTATTGCACTACTAGGGCATGCGCTTCCCTGGTCTGTTTGTTTTAGATTGTACACAGTCCTTGTTTTGCCAATTTAAGAGATGGCTGCAAAGACCCTAATATAATAAAGGCTGCAACACTGGTTCAGAGCTTTTTTTGTCTGGTCACATCTGCAAGATTGGCTTTAATGGTGATCTGTTTTTTTTTTGCGATTGTGATTAAACAGTGGGTAAACATCCACCATCCATCCAACCAACATGGATTCGTCCAACAGAGAATGGTGGTCCAGATTGTTGTTTAAAATCTTAATTTTGCTGCTAAAAATAAAAATAATGAAATTCTGAACCATTTTACTTCATTGTAGCACACGACTGGTTACTAAACGTGTGTGTGGCCCGTGTCCTTCAAGAGGTTGAGCACCCCTACCTTGTGATGTTTCCGAGCAGGACAGAGGATAGTAGAACAATGCCCTGGTTAAGGTGAAGGGAAGAAAAGACCTTGGAAAAAAAAAAAAAAAAGACCTTGGGCCTCAAGACAGCATTGTCTCTGTGTAGCACAAAAAAGGTTTATTTACAGGATAACTCAGAAACTCACTGTGCAGAGGTGATGGCAATGAGGAAGGCAACATTTTGAGTTAGGATAGACAGATGAATATCCCTGGCAGGTTCAAGGGGCAGATTTGAATAACCAACTGAACCAGGTGAGATACCACAGTGTTGAATCAAACACAGGCTATTACCCTGGGGCACAGGTGTCTATATCTGCTTTTAAAGGCTGCTGGCTTTCTGGACTATATTGTCCAGCACTGCTGATTACTTAAACAGCATTTTGGATCCTTTTCCTGCAGCTGTACATATACGACACAAAGCAAACCACCCCAGTTTTAATCCCAGATGTGGGATTTTTAGATTGGGTTTATCCGGCAATTTTTTCCTTGTTTCTTTTCTTTTCAAACTTCATTCAAGTCCCATTGCAGAGGCTATTCCTGCCACTGATGGTTGACACTTTGTTGATATTTTTGGAATGTCTCCATAAATCTTCTAGATATTCTACTATATCGCTGTCTCCGTTCAGCCGACAAAGCCCTAATCACTGGCAATACCGACAGGCTAACTTCAATAGGAGGAAAACGGATTGGCTCTGCGGGGGCAACTCTCTGGAACCAAACCCCGCTTAACATTTGCATCGCCCCAAGCCTATTTAGGTTTAGGAAAAAGCTGAAGACCTGGCTATTCTGCCAAGCATTTCAATCCTATGCAAATTTTCCTTCGCTCACCCACTCGCTGACTTCTAAATCTTTCTCCCTCTCCCTCTATTTTCTTCTCTATCTCCTCCTCAGCTCTGCAGCAGTTTCGTTTTATTTATGTTACCCTAGCCAGAACATCCGGGTGACCTGTCACAAAGCGCTTTGGAACCACCGACTGGTGGTATATGTGCGCTTCACAAACAAATAGTAATAAATAAAATAAATAAAAATATATCCCTGTGAAAGGCTCCACTAACTCTCTGGATGGCTGTATCCATCATGGTGCTCTATATGACACAATGAAATAATACCTGCACACTGTCAAAAACTCCTTTTGTATCGTCCTGAGGAAGCCCAATGGTGAAACACGTAGGCGACTTCAAAAAATGTTGTCCATATCTAATTACTATTTATATGATTTTTTCATGTACATTTTTTATTATTGATGTATTTTTCTATTTTGTAATAAAATTATAATTTTTTATATATACTTCCGTCCTGCCTCAAAGTCCGACCAGCAATTACTATTCTTAGCAATTTCTTATTTTTTCATAACACATTGTTGCTGGGAGATGTACAGGAAGAATAAGTGAGCAACACTGTACAAAAGGATCATCACTGGGGCTAAGATTTGACCCTTGATAATAACTATTGCCAAACATTAATCCACACCAGACTGGAGAAAGACAGATGTCCCACAGAATACTTCCTGGGATGGGATTTCCTTGCCTCACACCATGAAAAAATATGAATACGCATTCCATGTGTGATGGTAGGCTTTGGGAGAAGCAATTTCCAAGCTTATAAAAAGTATAGGGATAACCAAATCCTTGCTGAGATATGACAAGTGTGCACAAGGCAGCTCAAAATTTCTGGACCTGATCAATGACTATTTTTGCATCTACCAAAAAGAGATAACAAAACACTTTTAATTGTACATTTCACAGACCTAAGGGTGTTACCAGTCTTTTCGATTTGGTGGCTTCATTCATTTGCTTTTTCAGGCTTTTTTTTTTCTTCATTTTTTACCTGGTAATTTTGACAACACTCTCTCATTGTAATGTATCTATGGAAGAATAGTGTTGCCAGCCTAGGACAGGAAGTATTACAGGGCTATAGAACACCTACACCTCCCATCTCCATAACACAATGGGTATGCGTTCTGCAATCCACTAACTGAACTTGAAGCAAAACAAACTTATCAAACAAGAATAACACTAACACTTTCAATAGTGTATTTAACAAGCCAAAAATAAGCAAATAAGTGAAGTTCCCTTTTAGGGTTTACATTCTTTCTAAGAGCAAAAATCACACATATTCTAATATTCTTGTCTTTTTGAAGATGGGCATACAAGTTTTTGCAAGTTGTAGCAGAGCTTTAAGGCTCAACATTAGCTCATCCCCAAGTTTATAACCAAACAGTACCAACCAAATAGCATTAAACTATCTTTCATTAGGGTTCCGAAATAGTGTTTATACTTAAACACAAAGCCTTAGGCAACGTAAGCGTTGTAATGAACAATTACCAAAAGGAAAAAAAATAGGATCATTCTATTCAACAAGGGCTATACTGTAAGGCAAAATCTGACAATAGAGCACAAAACACTGCATCTCAATGGCCGAAACATACAACCAACTTGAAATGCTTTCTGTTACATTTTGATTATTTTTTTTCTCACCCATTTGCTACTTTCTATTACCAATTGGCATACTATGGGTTTACAGTGTTGCCACTTGCATTCTATACACAAGTGTCATACACAATTCAAAGTGGTAGTAATAGTTTAAGAATAGCAATAGGTATTAGTAGTTTTCTTTTTTTTGCAGTTTGTTGTTCAGTCGGGTAAGTCAGGTCACAAAGAATCGGACATGACTAATTGACTAAATAGCAAAACACAAAAAAAACAAAAAAAAACAACATCTTCTCCCTGCAAATCAATGTCATAAAGCATGGCATACTAGCACATTATGAAAGAATAACCTAAAAATTAAGCTCTCCAGTGGTGCTCTGTCACTGCTGACAGGGCATCCATCTTCACCCGATCTTTCTACCAGGGTCACAGGCTGCTGCTGTTTGATTGGCCGAGCTGCGATGACATCATTCCTGTATATAGGCGAGGGCATCATGTCCGCTGCACGTCTCTCTCTCTCTATGGACGCCATCCATTGAGAGCATAGTGCACATGCGCCGCTGACATCACCGGCGCTACTAAAGTAAATACGGTGCACAATTAGGGAATATTTACTGTACCTACAGATAGGTATAAATAATAAAAAAGGTTTTAATACTACTTTAATCATCTTTTTGTTGCTGCGTTTACATTACATGTCAGCGCGCCGTAACAGCACTTCTATGCAAAAAAAATAAATAAATAAACGTATTTCACTTTAACAATACCTAAATTATTTTCTTTCATTCAACCCAGCAGGCTTCAATCCAAAGATCTCTCCCACTGTGTCTTTGTGTTCTGCCCCACCAGAACACACTAATCAGGGCTGCGAGCACTGATCGGATACAGGTTTTCCAATGTGTCCCTTCAACAAAAGCCAGTCCTTGAACTGGCTTCTTTCAGATGGACAGCTGTACACATGGTCAGAATATTCGAGCCACGTGTACCTAGCTTAACCGTAGTTACTAAACTAACTCTTCTCGGGTCCCTTGCCTGGCTCCTCCCTCCTGCCCCCACAGCAAGCAGCATGCTATAGGGTTACCTGAGCCAAGCTGCTGCTCTGTGTGTCCATTTAGACATGGAGCCACAGCTCGGTCCGCCAATGGCACCTGCTATTGTGTCTCAGCCAATCAGAAGGGAAAGTCTCCGACAGTCGAGTCTTTAACCACTACGGACCGCCTCCTGCACATATACGTTGGCAGAATGGCACATGCACGTACAGGTACGTCCTGTGCTAGTACCCAGACGTGGGTCGCGGGTGCGTGCCCGTGACCCAGGGCGAAGTTCCGGGACCACGGGACACGCGGACCCGATCGCTGCTGGAGTCCCACAATCGAGCCGTGTGTAAACATGGCTTCCCCATTCTTCACTGTGGCGGCGTCATCGATCTTGTGATCCCTTTTATAGGGATACACAATCGATGACGTCACACCTACAGCCACACCCCCCTACAGTTGTAAACACACATTAGGTCACACATAACCCTTCCAGCGCCCCCTTGTGGTTAACTCCCAAACTGCACTGTCATTTTCACAATAAACAATGCATTTTAAATGCATTTTTTGCTGTGAAAATGACAATGGTCCCAAAAATGTGTCAAAATTGTCCAAAGTGTCCGCCATAATGTCGCAGTCACAAAAAAAAAAAAAAAAACACGCTGATCGCCGCCATTAGTAGTAAAATAAAATAATTAATAAAATGGCAATAAAACTATCCCCTATTTTGTAAACACTATACATTTTGCACAAACCAACCGATAAACGCTTATTGCGATTTTTTTTTTTACCAAAAATAGGAAGAATACGTATCGGCCTAAACTGAGGGAAAAAAATAGTTTATATATTTTCGGGGGATATTTATTATAGCAAAAAATATTGAATTTTTTTCAAAATTGTCGCTCCATTGTTAAAAGTGTAAAAAAAAAATAAAAAAAAAATTCTATGGCATGCAATACCACATGTGGCTAGAGGTCGGGGGGGCCAGAAAGACTCGGAAATACTCAAAGATCGTTTGGCTGCCCTTGGAAAGCACTCGGGAATGGAGTATTTCCAAGTGTTTCCCAGTATTTCCAAATGGCTCAGATCGGCTACGGCACCCCCACACCTCTGGCCAAATGTGGTACTGCACACAGCAGAGGCTTGTATCCCGCTCGTTTTGTGAGACAACACTCGCAAACCGAGACAGGATTTAAAAAAAAAAAAAAAAAAAAAAGTATTGCTCGTATTGCAAAACACTTGTTAACCGCGTTACTCACAATCTGAGGTTCCACTGTATAAAACAGTTTTGTTATTAAAAAAAAAAAAAAAACTCAAGAGTTTACAATCACTTCAAAGAACTCACAAGGCACACATTGGTCACCAACAAAGAAAAATAACCCTTTACACATCACCCTTGCTATACCCTATGTTCCATATGTGTATTTATAGGCAGGAAATAAAAGAAATAAAAAATAGAAAAGAACTAAAGGCAATTCCTGTTAAATGGTAGTGAGATTACAAAAATGTTAAATATTACTCCATGAAATGTAAGAAAAATGTGATTACACACAGTGAAGTATTTGCCTGGAGTCTAAATGCAAAACTCCAGTTTAAACTTGATATTTTTTCTTAAAGGTCTAAAGGAAAACTATTTGCTTAGGGGCTTTTTTTCTTCATAGAAAACACGTGAATCTGTCCCATAATTCCCATATTCTTAAAATGGACATTTTAAAATGTAAACATTTTTTTGTTAACAGTCATGCTATTTTATAAGGTTACACTGCATTCAAATATCTGATCATCTGTTTTGTAATTAATAAGACCAGACAGCAGCTACATACACTGTTCAAGAAGATACCAGCTGCCCAAGCTTTGTGTTGATCACAGAGAACAAAAAGGAGATGGACAAAAAAGTGATGTCTGAAGGTGAAGCATTCAAAACGCTTTTTAACATTGTCAAAAGGTATAAAAATAGTTTGTTGGTTAACCATTTGTCCTCATGCCTGGATAGCTTTATTTTTTTTATTTTTTTCAGGGCATAAACAATTGCACTTTTGTAATCTGAACAGGTGAGGCTTTATTTTTTATATTTTGGTCTACCTTGCACATGCAGGGCAGAGCCAACAGGTTTCTTTGTCCCACTACAGAGTAGTGCATACTTACATTTCTTTGTTCCCTGCCTACTGTACGGGATTCACTCCATGTTACAGAATTGGTGCCTCATTTTTGCTTGAGCGCTGAGAGCCTTTGGCCCTGTGTAAGCTGTGACAACAGAAACTTTGAGCTTACACAGGGATGTCTTACTACTGGTGGCTGAGTGGTGGAAGAGCAAAGGCAAGGCAAGTACAGTGGCTATACAAAGTTTACACACCTCTGTTAAAATGTCAGGTTTCTGTGATGTAAACAAATGAGACAAAGATAAATAATTTCAGAACGTTTTCCTCCTTTAGCCTAGGTTCACACTAAACTGCTGGTTCCTGCATCGCTCCTCTCCCGCAGGCAGTGCACACTGCTTCCTGCGAATCACTGCGGGGATCAATACATTGTTAACCGCTAGCCAACCAGCCACCAGTTATACTGCGGAAGGTTGGCACGCTGTGCAAATCACCGTAGCTGTACTCGCTCTTTAAAGACGCCATAGCAGGCATGATGACCGCCGGGCACCCTCGATCGCTTGTGACAGAGCGAGAACTGGGATCTGTGTGTGTAAACACACAAATCCCGGTTCTCTCAGGGGAGAGGAGACAGATTGTGTGTTTATACTAAGAAAGAACACCGATCTCTCTGCTTACCTAGTCAGCCCTATCCCCTACAGTTAGAACACACCTAAGGAACACAGTTAACCCCTTGATCGCCCCCTAGTGTAAAAATCTGCTGTATAAATGTCAATGGTCCCAAAATACTGTAAAAAGCACCCGATTTGTCCGCCATAATATTGCAGTCCTAATAGCAAGCAAAAAAAAAAAAACGCAGATCGCCGCCATTACTAGTGAAAAAAAAATGGCATAAATCTTTTCCCTATTTTAAAGACGCTATAACTTTTGCGCAAACCAATCAATATACACTTATATTTTTGTTAAAAAAAAAATTGCAGTAATAGAATAGATACCCAGGACAAACCTTAAAGTTGCGTGCACCCTTGAACAGGTGAAAAACTTTAACCACTTGCTTACTGGGCACATATACCCCCTCTTGCCCAGGTGAAATGTCAGCTTCCGGCACTGCGTCACTTTAACTGACAATTGCGTGGTCGTGCGACGTGGCTCCCAAACAAAATTGACGTCCTATTTTCCCCCACAAGTAGAGCTTTCTTTTGGTGGTATTTGATCGCCTGTGCGGTTTTTATTTTTTGCGCTATAAACAAAAAAAAAGCCACAATTTTGAAAAAAAATACAATATTTTTTACTTGTTGCTATAATTGTGCTGCCCCAATATGGGCATAGAATATGAGATGCATAGCCTCAGTTAATATTAGCATTGTATATAGATTAGAGTTCATATAGTGTGGTTTGCTTAACTATTTTCTCATAGCTAAATCTATGTGTTATCCTATGCTGCCATCTAGTGGCCTTTCCTGCAATGTACATGTTCTCTGTAATTCCTCATTAGTTACCACATTTTCCAGTTTATGTATGCCCCTCCCTACTTCCTGTGGGTAGTACTTCCTGTGTCATTTCCTCAGCTAGCAAGCCACATGTACAAGGACACACATGTATCTGCACGGTACTTGGGAAAGGCATCATCTTTTGACCGCACAATACTATTACCATTCATCTGCTGTTCCTGTTATCTGCTGTAACCCCTGAAGTTAAAGAATAAACACCTCTTTTGAATGAATCGGTATTGACGAGTTCAGCTATCTGACAAGGATTGTCCGCAGTGAGTATATCTACTTATACAGGCCAGGCATAGAGGTCTCAGCAAGGGATATATCGCTATCACAACAATCGGAGTCAGAATAGTCAAAAGATGCATAGAATTCTTACAGCCTGCTGTGTATATGTGTGTGCCTAATCTGCAATCAAGCTCAGTGCCAGCCGCCATCTTGTGAAAAGCACATTGTCGCACAAGCTTACTGTGCTTCATGTGAATGTTGAAAGCTGTTAAATTGAACTGTTACCCCACCTGTCTAAGCTGCCGTTTGTCTTCTTAAAGAGACAGTGCCATTTTTTACAAAACCGTGAGAAATGTCTAGACAAGGCTCTGAACACTCTTTTATGGCTGAACCAACGCAGATTCATCATGCCTCTGAACCCGCAGACGTACAGGGAGCAGACTCTGCAGATATTGCTGAACAGAGTGTAAGACCCAAGCGTACAATAAAACCAACACAGAAACTCAGAGAAAACTATGAATACACTAGAGATGAGTTCTCCAGCAAGCTGTCAGACCTCTGGGACAAAACTTCACACTGCATGTCAGTTTTGCCACACTTTAATGATCAACCAGCTGAATTAAGAGACTCTATAGATCGCCTATCTGCTGCGTATGAACATTACCAGCGGCTGTCTGCAAAATACACTGCCTTCTTGCAAGACTGTAATATAGAGGACTTTTCAGCAGAACTGACCAAGACTGATGCACTGAACCAACAAAGGGATCTCTTAGTGCAAAATGCTCAGTGTAAGGCAGAACTCCGCATTGCTCAACTGCAAGAGACCAGATCTCACAGATCAATATCAACCAAGCACACTGCACGTTCTTCTAGATCCTCTCGCTCCAGAAGTTCAACATTAAGCGACAAGCTAATAGAGGCCCGCGCTGATGCTGAATCCAGAAAAGCACAAAGCTCCCTTGCTAAGAAAGAAGCAGAGATGGAAGCCCAAAGCAAAGCTCTGCAAGCAGAGATGGCTGCTCGCCAGGCAGAGATGGAAGCTCAAATAAAGATTCTGCAAATAGAGAAAGAGGAAGCAGGTGCCCTAGCAAGGCTGAAAGTCCTTGAACAAGCAATGGGTCAAAGTACTAATTCAGACTGTCTTATCCCAGCAGAACTGGAAGATCCAATTGAACGCACCAGTGAATATGTGCTAAAGCATAATGCTTACAAAGTTACAGAGTCATCTCCTATACCTCCTACTAACAACACTGTTCTGACTCTCAACACAGTGACCTCTCAGCTCCAAATGCCTGAGCCTCCTCAAGTCCACAACACAAGTGCATCTACGCAGCAAACCACATCAACTCCTGCCAACAACAAGGTGACTTCCAGCGACAAGCCGCAGCTACAGCCACAGCCAGCAGAAGCCTTAGAGACTACACCAAAGTTAAGCGCCCATGCAACATAATTTTATCCTGGTAAACCTCACCCTTCTTCACCAGAGAACTTTCACACCCAAGGGGTTCCACAAGTTACTTTGGCACCAAAGAGTGAGAGATCAGACTTGAATGACTTCGCCAGATATATGGCACACCGTGAGCTCATTAACACTAGCCTCTCAAGGTTTGATGACTGTCCAGAGAGCTACAGGGCCTGGAGATCAACCTTCAAGGCTGCTATTGCTGATTTCAACCTTACTGCCAAGCAGGAACTTGATTATCTCATAAAGTCGCTGGGGCCAGAATCTGCAAATCGTGTTAAAAGACTGGGGACAGTACATGTTGACCACCCAGATGCAGGTCTTGTTGCTGCATGGGCAAGACTTGAGCAAGCCTATGGTAGCTCAGAAGCCATAGAAAGCGCTCTATTCAAGAGACTGCAAAACTTCCCAAAAATAGGGAACAAAGACTATCGCAAGCTCCAAGATCTAAGTGACCTCCTCATGGAGTTAGAGTTGGCAAAGACAGACCCACGTCTACCTGGACTAAGCTTCCTGGACACTGCTCATGGTGTCAATCCAGTGGTGTCTAAACTGCCATACGGCCTGCAAGAGAGATGGGCGCAGCAGGGCTCAAGGTACAAAAGAGACTATGACGTATCCTTTCCTCCATTCTCATATTTTTGCAGGTTCATCAGTGAACAAGCCTGGATGAGAAATGGACCCAGCTTCAGCTTCAGTGAACCCAACTTACCTGCTTCATCATCATCACCATCACCAAGGTATGATAACACAGCAGCTAAACGCAGAGACTTTCACAGAGCAATATCTGTTAAAAGGACAGACGTCTCACCACCTGTGTCCTCTCATGCATACCAGAGTGATTTGGGTGGTAGAGATAAAGATCCTAATCGTCAGTGCCCTATTCACAAGAAGCCTCACCCTCTTAAGAAATGCCGAGAGCTGAGAGCAAAGACTTTACAAGAGCGCAGGGAGATTCTCCAGAAACTTTGAGTATGCTACAGGTGCTGTGCTTCTTATAGTCATTTTGCCAAGGACTGTAAAGTTGTCATCAAGTGCACAGAATGCAGTAGCGAAAGACATGTGACAGCTATGCATCCTACTCCAATTACAGACAGCCCACAGCAGCTACCTACCTCCACCCCTCTCTCAAATCATGGCGGGGAGCAACAAAGCCACGCTCTAGCCAAGGAGAATGTTTCTTCTTCATGCACAGAAGTCTGTGGAGAAGGTTTAAATCACAAGTGCTGTGCCAAGATATGCCTTGTTAAGGTATACCCAGAGGATCAACCTGAAAAAGCTGCCAGGATGTATGCCATAATAGATGAACAGAGCAACAGATCCCTGGTCAAGCCTAAATTCTTTGAGATCTTTGGCATTGAGGGTCATGCCACACCGTATACTCTCAGAACCTGTTCTGGTCGCGTAGAGACTTTCGGCAGAAGGGTCGATGGGTTCATGGTGTCTCATATCGAAGGGAAAGATGGCATACTCCTACCAACATTAGTTGAGTGTGACCAGATACCAGACGAACGAGAAGAGATTCCTACTCCAGAGGCTGCATATCACCATTCTCACTTAAGGCACCTTGTTGATGAGATTCCCGCAATGGACACGAATGCTGAAATCTTAGTTTTGCTAGTAAGAGACATTCTCAGAGTACATAAGGTACGTGAGCAGTGTGATGGACCTGAGGATGCCCCTTATGCACAAAGACTTGATCTAGGCTGGGTAATAGTGGCCGATGTATGCTTGGATAGAATGTGTACGTCATCTGAGATCCACTCCTTCAAAACTTACATGTTAGGAAATGGACGTGCATCCCACTTCAAAGAGTGCCCTCACCATTATGAAGTAAAGGAGAAGCCTCTTGACATCATCCAAGTACCTGATGTCACTCCTATACTTTGCGACGACAACCTAGGTACCACAGTGTTTTGTACCACAAGTGACGACAACAAAATAGCCTTGTCAGTTGAAGACAGAGAGTTCATCAAAATAATGGACAAAGAATTCTTCAAGGATGAGTCCAACAGCTGGGTTGCACCATTGCCGCTTCGTGCTGCAAAGGTCAAACTGCCAAACAATCGTGAACAGGCTTTATCCAGATTCAACTCACTTCAACGAACACTAAAGAACAGGCCTGAAATGAAGGACCATTTCATTACCTTTATGAAGAGGATCTTTGACAATGAGCACGCTGAGCCAGCTCCACCTCTTCAAATACACGATGAGTGCTGGTACCTACCTTTCTTCGGAGTGTACCATCCACGTAAGCCAAAACCAATCAGGGTAGTGTTCGACTCCAGTGCCAAGCATCAGGGCGTATCCCTGAACAAATCAGGGTAGTGTTCGACTCCAGTGCCAAGCATCAGGGCGTATCCCTGAACGATATTCTTCTCACTGGCCCTAACCTAACCAACAACCTTGTAGGTGTACTCATGAGGTTCAGAAGAGAGCCAGTTGCCATAACTGCTGACATTGAACAAATGTTTCATTGCTTTATTGTACGAGAAGACCATAGAAACTTCCTAAGGTTTCTGTGGCACCGTGACAACAACATGGACAATGAGATGATTGAATACCGCATGAAGGTTCATGTTTTCGGAAATAGCCCCTCACCTGCCGTTGCAACATACGGTTTACGAAGAACTGCTCTTGATGGAGAACAGGAGTATGGTGCAGATGCTCGACATTTCGTCTAGAGAGACTTCTATGTGGACGACGGACTTAAATCTTTACCTACAGTGGAAGAAGCCATAGACCTGCTCCAAAGGACACAAGGTATGCTTTCTGAGGCGAACCTCAGACTACACAAGATTGCCTCAAACAGTGTTGCTGTTATGAAAGCCTTTCGACCTGGCGATCATGCCACAGGGTTTAAAGACTTAAATCTGGGAATGGACATGCCACCTGTGCAGAGAAGTCTGGGCCTTCGGTGGGACTTATTAAAAGACACCTTCGGTTTTCAAGCCAGCTCTGCAGACAAGCCATTTACCAAGCGTGGAGTTCTGTCAGTGGTGAACAGCCTATACGATCCAGTGGGATTTGTGGCCCCCATCACCATACAAGGTAAATCCATACTTAGGCAGCTCTCAGAGACTATCAAAGATTGGGATGCTCCACTACCAATAGACAAACTTTCAAAGTGGGAGTCCTGGAAACAATCGTTACATGCCTTAGATGGAATCTGTATACCACGCTGCTACACTCCAACTTCCCTTGCTACCAGTCAGAGGAAAGAGCTTCACATCTTCTCAGATGCATCTACTGAGGCCATAGCGGCCGTTGCCTACCTCAAGGTGAGAGATTCAGCTAATCTAACCCATGTAGGGTTTCTGTTTGGGAAAGCTAAGTTAGCACCCAAACCTGAACACACAATTCCTAGGCTTGAACTTTGTGGGACTGTGCTAGCTGTAGAAATTGCAGATTTCATACTGCGTGAGCTAGACATTCAGATAGATGACATCAAATTCTACACAGACAGCAAGGTTGTTCTGGGCTACATATACAACCAGACTAAACATTTCTATGTCTATGTCAGCAACCGTGTAGAAAGAATAAGAAAATCATCTAAACCTGAACAATGGCATTATGTTCCATCTGAAATTAATCCTGCAGATCATGGCACCAGGCCAGTGTCTGCGAGTGCCTTTGTAAATTCTTCTTGGTTAAAAGGTCCTGAATTCTTGCTGGCTGATCCAGAAGAAACCACGGCTGATGTCTTCAGTCTTCTAGAACCCGACAAAGATCCAGAGGTTCGTCCTGAAGTTAAAACCCTTGTCACCAGAACTGAACAAAGACGTGCCTTGGGCTGTCAACGCTTTGAACGTTTCTCCAAGTGGACAAGGCTGGTACGCACCACCGCAAGGTTAGTTCATATTGCACGCTGCTTTCACACGAAGCCCACAGATGCTCACTGTCAAGGTTGGCACATGTGCCAAAAGCTTCTTTCTGCAAAAGACATTGCTGAAGCTGAACTGATCGTAATACGCAGTGTACAACAGGATGTCTTTGGCTCAGAAATCAGACGTATCCGTGACAAGGGGGACATTCCAAAAAACAGTCCAATTGCTAACCTGAACCCATTCATTGACAATGATGGCACGTTAAGGGTTGGTGGACGCTTAAACAAGGCTAAGTTCAGTGAGCAAGAACAGAATCCTCTCATTATACCTGCTCGCCATCACATCACCACTTTGCTCATACGGCACTACCATGAAGAGGTGAAAGTTTCAAGACAAGGGACTGTAAAGACTTTCATCAGACCTATCACGGAACTCATTTTGCTCTTGCCGTTTGGAGACTGAACTTACTTGGGTATGCTGTTGGATCCTACCTGCGACTTCGAGAAGGAAGTATCTGGGACTTTAGTTGTCACAACTTGAAGCTTTATATTATAGTTGTTGTTGCATTATATGCATGTTCTCCATTATGTCTTTCAGGTTTTCAAGACATCAAGCAAATTGCGCTGTTGTTTATTTGCATAACTACAGTTGTATTAGGTAAATAGTGGCATTACCATGCCAGACGGGGAGTGTGCTGCTTCAATATGGGCATAGAATATGAGATGCATAGCCTCAGTTAATATTAGCATTGTATATAGATTAGAGTTCATATAGTGTGGTTTGCTTAACTATTTTCTCATAGCTAAATCTATGTGTTATCCTATGCTGCCATCTAGTGGCCTTTCTTGCAATGTACATGTTCTCTGTAATTCCTCATTAGTTACCACATTTTCCAGTTTATGTATGCCCCTCCCTACTTCCTGTGGGTAGTACTTCCTGTGTCATTCCCTCAGCTAGCAAGCCACATGTACAAGGACACACATGTATCTGCACGGTACTTGGGAAAGGCATCATCTTTTGACCGCACAATACTATTACCATTCATCTGCTGTTCCTGTTATCTGCTGTAACCCCTGAAGTTAAAGAATAAACACCTCTTTTGAATGAATCGGTATTGACGAGTTCAGCTATCTGACAAGGATTGTCCGCAGTGAGTATATCTACTTATACAGGCCAGGCATAGAGGTCTCAGCAAGGGATATATCGCTATCACAACAATCGGAGTCAGAATAATAATAAATAACCCAATTTAAAAAAACAAACACATTTTTTTTTTCCTCAGTCTAGGCCGATACATATTCTTCTACATATTTTTGGTTAAAAAAAAAAAAAAAAAACGCAATAAGCGACTGGTTTGCGCAAAAGTTATAGCGCTTACAAAATAGGGGACAGAATTATTATTATTATTTTACTAGAAATGGCGGCGATCTGCGATTTTTATTGGGACTGCGACGTTATGGCGGACACATCGGACATTTTTGACACATTTTTGGCGCCATTCACATTTATACTGCGATCAGTGCTTTAAATATGCACTAATTACTATATAAATGTGACTGCCATTGAAGGGGTTAACACTAGGGGGTGAGGAAGGGGTTAAATGTATTCCCTACATAGTGTTATAACTGTGGGGGGAGGGGGGGTGACCGATCTGTGTCCCTATGTACAAGGAACACAGATCGGTCTCCTCCTCTCCAGAGACAGGACGCGGTCTCTGTGTAAAACGGCAATTAGAGATGATCTATATGAGATCATCTCTCATTCGCCGCACGGATCGCATCACAAACGGCCACTCTGATTGGCCGTTTGCTGCGATCTGTGATTGGCTGTGGCCAACACAGAGCTTCCCCGCTGCGCGCTCTGGAAATGCCCAAAGGGGCGGCCGTCAAAAGACGGCGGGTTGGATATTCAGACCCGCGCTGTAGCCGTCATTCGGCTATAGCGCGGGTCTGAAGTGGTTAATATACTAATATATATATATATATATATATATATATATATATATATATATATATATATATATATATATATATATATTTTTTTTTTTATAGGCAACACTTCCCCTACATGTCTACAGTTTAGAGTTACGCTGGAGCTCTGGTACATGTGTAGCACTATAACTGCAGGAAGACCTTATAGCGTTTGTAAAGAAGCAAAAAAAAATGTCCTTTAAAATAACATACATGTCATACTTACCTCCACTGTGCAGTTCGTTTTGCACAGCGTGGCCGCGATCCACGTCTTCTGGGGTCCCTTGGTGGCTGTCTCTGGTCCTCCCCGCAATTACTCACCAGTGTCATGTGAGAGCTTGCATGGTGGTCAGTAATTGCGGGCGCACTTCTGTGATACAGCGATCGGCCATAGCCGCTCACTGTATCACTCGGCCCCGCCCCATGGCGCGCCGCATCACTGGATGTGATTGACAGCAGCGGCAGCCAATGGCTGCGCTGCTCTCAATCCATCCGCTCTAGCCAATCAGCGGCCAGGTTGAGCGGCGAAGAGGATCTTCGGGAGCACGGGTCAGGTAAGTAAAACGGGGGCTCGGGGCGGCAACACCAGATGTTTTTTCACCTTAATGCATAGATTGCATTAAGGTGAACATTTTTTTATTTTTTTTTCATTTACAACTCCTTTTACTACTGGTGGTACAAGCGAACACGTGTAGGGCAATTGCTGTTTTCCTATGTAGGCGACCCCAACGTGTATGTATGTATGTATGTATGTATGTATGTATGTATGTATGTATATATATATATATATATATATATATATATATATATATATATATATATACACATATATACACACACATATATATATACACACACACACACGTTGGGGTCGCCTACATAGGAAAACAGCAATTGCCCTACACGTGTTAGCTTGTACCACCAGTAATACTTAAAGGAGTTGTAAATGAAAAAAAAAAAAAAAAATGTTCACCTTAATATATACACGGATCTGGAACTGCACATTTAGCAGAAAAGAGCCCGGGAAAAGCCGCAAATTTTACGGATTCTCTTTTCCGGTCTATAGACATTTAAGGACAGGAGAAATGCACCCTTTTTTATAAAATGGTCTGTAACTACCCATCTGGGTTTTAGCAACGCAGACTGACTGTCCGCATGTTTTCTGTTCCAACTGTCCCATCCCTCTATGTCCCCTGCTATGTTCCCATCTCCATTTCCCTGTCCACCTCTCACCAAGTGTACTGTTTTGCCCCCATTTCCTTTGCTCTGCCGCAATGTACTCTTCTCTGACTGCCCTATGTCCGCATCTATGTCCCAATTATGTCTTTATGTATGCATCTCTCCTACTGTCTCCATGCTGTATATGTCAGTATTGAGGACTGTATAATAAGGCAGACAGGTTAATAAACACTTTGCCCTATCTTATACCGAGGCTGCAGGATCTCTCAGTTCCATTCCCAATCCTGTGTTTGCTGGCACCTCCCCCTAGTCTTACTCTGTTCTTCTCCCTCCTCTTACAAGCTTCCAGCTCAGCAGCGATGGTCTCCCTGCTACCACCCAGTTGTGAGGAAATAGATTTTCATAGCGGGGGCTGCAGGGAGATAAGCAGGTGCTGGAGATCGGAAACCAAATGTGTCTGCTCTTCATCTGGGAGGGAGGAGGAGGACAGGCTAGGAGAGCAGCGCCAGGCGTTTACAGCATAGAACAGAGGCAGCTGCTGAAGTGTACTGCATTCACAGAGCCAGGGGCTGCGTTGGCCATCGTCCTGCAAAATGCCTGACCTGTTCTCAGCTAGGTAGAGTCCGTGTGAGCAAGGCTGGCATAAGCACATTTTGAAGGACCCTGGTTTTAGCGCCCCTACATTCTGCTGCCCTTAAGCAGCCGCCTAACCTGCCTTATGCTTGCGCTGGCCCTGGTTCTATACTGCACTGTTGTCATAAACAAACAAGACAGCAATAATTAAAGCAGTAAAAAAAAAAAAAAACATACCTATCTCCACAGGAAGCAGGCACCTGGACTGACTGACAACTGTATGTCTGCAGAAGTGAAATAACTTATAACATGTAGATATAGATATATATATTGATCATTCGGGGACAGCCTGTACAACGAAAAGTGAATTCTAATTGATCACTGCAGGATACTGCACTTTATACTCCTCTGCCTTATGAAATATAAGACACATTTTGCCTTTACAAACAAATATAGTTGAAGATAAAGGCCTACTTCCACTATCTCGGCGCTATGGGCTAAAATATATTTATAACAGAAATCTTAATGATTAAATGTTACCATTCAATAAAATTTGTCAGCAGCCGCTTAAAACACAAAACATCTAAAATGTATAGCAAGTTAAAATAAGCAATACAATTCTTATTTACTACAGCAGTGCTAGTTGATCCCTCTTTCCTATGACCATGCATATTTTGCCTTTAAGCTAATCAATAGAATTAAAAAAAAATATTATATATATATATATATATATATATATATATATATATATATTTTTTTTTTTTTTTTTTTTTTTCATTTTTTGCACATAATAAAATGTTTTTTTTTTTTTTTTTTAAGAAATAAATATTACAGGGCACATTCATATGACCGATTGGCATGCTGAAATATCAAAAAAGAAAGTCTAGCACTACTGTCACATGTTCTTACTGACTCTTAAGCCTCATACACACAAATCAGACTTCCATCTGACTTTTCCATGGCATGACTTTTTCAGCCACTCTATAAAAAATAAAAATCGTAGAGGCGATCAAATACCACCAAAAGAAAGCTCTATTTGTGGGAATAAAAGGACGCGAATTTTGTTTGGGAGCCATGTTGCACGACCGCGCAATTGTCAGTTAAAGCGACGCAGTGACGAATCGCAAAAAGGGGCCTGGTCATTTACCTGCATTTTGGTCCGGGTCTTAAGTGGTAGTATTTAAACCCAAAACCAAAGATGTAATATATTGCAGCTAACCAATCATTAGATTTGGTGGCTGTATAATTATTTTTTTAGTCTTTTTTCCCCCCTCAGTTTTACCTGGTTATGTGGCCGGTAACACTTCTTCTTTTAGAGTGCCCCCAGGTTGGATGAAGGAGCAGAGGGGCTCCTTTGGACAGCAGCACTGTCAGTCTAGAAGGAGGGAAGTGTTAGATGCACTAGACGATTTAGATACGCTAACAAATTCAAGCCAAACTCCAGCTTACACTTTATAAAACGTTTTACATAAAAAGCGTCTTATTTTAAGTGCCCCATCAGTGGTAAAATGGTTGGTCTGCCCTATAAAAAATACTACATCTGCAGGACAGCTTGCTCTTTTAAAAAACAACAGACACATCGGTCAGATTACCAGGTTGAAAAAAAAAAAGAAGGGAAAGAAAGAAAGCCTAAAAAGTAAACTAATGCAGTCATCCCATTTAAGAATTGATAGCTGTAACATGATAAATGTTTGCTTTTGGGTTTAATACCGCTGTAAATGCAAGTGCACTTTTTATGCAGCCATATATTTTGTACAAGATACCACACATTATCAATTAATGTATTTTACAATAATAATACCTACACTTAAGCCATGGTCTTCAAACTTTTTATTACCATCAAATTATATGAATCCATTTCTAAATATTCTTAATTTTACAAATACTAAAAAATAATTTAACATTTCATAAAATAAACAGCAAGTCAAACCACAAAACGATATTGCGGTTCTATACGACATCACGTGGACAGAGCCAGCTGATAACACCTATTATCACACAGGAACTCCTGTGGCGATGTCTCCACACAATAGTTCCTGCCTGAGTCCAATTGCCCACTTTGGTGTATTTCCACCCTGCATGTTACATTGTCTGCAATGTAAAACAAACTGTACAATCCAACAGGGAAAGTGTAGCCACCTTGTAATGTGTGTGCAGGTCCGAGAACTCAAAACAGATCTTGTAACCAGAGTCTCTAAACATGGAGAAGTGTTAGCAGCTTAACGCCAAAGCATATTCCAGACAATGAAATATCAGTTCTGACCTTTTAACAGAAAGCAGTTTTGCCTGGAGAGAACTTAAAACTGCTCTTCCAAATTGCAAATGCATAAGTAAAATCAATACAGACTTTCATACATTTCCTTGTTAGGGTTCTTCAAAGTCTTCTTCTGTTCTGTTGTAGCAAAGTAATTTCTCATCCAGCCCATAACTTTCTATCAGCTGCGTGAGACTAATCTTTTTATTCTCAGTAGTTAAAGCAGTTTGGAGTTCATAGAGCAAAAGCTGACTACCTTTTCTCCATTTCTCTATTAATGACTGCAGTTTGGTCAGATTGTTCTATAATGGGGAAAAGAAAAAAAACACACTGGTCATGTACATTAATCAAACACAACTTTCATTGTAATCAGCCTTCTTTTCTCAACCACATTATATACTGTAGTTTGCAATCGGATAAATTGTTGAGTATGGAAACACCTGAGCCTTCTGTGTGTGCTTACAAAATTAAAATGTAGGAGAAAAAAAAAAAAAAAAAAAAAAACCCCCACCAAACTAGATCATAATATTAGAAAAAAAAAACAGAAGCAGCAATCTATGCCCTTTAACTACTTTTTTTTTAGAAGGCCGCAGGACTATAAACAGCACAGTGTGGTCCATGCATGAGCCGTGTGAAACTGCAAGGCGGTTTCCATTAGTTACGTGTCGGCGTTAGGGACTAGAAGCCCAGTGAAGAACAGGTTTGGATGAGGACAGCCCTGGACGGGTAAGCGTCCTTATACTAAAACTCAGCAGCTACATCTGCTGACAATTATTTTTTTTGGAGGAGACTGAAGCTCTGCTTTAACCACTTCAATACCCGCCCATTGTCATATGACGTCCACAGATGGGATCTCCCATCCTGGGTGGACGTCATATGACGTCCTGGGCTTTGCCGGGGTATATCTGAATGATGCCTGCAGCTAGAGGCATCATCCAGATATCCTTTTCTTCAGCTGGTGATCCTGCGCATCATAAGAACAATCATTCCACCGCTTGATCGTTCTTATAGGCGGTGGGAGGGGACACCCCCCCTCCCGCTGTCATCCGGTGCTTCTCCAGGCTCTCCCGTGCCATCGGGGGCCCGGAGAAGGAATCGTCCGGCGCAAAAAGTATAGAGATGACTGGTGACCAGATGGTCACCAGTCATCTCTATGACCATCGAAGGACCCGGGCGTGATGTGATGCGTGAAGTAAACAAAGCAGCGATTGAGGCTAGTGAGCAACACATCATGAGATTGGTGAATTTTTTTTCACTGATCTTATGCTTCCCAGCCTGGAGAAGAGATGTGGGGACTTATTGACCACGCATCTCTCCATAAAGAGGACCTGTCACACACATTTCCTATATATATATTTATTTTTTTTAAGTAAAAAAAAAAATAATTTAATGGCCCCCCCGTCTCCGGTAGCTCGCGTGCAGAAGCGAACGGACGCGCAAGTGCCGCCGACATATGTAAACGCTGTTTAAACCACATATGTGAGGTATCGCTGCGTGCGTTAGCGTGTCAGCAACAATTCTAGCAATAGTTCTCTGTAAATCTAAACTGGTAACCTGTAAAAAATGTCAAAGCGTTGCCTATGGAGATTTTTAAGTACCGAAGTTTGGCGCCATTCCATAAGTGTGCGCAATTTTAAAGCGTGACATGTTGGGTATCTATTTACTCGGTGTAACAATCTTTCAAAAAAAAATTGGGCTAACTTTACTGTTTTGTTATTTTTTTAATTCATGAAACAATTTTTTTCCAAAAAAAAGCATTTGAAAAATGTGCAAGACAAAACGTTGTTTTATACCCTAGGGTGTCTGCTAAAAAAAACATATCTGTTTGGGGGTTCTGTGTAATTTTCTAGCAAAAGAATGATGATTTGTACATGTAGGAGAGAAGTGCCAGAATAGGCCCGGTAATGAGGTGCGTATAAAAGCCCGGTATTGAAGTGGTTAAACAAAGCTATTTCAGTTTGTACGCTATAGCTTAGGCACCATTTACATGCATTGCTAATTATTCCTAATGTGCTTTGCGAAAACCACAAAAATAGCACAAGCACTTTGTGCACTATCCTTAACACGAATGCAGAGCTGTGAAATCGCTCTTACGGGATTAATTTGGTTGGACAGTTGACAGCTGGATAAGAAGGATCATAGGATGGTCTTTATTGATGGATGCTCTGAAAGCAAGCTTAACCACCTCTTTACTGGGCACTTACAACCCCCTTCCTGCCCAGACCAATTTTCAGCGCCGACGCATTTTGAATGACAATTGCGCGGTCATACAACACTGTACCCAAATTATATTTTTATAACAAACAAAAAAATGTTTTAAATTTGTTCTAAATATCCCAATTTTTTTATGTTTTTTCTCAGGTTTAGGCCGATACGTATTGTTCGATTTTTTTTATTTTTACCAGTAATGGCGGTGATCTGCGATTTTTGTCAGGCCTGCGATATTGCGGTGGACATATCGGACACTTTTGACACTATTTTGGGACCATTCACATTTATACAGCGAACAGTGGTATAAATATGCACTGAATACTGTTTAAATGTGACTGGCAGGGAAGGGGTTAACACTAGGGGGGCAAGGAAGAGGTTAAATGTATTGCCTGGGAGTGAGTCTTACTGTGGGGGGAGGTGACCGATCTGTGTCCCTATGTACAAGGGACACAGCATCAGTCTCCTCTCTCCCTGACAGGACGTGGAGCTCTGTGTTTACACACAGAGCTCCACGTCCTTGCTATGTCACTGCCGATCGCGGGCATCCGCAGGACATCGCGGCCGCCAGGCACGCGTATCGGCATCACAGTTTTTCCCTGGACGTCTTTCGTCTACAGCGCGGGTCTCAAGTGGTTCAAGGAGAAGTACAGCCCAATCTCATTGGGCTGTACTTCTCCAGTGGATCACAGGAGTGCTGTTCGTTCTGAAAAAATGGTGACATGTTTTCAACAGAGAGTGGGCTGAAGCTCGCTGTTGGCTGACATCACAGACCCGGTCCAGGCATGTGCAAGGTTGTGATAATGAAGTCGGGATCCACCCACATGCTTGGACCGACACCCAGCTCAGCCTCTCAGTGAGTGAAAATTTTTTATTAATTATTTTTAGTTTAAGTGAGAAGTCATCAGCTCCTAGCAGATTCACTATGCTTGGGCATCGGAGGGGGTAGGGGGGGGGGGGGGGGTATGTGGAGAATTCCTATGTGGCATTGGTGTGATCAGCAATGGATAGGCTGCTGGATCCAGAGGTGGCTAAACACCATCTTTAGAAATAGCAGCTTTCAGCGGCCTATACAATCTGGATGATTAGCTACAAGTCAGAAAGTGCCCACCTTGTTCCCTGGCTGGAGGATGTCCAATATCATCTAGCCAAATGTAATTTGCATTTTGATGAGAGGGGAAAGAAGGAACCAGGGAAGGTAAATATAACGAAGGTTGCACATTACCTTAGAGCGATACAATTTAACCATTTTTAATCTCCTTAGAATTTCTTCCTTCTCTTCAACTCGCTTTAGCAACTTCCTTTTTTCCTGAAGCAAATCCTGATGGCTGGTATACCTAGGAGTGGTTGGTGTGGAGACTTCCACTGAAGGCAGACATTCTGAAAGGCTAGAGTCTACAGATGAGACAAAAGTATGTGTGCGCGCTATGGAGCTTCCCTGAGCATCCTGGGTAGTGGTGGGATTGCTGGCACACTGTGAAGGAGTATCGCTCTCTTCACAATCAATTTTCAGCCGTTTGGCAACTGTACATGGCGAAGTGAAAGATCTTCGCATTTTCCTGAGCCTCTCTCGAAGGGTGGCACTCATGGGCTATAGAACAAACACAAAACAATAAGTGACTACCAATCTGTATAACACTTGTTCACAGTTCTTTGGAAAAGTAATGACAAATATTGCCCAGAACTCAAACATATTTCTGTACTGATTATAGAATGAATTTTTCATCCCTAACCACATTTACAAATACATTCTAATTGACACCAATGCCCAACTGAGTGTTCACAGCCTTACTTTCAGAAAGCAGACAAAGCCTGAATAGAAAAGCCTGTCACCTGCCAACGTACCACAGAAAAAGGACCCTTGGTATTGAAGGGGTATTTGTGCGAAAGGTCGAACAAAGCAATAGGCAAAGCTTACACTCCTGGCCGATTGGAGAACTTAAGCTCTGGGGGTTGGATCGCTACAGAGAAACCACTGTTTGTACACAAAGTGTAAGGGTCCGTCTCTACAACATTAGTGTATTTGACTGAAAGGTTAAGTCGGAAAACCATGGACAAAGCCACTGCTGGTTTGCATACTTTTTGCACTCTTAGGAACACCATACAGTACCACAATAAATGAGAATAAAACGAACCAGCCATAAAATGTGGTTATGGTGTGTTCCGTGGACATGCCATGTGGAGAATCCAACATTCTATGGATTGAAAGCTCCATGAGCTGGGCGCTGCTGTATTGTAATTGTACAGACTCCATTTATATTGTAGAGTGCTGCGCAAACCATCCAATAAGCCCTTTATGGCGTTCTTACTTCATCATCATACATATGCTAGATTTAATTTGCTGGCTTTCAAAATAAAACTTACTGAAGCCAAAATTCTGCATGAGTACTTTAACATATGCATGTCAAGCACCAAGATTAAAGTAGAACTCCAAACAAAATACTTAAAGACAGTATTAAACTCCAACACAAACATTTATTATATTGCAGCTTACCAGTTTCTGGATGTATTGGCTGCATTAGTGGTCTTTTATTTTTGCCTGGTTATTTGGCTAATATGTCTGTTTTTCAACAGAACCATCTCTCCTTCACACGTATCAGTTAAGAGTGTTGACACAAAACAACAATCTTACAATGTTCAGCTTTTATTTATTCATGCAAAACATTTATCGTAAAAGAAAAGAGAATGTTGCTGTAACTGCAGTGTGAGCTGGAATTTGGTCTCAATTTGTGGGTGTGTCTAAATATGCTGGTCTAACACTCCCAACCCCCCCCCCCCCCCCCCCCCCCCCCCCCCCCAGACTGACAATTCTGCTGTCCAAAAGGTGCACCCTGTGCTCCTTCGCCCAGAATATGGGCACTCCAATACAGGATGAGTGTTATGGGCCAGATCACCAAGTAAAAATTGAGGAGAAAAGCCCCAAAAAAATAATAATTGTGTTACCACATCTAAGAATTGGTAAGCTGCAATACCACTTTAAAAACTTTACATTTGTTGCTACTGTTTTTAGAATAAATCTGTGTTATTTCATTGAGGTCCTTTTCTAGCCTGCATCCACCTTGGCGTACCCAAGTGAACGCTGGCTAATGACCTGAACCTGGCTTTCAAGCAATGCTGCTAGCGGCCATACTGACTATGCATCACAACTCTTAGGCCGCGTACACACGATCGTTTTTTGCGATGAAAAAAAACAACGTTTTTTAAAACGTCATTTAAATTGATCGTGTGTGGGCAAAACGTTGTTTTTTGTCTTAAAAAAAAAACGACAAAAAAAAAATTCCAACATGCTTGAATTTTTTGTGTCGTTTTTCAAAACGTCGTTTTTTGTTTCACAAAAAGTCACCGTGTGTAGCAAAAACGTCGTTCAAAACGACGTTTTTCAACCCGCGCATGCCCAGAAGCTAGTTATGAAGCGAGCTTCAATGGAAAAGAGTGGTGAACGTAACCTCGCTTTTTGTGAAAAAACGATGGTGTGTATGCAAAATTGTCTTTGAAAAGTGACGTTTCAAAAACTTCGTTTTTTACTTCACAGAAAACGTCGTCTTTTTTTTCATCGCAAAAAACGACCGTGTGTACGCGGCATTAGGCCGCGTACACACGATCGAATCTATCTGCTGGAAACGGTCTGACAGGTTTGATCGTGTGTACAGCGATCAAACCAAAATAACCCAGCAGACAAATCTGATCAAATCGGTCTGTCAGACCGATTTGAACAGATTTACTTAATGGTGTGTATGGGGCCTTACACTGAAATTGTAATTGTGCGTCAATGAGTTAATGAAAGTAACAGTTTCATTGAAACACCATGGAATTGACCAAGAATGGAGCAGTCAGAATCTGGGGCAGCAGTGTGTCGCAACCCAATTTTCAATGCTTAAAAGAAGTTGTAAATAATAAAAAAAAAAATATGCTAAAATTACCGTTTACAGGGTATAGAGACATAATAGTTAACCGATTCCTTTTAAAAACGATTAAATCAATCATATAATGTACCTGGAGTTTCTAGTTTAGTTTTTGCATGTTTCCTGCCTCTCTGCTGTACAGAGCATACAGAGCCACAGAGCCACACAGGGCAGTGATGGTTTGGAAAACGAAACTGGGGTTTTAGACACACAGTAATCACACCTCCTTAAAGTTAGAGACCACATAGAGAAAGCTCCCAGCACGGTGGTTATCAGGAAATAGACAACCAGGAAGTGTGGAGATCAGAGAAGAATTACACATCCGAGAGATGGCGTGCACGTGACGCGCCGTGAGGTGGGCGGGAGCGAGAGACGCAGCGGAAGCGGAGGAAGCAGGGATGAGGAGCGGCGTCCCCGACGAGCGCGTCTGCATGCCTGGGAAGCCGTGGATGACTACCCGCAGACTGTCACAGGGCAGCCCCGCTAAGCGGTTCGGATCCACCCCGCAGAACAAAGGAAGAAAGTGCGGCATGAAGCACTAGTGCGAGTGCCGCGTCTCGCCATAGAGACCGCCACAAACCCTGCCCACCATCCCCCCCTCCCCCACCACCTATACGAGAAGCTCCAAACAACCCCCGAAGGAGATTAGACCAGCCTGTCTTTCTACGACAATCACCGACACTGACAGCAGAAGGAGAAAAGATCAAAGGATAAAAGGGTGATAGGGAGCGGTGGAAGTGAACAACAGGTAGTATAAAAACGAGTTCCTGAAGGTAAAACTTATCATGCTAAATGGATGAAATGACATAAAAGCCCCTTGGAGTACCCGCACAGTACAGTGCTGAGGGGGAGACAGGTTGGGACTAATTGCATGCTGTGACTGATACTGTACGATACTTGGCCGCAAGGTGATGATCAGAGTGCATAAGATGAGCTCCTGGGCACTATGAGCACTGGGTGACCCAATAGAAAATCAGTGGTATCGGATGGGAAAATTTGACAGAGGGGGAGCCTAGAACTAGTTTAGCCCCAGGAGGGAAACAACGGATAAACACACAAATCTGTAATCAATCGCTACCGGGGACTATACACCTGGGACCATACACCGGAAGGCTGCACGATAGGGACACCAGAATAAGCAGTAGAAAAGCAACAGTGATCTGCCACTAGGGGAGATCTAGAGTTGAGAGCCTGACCGCAACTTGGTGACAGGTCCCAGAAGTCCCAGAAGACCATACCAATATAAAACACTGGACCCTATCATACGGAACCAACGGTGTCAAAAGGCCCCCCCCCCCTCGGAAATCACACAGTAAATATACAATCACTATGAGAAAATAAAGTTACTGCCCAGGTGTGTGCGTAGGAGGTACAGGACAAGTTCCATAGTCAATATTGGGGTTCTTTTTTTTTTGTATAACTTATGAAACCTCTTAGGCCCTAAACCTCCTAGAGGGAAAAGGGGGAAAGACTGGACTCAGTGGGGGCAAGGTAGCATAAAAACAGGCAATCTGGGGAAAAGAATCAGGAAGGTGAAAAATATTATGTCCAGGATGTCAAGCAGATCAACAAGGGGAGGAACATCAAAGACACCTGGATCCACGATCGCACCTAGTACAATCCAACAATACATGTCCAAAGCAACAACTTCTAGAAATACCGGATCTCCAAAATCTTCACAAGGGAAGACTGACAAAAAAATGGAAGAAAAGAAGGCCCAAAAACCTAGCCAGGAGGACATATCGGAAGATATGAGAGAGGATTCAAGAGAGGAAGAGAATGGTGAGGGGGTTGGAGAAACAAGTAGAAGGGAAGAACAGCGACTGGAGGACCAAATTCCAACTAGGGGAGACATGGAAAAGATGCTGAAGCGATTGGAAAACGCTATTAAAGGAGAAATACATAGCCTTAAGATGGATTTTGGCCATCTTCTCGCCAGAGTTGAGACGATGGAAGAACAGATAGAGAAACAAAAACAAGAGTCAAACGAGTTAAGGGACCAACTGGCCCAGGTCAAATTACAACAGAGAAACACAAAGTACCAGCTGGAAGACCAGGAAAATAGATCCAGGAGACAGAACCTGAGAATTAGGGCAATTTCGGAAGAAAAAGGAGAGGACCTGAGGAAAATAATCACGATAATTTTAAACCCAATATTGGGGAAATCACCCGAGGACCCGATCAGAATAGAGAGAATCCATCGGGTGGGAAGATTAAATAGAAACAATACAGAACGGCCCCGAGACGTCATTGTCAGATTTTTATCGTTTGAAGAGAAAGATGAAATATGGAAAAAACTGAGGGAATATCCCCCCCTCAGATACGATGGGTCCCCCATACAAGTCTATGCAGACCTGGCCCCAGAGACACTGGCTAGAAGAAGACTCTTAAAACCACTCTTAGAACAACTTATGATCAAGAATATTAAATACAACTGGCGATTCCCAGCAAGTTTGGCAGCCTCAAAAGAAGGGAAATCAGCAATACTGAGATTCCCCGAAGACCTGAGGGAATTCTGCAACAGACTTGACCTACAGATACCAGACCTCCCTGGTTGGACGCAATAGGGGAGAGGGCATAGGGCCATTAGTGTTGGAATGTTTTTTTTTTTTTTTTGGTGGGGGAGGGGGGGTGGAAGAGGAGGGTAAGTTGAAAACAACTTGGTGATCTCCTTGTTTCCAAGAAGCATAGGTATAATACCTTGCGCATATGTTTGCTCCCCCACCCGGATAGGATGGGGGATGGGAGAAAGGGGCCCACCTCAGAGGGAAACTGAACCAAGGAATAAAAATTGGTTCGGAGGCCTATTTTTGGCCACGGGGGGGAAGGGAAAGTAGGGAAAGGGGACCCACCACACCAATTGGACTGATAGGGAAAGAAACTGCAATTAGATCGAGGCTAAAAAGTAAAGAGGGGGAGTCTCATAAATAGATAATGACGATAATAAAATGTGTTTCATATAACGTGAAAGGATTAAACAGTCCCACAAAGAGACATAAAGTCTTGAGAGAACTGAGGAGAATCAAAACGGATATAGCTTTTTTACAGGAGACTCATCTCACGTTGCATTCTAATATCAGGCTAAATTCAACCGACTTCCCCATATGGTATTATGGGGACACCATTTCAAAACATGCAAGAGGAGTAGCTATTGGATTTGCCAAAGGGGTGAGATTCAGCCTAACGGAAAGACTAACAGACCCCGAGGGGAGATTCCTAATATTAAAAGGGAAGATAGAGGAGACAGAGTGTACCTTAGTCAATATCTACTCCCCAAATAACCAACAAATAAAATACTTTATAGGAATCCTGGGAAAGATAAGGGACTTTAAAAAAGGCAGGGTCATACTGGGAGGAGATCTGAACTTCTGCATGGATCCGAAGGTTGATAAGACATCTCTAATAGGGGGGAACAATAAAAAACAACTACGTAGATTAAAAAATAGTCTACATAGTAGCCAATTAGTGGATGTATGGAGGGTGTTAAACCCGGAGACGAGAGATTATACTTTTTATTCCCCTGTACATGGGTCCTATTCCCGCATCGATCACTTCTTTGTAGACCATTGCTCACTGGGGGAGGTCACCGATGTGGGAATAGAGCCGATGACTATTTCGGATCATGCCCCAATCAGTGTGTCCCTAAAAATATCAGATAATCCGAGACCACTTCAAAATTGGAGGCTCAACGAGGAATTACTAAAAGACGTGAATAGCCTATCTAGAGTTCAAAAGGAGTTGGAAGAGTATTTTTTAACGAATGACACAAGTGAAATCTCCAGAGCCACACTATGGGACGCTCACAAGGCGGTAATTAGGGGGACCCTGATCTCGGAAGGAGCAAGAAAGAAAAAAGAGAAACGGCTTCAAAAAGGAAAAATAATAGAAGAGATATATGAGCTGGAACAAAAACACAAAAGTGAAGCCAAACAAAAAGACCTATACCAAGAACTAGTCAACAAGCGCAATCAACTGAAAAATCTTCTATTCCAGGAAACTAAAAGAGACCTCCAGTTAATCGCGAAAGAAAGATATATAGGAGGGAACAAAACCAGTAAAAATTTGGCAAGGATGGTACAGAAGAAGAAAGGAAGAAACTATATAGAAAAAATTAAAAACGATCAAGGAGTGGAGGTGCACAAGACAAAAGATATAGCCGAAACCTTCCGAAACTATTATGAAAACTTATACACAGTTAAACAGATCAACTGGGAAACAGGAGAAAAAGAAAACAAAATCCTGGACTTCCTTCAGAGATCAGGACTTCAAACAGTAAACCCAATAGAAGCACTTACACTGGATAGGCCGATCACGGAAAATGAAATACTGTCAGCTTTAACAGGCACAGCGTCGGGGAAAAGCCCAGGGCCGGACGGATTCCCAGCACTCTACTATAAAAAATGTAAAGATATTCTTATACCAAGATTATGTCAATACTTCAATGGCCTGGGAAAAGATTATACCCTGAGTAGAGAAGCCGCAGAGGCGACAATTACCGTGATACCAAAGGAAGGAAAAGATGCTAAGATATGTGCGAGCTATCGGCCAATATCTCTGCTAAACGCAGATTTAAAACTATTTGCAAAGATATTGGCCGAGAGAATAAAACGCGAGATGGGGGGTCTGATACACCCTGATCAGACAGGTTTCATCCAGGGCAGAGAGGGAAGAGACAACGGAGTGAGGGCCCTCCTCCTGATTCAGGAAATGAGGAGGAGCGGGATCCCCGGTCTACTCCTGTCGATCGACGCAGAGAAAGCGTTCGACAGGGTAGACTGGGGATTCATGCTACAAACATTGAAAACTATGGGTTTTGGACGAAGGATGTTGGGGTGGATTGAAACTCTGTATGAGGTTCCAACAGCCAGGATTAAAATAAATGGGGGCCTATCACATTATTTTACAATGGAAAATGGCACGAGACAAGGGTGCCCCCTTTCACCGTTATTATTTGTACTGTCCCTAGAACCCCTCCTAGCTAGAATACGTAAAAGTTCTGAAATAAAGGGAGTCAAGGTGGGTGGAGAAGAACATAAATTGTCTGCATTTGCTGACGATGTTCTCTTTTACCTAACCGACCCCAAAAGCTCCATAAAAAATTTATTAAAAATATGTAATCAATATGGGGAAATTTCAAACTTCAAACTAAACATGAATAAGACCGAAATACTGGGGGTCAGTGTACCAAAGAAAGACATGCAAACCCTTAGATTGGAATTTAACTTCCCTTGGGTAAACAAGCTGAAATATCTTGGCATCTATCTGGCAAATACGGAAAAAAAAATCTATGAAATCAACTATATCCCCTTGATAGAAGAAACTAAAAGGGAGATTAATAGGATAAAAAATAGACCAATCTCATGGCTGGGACGTATAAATTACTGCAAAATGGTGCTGATACCAAGGATCATATATAAGTTTCAGATGATTCCGATAAACCTTCCAAAACAACTGCTGCAAATCCTCAAGAACGTAATCATGAATTTTATCTGGAGAAATAAGAAACACAGGCTATCGTTCCAGACTCTCAAACAAACAAAAAACAAGGGAGGACTAGCCATTCCAGACCTTAAAAAATACTACGAAGCAATAATTCTATCGAGAGTCGTTGAGTGGGCCAGAGAAAACACAGAAAAAAGATGGGTCAACTTGGAGAATGCACTAGCCAAAGCAAAATTAGAAAAAATAATATGGAATCCCCCACAGTATAGAACACTGGACACGGATACACCTGAAATAACAAAGACTGCACTCAAGGTATGGGATGTAACACAAAAAAAAATTTATAAAAATTTCAATTCTCCCCTGATCTCACTAAAGGACAATGATTATTTCCCGCCGGGGAAAGTGGACATAGGGGGAAACTGGATCAAAAAAGAGAATGCACAAGTAAGAGATATAATACACCAAGGACATTTAACTGCACTGGCACAATTACAACAAAAGAAACATTTTATGACACTCAACAACTGGAGGTACCAACAGTTAAAACACTTCATTCAAAAGCTACCCCAACCGTTAAGATCTGGAGACCAGCTTTCAGAAATCGAAAAATTATGTTCCTCGAAAAGCGGGAAAGGAAGTATTTCTAAGATCTATCAGATCCTATTACAGCTCGAGGAACCAGATGTACCCCTTTGTATTAAAAAATGGGAGAGGGAACTAGGGACACACAAAGATAGAAGCACAATAGATAAAATATTAAAACTGACCCATACCTCAGCTATCGACAGCCGAACAGCCGAAATGAATTATAAATGCTTATCAGGATGGTATATAACCCCAGTAAAACTCAGTAAATTTAAGAGGGGCCAGTCAGAAGATTGCTGGAGGGGATGTAAATCCCCGGGAACCATGGCCCATCTTTGGTGGGAATGCCCAAAGGTTAAAATCTACTGGGAAAAGATTTTGAAGATAATAGAAGAAATTACAAAGGGAAAAATCAAAAGAGAGCCATGGACGGTACTTTTTCATGAAGGGAACGAAGGAATAAAAAAATATAGGGAATCTTTGGTACCACACCTGCTAAACGCTGCAAAAAGGCTAATACCAAGAAAGTGGCAGGAATTAGAATGTCCCTCGGTCTGGGAATGGATAGACACGGTGGAGGAAACATACTGGATGGAAGAACTCAGAGATAGCCTCGAAGACAATAGGGACCCTACAAAATGGGAGAACTGGAGAGAATTTAAAAGAACCTGGAGCTATGTAGAGAACCTGCAGACAGGGCAACAAACTTGCTCGATCAGATAAGAAAGCACAAATTGGTGTGGTGGGAGGGGGGGGGGGATGAGGGGAGGGGGGAAGGGAAAGGAGGAGGGAGGGAATGGGCAGGGGGCGAAAATAGGAAATGAACATATGGTTAAGGTTATTTAGAAAACAGATAAATACGTAGGGACTACTGGATAACGTCAATATTTATATTTCAATGTGAATAAAGGAAAAGAAAAAGAAAGAAAAAAAAAAAAAAAAAAGAGAAAAGAAAAGAAAAGAAAGGGGAAAGAAGGGAAAAGGGAAAAAAAAAAAAAAAAAAAAAAAAAAAAAAAAAAAGGAAGAAGAGGAAGGAAGGAAAAAAGAAAAGAAAGAGGAAAAGGGGGAAAACAAGGAAAACCCGAAAGAAAAGAAAAAAAATATTTCTTTCCACAAATGATGCAAACTTGAAACAGAGACGAAAACCAAGCATCTTTACCATGAGCTGGTCTCTTGTGTACAGTTAAAGCTGAATGTGGAATAAAAAAAAAAAAAAAAAAAGAGAAGAATTACAGCAACTTGAGAGCAAAAAAAAAAAACAATTAGGACATGAAAACAGCACTGCATTAAGGTAAAGAAAGCTATTAAGATAAAAAAAAAAAAATCCTTTACAAACCCTTTAACCCCTTATGGACCACCGCATGTACATTTACGTCGGCAGAATGGCACAGACAGGCACATCAACGTATATATACACGTTGGTGCCTGGAGGGGGTTCGGGGGTCCGATCAGGACCCCCCCCCGTACATGCGGTGGTCCGGTTACCTGGCCGAGCGATCCGTGCAGAGGGGGCGGCGGTTCGTTTTTGTCGGCCCCCTCCGGATCGCTCTCAGCCAATGCTCGTGCTGCCCTGCAGTGTCACTTCCTCCTCCTGTGTAAACACAGAAAGGAGGAAGCGATGTGATCTCTCCCTCGGTGTTTTTTTCAACCACCGCTGAGGAAAGATCACATCGCACAGTAAGTCTGCACTAACACTACACTGACACCAGGACACGCAGGCACATTTAACCCCCCCCCCGATCGACCCCCCCTGTCACAGTGTCACTCAATGCAGTGATTATATGTATTAACACTGCAGTTAGTGTCAGTGTGACAGGCAGTTAGTGTTAGGTCCAGGGTAGCCCCCGTACCCCCCCCTTAATAAAGTTTTAACCCCTTGATCACCGCCCTAGTTAACCCTTTCACTCCCTATTGCCAGCGTCACTAAGCGATCATTTTTCTGATCGCTGTATTAGTGTCGCTGTTCCCGCTAGGTAGCTATTTTTTGTTTTTATTGTGATTTTTTTTTTTTTACTAAAGACATGTGGCTAAATAAATTTTGGCCTAAATGTTTAACTAAAATGTAGTTTATTTGATTTTTCTTATAACAAAAAGTAAAAAATATTGTTTTTTTTCAAAAATGTCGCTCTATTTTTGTATATAGCGCAAAAAATAAAAATCGCAGAGGCGATCAAATACCACCAAAAGAAAGCTCTATTTGTGGGAAGAAAAGGGACGCAAATTTTGTTTGGGAGCCACGTCGCACGACCGCGCAATTGTCAGTTAAAGCGATGCAGTGCCGAATCGCAAAAAGGGGCCTGGTCATTTACCTGCATTTTGGTCCGGGTCTTAAGTGGTTAACTGATCAAACTGAAGATGTAAGGTTACTTTCTTTGCACAGCTGCCCCAGATTCAGTCTGCTAAAGTTTTAGGAAATCCCCCCTATGGGAACCCAAGCAATGGCAGATTTTTTCCATTGTTATAGGCTCATGGCACTGGGTTCCTACCAGCCAGTGAGGCAATGTGATGACAGATTTGTGCAGTCCATCTTAACAACCCCAATTTTTTTTTTTACAAAAATTGGAAAACCCCTTTAACAAAGATCCTAAATCCAGTTCTAACATTAAAACTCCAATAGTCATATGTGTTCAATCTTCAACATGTGTTTAGCAACAGCAGTTTATGATGCTTATTTTTTTATTTATTTTTTGAAGATTGCTAACATAGTATATTTGTTAGTCAGTATTTAAAAACTGAAGTCCGCCTCAAGGTCTTGTCAAATCATTACCTAGGGCCCCAGAAAACAGAAAAAAAAGAGGATTGTTTCAGTATGTGAAATGCAGCAATAAAGTGACTCATTTAAGAAGTTCTCAGGATCATGAAATAAGACATGTGTGTAGATGTACACAAGTTACACAGATACTTCTGTAATTAATCAAGGTAGTTTATCAAACAAACAAACGGGCAATGATTTATGCCCCTCTCCTACCCTACAGCACTCTCATGATCATAACTTTTACTAATGATTTATGAACTAGAAAGAAAAAAAATGAACAGCCCTGGGATAACTAAACATCTACTACAGTGCCTTCAAAAAGTATTCACTCCCCTTGAAATTTTCCACATTTTGTCATGTTACAGCCAAAAACAAATGTATTTTATTGGGATTGTATGTGCTAGACCAACACAAAGTGGCACATAATTGTGAAATAGAAAGAAAAAAGGATAAATGGTTTTCAATTATTTTACAAATAAATATGTAAAAAAATGTGGCGTGTATTTGTATTCACCCCCCCCCCTTAGTCAGTACTTTGTAGAATCGCCTTTCACTGCAATTACAGCTGCAAGTCTTTTTTGGCAGGTCTCTGCCAGCTTTGCACATCTAGAGAGTGACATTTTTGCAAAATAGCTCAAGCTCTGTCAGATTGGATGGATAGTGTCTGAACAGCAATTTGAAAGTCTTGCCACAGACTCTCAATTGGATTTAGGTCTGGACTTTGACTGGGCTATTCTAACACATGAATATGCTTTTGATCTAAACCATTCTATTGTAGCGCTGGCTGTATGTTTAGGGAAGTTGTCCTGTTGGAAAGTGAACCTCCGTCTCAAGTCTTTTGCAGCCTCTAACAGGTTTTCTTCTAAGCTTTAGAGGTCGACCGATATTTGGCCATTTTGGAAAAATCGGCATCGGCCGATATAACACTGACCGCACCTCTGTCAGCAGAGTGTGGAGAATCCTCCTCCCTTCTCCCCACTGTTAGCAGAGCAGCGCAACGGTGTGTGAAACTGTATGGAAAGAGAGGTGGACCCAGCTATCCAACACCTGCCAATGGGATGGGATCTGGGCAGGCCGATACGTGTATGTGACCCCGCCCCTTAAACTGCCCAATCGTTGGCTGGATAGCTTCTGGGTCCCGCCCACCTCCGACATCACGTTGAATTTGTCAGCTCTTCTCTCTCTCTCTCTATACAGTTTCACACACTGTGGCGCTGCAGAGAAACAAACAAAAATGCAGCGCACAAAAGATAAATTGATATTGTCACTTTATAGTCTAAATATACACATAAAATACAAAAGATAAACATAGACTGAAATAAATACAATGTGGCAATAATAAATGACATCAATAAAATGATAATAGATAAAATCTAATTATAGTCCACACTGATTTCGCAGAAGTAGTCCAATGATGGAATGATTAAATTAAATAAAAAAAGTCACACTTTGACAAAGCGTCAGGGACGCAAAACATGTCAGTCACAACTCATCCTTTTCATCTATAATGCCCTCTGATGCCCACAGAAGTATCGAATAGCTATCTCCATCATTCATAGGTGTACTGATATCCTTTACAGTGACGCCGGTGCAAGCCTCCACATTGCTAGGAATTCTTATCTCCTATTGGCCCAGAAGTGTCACATGATCGTAAGAGGTCGGCGTCCGGACACGGCATCCTCCCTCTGTGACGCTGTGTATCTCCCGCCCCTATGTGCCTGGGTTGACGCGGCTGTGTCATACTTACAACAGCGCCGTGTCTGGGCTTCCCCTGCCGCTCTACATCACGGCTGTGAGAGGAACCCGATTCCCATTGGCTAAGGTTGGTCACCTGATCTCCCTTGTACTTCCCTAAACATCTATATCCCTGCAACAGCACGGCTGTGGTGACGTTTCCTGTGTATATCCTCCTCACTCATACCATCAAATCTGTTTACAGCAGGGATCCTCAAACTATGGCCCTCCAGCTGTTGCGGAACTACACATCCCATGAGGCATTGTAAAACTCTGACATTCACAGACATGACTAGGCATGATGGGAATTGTAGTTCTTGAACATCTGGAGGGCCATAGTTTGAAGACCCATGGTTTACAGAGTACCTTGCAGCCTCCCTGTAAGGATTAGTGAGGGCTTCATTGTGGAGGTATGGTACATTACCATTAATTATAGTCTGCCCATCGGTTGGAAGTGCACTTTGCTATTCCTTCTCAGTGTGACTTTTCTATTTAATTTAAATTTAATCATTCCATCATTGGACTACTTCTGTGGACACAGTGTGGACTATAATTCGATTTTATCTATTTTTATCATTTTATGGATGTCATTTATCATTGCCACATTGTATTTATTTCAGTCTATGTTTATCTTTATTTTATGTATATTTAGACTATAAAGTGACAATATCAATTTATCTTTTGTGCGCTGCATTTTTGTTTGTTTCTCTACCCATTTTCTGATTGGTTGACAGCTGCACAAAAGGTTTTTTGCTCTAGGTATCACAACACTTTGTGTGTTACTGTATCCAGTGGAATTCGGACCCATTTTCGGACCTGAAAATGGATCAGAAGGCGCACAGGACTCCTGTTTAATTGGAGCCATTCCGGAGATGAGTGAACCAGCCCCATAGAGAGCCTTTTACAATCACCTGACAGGCGAATTGGATACAGGGGAAACCCAAATCCAATTCGCAATACTGTAAACCCAGCCTTAATCAAATCAATATTTGGTGTGACTAACCTCAAACTAGCGTCAAATCTTACAAAAGTCTGGGATTTTGTAGGATTAGTCAGGTGAACAATTAACTAATTATACCAAGCAGGGGCTAATGATCATCAATTTCATATGTAGGTTGAAACAGCCATTAACTGAAGAAAAGGAAAGCTGCGTAGGAGTGTTTAAACTGGATGAGGAACATACAAACTGCTACTAAGGTGAGGTTGTGGAATACAGTTTCAGGTCACAGGTCATACACCATGGCAAGACTGAGCACAGCAAGAAGACACAAGGTAGTTATAGTGCATGAACAAGGCAAGGACTTAAGAAAACGCGATTTCAAAGATGTGCTGTAAAATTGCTTTTGAAGAAGCACAAAGAAGCGGGCGATGTTGAAGACCATAGACACAGTGGATGGACAAGGAAACCTAATGCAGCAGTTGAAAGACATATAATGCTTACATCCCTTCAACATTGGAAGATGTCCAGCAGTGCCTTTAGCACAAAACTGGCAGAGACTCATAGGACCCAGGTACACCCATATCCTGAAATAAAGGTAATAGGGGGCGCTATAAGAAATTGGAGTGAAATACTTAAATGTGGTAAACTGTAAAATCTTGAAAAAACTAACTTAACACCTGCCTGACTATATACAAATTAACACATAATTCAATATTGTGCAATATTAACTGAACCAATATTCCAAAGGTAACTGTATATACTCAGGTTAGTGTAATAAACATGTGTATATCAATGCATGAAAAAGTGATATAAATCAAATAATGAAATTCAAATGTCCTTGTAATCCAAATAATTACACATCAGAAAAAAAGTTTACTGTGGCAAACTTTGCAGAAACTCTGAAAAGTTACCCAGTCGCAGAACTGTAGAACCACCTTCACCGGCTGTATGGTATCACCCAATGTGCTCAATAAATGGATGGCAGCTTACCAGAGGATGTTGACCTTTTTAGTAAAAAGAAGGTAAAATTAGCTTTTTAGCAACATGATGCTTGCTGCATGGATAGAGATGGTTACCTGGATCAGCCTCTCACTCTGTGAGGTCACAAGACCGAATATGTAAATGAAAGATATAAGAAACCAAATAGTGTAATCTTGTTCATTAAAATGTGAGAACAATACAAAAAAAGCCAAATGGCTGCTTACCTCATTAGTGCCTGAGAGGCTGGATGGCATGGTACGCGAGTGGAAATTTGTCAAGTAGTAGAAGACTGGCATGCGTTCCACCTAGGATAGCAGGTAGCCAGAGGGACCCGGAAGTGATTTATCTGCGTGACCAAGTAACGCCTCGACATACGTTTTGGTTACACGTCATCAAGAAGTGTACTTGGTCACTACGTGGGTCATCTTAAATAGTGTTAGCTACTTGATATTGGAGGAGGAGATTCAAATGTTTAACAGTCTCAGTACCGGACTGAATAGGGAATGATACTGACATTAACCACTTAACCCCCGGACCAATACGCTGCTAAATGCCCAGAGGCGTTTTTACAATTCGGCACTGCGTCGCTTTAACAGACAATTGCGCGGTCGTGCAACGTGGCTCCCAAACAAAATTTGCGTCCTTTTCTTCCCACAAATAGAGCTTTCTTTTGGTGGTATTTGATCGCCTCTGCAATTTTTATTTTTTGTGCTATAAGCGACATTTAAAAAAAAAAAAATCAATATTTTTTTACTTTTTGTTATAAGAAAAACTGAATAAACTAAATTTTAGTCAAACATTTAGGCCAAAATATATTCAGCCACATGTCTTTAGTAAAAAAAAAAATTAGCTACCTAGCGGGAACAGCGACACTAATACAGCGATCAGAAAAATGATCGCTTAGTGACGCTGGCAATAGGGGGTGAAAGGGTTGACTAGAGCGGTGATCAAGGGGTTAAAACTTTATTAGGGGGGGGGGGGGGGGGGTACGGGGCTACCCTGGACCTAACACTAACTGCCTGTCACACTGACACTAAATGCAGTGATCAGTACAGTGACAGTGTGACAGGGGGTGGGGGTGATTGCAAGGGGTTAAATGTGCCTGCGTGTACTGTTGTCAGTGTAGTGTTGGAGCAACTCACTGTGTCTCTTCTCTCATCTCGGCAGTTTGAAAATACCGCCGAGATGAGCGATGCATCACTTCCTCTGCCTGTGTTTACATTTTACAGGCAGAGGAAGTGACACGGCGGCGGCGCACGGGATTGGTTGGGAGCGATCACGAGGGGGCGGACAGAAACGAACCGACGCCCCCTCGAGTCAGATCGCTCCCGGAGGTAAGACGCCCGCAGCGGAGGGGGTCCCGATCGGACCCACGACCCGCTAGTAGGCAGGGACGTATATATACGTCCTTCTGCCTGTCCGTGCCATTCTGCGTTAGGCGTGCGGCGGGCGTTAAGCGGTTAAACCTGCCATTAAAAACCATACTATACAAACATTATCATGGGTGTCCACAGCACATTAACATCATGATGGGAGTATATACTATATTTGCTCTAGTTTTGAGGTAGCAGCTACAATGTTTATTTTTTGGTTTTGTAATTCACTCACATAATAGGCATGAGATACACATTTTTCTCTACACCCAAATCCTGTCCGGAGAAGTCTGGCCAAAAGTGGTCTTCATGAATTGCGATCAAAAAGCTATACCTCCGACATGGAAGCAAGGTCAAGCCGCTCAAATATGCACAAAAACATAGAAATTTGTGGTGCAGCAAAATGGCAGCAGGTGCTCTGGACTGAAGAGTTAAAATTTGAAATAATATTTGGCTGTAGCAGGAGGCAGTTTGTTCGCTGAAGGGCTGGTGGACACAAGTACAATAATGAGGACCGAGTACAAGTACCAATACTTTTTTTCCAAGTAGTCGCCGATACCGAATATCGATACTTTTTTTAAATGTGTCTCCAAATGCAGCCATGTCCCCCACATATGCAGCCATGTCCCTCCAGCCATGTCCCTCCATACCTAGCCGCCGAAAGCCGCCACCACCGCACAGAGAACATCACAGCATTCATTTGAATAGCTGTTTTGCCCTCACCTATAGACACTCCCCCTTGCTCGGGATTGGACAGATCACGATCACCCATCCAATCCCGAGCAAGGGGGAGCGTCTATACGCAGCGGGAACACTACAGCTATTCAAATGAAAGCTGTGATGTTCCCGCATGCTGTTTAACCCATGCGGCGGCTTTCGATGCGGCGGCGGAAGGGGGGGGGGGGTGGAGTATTCCATTTAGGTATCAGGAGTATTTGCGGGAGTACAAGTACTCCCGCAAATACTCGGTATCGGTATTGGTACAACCCTAATAATGAGTGTCTGCAACCAACAGTGATGTATGGTGGAGGCTGCTTGTAAGTTTGGGACTGCATTTCTACAAAGATTTGATCAGGATTAGTGGTGTCCTCAATGCTGAGAAATATAGCCAGATATTTATCCATCATGTAATACAATCAGATAGGTGTGCGATTGGCCCCAAATGTATTCTGCAGCAGGATAACAACCCCAAACATACAGCCATTGTAATTAAAGTTGTTATAATTTTTTTTTTTTTTAAATAACAAAAACATGCTCTGTGCAAAACCAACCTGATCCTCTTCTGGGGTTCCCCACCAGCGATCTAGGCCCAGGAGGGCCTTCTATGGGTGCCCCCCAGGGAAAGCCTCTTTCCCTAGGGGCACCAGTGCATGCTCTACACAGACAGGGGGACTATCGCTCCCACTATCAATCTGTCCAATGAGGAGAAAGACAGCGGAGGGAGCCACTTTGCTCGGGCACATCGCTGGATCAGATGGGCTCAGATAAGCAGAAAGCAGCTGCAGCACAAAACCTTAAGGCTTTAGAACTACTTTAAGAACTATCTTCAGCATAAAGAAGAACAAGGAGACCTGGGAGTGATGGCTTGAGCCCTGATCCCGAGTCTGTATGGGATTACATGAAGAGCATCTTTTCACACCTGCCTAAAGCTTTTGCACAGTATTGTATGTAATAATTAGAATGAACGAGATCTGTAAGTATTGATTATCTCTGACTTTTTCTAGCAGCTCTCATGAACATCCCATGGCCCATACAATTTTCTTCCTGAGCACAGTGTGGTAAATTATATATAAAGCCCAAACTTTTTTTTCCCCCTTTTAAATTGGGTAGAAAAGCATTAAAACCCCTGTCAGGTTTTCTTTGTCATTTAGGTCCCATTGGGGTGGATTCTCCTTCACTTCCTGTCTTGTAGAGACTGGTAGGACAGTTGTTTCCCTATTGGAAGATTATTACAGTACATTCTCGCTCTGGTGACAAGTGAAAACTTTGGAGGATCTTCATTCTTTTCACATGTCACAATAGCAATTGATTTTCTATCACTTTCAGACCCAGTGACAGTAGTCACCAATACAAATAGAAAAGGACGAATCTTAACATAAAGGGCATAGACAGCAATAAAACCTAACAGAGGTTCCAAATACACACATAAAAGAAGTTTGAGCTTTAGATAGAATGCAACCTTTACTCATGGCATCGTTTGTGGCTTCTGGGGGGGGGGGGGGCGCTAAAACAGTCTCAGCGAGGGGGAGATTTACAGAGTGCAAATTCTGGTGCACCTCTGCATGGAAACCAATCGGCTTCCAGGTTTTGTTGTCAAAGTTTAATTGAGCAAGCTGACGTAAGAAGCCGATTGGCTACCATGCACAGCTATACCAGATTCTTAGTGCCTCCGTTTTAGTAAATCTCCCCCACAGTGCCTACTATCAATGTGGGGGGTAGTTTATAGAATGTTCCCAGAGTATAGGTATACATTAGGAGAGTGATTTCCAACACAATTGAAGGAGTTACTTACTTGTTTAGCAGGTATATTGTTTTGTGGATCCGGGGAGCCAATATACTTAGGGGAATGGTTGAGGCTTAGGGATTCTGATGAAAGCAAGTCCATTGCTGCTTGAATCCAAGCTTTCTTGATAGAAATAAAAGATTAAAAAAATAAACAGAAAAACAATTAAACATGCTTAAAGTATAAAGTTGGTCATACAAGGAGCAAATTTTGGCTGGTTTGACGAACTGGAACAAAATGAAGCCATGGGTTGCCCAGTTAGCACCACTTCGCCTGTCATCTTTTTATTGAAGGAAGCAAGAACTGCTGGCTGGTCAAACATTGACTGTAGCCAATCAGCTACATGTTCCAGTATTCATGGTGTCGGCTGTCAGAATACAAGAGTCGGCCTAGGAGATTCCTCCATCAATGGCATTTAGCATAGATGAAGGTATCAAAAGATTTCTCTTGTTCAGGCCGTGGGTCTGAATGGGAGAAGCCTGTGAGTGTATGGCCAGCTCAACACTAGCCAACAATTTTGTATGGGTTCCAACAACCATGTACCTAAGAACTATGGCTAGGACCACCTGCGATTCTCAGCTTGCTGTGGTACTACAAATCCCAGCATGGTAAAGTTCTAGCTTATAGGTCATGGTGATAAGACTAGCTTGTGCCCTCATGCTCTTGTGATACTAGATGTCTCAGCACACCTTGCTAGGTAGAGAGCAGAATTCTCCAATACCACTTATAGCACAATGCAGGTTTTGCAAGTACATGAACACTTCTAAAGCACAAACTACCTGTGGGAATTAGTAATATAAAGTCTTCCACCCTGCAATACAATACCAGACCACTAAAAAGGCTGGTTCTAAGCAACATTGCCAATCAAACCTCTGCCTTCTGCAGCTGTGCCCGCTAGTATGGGAACAGCCAGCTTTTGTACCGCTCAAGTCAGCCAATCAGAGACCTGGATGTATAAGCCATGTTGCAGGGAATGCTCAGAAAGGATGTTAGCGTTCTGTAATTTCCACAAGACAGAATTCCTACAACTCTTTAGTTCAGAAAAAAACTACCCTCCTATTGATGTTCAAGTCATGTAACACACTGAGGGGTGAATTTAGTAAAAAATCATATATATATATATATATATATATATATATATATATATATAAGGGATAAGCGGTTAACATTAAATAATGGAGAATAAAGTGAAACTGTGAATATTCATGTGCCTGCAAAAATCCTGTTTCCTTCACACTGGTTCAAAGCTCTGCAATGCATCACCAGATGTGCGACTGTATTATATGCTTGTATTATACACATTAACATGCAGGGCATTGGGGCAACCCATACATTTTGAGTTGGCTGTTAATGCAACGCATGCCAGGCCCCACACTGTCATCCTCCTCTCAAGTCTTTAGGAAGCCGGTTCTTTCAATTGCAGATGCTTCCTGATGACACAGATGTGCAGCATTGTCAGGGGGCAGCTACAGGAACCAGAAGAAGACAGCTGCCCCCCTGTTGACACGTTGCAGCGCATGCACTTTTACAGAACCCCAAGGCCTCATGGGACATGTGATGGGTATACCTGGTGGCAGTGTGAAATTGCCTAGACAAGAATCCCAGAAGTACAGAGAGGGGTCCCAAAAAAGACAATACATAAATAAATGTGCAATTGTGGAAAAGGAGATAGTGGGCCTGAAATTATGAAAAGGGGGTATGGAGGGTGAAGGTTTGCGTTAACCTCCGTGGCGGTCTGATTATGTCAGCATTTTTGAATGTGAAAGTGGCACACGGTTTTGCATGGAACAGTAAATGGAGCTTATATAGTGAAAAACAGTATTTTCAAATCCATCAGACTGTTTTAATGTTAAATTTTAAAAGCAGCAGTGTTCTGTGGAATCAGCAAACCTGAGAACAGCCCCAATTCAGCATCAAAAGAGTGTTGCATACTTCTAAATACTGTATTTTAGTATATAAGCTCAGTTTATGGTTACAAATAAGAGTTAAATGCAAAACTCTGTGTAACAAGATATCCGCTTGGCGCTGTATCTGTACTGTGGACAAGGGCAAGGTATAGCAAGTGTCACGTCCATTACAAGATATGATGGTCGCCTTATCTGACGGAACACCGGCATCGGCCGGAGGACATTGGGGATCGCAGGGACAAGGTAAGTATCACTACAGTGTAATCCCAAGTGTGGCTCGGGATTACCGCTTTTGGTACTGAAAATGAACCCCAAGCCACACTCGGGATTACTGCCAGAAAGGTTAAAGCAGTAGTAAACCATGGAATTTATTTTTTACCTACAGGTAATCTTATAATCCTAAACGTGCACCATTTAGGAGATATTCTTGCGCATGCGCTCTGAAGGAACAGAATACCTGTGCCCTTCCTTCAGAGCTGTACGCCGCGGCTGTGATTTCTGTGTGTATGCTCGGAAGTGACATTATCGTGGCTCAGACAGATGCCTGGAGTCCCCGAACACGAAAGGAAGAGCGGGTGAAGATGAAATCCCACAGCTCAGTGTGTGCCAGGGCTAAATGCCAGTTCACACCACATGCAGTCCAGTGATGGTTTTTTCTGCATCACAAATGCATAGAACATAGTTCACGCCAGTGCAGTCAGTTCCAGGGCTTTCCTGTTCCAGCAAAAAAAAAAAATAGAACATGCTGCATTTTTCCTGTACTGAAACGCAGTAAACCACACCACAAAAAAAAAATGCACTGTAACGCACTGGACCGTAGTATAGCGGAAAAAAAAGAAAACAGAAAGAAAAAAAAAAAAAAAAAATAGCACCTGGAATGCACCCAGAAACGCATCAAAAACACACCAAAACACGTTTGAAATGCACATGCAGAAACGCACCTGGAACGGATCTGGAGTGTGTTTTTGTGCTGTGAACCAGTCCTAAAGGACAATTTTGTAGACCATGTTGTACCCAGATTTAGAGTCTAACATATAACATGGTTGCAAACAGATGCCCCCAAACTGCTCCTACTGACAGTGTGCAAGTGTTTTCTCCCCTGCAGCAGCTGTCACTTTTTAATTTTGTGTGGATGTGCAGCACAGCCACATCTACTCAATACATATGTGTCTGAATACAGGGAGTGCATCCCTGGTGGTGATCTCCACACTTGTAGTCTCTACAGTATTGAGAATTCCTCCAGTTCTCTATCTGAGAGTCAGGTATGGACATGGAGCTGGGGGAAGAGTGTGCAGGAGGCTGGCATTGCCACTTAAAGCAGGTGCAATGCTTTGCAGGTTCATTTGCAAAAAAAATAAAAAATAATAATGTTTGTGCTGCAAATATATGTGCATTATTATTATTGCAAAAGTTTGCATTAGCTTTCAACATATTGAAAGTGAACACAGGTATACCAACATTCACTTTACAAAGGGAACAGCATCTCCAACTTCAGCAAAGCAATCTCATAAGTGTATATTATATATACTCCCAGACTAACCCCCTCCTTTGTTATGTCTCTCATATCACTTCCTTTCCATGCAATATAACACACAGCACAGCCCATCACCTCCTTGTTGTTATTAGTACAACTCCACAGCTCCCAGCAGCTCCTTCCTCCGTCCGCTCTGTCTGCTTACACTTCCTGGTTGTGTGCTGCTGGTCACATGACCCAGCTTCTTCCAATCAGCATCCCTGATGTGTAATTCTTCTGTTCTCTCGGAAATTCCCGCCTTTACACCTTAGCTGAGCTGTAGTGATATGTACAGAAAGTCACAGACAATAATGGTTCCCTGTGTATACTAAAACACTGCATTGAGGTGTATTGCAGTGCTTTGTGTAAAAAAGTATGCACTGCACGTCTTCACCTCACGTTACATTTCAATAAAGTAAAATAAAAAAGGTTGACAGTGCCTTGCACTGTAACAATGCCCCTGACTAGGGTTGCCACCTCATCCCTTTAAAAAGGAACACATCTGAAATACACAGTGTCTGTGTCTGATTAAAGTGGTAATTAAACTCACTTGGTGCCTTACCTGCATTAAAGCGGATGGTTCACAAATAAAAAAATATTAAAAGCCAGCAGCAACAAATACTGCAGCTGCTGACTTTTAATATTAGGACACTTACCTGTCCTGGAGTCCAGCGCCGTCCGCAGCAGAGGATGAGCGATCGCTCATCACCCTGCTGCTCCCCCCTCCATCCACGGTGAGGGAACCAGGAAGTGAAGCGCTGCGGCTTCACTGCCCGGTTCCCTACGGCGCATGCGCGAGCTGCGCTGCGCCCGCGATTGTCTCCAGCTGTGTGCTGGGAGCCGAGTGTTCCCAGCACACAACGGGCGGGAGACGGGATGTGATGCAATGCCCGTCTTTTGCCCGTGAATGCTGGGCCGGAAGTGGGTGCAGATACATGTCTATCTGCACCCCCCTCCCCCCTGAAAGGTGTCAATTGTGACACCGGAGGGGGGGAGTGTTCGGATCAGCGGATCTTCACTTTAGGGTGGAGATCCGCTTTAAATTAGCCCCAGAACCTGTGTAATTCAGATGTGTTCCTTTTTAAAGGGATGAGGTGGAAACCCTACCCCTGACCTCCACTACACAATGGACCCCAGTCTACTACTATTTCAGCATGCAGGCTGGTGTGACCGACCCTTTAGCCAGCCCATACATTAGTCAGTTTTTTTGATCAATCAACGGGTTAACCGCTTCCTGACCGAATCACTTGGATGTACGGCAGCAAGGCGGGCCTCCTCCGCTGGATCACGTACCTAGTATGTGATCCAGTTCTTCTGGGATGGGGACGCGCACTGCCAGCGCCATGGCTGTGCTGTGATTAAACAGTGCAAGCCAAACATGGTGTCCTCCGACCCCCGCTGATCGGCAAGGAGAGACACAGAACAGAGTTCTCTCTATGTAAACAAGGCAGAGTTCTGTTTTGTCAGCAGGGATCTGATGGATTGTACATTGCTTGTAATAGGAAAAAATATGATTAGATAGATAGATAGATAGATAGATAGATAGATAGATAGATAGATAGATAGATAGATAGATAGATAGATAGATAGATAGATAGATAGATAGATAGATAGATAGATGTTCTAAGTAATTTTCTAGCAAAAAAAAAACACAGATTTTACATATAGGAGAGGAATGGCAGAATTTGACTGGTTGGCAAGTAGTGATGTCACCTCCTCCCCAATGTGGGTGTATTTCCTACCTACCTTAAAGAGGAGTTCCACCCAAATTTGGAACTTCCGCTTGTTCCACTCCTCACCCCCTTACATGTCACATTTGGCATGTAATTTTTTTTGGGGGGGAGTGGGGGCTTCAGTAGGACTGGGACTTCCTGTCCCACTTCCTGCTTCCGCCGAGGGGCTGGTAAGGCGATTAGGCGTAATCGCCTTATTTCAGCCCCTCCCTGTAGGCGATGGCCTAGGACACTGACAGATCCTAGGCAATCGCCTGTCCAATCAGCGGCGAGCCGCGTGCGCATGCGCAGTGCGGCTCGCGCATGCGCAGTGGGTGCCCGGCCGTGAAGCCGAAGGCTGTCACGGCTGGGTGCCCACAGTCGGGATGGAGACGCCGGCTGGGGAGGGGGGGGGGAGGAGCGGAGCCCCGGTCGGCGCGTCGCTGGAACGCAGGAGCAGGTAAGTGAGTGTTTATTAAAAGCCAGCAGCTACACTTTTTGTAGCTGCTGACTTTTAATAAACACAATTTTTGGCTGGAACACCCCTTTAAAGCAATAAAAAATAATATTTTTTAACAAGGAACATACGTTCCACATTAACCACTTCCTGTCCACACTATAGCCAAAAGATGGCTATATTGCAGGCTTACTTTGCCAGCAGGGCGTATATGGACATCCTCCTGCTGTGATCCCGTGATCACCCCCTGCATCCTGTGTTTTGATTATCAGTGCAGTCTCAACAGTGCCCACCAGTGCTGCCAATCAGTGCTCATCAGTGCTGTTGATCATCAGCGTACATCAGTGAAGGAGAAAGAATTGCCTGTTTGCAAAATGTTATAACAAACTATGAAAAATGTTTTTTTTGTTTCCAAATTTTTAGTATTCTTTCATTTGTTTAGCAAGAAAAAAAAAAAACTGTGGTGATTAAATACCACCAAAAAATTTGTGTGAAAAAAAAAAATTATACAAATTTCATATGAGCACAGTGTTGCATTTTCCTGAAAATTGCCCTTAAATTAACTGAAAATTGGCCTGGGCAGTAAGGGGGTAAATGTGGCCAGCAGGCAAGTGGTTAATAATTATGCTACCAAAATTTGTGTTTGCTGTAAATTGCCTCCAGAATTGCTCCTGTGTCTTGTCAGAGGCTGTCATTTTGCTCAAGCCCAGAGCCCCTGAGCAGCAGTAAATCTTTCAGTCCGTCAGCAGATCAGCCTCTAGTGGCTCTGATTTTCAGTACAATGCCCAAAAAAAAATGGAGTGAAACCGAGCATGTGCAGAGCAGGGTGAAAATGTATTACTGAATCATAAACAGTATAGGCACTTGAAAGGGGGACATAGCTGCAAAGGGGGACAGCCTGAAGTGATCTAGCAGGACTTTAAGCAATTAAGTAGGTAGGCAACTGGGCTCTCCATTATACTCTATACTCTACTCTAAGGCGGCGTACACACGATCGGATATATCCGATGAAAACGGTCCGCGGACCATTTCCATCGGATATGTCCGATCGGGAGTTTGATCCGATGGCGTGTACACACCATCGGATCAAATTCCCCGCCGCCGGAAGGCGCGGTGACGTGGCGGTGACGTTGACGCCGCCGCGTCACCGCAACGTCACCGCACCAGGAAGTAAAACACTTCCGCGCATGCGCCGAATCCATTCGGCAGCGGCGCGGCGGCGGTGGGAGCCGACATGTCTGCTGGTAAGTGTACTAACCAGCAGACATGTCGGGCGGACAGATCCCCACCGGATAGATTTCAAAGCATGCTTTGAAATCTGTCGGGTGGAGAAATCTGTCCGCTAGCCCATACACACGAGCGGAGATGTCTGCTGAAACGGTCCATCGGACCGTTTTCAGCGGACATATCCCCTCGTGTGTACGCGGCCTTAGAAAGACCCATGTGACACTCCACGTCACAGGAAAGCTGTCCGACATGGCACAGGTCGTAGATTTTGTAAGAGAGGTTAAGGTATTAGGGTGTGTATTTATTTGATGGGGAGTACTGGGTGATCGGTGTGATTGTTGGTAAACATTTCAAAAGCAAGCAATAAAATATTTTACCACATTCCAACTTTCAAGAGGTGAAAAGGGGATAACTTTAAGTGTAAAAATATTTAGATAAAAGAGACTGAAGAGACTCCATGACGAGGGATTGAAGCTGTCCCTGGAAAAATGTCAGTTTTACCAGCCTTCAGTTAATTACCTTGGCCATGTTGTCTCCGCTGAAGGATTAGCTACTGATAGGGATGAGTTTCCAGTTCGAGTCAAACCCATGTTCCACTCGAACCATGGCTGTTCGACCGTTTGCCGAATTTCGAACATTATGGGCCGTTCGCTCCAGATTCGAGTACCACTTTACGGCCCATAATTCACTGCGGCTTTACAGTGCATTGCTGGCTGATGATTAGCCAAGCATGCACTTTGACCCGCATGCTTTGGCCAATCATAGCGCGGAAAAAACGGAGAGCCATAATTGGCCAAAGATAGGGTGGCTGTTACGTACCTGGGTGTGAGCCTGAAGCGTGGAGGGAGACCTCCCGTACAACCCCGGCTCAGAGACCACTGGAGTGGAGACAGTGATGGTAAGAGCACGGTGAAGTAAGGGTGTCAGCTCTGGTGTTATCGCTGATGAAGCTGGGACCACTGGACAGGAAGCCGGTGATGCAGGACAGCAGGCTGGAGAATACAGGTGCGGGTCAGCAGAGCAGCCACAGCGGGTCAGCAGAGCAGCGGGCATAGATCAGCGGAGTCAGACAAGCCGGGTCATACACTTGGAGCAGTCAGCATAAGCAGTAGGCGGAAGAATAGTCAGAGTTCAGGCCGGGTCCAGGCAACGGGTAATCAGGCAGAATACAAGCAGAGTCGACGAGCCGGAGTCAGGATTGGAGAAGGAAACAGAGTCAGGGAGCTGGGTCAGATACTGGAACGGAATGCCTAATGCAATAACAGAACCACGGGGAACATATGCAGATCAAGCCGCGATGTGCAGCATACTGGCAGTGTCTTTTATAGGCAGCAGGACGCTGCGTATGACGTGCACCTAACGTGCACCTAACGTGCGCCTAACGTGCGCGCATGCGCGCAAACGCGCGCAACGGCTGTGCTACATGCACGCGCCTAGGTGCGTGCACGCCCACGGAAGCGGGCAGAACGTCCCTGACAGTGGCTTTGGCCAAATATGTCTCAGGGGGTTTAGTTTCACGCCCCAAACTATATAAGGCCGCCTGCGTGGCGGCCTTGTGTAGTGTGTTGCTGCGGTGCTTAAAGACAGACAGAGAGAGAGAGACAGTGTCCATTATTTTCAGTTAGATAGAGCAGGCAGGCGAGTCAGTTAGCTTCAGTGACAGTGTGTAGAGCATATACTGTATATGCATCCCAGGTGTTGTATATATATATATATATATTTATACACTGTATTCAGTTTACTGTAGCTATATCAGTTCCTGTTATTCTCTTCATAATATACTGACAGGCAGGCAGGTGATTGTGCTAGCTGCAGGATTTTCACTTAGTGTACTGTGTCCTTTGCACAGTGTGCACCTAAAGCTCACCTGAATACAATTGCTGGTGTTCTCTTACAAATACAGGCAGGGACCTGCAGTATTTTGATCTAGTGTCCTTTGCACAGGACTAGACATTACATTAAAGCCGCAAGCAGTTTTAAATTACTTTTTTTCCTATAGAAATGTCATTTTGTGCAAGGGAAAGTTCTAAGCACAGGAAATACATGCAACTTCACAGGCATACTATAGACACCCATCAGGTACGATATTTAAAGGAATATTTCATATTTTGTTTTCTGCAGTTTTTAAAACTTTTTTGCATTTATACATGTCCCCTGGGGCAGGACCTGGGTCCCCAGACCCTTTTTATGACAATAACTTGCATATTAGCCTTTAAAATTAGCACTTTTGATTTTGAACGTTCGAGTCCCATAGACATTAATGGGGTTCTAAAGTTCGCGCAAACTTTCAGTCCATTTGCAGGTTCTGGTGCGAACTGAGCCGGGGGCTGTTCGGCTCATTCCTAGCTACTGACCACCAGAGGCTGGAAGCTGTCACCTCTTGGCCAACGCCTACCAATGAAACTGAGCTTAGGTAATTCCTTTTGCTAACACTATAGAAGGTTCATTGAAGGATTTGCTAAAATAGCTTGGCCCTTTAATGAGTTGTTGAAGAATGAGGATGATGATGACAATGGTTCAACAAAACCCATGGAGCAAATCAGAGGACCCATGATGCCTCGAGAGTAAAGAAAAAAAGAAGACCAGTGGACTGACCAGTGCGAGCAAGCCTTTCTAACAACTGCTCCTGTTCTAGCCTATGCCAATCCAGCCAGTTGATGCCAGTCAAGATGGGCTAGGCAGGGTACTGTATCAGAAGCACAATGGACACCTGCGGTTGCTTATGTGAGCCGAAGTCTTGAACCTGCTGAGAAAAACTACCCTACTCACAAGTTGGAATTCTTGGCTCTGAAGCCGGCAGTGGTGGACAAGTTGAAAGACTACTTGTATGGTGCAGACTTCGTTGTCATAACTGACAACAACCCACTCTCGTATTTACTCACCACAGCAAAATTGTATGCCACCGGGCACAGGTGGTTGGCCCCTCTATCAGGGTTCCACTTCAGCTTAAAATACTGCCCAGGAATTGGGAACCAAGATGCTGATGCATTGTCGAGGAGACCCTATGACTTGGGGGTTTCTCCTAAAGAGTAGACTCAACTGACTTCAGAAAGGATACAAGCCTTGTGGCAGGGAGCAGAACATCAGGCCAGATGAACAACTGGGGCAGAAGTCCCTGTCTTTTTTTTGTTTATAGCGCAAAAAACAAACAAAACACAGAGGTGATCAAATACCACCAGAAGAAAGCTCTGTTTGTGGGGGAAAAAAAGACATCAATTTTGTTTGGGTATACTGGTATAGCATTGCAGGACCGCACAATTGTCAGTTAAAGCGACATAGTACTGTATCGCAAAAAATGGCCTTGTGGTTAAGGAATTGTAAACTGTAATATAATATTGTTTTAAGGTTTAATGCAGCTTTAACCCCCAATACTATTTCCCAAGAATTTACCCCCCCCCCCCCCCCCAACCATAAACACTAAGGCCTCGTACACACGAGCAGACAGATTTGTTCAAATCTGTCTGTCCGACAGATTTGAACAAATCTGTCTGCTGGGATTTTGGTTTGCTCGCGTGTACACACGAGCAAACAAAAATCCCCGCCAGCAGACGGCGCGCTGACGTGGCGGTGACGTGGCGGTGACGTTGACGCCACCACGTCACCGCACCAGGAAGTAAAACACTTCCGCGCATGCGCCGAATCCATTCGGCGGCGGTGCGGGACGACATGTCTGCTGGTAAGTGTACTAACCAGCAGACATTTCGGGCGGACGGATTCCCACCCGATAGATTTCAAAGCATGCTTTGAAATCTGTTGGGTGGCCAAATCCGTCGGCTCGGCCGTACACACGATCAAATCTGTCTGCTGAAACGGTCCAGCAGACCGTTTCCAGCGGACAGATTTGATCGTGTGTACGAGGCCTAACACCAGATTTGATCACCTTAAAATCTATTCTAATGCCCCGTAAACACGATCTGAATTTCCGATGGAAAAAGTCAGACGGAATGCAGACAACTGCGGTTAGCAAAATATTTCAATGCACCTCTCTATGTTATGTGAGATTTCAGTACTGGACCCCAGGCGTCACTTCAATCGGAGCACAGGGGTTTGGGGGTTCTCTACATCATCTCTCTCACACAAAGGAATGCGTTAAGCTACTAAGGGAGGACATATTACAACATGCGTCCAATCCTAAGCGTTAAAAGATTATAATGCACATAAAGATCCCAATGCACTTCTGTATGCAAGTGATTATCAGTACCGTACCACAGGCGTCACTCCAATCAGAGAACAGGAGTTTGGAGGTTCTCTACATCATATCACTTTAAGATAAAGGAATGCATTAGGCCACTAAGGGTGCAGGTATGAAATACAGTACCTTCAACCCTTAGCATAGAAAATTTAAGGTGAACATGTTCAGTAATTTAGAGCGTGGACCCATAAACAAGTAATAACTTATGTCAAGCACGTAGTAAATAGGTATAGTGAGGGCAACTAATATTTGAGTAAAAGAGGCAAATATAGCTCAGCTAAATAGGAAGTATGGGCCAGATTCAGGTAGATCAGAGCACCTTTGCTCTGGAGTAACGCATCTCATTTGCCTTACGCTGCAGAAATTTTAGGAGCAAGTGCTGTTATTCAGGAATGAATGAATGAATGAATGAATGAAGAACTTGTATAGCGCAGCACATGCGAAATAAATCGCCTCTGGGCACTTGCTCCTAAAGTTGCGGCAGCGCATCGCAAATGAGCCAGCGGAATTCAAATTGGGCGGGTACGGGGCGTGTAGTATTCTAACTATGCGCGATCCCGCGGCGAACGTACTGCGCATGCGTCGAGGGTCAATGCATCCCAGTGCGCATGCTCCAAGTTCTGTCAGTGAACGTCAATGACGTCACGTCCCCATTCATGAATGTTTTACGCAAACGACGCGATTTGTTTTTTTTCCGACGCGATGACGACGCCTATACCTAACATAGGATACTCCACTAGGGGGCTGCTTTATCTATACGCCGCGTATCGCTTACGGAAACGTCGTAAAGTCACTGCGTCGCGCCCGAAAAAGATCGTGAATTGCCGATTTCCGCTCATTAACATATTTTTTGAGCGTAAATCGGCGGGAACGCCCCCGGCGCCATTTTTAAGTTGAAGTAACGATGCGATGGCGAAATTCAATTACGCCGATCGCATCGGAACTCCAACCCGGCGTTTCTTGTTTTCTGGTTACAGAAAACAAAAACGCCGGCTTAAAGTGACAGTTAGGCTGGCGGATCCATTGATCCGCCAGCCTAACTCTACCTGAATCTGGCCCTATATGTTCCTTTAAGACACTTCACAGCAAGCAACTGAGGACACAACAGACAATCCCAAGTAGTATGTTAGTTCTTAGTAAGCCAGAGTCAATTACAGCAATTGATTAGAAGTAATATATGTAGCAGGTAATACTAGGCACTACAAGTAAAACAATTGCTACTTATCCGTTTGCAGAGCTTGAGTCTTGCTGTATGTTAGCAGCCGTGGGATTCCGTAGTGCAGGGGGTCAGGAAGGAAGATCTCTTTAAGGTGTCCCCAGAAATGACAGCATTACTGCAGTGAAGACATTAGCTAGATGGCCACAGAGTCCAGTATAGCAAGTTTTGTAGCATGGGGATTGATGGTTCCAGTAGTTCAATAGTAGCCAAGCCGGCTACGGCCGACAATATTAGAACCCCGTTTGAATGGGGCTGGAAACAATTATAGGCAGGCAAAAGGTGATTGAGGTGCAGTGGTGATCTGCAGCGCACTTCTGCATTCCAGGCTGGAACGCACGTGGTGCCGGGCAATGACGTCATCGCACGTTCGCCGTATGCGTTCCAGCGTGGAACGCAATACGGCGCCGCGAGCGCCTGTTACAGTATGCAAGACAGCTTGAACGGAATTCCGTCTGAGTTTATTCCGACGGAAACTCCAATCGTGTGTACAGGGCATTATGAAATTCAGATAGAGTTAGAAAAAGAAAAGAAAAAAATCAGTTTGTCTTCATTTTTCTAGGCTTGTCGTATTGTTGTACGTCATTGCGTTTTTGACGGTCAGAGTTGGGTGTGTCCGTGTGTATGCTAGACAGCTTGAACAGAATTCCGTCAGGAAAAACCCGCCTGAGTTTATTCTGACAGAAACTCAGATCATGTGTACAGGGCATTAATCTATGATCCTGGGCCAAAATGTTTTGTTTCATGTACTTAAACCATGCAGTACCACCAGGTACTTGGGCACCAAAATGGATGTGGCATAAATAACTGTTTCCTGTTTTTCTGTTTGTTTTCTTGTCAGTCTAGTTCAAATGCAAGTGAAAGGATCCTGATGTTTGAGGTTTGATCTCTTAACCTCTCCTTTATTGGGTGTTTGCTTTCTGACCGCTGACTCTCTCTTTATCTGTTTGATCTACCCTGCAGGTCCATTCCCATTACAATACTGTACTATTTTACTGCTCACATTCCACTGCCAGCAGCACGCACTGTAAGATCTGACACAGATTTTGGAGTGAATTATATGTTTCTGGTGTGTTCAATTACATTTAGCTGCAGTAAAACACACTAACCAGGAAGATAAAGACAGATTATACCATCCACTCATCTATAACTTCCCATTGTTGTCTATGGTTGAACAAAAAAAAAGAGATCCCACAGTTTCACACATTGCAGTAATCCAGATCACTCAGATTAGAAATCTCAGATTAGAAAAGAACAAATTGAGTCATACATCAGGTCTATTTTAAAAGAATTGTCCACCCAAATTTGATATTTCAGATTTTAGCGGGCAGTTAGGCTGCGTACAGATGATAAGACATGTCCGCTCAAACCGTTTCCAGCGGACATGTCTCATCGGATTTTGGTCCGATAGCGTGTACACACCATCGGACGAAAATTCCCTCGGGCTGAGGACGCGGTGACGTGGCGGTGACGTTGACGCCGCCACGTCACCACTCCAGGAAGTAAAATACTTCCACGCATGCGTCAAATCCATTCGACGCATGCGGGAGATTTCTGTCCGCTGGTTAGGCGTACTAACCAGCGGACATGTCGGACGGACAGGTTTGTAGCGGACAAATTTCAAAGCATGCTTTGAAATTTGTCCGCTGGACAAACCTGTCCGCTAGGTCGTACACATGATCAGATATGTCCGCTGAAACTGGTCGACGGACCAGTTTCAGCAGATAAATTTGATCGTGTGTACGCGGCCTTAAGCTGCATAATAATTTTTTCTAAAAAATTGTTTGTTGTTGTAACAGGCGCTGCCTTTTCCCTATTAACAGGCGTTCTGCGCACCTGTTACTGCCTATAGTGGGCACTTTTATCGCTGTAATGCGTTCCATGCTGGAACACATACAGCGCTCGCGTGATGACGTTATCTCCTGGCGCAGTGATGTGTTCCAGCTTGGAACGCGGAAGTGCGCCGTATCACGGCGGTTACCTGATTCAGTGCAATGCACTGCACCTGCTTACTAGCCTATAAAGGCATTCTATTATTCTGTATTATTCTGGTGTTCTATTATTCTGTAACAGCACTGGTGAACGTAGTGAACCACAACTGCGGATGCAAGGATTTCAATGCGCTTCTTTATGTAACACAGAGATGATGTATAGATCCCCCAAACTCCTGTTGCGAGGAATGACGCCTGGGGCCCAATACTGAGTTGTGGCATAGAGAATCGCATTGAAATCCTTGCATCTGCAGTTGTGGTTCACTAACTTCACCAGTGCTGTTACAGAATAATAGAATCTAAAATGAACCCAGCGGAGCTTGCGAACCATGTGGTCGCCCTTTCTCAAAGGGTAGACGCTCTCGCTCAAACTGTACAAACTCTGCAGTTGGAGAACCAAATACTGCAGGATTTAGTTGTGCAAAATCCCAATGTACCTCCTTTTCCACCTGAACCTAAGGTCAATCCACCTGCACCTATTAGGCCACGTACACACGATCGGTCAAAACAGATGAAAACGGACTGAAGGACCATTTCATCGGTCCAAACTGTGTGGGCCCCATCGGTCAGTTATCCTTCGGTCAAAAAAAAGAGAACTTGCTATAACATTTGACCTATGGACGCCTGACCGATGGGTCAAAACTGATCGTTAGTATGCAAAATCATCGGTTAAAAGGCCGCGCATGCTCAGAATCAAGTCGACGCATGCTTGGAAGCATTGAACTTTGTTTTTTTCAGCATGTCGTTGTGTTAAAACACGTAAACGCCACCGCGTTCTAACACGATCGGTTTTTTAACCAATGGTGTGTAGGCACATCAGACCATCAGTCAGCTTCATCGGTTAACCGATGAAAACAGTCCATAGGACCGTTCTCATCGGATGAACTGATCGTGTGTACGCGGCCTTACTGGTGATCGAAAGATCTACAGGGAATTCATTAATGCGTGTAAACTAATGTTTGAACTATGCCCTCGCACCTCCCCCAATGACAGGATTAAGGTACTTACCCTCATATCCTATTTACGTGATGAACCACGTGCTTGGGCAAATACCTACCTAAAAAAGGAGGATCCTAATCTAAATGTCCACAGTTTTTTGCAACTACTGTATGTCCTTGCTTTATGAAGATTTCAACAAGCAACTCACTGCAGAACATGCTATTAGGAATCTCAAACAACGTACAGGATCTGTTGAGGACTTCATAGCGCAATTTCAGAGGTGGGCCATTGAGACTGCGTGGAATGATACTACACTCCGTAATCATTTTCGTCTCGGCCTTTCTGAGACACTCAACGATGAGTTGGCTAGAGCAGATCTCCCCCAATCTCTCAATGATACCATACAACATGCTATCACAATAGATCGTAGGTTAAGAGAGAGACGATCTGAATCTTCATCAATTTCCACAGCACCTGTCCCTATACCTCAAGAATTGAGTCTGTCCCCTTTTGAGGAAGGAATGGACATTGTGACCGTGCAGCATTCCAGCAGTCGATCAAAGGCTACTGAATGATTTCCTAAAAGAGCTTTCAGGACATGTGCATAGTAGTGTGTCTAGGAGGACATACCATATTTGCTCAGTTGAACTATTGCAACATCGGAAAAATGTCGGATGACTACAGTACTTGCAAGATTAAGAGCTTATTCCTCTACGCCAAGCTCCAGAAAATTGTTTTAAACAGACCATTGTTTTTTTTTCCTTGGCCCTTGTTGTTTTTCCCAAAGGGCGAGATGAACTTATTTTTGGGGTTTCTCAAAGTTTTTTTACAGATATGGTCTAAAAAATGTTTTTACTGCTGAAAACCCCTTGCCCTCATGGGCCTCCACTTGAGATCCCCAGAGGGTATCTCTTAAGAGGGGGGTACTGTAACAGTTGCTGCCCGGGTCTGCACGCCTGTTACTGCCTATAGTGGGCGCTTTCAGCGCCGTAATGCATTCCAACGCTCGCACAATGACGTCATTGCCCGGCGCCGTGATGCGTTCCAGCTTGGAATGCGGAAGTGCGCCGTATCATGCCGGTTACCTGATTCAGTGCAATGCACTGCACCTGCTTACTAGCCTATAAAGGCATTCAATGGAGAATCAAACTGTGTTCTATTATTCTGTAACAACACTGGTGAACGGGGGTGAACCACAACTGCGGATGCAAGGATTTCAATGCACTTTATGTGACAACTCAGTATTGGGTCTCTTCCCCATTCTCTTGCTGTCTCCTCTGCAACTCCCATCCATCCCCTCTCTCCCTCTCCCTCTCCCTCTCCCTCTCCCTCTCCTATTCATCTCATCATCAGGAGCCTGTGTGTGCCGCTCCACACTTGCATGTCCCCACTTCCCCCTTTTATTCAGGCTGGCAGTGAGGAGAGGAGCTGCAGCACAGCGAGAGGGAGTACAATCCAGCGTTGAGATCCACACAACTGCACAGCCATTGACACCATAGCACAGCACACACTGACACTGCACAGCACACATTGAGACCAGTCTGTTCACAGTGCTCAGGCTGAACTGTTGGACACTTACATAGAGCACAAGGAGAAGAAAACTGCACAAACTGGAACAGACTGCCGCTCTCATGTCAGGGCAACTTTCAGTGAGCGCTGCACCGGAGTGGTAATTTTCGCAATCCTCCACCTCACTCATTACTTCCTGCTCACTGCTCTCCAGCTACATTGGTCAGGGGGAGGGGGGCAGGCTCAGAGAGGTCATACTGTTAGGTCCCATGACTTAATGAGGATTGTAAGAAGAGCACCTGTGTACTGCTCTGCCTGTGCGCGGCTCACCAGACTACTTTTCCCGAGCATGCACCTTTCCTCTTCGGCCACCAATCTCATCGGGACTCTAAGTGAAGGCACAGATTGGGGGAGATTGGTCATGCATCCCTGTCATCACTCGCCCCCAGCTTAAATCCACTCGCCAAATGCTAGTAGGCGAGTGGAAATTTTGAGGGCTGCATTACAACATGCGACCAGAGCTTAGCGTTTAAAAATATAATATGTACTAAAGGATTCCAATGCACAACTATACGCTAGTGTTTAGGAGTATTACATAGCGTTGTGCACTAGGCGACTAAGGGAGAATGTATAGAATATGTCATCCCTTAGCATAGTAGTTTAGGCGAACATGTTCCGCAACTTTAGGGCATGGGCCCATATACAAGTAGCACTTATGTCAGCACGTAGTAAATAAGTGTTGTAGTGACAACTAATAGTTGAGTAAGAGTAGCAATTATAGCTTAGGTACTTTGAGAGTACACATAGTAAATATAGAAGTCGTAGCGACAATAATTGCATATAAGCAGCAAATATAGCTCAGGTAACTATAACTGCCTGAGCTATATTGTCTCTCAATGTAACTATTGATACCTCAGCTATAATTGCCTCGATTTCAGCCACCATACATTTTGCTTGGCTCAAATCACATCGCATATGCAACAAAATGGAGCAGGACCCTTTTTCTCTGCACCTGAATCACACCCATGCAATGCAATTCTAACAATGCATTTGCGATCTATTTTGGGGTGTCATTAATCTAACATTGGCCCCCGCAGCAAATCCCATGTGCGATTGCCTTGCAGTGCAATGTGGGGAAACGCAGGGAATCTTGTGCTTTTTGTCGCATCACATCAGTGTGAACCAGGGCTCACAGTCTTTTAAGACCTACTGAGTTCCCTCGACTGCATAGGCGATATCCTGGAAAATCTAGCCTTTAGGATATTTGGATAACTTTTTTTACGTTTTTATCTGATATTTTTTTTAAGTGTCTATATCTAGTAAGCACTAAGGGCCAGATTCACGTACATCGGCGCATTTTTTGACTGGCGCAGCGCACCTCCTTTACGTTAGACTGCCGCAATTCTCCGTATTCTCGATTGTTTTGCGCAGAAAATAGCGCCTGTGCAATGTAATTTCAGAGGCGTAAGGCGGAGTAATTCAAATTGGGAAGGACGTGGGTGTGTTACATTGAAATGAGCCGTGACCCCATGCAAATGAAGGGCCGGCCGGCTCGCACATGCGCACATGAAGCAGACCATGGTCAGCACCTCTGTGCGAATGCTCACAACTCGGGAACGGCGCAATCAGTGAAATTGGAAGTGGACCAGGGCAACTTAGTGAACTACGCAGACAGCATAAATAGACAGACACAAACGCACTTCCTTTGCAAAAGTACACCCCATTGTATCCCTCCCTATACAGCAAGGTGCTTTTGTTCTGTTGTTTGTTGTGTTGTGATTTGTCTTTGTTATATTTGTGGACTGTTTGTTCTAGTGTTTGGTAGAATATATTTGAAAGTGTTTTTTGGTGACTGCTTGTGAGACTTTTTGGTTGATAGATTTTTGTTTGTTTGTTTTCTTGCTTGATTTTTCCTGCTTGTTTTTGTGAGTGATTTTTGCTGACTGTTTGGGAGAGAGTTTTTGTATGAGTATGACTGAGAGGAAGAGGAAGTTAAATTTTACTTTGGGGGAGAAACAAATTCTTGCCCGGGCCATTTCCCAATATGGGCGTTTTCTCCACGGCCCGGAGAGTGCCAACACCACCCCGGCCAGGAGGCGTGAGATCTTGCAGAACATTACTGACCAGGTGAATGCATAGGGGGGAGACCCGGACACGGTCGGGGATTGAAAAGAAGATCAATGACCTCCGGCGTCTGGTCAGAAAGAAGCTGGCCAAAATGGCAGCCCATGCCAGGGGCACAGGAGGGGGCCCACCATGCCCTGTTAAACTGACAGCGGAGGAGCGTGCGGTGGCCCACACCTTTCATAGACAACAGGTGGAGGGCCTGCCTGGCTATGACTCCAGTCATGAAGGCGTGATGGCAGGTAAGGTTTTTTGCCCTATCAGGTGTGTAGCATGTGTGGGGGAGGGGGTGAAAGGGAATATGTGGCAAGTGTGTGGATCCTCCAACCTGTGAATGTTTTGTGTCATCCACAGATGAGCAGGAGGGTGCTGGGCCATCTGGGCTGACCGCACCATCCCAGGGACAACAGCCTGATGAGGACCCCCCCGACAAGGCCAGAGTCCTCGGAGGAGGTTGAAGAGGAGGAGGTTGAGGAGGAGGAGTTTGAGGAGGAGGAGGATGTCATGTCAGCCAGTGGATTGCTGTTTTTGGAGGAGTCTTCCTGTCTGGCTGGCAGCAGCCAGCCCTCCATAAGGGCTAGCCCCTCCCACTCCTCCCCCAACAGGGCTCCTCTCCCAAGGGCCTCCCCTTCTCCCCGGCCACAAGCCTCGGCTGGAGGCAGGAAGTCATCCCAGAAGACCAGGGGGGTGGCCAAGCTTCTGCCCGCCAATCTGAGAAGGGACCAGGCCCTTCAGACCCGCCATCTGGGACAGGTCAGCCAGACTTTGGGGCAGATGGAGGAGAGCCTGTCCTCCATAAAAGATACGCTTGGGGACCTGGACTGCCACTCCCGGGCTCTTACAAACTGCCTAAACGTACTGCAGACTACAACAGCAGACGTTGGGCAGGATGTGAGGGCCCTCACCCAGGCTATCCAGGCCAACACGGCAACACTAGGTGCTGGCCGGAACAGAATTGCCGTGGCCTTGGAGGGCAGGCCGCCAGGTGGGCAGAGACCAGGGGCTGCTCCTCCTTCCCCGGATTCCCCCCCTCCCCATGAGTCTCCCCTGAGGAGCCGGGGCCGTGGCCATGGGCGCCACAGGCATTAATTTGTTTTCCCCCCTTTTTTTTTTTTGCTGGAATTTTTTTTTTTTGCTGGACATTTTTTTTTTGTGATGTGAATATTTTTGGAATGTGGGGGTGATATTCCTGCCGGCAAAGGGGTGTCACCCTCAGTTTTGGTGGAGAAGGGTTCCCCAGGAGCAGGGAGAAGTGATTCCCAGGTCCGTGTGAATGGTGTATGAATGTACAGTGACATAATTGGAGCCGTGGCGTGGCGTTGCTGCTCACAAGTCCAGCATGGTGGGCTTGTGCCAATCCAATTAGATGAGGATGTGATGTGTCTGTGCTAGGGACCACAGTGGCGTGCATGCATGCATTCTCATTGTGCCATGAATAATGTGTGTGTTTAACGTGCAAAGATGCCTCATGTGAGCTGTTTCCTGCCTGCTCTTCCCTCAGAAGACGGGGTAACCTCGGTTAGGGGGGGATTGTCTGGTTCAGGGGTCAGGTCATCACGTATGTCAATCTGCAGGCCCTTTCTCATTGCAAAGTTGTGCAGCATGCAACATGCACCGATGATCTGGCACACAAAGTTTGGGGAATACAACAGGGTACCCCCAGACTTATTCAGGCATCGGAAACCTGACTTCAGGAGGCCAAAGGTGCGCTCCACCACTGCACGTGTTTGGGCGTGGGCTTCATTGTATCTTTCCTCTCCTGGGGTTTGGGGGTTCCGGATAGGAGTCATGAGATGGGGTCCCAGTGCATATGCAGAGTCACCTGTAAGGGAAAAGACAGGAGGATGTTAGTAGTGCATGTGCCCCTTGTGATGTGTGCATCATGGGGGGGGGACAGTCATGCCTGCCACCCATGTCACTCACCAACCAGCCAGGTGTCCCCATACATGTTCTGTTCGAATTCCATTCGGATGGGGCTCTGATTGTAGATGTAGCTGTCATGGCTGGATCCGGGGTGTTTGGAACGGACGTGCCATATGAGGCCTTGGGCATCGACTATCACCTGGACGTTGATTGAATGCCAATGCTTCTGATTGCGGTATATGTGCTCTGTCTCATGGGGGGGCTGGAGTGCCACATGTGTGCAATCAATGGCCCCCACGGTGCGTGGGAATCTGGCAATTCTGTAGAAATCTGTCATTGCCTTCAGCCGCAGCTCCTCAGTGGTGGGTTTGATGATTTGGTTGGCCATGCGTCTGAGGATTGCAGGGACAACCTGGTGCACACATCTGCTCACGGAGGATTGTGACATCCCAGCCACCACTCCACTTGTTCTTTGAAAAGAGCCACTGGCAAGGAAATGGAGTGTTGCCATGACCTTGACCAGTGGCTGCACTGCATGTGAGTGGTGTGTTGGGCTGGTGATGTCCTCCTGCAAGGTTATGGTTAATTCCAGGATGGCATAAGGGGTGAATCTGAAGATACGATACACCTCAGAATCACTCATGCCAAAGAGGTCTATGCGTGTGCGGTATATCCTCTCCCGTGCCCTCTCCCGTGCCCTCTTTCCGTGCCCTTATCCGTCCCTGGCATGTTGGCATACAGATTGTTGTGCAACACGTGTGACTGCTCAGCTCCTCACTAACAGCGTTGCTTTCTCTGACATGTAGACGAATTGTCTCATTTTATACCACCTTTTATATGGTCTAATTTTAGACAGGCCGTGCAGCTGTTGCGCACAGCGCGTAGCCTGCGCTACACCGACGTTCTTTTGTGGATCCCCGTAACTCCCTCATTAGCATATTTGAATAGCAAATCAATGGTGTGTCTAGCGCAGTTTTGCGCGGACGGATGCGCCTGTCTATCGAAATTACGCTGGACAAAAAAAAGTAGATTTCTTGCGTATCTCGTTTTGGGGATGCGGAGCATCGAAACGCATGCGCAAATTTAGACTTACGCCGCGCATCTCCTGTAACGCCAGCGTAATCGCTCTGTGAATCAGGCCCTAAGTGTAAAACCACTTACATTTTTGTTTTTGCAAATATAATTTTTTCAGACACAACGGTCAATAAACTAAAATCATTGATTAATCTTAAACACAGACATATACAAGACTGTTGAAATACTAAATGGAAGCAGACAACAAATGTGGAACAATAATCTCCATCATGGAGGAGAAGATAAGGATACGTTATGAGTTATTTAGATAGATGTTGATGTCCCATTCTTCAGAGTCTAATTACTTGTAGTGGAAGACAGTCCAACATGATGAGCTGTATGTGGTTATGTTTTAACATGTCTGTAGATAAGCACATGAATAATAGCTTAATTGTTACTGATGTGATGCTCACGTGGTGAAATGTAAAACTGCATGTGAACAGATTTATTGAGCCCACAAAATATCTCATACACTTACATTACAGCTTAAAAGAGAGCTCCAGGTAAAACAGATGCATTAAGGTATATACTCAAAAAATAACTATTTATGTAAGTGTTTTTACAGAGAATTTCAAGTTATATTTATAGTACATGAACTTATGTTATATGATATGATGTGCAAGATGTTGTATACTCTAGCAACCATTCAGCAGAGTGGACTGTGTACATTACTCACTCCTGACCCCTGCACTCTATACATGTTGCACTCCTCCACTGCACTCTGTATATTACACAGTCCTAACCCCTGCCCTCTCTTTATTACACCCTCCTGACCCCTGCGTTCTGTACATTAAACATTACTGACAGGGGTCAAGTCCTGGGGAAAAAAGTGTGGGAACTCCCACCCAAGATCCACTCCCCCACCAAAAAAAAAATTATACGCTCATATGCATAATTACTTAACCGCATGTTTTTTTTTTTTTTCGATCCACTGTACCTTAATAATCCGTTATGTTCCTGGCCGCTTCCTGTATATAGATTCATCAGGGGTAGTGTGCGGGTATTCCGTCACTTCCTCGATGCCACAATGTCTCCTGGGAGCTTTTGTCATTGTTCCCAGGAGACATTGCGGAGGTCTGCCGCGAGTTATTGGGGGATTTAGAAAGAACTTCAAGCAATAATATAAAGAATTTCTAAGGTTCGCCTGCCCCTGACAGTAACTCGAGCTGGGCATCGCCGATTAGTGAAGGATTGGCTTGGGCAGCTCGGCTGCTCTCGGCTGCTCTAGTCCTGCAAAGGGAACTGAGTTCCTGCTGTGAAAAAAGTGCAGGGACGCCGTTCCCACGCGTTCCCGCAGGACTTGAGCCCTGATTACTGACCTCTGAACTATGTACTTACCCCTGACTTCTGTAAAGCAGTGTTTCTCAACCTTTAACAGTGAAGTACCCCTGCAGGTCTAAAAAAAGTACCCCTGTCTCAAAACAGTAATTTCTATTGTTTGGATGTCATAGTTTCTGTGTGTGTGTGTGTAATGTCAGCAGGGCCAGATTAAGAACATCATGGGCCTGGTGCTGAGGATTTTGGTGGGGCCTTTTATAAATAATAAATAAATGCGTGAGAATCACAGCGCAGTCTGGAGGGCCCAGTCTGAAAATTTAAGTGTACCCTAATGTGCTAATATGCTTTGCATACTTGAACATTGTGGCATAACCTACCCCAGGGCCTCTAAAAAGTAGTAATGTCAGGAAAGTTTACTACCGCTTTAATATCACAAGATCCCAGAAACCTCTCTTGGGGCCCACTACTGACCCAGTGGCCCTTGGGCAGTGCATAAGTGCATAGTTGCCAACCAGTGCCGGCCCAAGACATTGTGCTGCCTGGTACCAAGAATAAAATGCTGCCCCCCCCCACAGAAAAAATCACATTGTATAAAGAGGACCTGTCATGGCTCTATTCTAGTGATTAGGAACAGAGATCTCTCTCCTCCTCCAGTCAGTCCCACCCCCCCCAGTTATAAACACCTCCCAGGGAACACATTTAACCCCTTCCCTGACAGTGATATTTACACATTAATAAGTGCATTTTAATAGCACAGATCGCTGTATAAATGTAAATGGTCCCAAAAATGTGTCAAAAGTGTCTGACCTGTCCACCGCAATGTCGCAGTCTCGCAAAAAAATCACTGCCATTACTAGTAAAAAAATAAATAAATAATAATAAAAATGCTTGAAGTGCATCATTTCTATTATTACATTGTTATATGAAATAGTTCAACTCACCATATTGCAGAATCAGTAGGAGCCCCGAGTGTGTCACTTGCCAACGTCACCTGCCTTCAAATGCGGATTGTCACTTGCCGCGTCACCTGATGCGGGTTGTTACCTGCCATACATTGCAGATTTTTACTTGCCACAATGTCACACATTGAGGATTGTCACTTGCCACCTGCAACACAATGCAGATTGTTACTTGTCACGACGCCACCTGTCACACATTGTCACTTGCCACAACGTCACCTGCCACGCGTTGCAGATTGTCACTTGCCATGTCACCTGCCACACATTGCGGATTGCCACTTGCTGTGTCCCAGAGTAAAGGCAGGCAGCAGAGAGATAATGTAATCTCTCTGCTGCCCGACACAGTGGGGGCCGAACTGCAATGATGCAGAGTGGGTAGTGAGAGATGATGTCTTCTCTCTGCTGCCCCGCCCGCTGATTGGCCAGCAAGCCAGCTCACCCGCTGATTGTCCCACCCGCTGACTGTTCCCCTGTTCTGCCCAGGTGAATGGAGCGTGCTGGCAGAACAGGTAGAGCGGGCTGGCTGGCGGGTGGGTGGGCGTCAATTTGCCTCACAGTGGAGCGTGGAGCCGGCAGAACGGGTTGGCAACAATTTGTCTCACAGTGCAGCGGGGTGTGGAGCGGGCTGGGGCCGGAAATTTGCCCCTCAGTGCAGGCAGGGCCGGTGATAGGCAATTTGGCGCCTGACAGGAAGATGACAGGGGTGGGTGGTAGGAAGATGACAGGGAGGATGTAGATGACAGGGGTGGGTGGTAGGAAGCTGACAGGGAGGATGGAGATGACAGGGGTGGGTGGTAGGAAGTTGACAGGGAGGATGGAGATGACAGGGGTGGGTGGTAGGAAGTTGACAGGGAGGATGGAGATGACAGGGGTGGTAGGAAGCTGACAGGGAGGATGGAGATGACAGGGGTGGGTGGTAGGAAGCTGACAGGGAGGATGGATATGACAGGGGTGGGTGGTAGGAAAATGACAGGGAGGATGGAGATGACAGGGGTGGGTGGTAGGAAGCTGACAGGGAGGATGGAGATGACAGGGGTGGGTGGTAGGAAGTTGACAGGGAGGATGGAGATGACAGGGGTGGGTGGTAGGAAGTTGACAGGGAGGATGGAGATGACAGGGGTGGGTGGTAGGAAGCTGACAGGGAGGATGGAGATGACAGGGGTGGGTGGTAGGAAGCTGACAGGGAGGATGGAGATGACAGGGGTGGGTGGTAGGAAGCTGACAGGGAGGATGGAGATGACAGGGGTGGGTGGTAGGAAGCTGACAGGGAGGATGGAGATGACAAGGGGTGATAAAATGTATGACATGCTTTAGAGGTAGGGTGGTGGGATCATAATGCCACTGGGATGCCAGGAACAGGGGGATGACGAGGAGCATGATGATGACAGGAGACTGTAAGTGGCATCACAGCATTAGGGCTGTCTGTGAGGTCATCACAAGCAGCTGGTAGCAGGGATGTTCGGGCGCCCTTGTTCAGGGAGTGAAATCGGATTCTGTCAGTGTCAGGCAGTGGACCATCATGCACAGTACCTCGCCAATGATCCCGCTGCTCTGGCAGGTCTTCTACACTATGGCCGTCCATCCTGAAAGGGGGCAAGGAGCTGCTCAGCATTATCCGCGCTTCTGCACATGGTACTTGGTAGGAGATCCGAGATTCGCAGAGCACGGGAGAAGGGGAGGAGCCAAGGGAGGGGAGCACATGAATCCACCTACTGACCAAACAATCGGATGATTGAGGTTGCGACAACCTCCCAGCGCCGCCTCCTCTTCCTCCACAGGACTGCGCGGGGCAAGGAGTACATTATGTCACACATTAAGTGCAGGGGGAGTGGAGTGGGCGGAATGACATGGCGGGCGGGCGGCAACTTGCCGCTCCCCTTAAAGTGCTGCCTGGTACCAATGGTACCACCCGGTCCCATCATAGGGCCGGCCCTGTTGCCAACATTTAAAAAATTGTTTTCAGGGACACTTTTTCACAAGTGCTATATTTAGAGTAGCTGAGATCCCCGATGTTCCTCTGTACATCACAGTAGTAATCACAAAATTAAATAAGTTCTAATAATGGAACAGAACAAATATGAGAACTGAGATTTCCTTTAGTTGAACTAACAAAAGTGTGTCCATTCTAGAGCTGGTAACATTGAGGGTATTCAGTATCATTTTAAAGAACTGTTTTTGTGGGTAAGCGACATAGGGGAGGAGTACGGACGGTATATAAGTGGGAAGTATGTGCAGGTGAGTGAGAGGAATGTGGAGGGTCTAACATTGGGCACTATGTACAGGAGAAGAGTGCAAAGGGTACGGCAAAAGGCACAATGTACAGGAGAGAAGTGTGGAGGGTATGACAGTGGGCATCATGTACAGGAGAGAAGCATGGAGGGTACGACAGTGGGCAGTATGTACAGGAGAGAAGTGTATGACAGCAGGCACCATGTACAGGAGAGGAGTGTGGAGGGTATGACAGTGGGCACTATGTATAGGAGAGGAGTGTGGATGGTATGATAGTGGGCACTATGTATAGGAGAGGAGTGTGGAGGGTATGACATTGGGCAGTATGTACAGGAGAGCAGTGTGGACGGTATGATAGTGGGCACTATGTATAGGAGAGGAGTGTGGAGGGTATAACAGTGGGCAGTATGTACAGGAGAGGAATGTGGAGGGTATGACAGTGGGCAGTATGTACAGGAGAGAAGTGTATGACAGTAGGTACTATGTACAGGAGAGGAGTGTGAAGGGTATGACAGTGGGCAGTATGTACAGGAGGAGTGTGGGGGTATGACAGAGGGTAGTATGTACCAGTGAGAAGTGTGAAGGGTATAACAGTGGGCAGTATGTACAGGAGAGAAGTGTGGAGGGTATGACAGTGGGCAGTATGTACAAGAGAGGAATGGGGATGGTATGATAGTGGGCACTATGTATAGGAGAGGAGTGTGGAGGGTGCGACAGTGGGAAGTATGTACAGAAGAGGAGTCTATGACAGCAGGCAGTATGTACAGGAGAGGAGTGTTGAGGGTATGATAGTGGGCACTATGTACAGGAGAGGAGTGTGGAGAGTATGACAGTGATCACTATGTACAGGAGAGGAGTGTGGAGGGTATGACAGTGGGCACTATGTACAGGAGAGGAGTGTGGAGGGTATGACAGTGGGCACTATGTACAGGAGAGGAGTGTGGAGAGTATGACAGTGGGCACAATGTATAGGAGTGGAAGGATGTTTAGGGACTGCGTAGTGGTTAAGCGGGTCATACATGAATTGAAATTACACCAATTATGCAGAGACCAGCCATAGTCGATCTATGAATGGGCTAGCTGGTTTTACACAAGTCAATCTATTAATCGACTTGAGTACAACCAGCCTGTTTTTCCAAAAACAATCAGTGCTGCCAGTTATAGATAGCAACACTGATCATTGTACTCACTGGCAGAACACAATAACACTACAGGAGTGATTCCCCCATCTACAGGTAAGCAGGTGAGAGGGTGTGTGGGGACAGGCTAGGGAGAGATACCAGTCAGTGGCTGGGTAGGCACTGGCTAGTATCAGAGCCAGATACACACAGGTTACATATGTCGCGATCGTTAGAGCGAGAGCAATAATTCTAGCACTAGACTTCCTCTGTAACTCTAAACATGTAACCTAAAAAATGTTTAAAGCATCGCTTAGGATACCAAAAAAAAAAATTGTGCTAACTTTAGTGTTTTTTTAATGTATGAAACAGTTTATTTCCAAAAAAACATGTTTGAAAAATTACTGCGCAAATACAGTACCGTGCTAGAGCTGCACAATTAATCGTTAAAATTGTGATCTTGATTCAACCCCCCTGACATCTCCAATGCAGAGTTTGCTGATTCTTTCATATAACAAGTGGAGAGACTTTCAGCTGTCAAAAGAAAATATCTGGACAGTCTGCTAAGTTCTTAGCAGGAAACATTGTAACTAACGCTTTCTTCTTATATCAAAGGGATAAACTTCTGTGTGTAAAGAAAATATCTGACTGTCTGCCAAGTTTGTAAACAACATGAAACATTGTAATCAACTTCCTTTTTAGATCAAACTTCTGTGTGTAAATGCAAGAAATGTAACCACTTAAAGTCCAACACTTGTTTAGGTTAAAAAGCAATATTTTTTGCTAGAAAATTACTTGGAACCGCCAAACATTATATATATTTTAGCAGAGACAAAAATGGCAATTGCTGCAATATTTTATGTCACACTGCATTTGCCCACTTCATTGAATAATAAAAACCATAAAAACAAAACAGTAAAGTTAGCCCATTTTTATTTTTTTTTTCATTATAATGTAAAAGATGATGTTATGCCGTACGAATCGTGAGAGAATCGTGATCTATCTTCTAAGCAAAAAAATTGCAGTTGTCGTTTTAGCCAGAATCATGCAGCTCTATACCGTGCAATGCAGGCTGGTCAGTGCATCCTTACCTGTGCCCATCAATGTAGCCTAATCAGTGCCCATCAATGCAGCCTGATCAGTGCCCATTAAAGCAGCCTCATCAGTGCCCATCAATGCAGCCTGATCAGTGCCCATCAGCTCAGCCTCACCAATGCCCATCAATGTAGCCTCACCAGTGTCCATCAATGCAGCCTGATTAGCGCAGCCTTACCTTTGCCCATCAGCTCAGCCTTACAAGTGCCCATCAATGCAGCCTTACCAGTGCCCATTAATGCAGCCCAATAAGTGCCCATCCATGCAGCCTGATAATTGCCCATCAGCACAGACTTGCCAGTGCAGCTTTACCCGTGCCCATCAATACAGCCTGATCAGTGCCCATCAGCTCAACCTTACTTGTGCACATCAGCACAGCCTTGCCAGTACTCATCAGCGCAGCCTTGCCAGTGCCCATCAGCACAGCCTCCCCAGTCGCCATTGCCCATGAGCCGCCACCCGCCGGTTTACACAGAGCGGGGATCTTCCGCTGCAGTGTCTACTAAGTCCCGCCTCCTGGACCGGTGACTCTTACGATGAATGTCTCATGTCTTGGTATTGGACCAGGGTGACAGCCATCATAGCCAGAGGTGGGACTTCTATGTCACTGGGCCGCACCGGGTAATCAGCCCCATCAGCCCCCCCTCTCCCGATGCCGCTGGTGACGCCGGCTCTGAGCAGCTTACATGCTGCCCGTGGCACCACGTGTTGAGAAACACTGCTGTACAGTACATACATCTGACCCCTCTCAACATTACATGTTCCTGACACCTCCATTTTGTAAATGATATACACATATTTGACCCCCTTTCTCTGTACAAGTTTTAAAACCTTACCACTGTTGTCACATTCAAATTTCTCCAGAGCACACTGTGCATTTCACCTTGTTTTGCTATGAGGTGCCCTAGTACTGTCAGGTTGAGGAGGCCGCAGTTATTTCCACAGTCATTCAGTTCCTAGTTCATAATCTTGGACCCCCTGACACTTCTGTCTGTAGCTACATTGGAAGAATCTTGTCTCACTTCCTTACTTACTTTCCATACATGAAATGATTGGTGTGGTAGTCACTGGGACAGTGATTCTAACCCATCTCCACTCTAGCAAAAATGTGAAGTGGGGTTCACCGCTCCAGGGAAATCCCAAGTGCACTCGTGGATCAGTCCAGGTATATGCGGGTGCTGGCAATGCACTAGGCAATGGAAATAACAAAGAACGGATGGACGGCCGCACACCGGAAAACTCTGGAGTTGTCTTTATTGAAAAAGCATAAGCAGGCACCACAGATACACAGCGAGAATCAAAAAACCACCGATGCGTTTCACACTTGGCCATGAATAAGCACTAACCAAGTGTGAAACGCGTTGGCTGTTTTTTGATTCTCGCTGTGTTTCTGTGGTCCCTGCTTATGCTTTTTCAATAAAGACAACTCAAGAGTTTTCCGGTGTGCGGCCGTCCATCCGTTTTTTGTTATTTCCATTGTCTAGCAAAAATGTGTTTTTGTTTTTTTGGGAATAGTTTTTATCACTTCCTGTGCTGACAGGACGTGGGGGGGAAATCTTTCTGAAAGGGAACGCAGACAGCAAAGTCAAAAGTGGCTCCAACCTTTCCTAACTCTAGCAAAAAAATAAAATAGGCAGATCTTTAACCTATCATTAAATGTCAATATCTGAATTTGACCTGATACAAGCCTATTACAGTCTCTGTACAGCAGAGTTGGAATGTGGGGGGGGGGGGGGGAGCAGTAGCACAAGGAGACAATCTTTTCATGTACTAATAACAAGCATGCTGATAGGTAGAGGGAGCAGCGTGACAAAGGGATGCGGTCACCATTGGGCTGCTTTCCCTTTCACTGTCTAGTAGCAGGCTGGGGTGGATCCAGGATGACCTGGGCTCAGAGGACGTGGGTTGGATGATGCTGCCCATCAAACTAAGGACATTAAGCTACAGAACTGCAGGGGAAATAGCTGGTTTTGTTCTTTTAACTTTAACGGGCTATTCACTTGTATCTTGGTATTATCGGCTGGAGTACTGCTTTAATGTTTTTCAGGGGTAGAAAAATAGAGCAAATATACATTTGATATTGTCTTACTTAATATTATTAAACAGTGAATATTCAGATTCATGACTAGTGTGACAGACTTAGATCCTCCTATGTCTAGGGTCACCTTATGTCCAATAGGGCCATAGGGTGACTAAGAAATTATATCAAATTCTATGAGATGGGACATTACTGATAAATCATGTATGGCAGGATATCTTGAAATCTCATAGAATTTGATATAATTTCTTAGTCACCCTATGGCCCTATTGGACATAAGGTGACCCTAAACATAGGAGGATCTAAGGCGGCGTACACACGATCGGATATATCCGATGAAAGCGGTCCGCGGACCATTTCCATCGGATATGTCCGATCGGGAGTTTGATCCGATGGCGTGTACACACCATCGGATCAAATTCCCCGCCGCCGGAAGGCGCAGTGACGTGGCGGTGACGCGGCGGTGACGTTGACGCCGCCGCGTCACCGCCACGTCACCGCACCAGGAAGTAAAACACTTCCGCGCATGCGCCGAATCCATTCGGCAGCGGCGCGGCGGCGGTGGGGGCCGACATGTCTGCTGGTAAGTGTACTAACCAGCAGACATGTCGGGCGGACAGATTCCCACCGGATAGATTTCAAAGCATGCTTTGAAATCTGTCGGGTGGAGAAATCTGTCCGCTAGCCCATACACACGAGCGGAGATGTCTGCTGAAACGGTCCATCGGACCGTTTTCAGCGGACATATCCCCTCGTGTGTACGAGGCCTTAGTCTGTCACAACTAGTTCTCTTTAACCACTAGCCGACCAGCCGCCGTGGTTCTACGGCGGCAGGTCGGCTCTCCTGGGCGAGAGCCCGTAGCTCTACGTCGGGACATTCGCGGCCGCTAGGGGGTGCGTGCGTGCCCCCCGCTCGCCCCCGAGTCCCGCGCGCGTGCCCGGCGGCGATCGCGCCCGCCGGGCACGCGCGCGGGACTCGGGGGCGCGCTCGTTCGTTACAGAGCGGGAAACGAGAGCTGTGAGTGTAAACACACAGCGCTCGTTCCTGTCAGCGGGGGAAACTCTGATCTTCCGTTCATACAATGTATGAACGGAAGATCAGTGATTCCCCCTAGTGAGGCCACACCCCCCCATACAGTTAGAACACAAATAGGAACACACTTAACCCCTTCCCCGCCCCCTAGTGTTAACCCCTTCACTGCCAATGGCATTTTTATAGTAATACAATGCATTTTTATAGCATTGATCGCTATAAAAATGCCAATGGTCCCAAAAATGTGTCAAAAGTGTCCGATGTGTCCGCCATAATATCGCAGTACCGAAAAAAAACGCTGATCGCCGCCATTACTAGTAAAAAAAAAATATTAATAAAAATGCCATAAAACTACCCCCTTTTTTGTAAACGCTATAAATTTTGCGCAAACCAATCAATAAACGCTAATTGCGATTTTTTTTATGAAAAATATGTAGAAGAATACGTATCGGCCTAAACTGAGGAAAAAAAAAAATTTTATATCTTTTTTGGTGATATTTATAATAGCAAAATGTAATAAATATTGCATTTTTTTAAAAATAGTCGCTCTATTTTTGTTTATAGCGCAAAAAATAAAAACCGCAGAGATGATCAAATACCACCAAAAGAAAGCTCTATTTGTGGGAAAAAAAGGACGCCAATTTTGTTTGGGAGCCACATTGCACGACCGCGCAATTGTCAGTTAAAGCGACGCAGTGCCGAATCACAAAAAGTGCTCTGGTCTTTGGACAGCAATATGGTCCGGGGCTAAAGTGGTTAATAGAACCCCCAAACATAATATATTTTCTAAAACAAAGGCCCAGGGGAAAAAAAATGTTGGTTGTTGCAATTTTTATGTTACACAATATTTGCACAGTGGTTTTTCAAACACAAATCTTTTGGAAAAAATACACTTTAATTAATTTTAGTGCACACAAACACAATATAATACCCTAATGTTTGGTTATGCCAAGTAAATAGAAACCTACGCTTTAAAATTGCACTCACCCATTTAATTGCGTTTATATTTGCAAGAAGGACTGACGGGTGAGCACAGGGGGACAGGGCGCTTGAATTTTTTCATATTTCATAATTTTTTTTATTGTTTTTATTGTTTTTCACGCTTGGTTTCCCAGACCATAGAGCACAGGGGGGACGGGACACTATTTTTATTTTTCATTATTTATTTATTTTAATTTTTTTTAATTTTTAGTTTCATAGACCATAGAGATGATCAGGAAACTTCTGTTCCTCCCTCATCTTTATGGTAAGCCAGAGGTCCAGCGGCTATTTAGCCGCTCAGATCACTTTTACATTATTCAGCATCGCCTGCTGAATAAAAGATACCAGGTCATGACTGCAGCTCAGTGGAGGCCCATCCATTAGGGGTGTACGGGCACCATCCCCCCTATCCATGCATGAATTTCAATCGGGGGTTTATTTTTTTCGAAACACGTGATGAGAGCCAGGGGCTCTAATAGGCTTCAAGAAGGGTCGTCTAAAGCCCACCCAGTTGTGTGACAATAGAAAATTTCACTGTAAGACTGATTCTCCTCCCGTCCAATCAGGAAGCGTCACCTGATTGGCCAAAAGGGGATCCAATTGGCTGCCAAAAGAACCCCCGCCACCCACTGGCCGGAGTGTTGCCCGCAAGATGGGGTAAGTGCGTGGCCCCAACTACTCAACTACTGACTGAGCGACCCGGTGGAGGGGTACCACCTGTGACCCGGCCGAGACCGGCTGACCGACCGGGGGGGGGGGGGGGGGCACTGCTGCAGCTGCAGTCATGACCCTAGTTAAATCACTGATATGGCTATGTCCATATGGGGTAAGTGGTTAAGCAATGTTAGCAATATGTTACTTTATTAAAATGCTCTAATCACATCTAAAAGTACAACCATGGAGGTTGTCCCAGCTGCTCTGCTTACAGCAACCTTTGTAGTAGGTGTAGTAGGTGGTCCATCCAATATCCTACAACAAGCAATATTATCTCTAAAAGGCTTTTTTTAATTTAAACACCATGCAAGCACATTTAAAAAAATACAATGCAAAGCAAAGGGGGGGTGTTATTTTACAACCAGATCTGAAATTTCACATATTGCTGTAAACTTGTGGATATCACCCAATGGCATGTGATATATCTTACAGTATAATGCACGCTCTGCACATTTTCAGCGCTGCAGGCGAAAGGTGGAGTGTTAGTAAATGGTTCGCCATCTGCTGCGGTCATTTCGGAGCTACTCTTCATGGCTTTAGGCAATGTTTTTGCTGGCAGCTGACTTCCAAACAACTCACTGCGACCGACTTTGTTCTGACTTGTCTCCTGCCTTCGATAAAGATGCTATCGATAGAAATACTGTCTGTTTTCCTTCCACAATGAAACTACAACAAAGCTTTGTTTAACGGGTGAGATCACACATAACCTTGAAAAACTGAATGTGGTTAAAGAGTGCCCCTATTTACACCAGAGTCATTTGAAGTGCGTTTCCAGAATTCCATTCAATTTCCATGTTATTCTATTGTTCCCGTTCACATCTGAGCAATGTATTGGCAATCAATGCTCAGAAAAAATACAGAAGCTTTTTTGGGGAATGATGGCACAATTTTTTGCATTTGTATTCAGCCCCCTTTACTCTGATACCCCTAACTGAAATCTGGTGGAACAAATTGCCTTTAGAAGTCACCTAATCAGTTAATAGAATTAATTTGTTAATAGAGTCCACTTTGTGCGTAATTTAATTTCAGTATAAACACAGCTGTTTTGTGAAGTCCTCAGAGGTTTGTTAGAGAACCTTAGTGAACAAACAGCATCATGAAGGCCAAGGAACACACCTGACAAGTTAGGGATAAAGTTATGGAAACGTTTAAAGCAGAGTTAGGTTATAATAAAATATCCCAAGCTTTTAACATGTCAGGGAGCACTGTTCAATCCATCTTCCGAAAATGGAAAGAGTATGGCACAACTGCAAACCTACCAAGACATGGCCGTCCACCTAAATGGAGAGCATTAATCAGAGAAACAGCCAAGAGGCCCATGGTAACTCTGGAGGAGCTTCAGAGATCCACAGCTTAGGTGGGAGATCTGTCCACAGGACAACTATTGGGCTGCTTTATTAAAAACTTTACAGGGAGATTGGTCATTGTAACTCCTCCCCAGCGCTGCACCGATCACCCCTGACTGTCCCCCATAACTTTCCCTTTAGTCCGCCTCCAAGCTCCTCGGTTCCCTGCCATGCTCCGGTCCCCCTCTATGCTCCTTGGTCCCCGCTCGATCTTTCAGGATGGAGAGCGGAGAAATGAGGCGGTAAATATGTAATTTACCGACTCCTTCCTTTTCCAAATGCAGAGAGTCAGTGATCACTGACTCTGTTCATTCATAACTGTCACTGAGCAGTTTATGAATGGAGGGGAGCCGCTATCTCCTGTCCATTCACCTTCAGTGCAGCTGAGGCTGCAGAAAAATGGACGGGGAATCTCTGTCCTCAGTCCCTTTCTCTGTCTCAAAAGGGATATGTCAGAGGTCTGTTAAGATCCATGATATCTTACCAAAGCCACCCCCAACAGGGCTAATAAAAATTGAAATAAATAAATAAAAAAGGATTGTAATAAATAAATATTGAATAGGTTAAATTGTAAAAATAATAATAATAATAAAAACACACTGATGTATATCCAAAACATACAAGCTCTGAACTAGAAAGTCACATTTAGTTTTTCCCATCATGAGTGTCCACAATCACAGCAGCTGCATCTCACTAACTACCATGTACTGGACATATATACTATGTTTTGTTACATGTGCGAATGGACATATATGGTAAATAAAAAAAATACTTTGGGCCAGATTCAGGTACATCTGCGCATTATTGGACCGGCGTAGCGCACCGCCTTTACGTTAGACTTGCGCAATGTAGCCGCGTAATCACCCTATTCTCGTAGCTTTTGCGCAGAAAATTGCGCATGCGTAACGCTATTTCAGAGGCGTAAGGCGGAGTAATACAAATTGGGAATGACGTGGGCGGGTTACATTGAAATAAGCCGTGACCCCATGCAAATGAAGGGCCGGCTCGCGCATGCTGGCTTGAAGGAGACTATAGTCAGCTCCGCTGTGTGCATGCTCACAACTCGGGAGCGGCGCAATCAGTGAAATTGGAAATGGACTAAGGACTACGCAGACAGCATAAATAGACAGACACAAACACACTTGCATTGCAAAAGTACATCCCTTTGTCCCTTTCCATTTAACCAAGTGCTTTTTTCCCGTTATTCGTTGCGTTGTGTTTTGTATTTGTCAGATTAGTGTTCTGTGTGATCAAGTGTTTGTTAGTAGATCTTTGAAAGTGTTTTTTGATAAGTGTTTGAGAGACTGTTTGTTTGATATATTTCTGTTCGTTTGTTTTCTAGCTGAATTTTTGCTGTTTGTTTTTGTGACTGTTTTTTGCTGAGTGCTTGTGTGATTTTTTGGGTGTTAGATTTCTCTTTGTGTGTGTTCTTGCTTGATTGGTTGTGCTTGTTTTTGTGACTGATTTTTTTTGACTGGGAGTGAGTTTTTGCAGTATGACAGAGAGAAAGCGAAAACTAAATTTTACTTTGGGGGAAAAAAGAATTCTTGCCCAGCCCATTAGCGATTATGGGCGTTTCCTCCACGGCCCGGACAGTGCCAACACCACCCCGGCCAGGAGGAGGGAGATTTTGGACCTCATCACTGAGCAGGTCAATTCAGCAGGGGAGGGGGAGACACGGACCCGGTCTGGGATTGACAAAAAGATTAATGACCTCCGGCGTCTGGTCAAACAGAAGCTGTCCAAAATGCTTGCCCATGCCAGGGGCACAGGAGGGGGCCGACCATGCCGTATTAGGCTGACAGCGGAGGAGCGTGCGGTGGCCCTGACCTTTCATCGGCATGAAGTGGAGGGCCTGCCCGGCTTTGACTCAAGTCCGGAGCCCGTGGTGCCAGGTAAGTTTTTTTTTTAATATCAGGTGTGTAGCATGTGTGGGGGAGGGGGTAAAAGGGAATATGTGGCAAGTGTGTGGATCCTCCAACCTGTGAATGTTTTGTGTCATACACAGATGTGCAGGAGGGTGCAGGGCCATCTGGCCTGACCGCACCATCCCCAGGACAGCAGTCCGCGGAGGAGGTTGAAGAGGAGGAGGTTGAGGAGGAGGAGTTTCATGAGGAGGAGTCCATGTCAGGCACTGGCACTGTTTTTGAGGACTCTTCCCCTCTGGCTGGCAGCAGGCAGCCCTCCCTAAGGGGGAGCCCCCCCCCCCCTCCTCCCCCAACATGGCTCCCCTCCCAAGGGCCTCCCCTTCTCCCCGGCCACAAGCATCAGCTGGAGGCAGGAAGTCGTCCCAGAAGACCAGGGGGGTGGCCGATCTCCTGCCCGCCACTCTGAGAAGGGACCAGTTCCTCCAGACCCGCCATCTGGAAAAGGTCAGCCAGACATTGGTGCGGATGGGGGAGAGCCTGTCCTCCATCAAGGATACGCTGGGGAACCTGGACTCCCACTCCCGGGCTTTCACAAACTGCCTAAACGAACTGCAGACGACATCAGCAGGCGTTGGGCAGGATGTGAGGGCCCTTACCCAGGCTATCCAGGCCAACATGGCAACACTTGGTGCTGCCCTGGACAGAATAGCCATGGCCTTGGAGGGCAGGCCGCCAGGTGGGCAGAGATCAGGGGCTGCTCCTCCTTCCCCGGTTTTCCCCCTCCCCATGAGTCTCCCCTAAGGAGCCGGGGCCGTGGCTGGGGGCGCCCCAGGCGTGGCTCACGTCAAGGGCAGTAATTTTTTTCCCCCAATTTGATGTGGATGTGGGGTGTGTGTGCTAGGGACCACAGTGGTGTGCATGCATGCATTCTCATTGTGCCATGATTAATGTGTGTGTTTAACGTGCAAAGATGCCCAATGTGAGCTGTCTCCTGGCTGCTCTTCCCTCAGAAGACAGGGTATCCTCGGTTAGGGGGGGGGGGATTGTCTGGTTCAGGGGTCAGGTCATCACGTAGGTCAATCTGCAGGCCCTTTCTTACTGCGAAGTTGTGCAGCATGCAACATGCACCGATGATCTGGCACACGAAGTTTGGGGAATACAAGAGGTTACCCCCAGTCTTATCCAGGCATCGGAAACGTGACTTCAGGAGGCCAAAGGTGCGCTCCACCACTGCACGTGTTTGGGCATATGCTTGATTGTATCTTTCCTCTCCTGGGGTTTGGGGGTTCCAGGTAGGAGTCATGAGATGGGGTCCCAGTGGATATGGGGGAGTGGCAGTACTAGCAGGGGAGATAGAGGATTTGTGCTTAGAGAGGGGATGGGAGAGATTTGCGCTGGGAAGGAGGATTTCAACAGGGGGGAGGGGGGAATTTCTGTTTAGGGAGAATTTGGGCTTATTTTTGCTGACACATGATGCTCATACATCTTGGGGGGGTGCAGTTTGGCATCTTCACCCTGGGCGCTAGATGACCTTGTACCGTCACTTCCTCAAAGATGTCAATCCTGGACACTAACATTATATACTCCGCCAATAATGGACCCTTTATGCAGAGGGGTAACTTGAACTTTTAGGGCCACAGTGCAAAATATCATTAAGGGCCCATCTGAACCCCCAGGCTACCAGTTCTGGGAGGGCATCCATGGAAATCCTGCCATAATCTTGCCTCCTGCATTCCCCCTCTTATGCAGGTGATGCAGGTCATGGTTAAAAAGAATGTAGAGGAAAACTCCCCATTACAGGTTATGCCCAAGGAGAATGAGGGGGAAGGTTCCTCTAATCCCACACATCCTGACCTAGAAGTGTCACAGGGCACATTTGGTTCCATCCAAAAGAGCGACCCCTACATTAAAGAATGCCTGGGAACTGGTTACTGTGATTAATTGGGAGCCACAAGTGCCTGAGGCCAAGAACAGGTTTACCCACTTTGTGGTCATTAGTGGGTTGTAATATAGAGTTACCAAAGTCCAAGTCGAGATGGTCGATCAGCTACTGGCCCCCCAGGTTTTCAGGCACATGGTACTTAACCTGGCCCACAATGATACATTAGGAAGTCTAGGTTTTTGTTGTTATCTGTTGTTATCTTAGCCTTCCATTGCTACTTACTGCGATTGCCAGCCATAGATAGGGGCGGTGGATACGTTTTGTTTCACCTGTGGTGTTTATATTGGTCCAGCAGTGCACCAACACCTTTGCAGCCATTGTGCTATATGCTGGGTGCTTGGTGTGCTCCTGTACCTTTAAGGAGGGGTGGCTCCCCTTCAGTCCACCTGCCCCTATCTATCCATTAAAATGCATGTGCCTCCATTGTGAGGACACTCACTGTTAGTGTTAGGACCACAGAATTATGGGGTGCCTTGGCGCGGCTCTGTGGCTCACGCATACGTTTGCAAATGCGTGCGGACAAAACCCCTGTTTTTAACGCACACTGTTAGACAGGTTAATTGGTTGTTCTGCTAGCTGGTCGGTAAGTAGGCTTGGTTATTCCCTGGGCATTCCCCAGGTTTTTGTTGTTATCTGTTTTAGCCTTCCATTGCTACTTACTGCGATTGCCAGCCATAGATAGGGGCGGTGGATACGTTTTGTTTCACGTTTTGTTACATTAGGAAGTCACCTGGGTGCCAAGAAAACAGAGGCACAGATAACAGACTGGTTCTACTGGCCGGGAATTACTGCAGAGGTAAAATGGTATTGCAGTTCATGTCCACCTGTCAGCTAACTGCATCAGTATCACAGTTTAGGAACCCTTTGTTGCCTCTGCCCACTAGGTACCAAGTGGAGAACAAAGTAGTACCCATAAGGAAAAGAGACGGACACCATGACACCAGCAAGAAGCCGAAGGATGTTGCTTATCACCTTTTAAATGTAAAGTCATCAGTACCTGGAGATGGCCCGAAGACACCAGCCCTGAAAGAATGCCTTTGATGGACTTTCTATCGCACGAACACTACTTTTACAGGTATACCGGGGTAGCACACAGCCTGTAGTTAGACTGAGGCCGAGTACACACGATCAGTCCAAACCGATGAAGACGGACTGAAGTTCCGTTTCATCGGTCCAAACTAACCGTGTGTACGCCCCATCAGTCTGTTGTCCTTCAGTCCAAAAATGTTGAACTTGCTTTAAAATCGGACTGATGGACGCCTACCGATCAGTCAAAATCGATAGTTAGTACGCCAAAGCATCGGTTCAAAACCCGCGCATGCTCAGAATCAAGTCGACGCATGCTTGGAAGCATTGAACTTCATTTTTTTTCTGCACGTTGTTGTGTTTTACGTCACCGCGTTCTGACACGATCGGTTTTTGAACGGATGGTGTGTGCGCACATCAGACCATCAGTCTGTGAACAGATGAAACTAAACTTCAGTCCATTTTCCTCAGTTTGGACTGATCGTGTGTACAGGGCCTTAGGGAAGAATTCTGTCTGTGAATGTTGGATTCTGTAATTACTGTTTGGACACTATTGCAGTAAGTTCCCATTACATGACTCCAGATCAACTTTCTTTGCAAACATTCTGAAAGTCTGTTGCAAGTTCTGGTTCAGTTAGGTTGTGCTACAGTCATCCCACCACAGGGGTCACGGTGGCTGAATTTTTATGCTGTAGACTTGCAGAGCTCTTGCTGTAGAGTGTAGACTGACAACTGCAACATTGCTTTTGCTAGAAACTTGCAATGCTCTGCAAGTATACAACTTTCCCAAGAAAATGTGCAGTAAGTTAACAGATTTAGGCCCCTTTCACACTGGGCGGGAGGTGTGGTGGCGGTAAAGTGCCGCTATTTTTAGCGGAGCTTTACTGTCGGAATTGCGGTTGGATTCGGCCAGAAGCGGTGCGGTTTTACCCCCTGCTAGCAGCCAAAAAAGGGTTAATACCGCCGGCAATGCACCTCTGCAGAGGCGCATTGCTGGCAGGATAGCCGCGGTTTCCCATTGCTTTTAGTGGTGGAGGAGCGGCAAACACACCCCTCCTTCATGCTGCTAGCAGGACTTTTGGAGCGGTCCTGCTAGCGCACCCCTCAAGTGTGAAAGCCCTGGAGAAACAGCAGCCGCTGTTTGAGGTCGGTTTACAGACGCTATTTTTAGCGCAATAGCGCCTGCAAACCGCCCCAGTGTGAAAGGGGTCTTACGATTCAACACAGCCACAAATTAGTAGCAAATTATTGTTGCTATCTGAGTTGTCACAGGGACGCAAGAGTTAACTAGAGAACAGTTACATTGCATAAACCATGTCTTAAGGTGGAGTATTCCCCCATGGCAGCCTCAGCCTTGTCCCAGGGCATTGATGACAAAGTAAAGATACTCCATGTTTGAGGAGAGTGACCCTGTTATAGGTGCCTAGCATAGCCCCTTCTGGGGCCAACCCCTGGATAGGCCCCTCATGTGACCCTTGCTTGGCGCCCAACAAGGAGGGAAACATGAAGCACGTGATGAACACCCTGTCACCTTTATCTGCCCCATGGGCGAATAAGTGGGCTTTGGACTCACTACCCTATTTTCTCCTAGGCAGAAAGTTTCATCCAATGTTGGGACATGCCCCACTGACCTGGATGAGAAAAAATAGACACACAAATACCAGGGTAACCAGATGGTTTTTGGCATTATAAGAGTTCAAGTTCATGGTAGAACACAGGCCTGGAAAGCAGCACCTAAATGTAGATACCCTTATTAGGGTACCCTGTATGGTATCCCACATACAGTTGGAGGCAGAGAGAGGGGGATATGTACAGGATGCCAGGGATGGGACCTGGACGGGAGGTACATTTCTATACTATTTGGGTTGTGGTCACTTTAAGGGGGATGTTTTGAAGGCAATGTTGTTTACTCAAGGGTTCTCACTTATGCAGGTCGAGGGGTTCTGGGAAAGTCCAGCTGGAAAGAACAGGACTGATTTTCAGTACACTCTGGAAAACGAAATACTCATTGGGAACCCAGAATTTTGGAGGTTCAAGGGGTTTTGGGTGGGAAGAACCTCCAAACCCTGATTACAGGGACTTTGGTCCTAAAAATGATTTAACGCGGGTGCATCAGAGTCCAGAAAAGGAAGAGGAAACAGTTGACACTTGTCTGTGAGGGGAAAGCAGGGCACATCTGAGGGAGTTGAGTGGAGTGGCTTGGGACTGAGCCAAGGTTCACCTCCTTGAAGCAGACGGAAAACACCAATCCCCAGTGGGGAACTGGTATGATCACAGGGAGACAATCTTTTCTTTTCCATTGTACCAACGTTATGGACTATTTTGTGTCTATTCACTGTTTGTTTGTTTGTTTGCAAGTTTTAAGACTGTTACTTTTACAAACGGCTGGCAGTGCTCCTGAACTCCCATGTCACATATTGTATGGCTAAATTGTAACTTTTGATACAAGTTTATAAAAGCTTTGTTAATGCTCTTATTTTAGTATAAGGCCCCTTTTAGACAGAGTGGAATCCATCAAGTGGATCCGTCTGCTCGGTGGGAGAACTTTCTGCTGATTCCTGCTGAGTAGACAGATGACAGGTCCTTGTCTGCTCCGCTATGCAGAGCAGATACAGACACAGCCCGCTGTTCTATATGGGTTGGACGGATGGTGAACGTATCCCCATCCATTTGTTAACATCCGGTGCTCCATAAAGAGCTGAGGGTGGCCCGATCTGTTCTGCCTGAAAAACAGACAGACGAACCCGATCGGTGCGCTGGTGTGAAAGAGGCCTTTTTTTTTTTTTTAGCTAGCACTCTCCATTGAAGGGCCCAAATAGCTTTGGAACAACAGCTTGAAGGCAAAATACCATTTTAACAGAACACAAAAAACAAGGTCAAGTATATAGCTCCCAGCTATACAGACTTGTTTTAAGAATGTGTATCAGAAAGCTTTGTATATTCCCGTTATTACAGTACTAAAAAGGACTGAAGGGCACTCTCCTGTTTGAAAGATTGAAAACCAAAAATTCGACCTTCCAATATGTAGGATAGTCACTACTGTAAATTCATCCATAATCTTGCATGTAATCATTCACATATCTTTTGCTATTTATAATTAAAGATCATACTATGTGCCAGGTTTGCAGAAGACCACTAGATAATACCATTCTTCAAACTCAAAAATCTGCCCAGTATTTTTATTTTCATAGAACAGAAATCCTTAAAGCGAAGTTCCACCCAAAACTGTAACTTCCGCTTTAAGCACTCCTCGCCCCCTTACATGCCACATTTGGCATGTCATTTTTTTTGGGGGGGGGGGGGGGCTTTGTTGGGAGTGGGACTTCCTGTCCCACTTCCTCCTTCTGCCTAGGGGCCACCTAGGTGGCTCCTCCTCTTCACCTAGGTGGCCCCTCCCTCTAGGCGATCTCCTTGGATACGTGACAGGTCCCAGAAGATTGCCTTCCACTCCTAGAGTGCAACACGACTCGTGCCCAGAGTGGCAATGAAGGCGGGGGGAGAGGAGGGACACTCTGGGCGGCCGCATGGCCAGACCGTGGAACAGGTAAGTGTCTGTTTATTAAAAGTCAGCAGCTTTTTGTAGCTGCTGACTTTTAATAAACATAAAAACGCCTGGAACTCCGCTTTAAGCATGCTGCAAAGTCTTTTTTTTTTTGCGCTCATTATAACAAATTTTAATGTAAAATAAAATGGTTAAGGGTTGGACAGTGCGCCTGTACCTTCCACCTGCACATCAACGCTGGAACCTCGCGTGGATGAGGTCTTATAAAACAGCATATATCCTTAAAGTGATACAACGGTCTGTTTTTTATTCCTTTAAAAATAATAAACTTGTTATACTTACCTGCTCTGTGTAGTAGTTTTGCACAGAGCAGCCAGGATCCTTCTCTTCTTGGGTGCCTCACCAGCTCTCTTGGCCTCTCCCTTTTGTTGAGTGCCCCCAAAGCAAGCAGCTTGCTATGGGGCACCTGAGCTGCAGTACCGAATGTCCATTCAGACACAGAGCAGCGGTTTAAGCCCGCCCCTTCTCTTCCCTGATTAGCTAACTGACTTTGATTGACAACAGTGGGAACTGATGGAACCACTGCCAATCAGGATGGAGAGTCCCAGATGGCCTAGGCACTCGTGCACATCGCTAGATAGGGCTCATGTGAGTATTAGGGTGGCTGAGGCACACAGAAGGCTTTTTATCCTAATTAAGATAAAAATAACTTCTGCCTTTACAATCAGTTTAAAGCAGCTATAAATCGATCAAAATGTGGTCGATCAGTTTCTGTACAATCAGCCTGTTGTTTTTTTTTACAGTCGATTAGTGCCACAAGCTATAGCCAGTAGCACTGATTATTCTGACAGAGATTACAGCTCCCTATTGTCAGAATACAATAACTCAGTAAGAAGGATTCTCCCATGTACATCGAGTGTGCCTAGGCCAACAAGGCTCAGGCCTAGGGCAGCACCTTGCAGGGGGGCAGCACGAAAAGAGTCCCCGCCGGCTTGCGCTACACTTTTAGGAAAATTCGTCTAGCGCCCCCATAAAGTGGCTGCGCTGTTTCTAGTATGCGGGCAACTGTGGGGGGGGGGGGGGCGCTTTCATTTTGACTGTTTTGTCATCCTGGACCACAAACCTTCCTCACTGTGCTATATGTTTCTGCTGCACCATCTACTTAAAGTAGAACTATAGGCAACACTTTTACCATCCCTGTCCCACTGTCCCCTGTCCCATTGCGAAGATTTCCCTTCCCTTCACTTCCTGCTCTATGGGCAACCAGGAAGTAAGAGGAAATCTAAGTAAATGAAGGGAATCCATTGCCCCCCCCCCCCCCATGCCCTCAGAACTAGTGTCCTCACTCGAAAATTTCCGGACCGGGTCTTAAATAACACAGGGTGTGGCCGTGACAGGAGGGGGGGGTTATATTTAAATTAGGGGGTGCACAAATTTAGTTGGGCCTAGGGAAGCACAAAACCTAAATACACCTCTGGCTGAACTATATAGAGAGGCAGCCGAGGACGGTTGAAAACAAAGATTATGGTTTATTCTTCCATATTGCTGGAAACAAGTGCAAGCATCCAAACAGCATAAACAAAACTAAACATAAAATAAACCCTGGCCACTTGGGGCGTCTACCTTCACCACACAGGAACCTATGGAGTCTGGCACAGCCTACTGCTGGGCAGACACTGCTGGTCATACAGCAGAAAAACAATAGTCTTTTTGATTTTTATCACACAGAAAAATCAACATCACCTCACCTCTTCAGAAGTCTTTCTCAGCTCACTGCTCTCCTTAACTCAAAAAGCCTCAGGATGCAGCAATCAGTAGTCATCCTCTGGATAACTTATAGAGGCCTTAATTGCCTCATTCTGAACAGCTAAAGCTTTCCAATGCCCTTAAAACTTTCTGGCTATTTCTGCAGCTGACACCTAATAGTAATTGGTGAATTGTTTAAACAAGGCAGAAATGTATCTCCCGTCTGTGACAACACCCACAGATTTACCTGACTTCCTGTTACAATATATATTATCTCACAAAAGTGAGTACACCCCTCACATTTTTGTGTATATCTTTTAATGTGACAATAACACTTTGCTACAATGTAAAGTCGTGAGTGTACAGATTGTATAATAGTGTAAATGTGTTGTCCCTTCAAAATAACTCAACACACAGCCATTAATGTCTAAACCGCTGATAACAAAAGTGAATACACCCCTAAGTGAAAATGTCCAAATTGGGCCCAAAGTGTCCATATTTTGTGTGGCCACCATTATTTTCCAGCACTGCCTTTACCCTCTTGGGCATGGAGTTCACCAGAGCTTCACAGGTTGCCACTGGAGTCCTTTTCCACTTTTCCGTGATGACATCATGGAGCTGGTGCATGTTAGAGACCTTGCGCTCCTCCACCTTCTGCTTGAGGATGCCCCACAGATGCTCAATAGGGTTTAGGTCTGGAGACATGCTTGGCCAGTCCATCACCTTTACCCTTAGCTTTTTTTTGCAAGGCAGTGATTGCTTTGGAGGTGTTTTGGGTTGTTATCATGTTGGAATACTGCCCTGCATGCTCTGGATCATGCTCTGCTTCAGTATGTCACAGTACATGTTGGCATTCATGGTTCCCTCAATGAACTGTAGCTCCCCAGTGCCGGGAGCACTCATGCAGCCCCAGACCATGACACTCCCACCACCAGGCTTGACTGTAGGCAAGACACACTTGTCTTTGTACTCCTCACCTGGTTGCCGCCACACACGCTTGACACCATCTGAACTAGGGCTGTGCAAATTAACTTATCGATTAATCTTTAATTTTTTTGATCGATCAAATTTTTTTTGATTGGACACACCTCTCCGCCAGCTTCTGGGCCTTCAGGGAGTTTCGTCAGAGATCCGGTAACGTCATGGACACCGGCGGGGCTTACCGTGTCCATCTGAAGGACTCCTTTGCTGTGCCTTCATATCTGCAAGCAGGCTGGACCTTACTATCTGCCACAGGCAAGTGCTGTTACACTTCCCTCTATCAATCTGGGATTCTATAACCATCCACTGGGAGTTGTGATTGTTCCCATCATAGGACATCCACATGCCGACGGACTGATGTTAACCTCTCCTCATCTGGATTCAGCAGTGGTATCGTTGTACACATTTTTATACCAGTATCATTCTTAGCTACAGGTTTTTATGACTGCTTTTGGTACCGTTTGGTATTACTTGCACCATTTTTACAGTTTATGTAGCTACATCGATTTTATCTCCAGTCCAATATTTATGTGGTTACCTACTTGAAGACTATAAATGTTTTAATGCTATTCCCATCAAGGGCTGCCTTTGTGTGTTTTTTGAATCTAGAAATAAGTCGATTAATCGATTAAAAAAAAAACGATTGATCGAACACAAAAAAATTTTGATCAGTAACAGCCCTAATCTGAACCAAATAAGTTTATCTTGGTCTCATTAGACCACAGGACATGGTTTCAGTAATCCATGTCCTTAGTCTTCTTGTCTTCAGCAAACTGTTTGTGGGCTTTCTTGTGTATCTTCTTTAGAAAAGGCTTCCTTCTGGGATGACAGCCATGCAGACCAATTTGATGCAGTATGGGGCATATGATCCGAGTACTGACAGGCTGACCCTCTCACCCCTTCAACCTCTGAAAATATGCTGGCAGCACTCATATATCTATTTCCCAAAGACAACCTCTGGATATGACGCTGGGCACGTGCATTCAACTTCTTGGGTTGACTATGGCAAAGCCTGTTCTGAGTGGCACCCGTCCTGTTAAACCACTGTATGGTCTTGGCCACTGTGCTGCAGCTCAGTTTCATGGTCTTAGGGCCTAGGCTATCTTTATGTAGAGAAACAATTATTTTTTTAAGATTCTCAGAGAGTTCTTTGCCATGAGGTGCCATGTTGAACTTCCAATGAACAGTATGAGAAAGTGAGAGTGGAAACACCAAATTTAACACACCTCGTCCCCGTTCACACCTGAGACCTTTTAACACTAATGAGTCACATGACACCAGGGAGAGAAAATGGCTAATTGGTCCCATTTGGACATTTTTACGTAGGGGTGTACTTACGTTTGTTGCCAGTGGCTTAGACATTAATGGCTGTGTTGGGTTATTTTAAAAGGAACAGCAAATTTACACTGTTATACAAGCTGTACACTCACTACTGTATATTGTAGCAAAGTGTCATTTCTCCAGTGTTGTCACATGAAAAGAAATAATAAAATATTTACAAAAATGTGTGGGGTGTACTCACTTTTATGAGATACTGTATAAAAGGACACTACTGTGCAAACGTTTTAGGCAGGTGTGGAAAATGCTGTAAAATTAAGAATGTTTTTAAAAATAGAAGTGTAAATAGCTTATTTTTAGCAATTAACAAAATGAAAACTAAATGAACAGATGAGAAATCCAAAGCAAATCAATATTTAGTGACCAATCTTTGCCTTCAAAACAACATCATTTTGTCTAGGTACAAAGGAACTGAGCAGGTAGGTTGTTTTCAAACATCTTGGAGAACAAACCGCAGATCTTCTGTGGATGTAGGCTGCCTCAAATCCTTAGTCTCTTTATGTAATCCCAGACAGACTTGATGATGTTAAGATCAGGGCTCTGTCGGGGCCAAACCGTGACTTCTAGGACTCCTTATTCTTATTTTCTCTGAAGATAGTTAGAAATGACCTTGGCTGTATGTTTGGGGTTAATGCACTTCACTGAAGACATGATGGAGGAGATTTAGGAGAGACATGAAGCTGCAACCTCAAGGCAGGAGAGAGACCAGGCACACCCCAGGAGCAGGAGGAGGTACAAAGCCACCAACATGTCCTTCGATGAGATGGTGGAGATGGTTGCCATTCTTAAAAAGGAGGACTATGACTGCAAAAGAGGGCCTTACAAGAACCCAAATAAAGTCAAGGCCCAGATCATGGAGAAGGTTCAGAAGACTATCCATGAAAAAATTGGGGTGCAGAGGTCCAGGAAGCAGTTGCGTAAGAGATGGTCTGACCTGAAAATCAGAGAGCCGGAGCAGATGGAGAGCATTCGAAGAGTCATCAGAAGAAGTAAGTAATTTTCATCATGCGTACTCTGATTATTTGTGGGCATAATAATTGGTCGTTCATTCTATTTATGATCTTTTTATGTGAGACCAATTTTTTATTTAATGTAGATGTGTTATTAACTAGATTTAAATAATCCAACTTAAGTCAATATACAGTAAAAGGAGAGTATGCTCATTGCTCAGCAGTTGGTTACACATATGGACTCAGTAGCACGAGTGTTGGCATTGCCGATCCGCCCTATAGGCTCACTATGCAAGCCGCTTAGGGCCCCGCAAAGCTGCGAAGGGCCCCCCAAATTACTAGAAGCCCCGTCTAGTAAGAAGTCATTTTCGCCCCCTCACCCCGCTTGGGAGAAGAGGCAAAAAGTCAGCACCCCTTTGGTTCTCAATTAAATGTAAGATGCCATTTCCGAATAGCATGTCACTGTCGTCAGCGCCTCCCGCTTCTCATTTTTAATGTGTCATGTCATTTTGCTTAGGTCCCCAGGGAGGCCAGGATCGGCACTGAGTGTTGGCCACAAGAACAACCTAGTTAGGATGTCACACAGAGGTGATCCAGTGTATACTTGTTGTTTTTCCATGTAGGTTACTTGGTCAAAGATAGAGAAATGCAGCAGCTTTGGTAATGGATAAAATCCTGTGTTAAGCTTAGAAAGATTGTAAAAACAGACAATTGTACCACACTTCATAAAAAGAATGATTGATATTCCTTGTTCAGACCTGTAATCTTTTTGATTCATGTATTCCTTTTTTTACAATCTCATAGGGCGCAATCAGGCTGCAGCAGTGGAAATGACAAACCCCACACAGAGCCAAGCCCCACCCCCGCCGGATGTGCAGGAAGTGAAAAACGCCACCACATCAGGTCAGTGTCATACAGCACAGCTTCAGGTAATGCATGTAGGCCTGCATAATATTAATACATGTTTTTTTCCAAATTTCAGGAGGTATTCGTGCAGTTGGGGGCGGATTGGACACCGACAGTGCCCAGGCCTTAATTGGGGGGGGGGTCTGTTCCTGCAGGTCCCAAATTGAGGACATAAATATTGCCTTAGGGCAGCTTCAAAAGAAAAACCAAGAGGTGAAACGAAAATTAAAGGATCTGATTGATGTGCTGGGGAGGGTTTAAAAAAATAAATAAAATAGATGTAGACAAGTATTTCAAAGCAAAAATATATTTCACTTGGAAGGGAAAAAGACAGGAGGATGTTAGCCATGCATGTGCCCCTTGTGATGTCTGCATTATGGGGTCGGACAGTTATGCCTGACTCCCATGTCACTCACCAACCAGCCAGCTGTCCTTGTACGCGTTCTGTTCGAATTCTGCTGGGATGGGGCTTTGACGGTATATATAGCTGTCGTGGCTGGACTCGGGGTGTTTGGCACGGATGTGCCATATGAGACATTTGGCATCGGCTATCACCTGTACGTTGATGGAATGCCAATGCTTACGATTGCGGTACATGTGCTCTGTGGCACAGTGGAGCTGTAGTGCCACATGTGTGCAATCAATGGCCCCGATGGTGCGTGGGAATCCTGCAAGTCTGTAGAAATCCAGCATTGCCTTCTGCCGCAGATGCTCCTGGGCGGGTCTGATGATGTGGTGGGAAATGCGTGTGAGGATTGCGGGTACAACCTGGTGCACACATCTGCTCATGGAGGATTGTGACATCCCAGCCACAACTCCACTTGTACGCTGAAAAGATCCGCTGTCAAGGAAATGGAGTGTTGCCAGTACCTTGACCAGTGGCTGCACTGCTTGTACGCGGTGGGTCTGGCTGGTGATGTCATCATGCAGGGTTGTGGCTATTTCAAGGATGGCATCAGGGCTGAATCTGAAGATGCAATACACCTCCGAATCACCCATGCCAAACACGTTGATGCGCGTTCGGAATATCCTCTCCCGTGACCTCCTATGTGCCCATAGACGCAGTAGTGCTATGACCACGGCTGCCCCTGGCATGTTGGCATACAGATGTGTGGTCCTGAAAGTGTGGTTGCTCAGCTCGTCCGTTACGGTGCTGCTGTAGCTGCTCTCCAGCTGACATGTGCAAGACTGGTGCAAAGTTACCCCTGCTTTATGAGGGGTAACTTTAGGCCTGATATACAGCTTACGCGCAATGCGCCTAGCCAGAGCGCCGCACAAACGTCCGTTTTGTAATCACCGTAACTCCCTCATTTGCATATTTGACTACTAATCTATGGGTGCGCGCATATGCGCCACGCGTAAATATGCGTCTGCGATACGACGGCGCTGACGACGGTCGAAAGAAGGTTTTTTTCTAGCGCATGTGGTTTTCTGCGTACGGCGCATATTCACACTTACGCTGCGCATCTAGAGATACGTCAGCGTAAGTTCTTTTCTGAATTGGGCCCATAGGGCCAGATTCAGGTAGAGTTAGGCTGGCGGATCAATGGATCCGCCAGCCTAACTGTCACTTTAAGCCGGCGTTTTTGTTTTCTGTAACCAGAAAACAAGAAACGCCGGGTTGGAGTTCCGATGCGATCGGCGCAATTGAATTTCGCCATCGCATCGTTACTTCAACTTAAAAATGGCGCCGGGGGCGTTCCCGCCGATTTACGCTCAAAAAATATGTTAATGAGCGGAAAATCGGCAATTCACGATCTTTTTCGGGCGCGACGCAGTGACTTTACGACGTTTCCGGAAGCGATACGCGGCGTATAGATAAAGCAGCCCCCTAGTGGAGTATCCTATGTTAAGTATAGGCGTCGTCATCGCGTCGAAAAAAAAACAAATCGCGTCGCTTGCGTTAAACATTCATGAATGGGGATGTGACGTCATTGACGTTCACTGACAGAATTTGGAGCATGCGCACTGGGATGCATTGACACTCGACGCATGAGCAGTACGTTCCCCGCGGGATCGCGCTTAGTTTGAATACTACACGCCCCGTACCCGCCCAATTTGAATTCAGCCGGCTCATTTGCGATGCGCTGCCGCAAATTTAGGAGCAAGTGCTTCATGAATAACAGCACTTGCTCCTAAAATTTCGGCAGAGTAACGTAAATGAGAAACGTAACTCCAGAGCAAAGATGCTCTGATCTACCTGAATCTGGCCCATAGTGTTTATTTTATATACAGTGTGTTATTGGCCCTTTAACATTGCAGTCCTGTTCCCTGCCTGCTCATAGACATGTCATCTAATGATGAGAATACCAGGAAAAGACTTTAACATCTATGTGTAAAGACAGGGCTGCCAGGAAGTCTGTTTAGCAACTTGGCACAGCCACTGATGCTGGCACAAACTCCAGTTTACCACAAGCACAGATTATTTCATACCTGCAGTTACAAGTTTAAGTCCGCAGTGCTGATTAATGCAAAACAATGCTTTGGCATGATGTGTCTTGTAATACAATTATTCAAGGCTGCTGCGGGCAATGAGAAGAAGACTAATAACAAAATGCAGAGCAGCCTTTCCTTACTCTGCCATCCAAAGGGTTACCAAGACTAAGAAATAAAGAGAATGTGATTATTCATATGCCCGAGAGGCGGTGAGAATGTATTATGCATGTCACCAGTGTGTTTGCTATGGCGACTCCCTTATCAATAAAATCTGTGATGTTTCTTGTATCTTTTAAACACATTTATAAATGACAACACATAAAAAACGTATATATACATTCCTTTTTCCCCAAAGGCATATACAGACATACCCTCACTTTTAAGTACACAATGGGGTTTATTTACTAAATCAGGCTCACTTCTGCATAAAAACCAATGAGCTTCCAGGTTTTATTACCAGGCTTAATTGAACAAGCTGGGCTTAGAAGCTCATTGGTTTTTATGCAGAAGTGAGCCTGATTTTGGGCTTTCCAGCTGTAGTAAATAAACCCCACTGTGTACTTAAAAGTGGGGTATGCTTGTACTTACATATTTATATATAAAACACTAACCATAATTATTTCTCAATATCTATCTATCTATCTATCTCTGCATCTCTCCATAGCTGTGGGTTGGATAGCATACAAAATACAAAAGTTTCCTAACACTTAACCTTGTCAGCAAATGAAACCTCTATTACAAAGGATCGCTCAAGTCGGGTTATAAAAGCAATTAATAAAGTGAGAGTAAGCTTGCCATGAAGTTAGCCTTTTCGCTCCCTATACCTGAATCCCAGGCAAACAGTGAAACCCTTAAATTAATGGCTAAATTCACCTTTTTTTTCCTAAATTCCAGCTCCCCAATGTACCAATATAACATTCATGTACTTTTTTTGCAAAAATATCAAAGCTTTGCATAAAATCTACAGACACTTACCTTACTGTCCTCAATCTATGTTTCCAAACACTTCTATTAATTCTGTCTTACTTCCTTACAGACTTTAGGTCATGATACAGGAAGGAGTTGACCAGCTGAGCTAATTAGCACACGGCCTGCATCATCCACCCTCCCATGTTTTTTAAATAAAAATTCAATCAATCAGTGATCACCCTTCTCACTAAATACACAATATACAATCAGATTGCATAGTGTATGGCCATCTTTATACAAGTACATAGAAAGGAGTAGGCAGAAACACTAATCTGTCAAGCCCTGTTCACATCTCTGCATAGTGGGATCTTTTTTGTGTGAGAAAAGGAGGTGTTTTGGTGCATTTTCACTCATAACACATAAGGCAGCCCATCCACCTGAATGGGCTACCCTACACGCAACAATTGCCCCAAAGAAGCTTCAGAACTTTTTTTTAGAGCGGAGCTTGGTGCGTTTTTTACTGTGATTTTTGGTGCAGCGCATTTTTTAAATGCAAGGAAATGCACCAATGTGAATGGAGCCTATTTGTTCTCGTCTTATCGCACAATTTGTCGCATAGTGGGAGCGAACCTTTTGTGGTCGTTTTCTCTGTGACATGTATAGGGCAGCCCGTTGATTTAAATGGGCTGTGCTATATGTGGCTTAAGGGACATTTTGGCGTTTGTGGGTTGCATGTTTCTTACTGTGCGTTTTGCAACATTTGCCCCTCGTTTTTTTCACATGGCAAAATGTGTGTTTGCTTCTGTGTTTGGTGTACCATTGACAAATAATGGCACTGAAAGGGCAACTAGTAATTTTAGGTGCATAAACATGGCCATATACTATACAATCTGATTGTACAATCTCCTTTAGATTTACCAAATTGATATAATAGGAGGAAAAAACCTATCTAGACAATCATTCTATATCTGATCAGGCAGGCCCTTGCACTACAAAATTGATGGCAGATCTAAAGGAGATTGTACAATCAGATTGTATAGTGTATACCATAAAGTAGAGGTTGTTTCATAGCTTCTCCAAGCCACTTCTTTAGCATACTTCTAATAAGTATCAAGAAGATACCCCAGCATTTACACTCACCGGCCACTTTATTAGGTACACCTTGCTAGTACTTGGTTGGACCTTCTTTTTCCTTCAGAGCTGCATTAATTTTTCATGGCATAGATTCAACAAGGTGTTGGAAAAATGTCTCAAGCCCCGTACACACGGCCGAGGTTCTCGGCAGAAACCAGTGAGAACCTCGCTGGGAGCCGCATTCTGCCGAGAACCTCGGCCGTGTGTACGCTCTCGGCGAGCTCCGCCCGTCGGGAAACCCATCGAGCAAATAGAGAGCAGGTTCTCTATTTGCTCGACGGCCCGTCGGGATGAATGGCTGGTTGCCTTTCCCGACAGGCGGGTCGCCGATTCTGCCGGCCGGCAGAGAACCTCGACGGGCGGAACGATGTGTTCCGCCCTTCAAGGTTCTCTGCCGTGTGTACGGGGCTTCAGAGATTTTGGTCCATATCGACATGATAGCATTACACAGTTGCTGCAGATTTGTCGGCTGTACATCCATGATGTGAATCTCCCATTCTACCACATCCCAAAGGTACTGGATTGAGATCTGGTGACTGTGAAGGCCATTGGAGTTCAGTGATCTCATTGTCACGTTCAAAAAAACAGTGGTGACATGGTGCATTATCCTGCTACAAGTAGTTATTAGAAGATGGGTACACTGTAATCATAAAGGGATGGACATGGTCATCAACAATACTCAGGTAGGCCGTGGCATTTAAACTATGCTTAGTTTGTACTAAGGGGCCCAAAGTGTGCCAAGAAAATATCCCCCACACCATTACATCAGCAGCCTGAACCGTTGATACAAGGCAGGATGGATCCATGATTTCATGTTATTTACTCCAAATTCTGACCCTACCATGTGAATGTTGCACCTGAAATCCAGACTCATCAGACCCATCATTCCTGTTCTTAGCTGACAGGAGTGGCACCCGGTGTGGTCTTCTGCTGCTGTGGCACCTCTGCTTCAAGGTTCGATGTGTTGTGCATTCAGAAATGGTATTCTGCATACCTTGGTTGTAATGAGTGGTTATTTGAGTTACTACAAGTGCAAACTACAAGTGCAAATTGCTCTTGAAATTGCACTGAAATTGCATTTGAAAGTGCAGTCGCCGCAGATCCAAAGGGGACATGCAAGGAAAATTAAAAACAGCATTTTAACTTGCACATAATTAGATGATAAAATCAGCAGAGCTTCCCCTATTTTGAGATCTAGCCCTCAGGTTTACAGCGACTGCACTTCCAAGTGCACTTTTTGGCCTTTTTTGGCCTTGTTTTTTTTTTTTTTTTTTTAACAAACGACAGAGCAAGCACAAATATGAATATTCCTTTTCATTTATTGTTGCATTTTTGTTTGTCTAGTAGATCTTGGAGACTTTTCTACTATATTTGGAACTTCCTCTTACTATCCCCCCAACATATGTATATATGACTTGGAGTATTCTGAGGTAATTTGGATGTCTGACACTCATCTTGGTACTATGAGAGATTCTCAATGCATGTTCATTTTATATTTATATCTATTTGCATTTTAAACCATTAAAACTTTTTTTGCTGATAATATGCTAATATAATATGTTTCATTTCAGACAATGAAATATATTTTTCTACTGTAAATTTCTTCTGCTCATCCTGAGGAAGCCCAAACGCGAAACACGTAGACGATGCACAGAGGATATTTTCTATATCATATAATTATGTAATACATTTATATATTTATATATTTTTTGATATTCCCATCTTGCCTCTAAAGTCCGACCATAAATTCCTGTTTCGAGTAACTGTTTATTTTTTGTGTTCTAAATTTATGGATGTGGCAAATGTGAGTGCCCCCCCTCCTATTTTTTGATTCAAAAATATGAAATCATCAAACAGAGAGAAGAAGCAGAAAACATGAATCAATTATGAGGAATTGCTTGAACCTTGAAATATTCAATAAACGTATAGTGGTATTAAACTCAAAAGCAAAAATATAATATTTTGCAGCTTTAATTTAATATTACTAATATTAATATAATATTAATTTAAATAATTAATATCATTTAATTACTATATATATTATTTTTATTATTATATATTATTATCTTATTATTATTATATAATTTAATTTATTAATGTAAATGAATACAATTAATAATAATTTAATTTAATATTTTGCAGGCTGCATTCGTTTTCCACTGATAGCGGAGCTTACAATGATCAGCTTTTATTTATTCATGTAAAACCTTTATCCCAAAAGAAAAAAAAATGTTACTGTAACTGCTTGTATGACTGCAGTGTGAGCTTGAGATTGGTTTTAATTTGTTAGTGTATACAAATTTGTTAGTACATCTAACACTCCCCTTCCCCAGATTACAAGTGCTGCTGTCCAAAGGTGCTCTGTGCTCATTCATCCACAGTGGAGGTACTCTAATACAGGAGGTGTATTACTGGCCACATCACCAGGTGAAAACACAGGGGGAGGAGCCCCCAAAAAAGGAAACTGATGTAGCCACCACATCTAATGATTTTTGGTTAGGGGTTTAATATCGTTTTAACTACTTGAAGCCCCAGCCATTGTAAATTGAAGGGCACAAGGGGGGCCACTGGGGGGGGGGGGCGTGCCGCGTCCCTGAGGTGCTGATGCGCATGCATGGCGGCCGCGATATCCGCCAGGTACCTGCGAGCGGCTGTTACACAAACAAGGACGTGGATCTCTGTGTGCAAACACAGAGATCCACGTCCTGTCATGGAGAGGAGACTGATGATGTGTCCCTTGTACATATGGACACAGATCGGTCACCTCCTCCAGTCAGTCCCCTCCCCCCACAGTTAGAATTACTCTTAGGGAACACATTTAACCCCTCCCCCTAGTGGTTAACCCCTTCCCTGCCAGTCACATTTATACAGTAATTAGTGCATATTTATAGCACCGTTTGCTGTATAAATGTGAATGGTCCCAAAAATTTGCCAAACGTGTCTGATGTGTCCGCCATAATGTCACAGTCCAAATAACTTACTGTGCCCAGTAAGCAAGTGGTTAAGGAAGCGGAAGGGGATAATGTTGAAAAAGCATGCAGTTATGCACAGGGAAGAAATAGAGAGAAGTTGTTGAGAGAAACAGGAAGTTAAAGAAATGGAGAGATTGACATCAAGATAGTAAAGGGATTGTTTTCTTTACTAAATACAGCAAAATATTTGACAGAATTAAATCTATAGTTAGGAGATATTTTCCCAAACATGATCCACAATATCTTATAAAACTGGAGGAAGGGGTAGAAATTGCATTAAAAAAAACACTCACTGTTGGAAGTTATTTACCATCAGGCAGGCCTATTTAGAAACAAACCAGTACACGGTAAGAACTAGTAGTACAGTATATTCCATCTCGTTATGTCTTCATTGGGCCCTTTCTTGGGTGAAATGCATTGGAGTGGAAGGAGGATGAGCAGGAAGACATGTTGTTAACCTTTGTCACTGGATTAGAGTGTTTTAGCCCTGATGATGTCTTCGGTGTGTGGGTCAGTTTTTTTAGTTTTTTTATTTAAGGGCAAACCACAGATACAAGCATACAAAGCAACTTCACGGTGTTAATAGATTGTAATGAGCATGTGAAATATAATAACCATACAAAATCGTTACAGTTGAGTAAGGGAAAACATTCAGTTAGCGATCTGCTAATCGCTGAAGTCTAATACATGGTAGTCCTAAACATCTTTGCTCAACCCTGTTTATTTATGAGAGAGAGAGAGAGAGAGAGAGAGAGAGAGAGAGAGAGAGAGGAAAAAACAACACAAACAGCAGGGAGGGAGGGGGGTGACAGGTGGGGAGGGGTAAGTACCCCCCGGGAGCCCAGATCGGTACCACAGAGCTGGCGTAGGGGGATCCTGAACGGAGGATCCAGTGAACTCGTCAGAGAAGCGAAAGAGACTCCAGTGGATCCATCTGGCACTATGTTCCTCCGATCTGTCTCGCAGCGCGGATTTCAGGTCTTCCATTTGCTCAATGTCAGTTATTTTCTTTTTTATAGTGGTACATTCAAATTTGGAATTACCAGATGTCCAAGTTGTAATTTTTGGGACACTACCTACTACCTACTACATTACTATCTTATGTAACACAGGCAAAGGATATCATACAAAATATTTATTTACCGTATTTATCGGCGTATAACAAGCACAGGCGTATAACATGCACTCTAACTTTAAGGCCTCGTACACACGAGGGGATATGTCCGCTGAAAACGGTCCGATGGCCCGTTTCAGCAGACATCTCCGCTCGTGTGTATGGGCTAGCGGACAGATTTCTCCACCCGACAGATTTCAAAGCATGCTTTGAAATCCATCCGGTGGAATCTGTCCGCCCGACATGTCTGCTGGTTAGTACACTTACCAGCAGACATGTCGTCCCCCACCGCCGCCGCGCCGCCGCCGAATGGATTCGGCGCATGCGGGGAAGTGTTTAACTTCCTGGTGCGGTGACGTGGTGGTGACGTGGCGGCGTCAACGTCACCGCCGCGTCACCGCGCCGTCCGGCGGCGGGGAATTTGATCCGATGGTGTGTACACGCCATCGGATCAAACTCCCGATCGGACATATCCCGATGGAAATGGTCCGCGGACCGTTTTCATCGGATATGTCCGATCGTGTGTACGAGGCCTAAGAGGGAAGTTTCAGGGAAAAAAAGTTCCACGACCCCCTGCGTATAACACGCAGGCACAGTTTACCCTCCATTTGCAGGGTAAAAAAGTGAGTGTTATACGCCAATAAATACAGTAATTGTAATACTAGGTATGGAGTATATGTTTAGACCTGTGTAGAGTGTAGGAGTGTGTGGGCCATACCACTAAATGGCTGCATCACCAGTTTGGTGATCACCTGGGAAATACACATGATACAAATAATACTAAAGTAAACAATTATTTTGTTCAGAAACATGACTCCAGAAAAAATGAATCATTGAAAGTCCAGATCTTGGGAAATACACTTCTGGAGAAGAAGTTTTTCGGGATATTTGCTGTCAACACCAGGATATCTAATGGTTTAAATTATGAATGAGACGTATCCACTTTTTTATGATTAAATTTGTTGATGTGTTCTATTCCTCTCCCCTCTTATTTATTATAGGCATTTATACGGGGCTAAAAAAAAATTACCTACCAGCGTGTCTTTGGGGTGTGAAAGGAAACCAGAATACCCAGAGGAAACCCATGCAAGCACAGGGAGTACATGCAAGTTCCATGCCAAATAGTATCCAAGTTGGGATTTAAACCAAGGACCCCAATGGTGGAAGGAAGAAGTGATAGAAACTAAGCCACTTGCTCCCTTATTCCTCCCTCCCATCCTTCCCTTTAATCCAATCTTTTCCACTTCTCTTTTTATGTCAACCTTTTGCCTCCATGTTTCTTTTTTTGTAGATCATTTGGACCTGGAGCAGTTCCTGCTACATGTAGCCACTTACAAACTAAAATTGAAACAGTGCCTATGAAAAAAACAGCCAAAAAAAACTCTACCGTTGTCTTCTCCACCTGTCATGGTGTTAACAGCTTGAAGTCATCAGAGGAGTTACACCTCTCATGCCCACAGAGAAACAATTTTGGGTGGAGTTTGGCCTTAAATTGAATTGAGACAAGCATCGAAGTGATGTGACTTGTGTAGATTGCAACATCGGCTGCTATTATTCTTGTCAGCTATCCCATACTTTTAGAATGCCACAGAGCCAGGGCACATAGCCATTCACTGTTCTTTCTTCCTGCGGCCTTTGGAATGAGAAGATGGATGAACAACAGAACAACCGAGATACATGCAAGTGAACATGAAAGAACAAACAGTGAAAAACATAAATATAAGGAGTGGTTTTATATAGTTGAATCAGAGACACTGTGGAAGTGCTAAGTCTGAAGTCTGAAAGCTAAGGTTAGGTGCCCTCAGGATAAACAGAACTTTATTCTCTGTGAAATTGAAGATATAAAGGTTATCAGATTTCCCACACTGATTAAATGTATATTTTGGTTGTCTAGACTTTAGAAAAGGTAAATGCCATGTAACTATAATGTGCAAAAATATATACATTGTACAATAATTTATGTTTACATTGCAAGAAAGCTAAGCATTATTGTGTTGGGTGCATGTACATGGGTGCATAATGTTAAAGGAGTTGTAAAGGAAACATTTTTTTGGCTGAAATGACTGTTTACAGGGTATAGAGACATAATAGTTAACTGATTACTTTTAAAAATGATTAAAAATAGATAAAAATCAATCATATAATGTGCCTGCAGCTTCAGTTTAGTTTTTAATCTAGTTTCATGTTTCTGTGAAGTACAGAGAAACACAGGACAAAAACAAACAAATACAGGCAGTGTTTGTTTTTAAAATGAAAGTGATTGGTTCTGAGGGGTTTTAGACACACAGTAATCACACCTTCTTGATCAGGGACCTCAGAGAGAAGCTCCCATGAGTTTTTTTTTATAAGGAAACAGACAAGCAGGAAGTGTGGAGATCAGAGAAGGATTACAGCAACTTCAAAGCAAAAACGAACAATGAGGACATGAAACCAGGATTGCAGTAAGGTAAAGGAAGCTATTTATCTAAAAAAAAATCCTTTAGTGATCCTTTAACTACACTCAATGGCTTGGATTTAATTAATTTCCCAGTAGCACAAAGAGCCTTCCTAAAACAAAAGGTATTTGTGTATTTCCCTTCCATCACAGATCCCACAAAGGGGTTTATCACTCCTTTGTAGTTAGTGGGCATATAAATCATTCTGTTATGTGTCTGTAAGCAGGTTCAGGTGGGGACACAGTGAACGTGTACACTTATGCCCCTAGAGCCCGATAGAGGTATTTGCCTAAGCACATGAAGTGTGCTAAAGCGTCACTTTCTGTTAATAGACAACACTTCTTGCTGATTGGACATTTCGTTTTTACACTCTGACAGACACCGTCGACTTCAGCCAGTATCGCTAGCTGTGCCACATAGCTTAAACCAGACTCCACCAGCCAGTACTTATAATCTCACTCAATTGCATCATTGGACGCCTCTATCCCCTTGTTCTTCCATACATTCATTCCTATGCTCCTTGTTAACATAATCTGCTTGTGTATTCCAAGAAGCTTAGTACCATGCTCTATTCCACATGGCCTCTTCCCCTGTCTTCAGTGATTACCAGGCTGAGTCCCTAGGATGCCCCGTGGCACAGTCAGACTAAATGTCAGAGTACCAACTGATAGTTGGCACCCTTTTCTACACGGTACCTCTGTCACCCATACCAAGTCACCCTGCTTTCTTGCTGGCTGGCTGCTATCTTTAGTAGACACTTGTACCTTAATTCACCGCAGCAGGGACCCCACTTACAAAGGTCAACCTTGCAACATATAGAATACTGGTACTATATCCATTGTGTACTAATGTCTCTTACCATTAGACAACTTTGCTCTGCAATACACCTTGAATTGAACGCACCGCTTTATGACCCCAAATTACTTCAGAGTCCATACATAAAGGATGCAATATTGGCAAAATCCATGTCCCAGTACCCTGACTGGGTTCCTGCTGAAGTCAACTTGCCCAGCATAAAGTTTTAAAATCCTACACCCTGCTGTCTCTATACACACATGACCTGAGAGCCCCCTTCCAGTGCCGATCTCCAGTATTTATATGCTCCTGAAGTTAGAACACATGAACACCAGAGATCTGCACGATTAACCACATTAACTCCTAGGACACCAGGTGTAACCATAATGGAAATACATAGTTCCCCCCTCTCTACAATGAGACTTTAAAGGCATAGGAGAGAAAAAAGGTTTGTTTTAAAATTCAAAGTTTAATTTTAACAAATTAATTTACAAAAGTAAAAAAAAAAATATGTAATTATGAAAAATGCAATACACAATAAAAAAAGGCATATATTACCACACCATTTGTTCACATAACAATTATTCAATATATTTATAACAACATGGCTGATACGTTTCAGAGCAGCTTGACTCCTTCCTCAGGGACAGACTTTTTTGCTATTATATATAGGTGCAGTCTACAAAATGAGAGTCATATTAAAAACATTCATCAAACTCTATATATTGGTGGCTTTTGTAGCGATAGGTAGGATTTAGAGACAGTACTTACAATGTCCTTAATCTATGAGTCCACACAGGTCAAGATCCATAAAAGCATAACAATTAAAAAAAAATGAAAATGGGAAAAGATGGGAAAAGGGATGGAACGTCTCCGGAAAGCAGACCGCAAGGTCCCCAAAAGGATAAGCCCTGGGATGATATGGCTTAACTGAGAAGAGAGTAAGAAAATCAGTAGAGTATATGTGTAGCATTTATAAAGGTATAGTATAGATACTGTAGATAGTACAATCAACATTTTACAAGGTGAACATAATTGTTACCGAAACATAACCTACAGTATATTGTAGGCACCTGCCAACACGTCTGTGGCCAAATGGACATACAGAGCAGATTATAGGATGTGCTTTTTATGTCAGCTGGTTTTTATAACTTTAATAAACTTGTAAACTTGTAATAAACTTTCTATACCATTTACTTCATGTTATTTTGACATGGCTCATTTAAAGTCCCATGACCACTGTTTCCTTTTACATTAAAAGTAATTTAGGGATGGAGGCATGTCACGGTGGCGATAATAGGTCATATCTCTTGCTCTTTGTCATGTATGTGATTGTCTATTATTCGCAAAAATCTTTTTTGTACCAAAACATTTTGAAGTTCCTTTCAATTTACCATTTACAAAACATAGTACACTAGTTTACCTTTTATGGAGAGGATGTACCACTGTTTACATCCTCTAGTCTGTGAATGGGTTCAGAGAATAAAGAAGGGTACACAGCGAATAACATCGGGCATTTTCAAATCATTCTTCACATATCTTCATTGCAGACTAGGAGGTCAGTGCCATGAAGGTATTATGGGGTCTCAGTAGCTTGTGCTCATGTAATATAGTTGTAATACTGGATGAAAAGGGTTAGGAAGCCTCCTGGGGCCTGTACAAACCAGATTCTTCTAAATTAGGCTTATTTTAATAAAAATAACTCTTTTAATTGATGGAATGTACTCTAAAAAAAAATTTAGGACCACAATTTTTTTTTTTTTTTAAGAGCTACTTATCCTTTAAATCTAGGACTCTTTCATAAAAGGGCAGTGTTTTCTTTCCTATTTTGTAGGGGGATTCTGCCTCTTTGAGAAATCTTGGTAGCTTGGGATCACATTTACAATCACTGGACAGAGAGATGGAATTAGATATTGACTAGGGTTCTTGGAGACAAGATCGGAGGCTGTAGGATTGTATCCTGTGTGTTTTGATATATTCTATACGTTTTTGATGTGGTGTCTAGTTTACTCATCTGTATGTGTTACTGTTTAATCATTGATTTTTAGTTATGGATAGTGGCTTCCAGAACAGGATCCTGAGTAAAAGAGCAGACATGGGGCCAGATTCTCAAAAGAATTACGCCGGTGTATCTACAGTTCCCCCGGGTAATTCGAATTTCCCGCCGGTGTATCATTGTTTTCTATCCTGAAAACATGATACGCCGGATTTATGCTAAGATCCGACTGGCGTAATAATCTTACACCGTCGGATCTTAAATGTAATGTTACGCCGGCCGCTAGGTGGTGTTTACGTCGATTTCTCATTTGTTTTTGCAAATGAGCAAGATACGCCGATTCCCAAATGTTTTTACGCCGCCTCGTCGTCATTTACGTTGTTTCCGTAAGCGTAAACTTACCCCTGCTATATGAGGGGTACGTTTACGAAGGTCCGCCGTATGCCATTTTAAGTATGACGTCGGGACAGCGGCGTCTTTTTCCGTCCGTTACGTCGTTTAACTAAGTCGTTCGCGAATAGGGCATTGCGTAAGTGACGATCACGTCGTTTTTACGTCGGTTTCATCAACGTTTTTCGATATGAGTTGGAGCATGCGCACTGATTTTTTTTTCGGCCGGCACATGCGCAGTTCGTTCTGTGCGGGGGCGCGCTTAATTTAAATACAAGCTGCCCACTTCGATTTACGCGGGGATACGCCGGGCCATTTACACTACGCCACCACAAGTTACGGAGTAAGTGCTTTGAGAATACGGCACTTGCTCTAGTAAGTTGCGGTGGCGTAGTGTAAATGGCTTACGCTACGCCGCCGTGGCATGTACGAGAATCTGACTCATGATGTTTTTGTACATGGATCAGGCTTACTTTTTATAGTCAGGTAGGCAAATCAGGAGTGGTCCCTGGGTGTATTGTTCCTTCAAACAGGAAGAAGCTCCATGAGCTAGTATGAACATTATATATAGATGATCTATAGGTGGTACTAGTTGAGAAACTACTAGCACATCCAAAGTGGAGTTTGTGACTGTATTTCATCTCTAAATTGATCTCCAAATACCCTGAAATGTGCCTGTAACATTTTAAGTCTATGACCTTCAAAATTAAGAAGTCTTACTGGACATTCAGAATGCCCATAATGATATGTGTTATAAAGATGATAATTAAGCAACGGTTTTAGGAAATACTGTGACTGTGGAACATCTAATATGATACTGTATATTTATGGAATGTATATTTTGTGACTGCAGGAGGGTCACTCTCTTAGGCTTACAAGTCTGTACTAGACAACAGAAAAAGAAAGCCGCAGGACAGCAGGTGGAACTATGGCAACATCTGAAAAATTCAAAGAATCATATGAGATACAGAGGCTAGCGTGATTTTTATCTGTAGCATTTTGAAAAATGCATGCTTTCTATTAGTCACCAGTGATGTAGCTGTAAAACGAAAACTCCAAATTTTTGTAATTTCCAAATAATGATAATACTATATGTTTGTGACTTCAAGAAACAACATTTTCCAGGTCAAGCTACTGTATATTTCTATATCGGTATTCTCAAAGCCCAGATGAACACATAGGGCCAGATTCAGATACATCTGACTTATATTTCCGGCAGCGTAGCGTATGGTGTTTACGCTACGCCCCCGCAAATATTATGGGCAAGTGCCTTATTCAGAAAGCACTTGCTCCATAGTATGTGGCGGCGTAGCAAAAAAGTGCCCGTCGTAACAGCGCGTAATTCAAATTTCTGAAGTGAGGGCGTGATTCACGTAATCTACGTTTTTTTTGGACGGCGCATGCGTGGACGTTCCCAGTGCGCATGCGCAAAATTACGTCGCTTTTTGTCAATGTAAACGACGTGAACTTAACTAACGTAGAGCCCCATTCCCGAACGATTTACACAAACAATGTAACCGATGTACAATTCGACGCTGTCCCGACGTCCATACTTAACATTGGCTACGCCTCCTATAGCAGGGGTAACCTTACGCCGATATAACGCTAATGCAAATGACGTAAACTACGACGCGCCGCCGCAAGTACGTTCGTGAATCGGCGTAAATAGCTAATTTGCATATTTTACGCGAAAAACAACGGAAGCGCCACCTAATGGCCAGCGTAAATATGCAACTTAAGATACGACGGTGTAAGCGACTTACGCCGCTTGTATCTTAGGAGAAAGCCGGCGTATCTTTTTTTTCTGAATACAGAAAAAAGATACGCCGGCTATTCTTAGTATTTACGTGGCGTAACTATAGATACGCCAACGTAAATACTATCTGAATCTGGCCCATAGACTCAGATTCACAGAGCACTTACGCCGACATATAACAAGTTACGCAGACGTTAGTGCAAATGTGCCCTGCCGTATCTGTGCACCGGACCCACAAACAGAGATACGCCAAAAACCAGGCTACACCGCGCCGACGTAACTTGCTTACGCCGGCGTAGGGTGGGCGTACATTTAGGCTGGGTGCATGGTGCCGCTCCCATTGATTAGCCATTCAAACATGCAAATTAGTTAAATACGGCGATTCACGAACGTACGTGCGCCCAACGCAGGCTACACGCGGTGCACGTAAATTGTACGTCCGGCGTAAAGTTATTCCCCATAAAGGAGGTGTAACTCAGCAACAGACATGCTCAGGTCTGCACCAGGGAACAGCCGGCGTATTTTACGTTGGACGTGTGTCTGGCTGGGCGTAGGTTACGTTAACAGCGTACACAGTGATCCAGCGTATCTTAGGCAGTTGTTCCGATGTGGTTGTGAGAATGCGTGGTGCATGCACAGTTCGTTATCCGTACTTGTCTGGCGCTCGGCCCATCATTTGCATGGGGTCACGCCTCATTTGCATGGATCACGCCCACTTCCTACGCCTTTGAATATCCACTACACTGGCACATCTTGGTGAGCAGTGGCTTGCTGAATGCAGTGCTTGTCTCTCCGCGCTGCGCCGGCGTAGCGTGCTGTGTGTGCGCTACACCGGCGTAATAGTGCGCCCACTCTCTGTGAATCTGGGCCATATTTTCTCCTTAAGCCTTGGCTCAGCTAGAAATTGAGGTTCTCTAGATGTCAAACACTTTACCTTTACTTTACTTGACTTGAGATGTGACAATACAAAAATAAAATAAATACATCAGCTTTTCTGTTAACGTGAGGAGTTTTTATGTGCTAAAAAAAGATACAGAAAAACAAATTAAAATACATGTAAGAAACGATACGATAGTTTTGGGGTCCATATGTGCCCCCTTAGAGATGTTAGAGATGTGAGGTTTTTTTGTACATCATTTACCTGCTTTATAATCATCTTATTAATAGGACTGTGGAAAGAGGGAGAGAGATGTCGGGGGCTACTCCAAAACGCTGCCCCATGACATCAACATTTTATACAACAATAACACTTATGTTCTGTTGTACTAAATGTTTCTATTGAAATTTGTTTTCTACAAATGTTTATATTTTTACAATTATCTTGTCCTAATCCTTGGGTACCGATATAGTCCTCAACACTATTGATGTTGCGGGGCAGCGTTTTGGAGCAGCCCCCGACAACGCTCTCCCTATTTCCATTGTCTAACTAAAGGATGATGGTACCCACCTTTATTGGTTTAACCATTCAATTGAGACAATACCCTTTAATTTAATAATAGGATTGTCATTGTTGTTCTTCAAGGGTATGTGTATGGCCTAATTTACTTATATTTACTTATATTGCATTAATAGCTGGAAAGAGGGTTGTGTCTCCTAGGCCACTGTAACTGAGCAGCTTGTACAATCATTGATTCTTGTAGCTGCCATGTTCTATGCACCATATATATAGTAATGTATATTGAAACATATCTTTTTCCTCTTAGATGTAAGGATTGGGCATCCAAGGTCCTGTTATATGTATGTATGTGAGGTATGTTAGGGGTTAGAGTTGCAGGTTAAGTTTAAGTCACATGGCTCTGACTTTAGAAAAGGTTCCTGTACTATTTTGGTCTGACTTGGATGTGATTTCAGCCCTTGTACAGGCTCCTAAACAGCATCGAAGTCGGATCAAGTCTCAAGGAAGTCGCAGGGAAAAGTCACAGGCAGCGTTTTTTGCAGGTCCTCCGAGAGTTCCTTGCCATGAGGTGCCATGTTGAACTTCCAGTGACCAGTATGAGAGAGTGAGAGCGATAACACCAAATTTAACACACCTGCTCCCCATTCATAACTGAGACCTTGTAACACTAACAAGTCACATTACACCGGGGAGCAAACTATAAAGTATTACTGAGGTGGTATTTGGTACCGGACAGTTTGGCCACTTGGTCTGTGTGCTTCATCTTAGGCCACCTACACACGATCAGACCAAACCGATGAGACTGGTCCGACGGACCGTTTTCATCAGACCACCGCTGAAGTGGTCAGATGGTCTGATGTGCGTACACACCATCAGTTCAAAATCCCATCGGACCAGAACGCGGTGACGTAGAACACAACGACGTGCTGAAAAAACAAAGTTTAATGCTTCCAAGCATGCGTCGACTTGATTCTGAGCATGCGCGGGTTTTTGGTCCGATGCTTTTGCGTACTAACCATCGAACCTGTCTGACAGATAGGGGTCCATCAGACAGATTTTAAAGCAGGTTTGAAAACTTTGGTCCGACGGACAACGGTCCGATGGGCCGTACACACCATCGAACTGGTCCGATGAAACTGGTCTGCAGACCAGTTTCATCGGACCGGTCTGATCGTGTGTACGCGGCCTAACAAGTCACATTACACCGGGGAGCAAACTATAAGATATTACTGAGGTGGTATTTGGTACCTGACAGTTTGGCCACTTAGTCTGTGTGCTTCATCTAAGTGTTTCCGGGGCTGTGGGCAGGAAGGGGTGGCCTACCATATATGGTGGCAATGCCCCAAGGTACGGCGGTTCTGCATCAGAGTTTACAATTTCATCTTTACTCTTACTTAAATTAACCTGACCAAGCCCCCAAAACACACGTTACTGGGATATAAGGTTGAGGAGGCCTCCAAAACTCAGAGACGACTCTTCACGCTTAGATTTGTTTCCGCTAAAATTAAGATTTTATACCATTTGACCAACTCAAACATAAATTTTCAGTAAACTTTCAGATTGACAGCAATCTTAAAGTATAAATTGAAGGTGTTTGAAAAGGTATCGGATCCATTGATCCAAAACTTGACTAATGATCCTCAGACTATCCCTGGATAGGTTTTTCTCCTGGTTGACGTTGACCAGAGCGTGGAATTCTTTTCCCCTTACCCTTTTCCTCTTTCTTCTTCTTTTCATCCCTTCTTTGCTCTTTTTGGTTCCCCCGTTTTGTATTTTGGTATTGAGAGACTCAGAGTGCCTAACTCCACGTTTCTGGGAGATGGGGCATCCTCCTCTATTTGTTTGGGGGGATCGGCATTCCTTGGTGTAAGAAACATACTCAAACATACACAAAATTGTGTTGTTACCATAACATAGAAGAACCTACCATACTGAGACCTCTAGGTTTTACATATTGTTTTGAAACTAACAAATAAGACTGAGGTTAATAGAGCATCATTATTGCAGATAATGGTTATATAGCCCTGAAATATAAGAGGCTAGTTGTCTCAGGGAACATGGCCTATTGCCAGACGAATTGTTGTAATATGTTCTTCGCATTGTACTCATGCAATTATATAGTATAACTTTCTATTTTTATACAGCATGCAATTCGAATTGTGGAAGTTACATAATGTTCAGAATCAACGCTGAAATCTCTTTATGTTTGTTCTGTGAAAACTTTTAATAAAAAATATTGAAACGGAAATATACATTTGGGTGAATTTAATTTGACCAGCTATACATACCATGTAAATCAGCTGATTAGAAAACGTATTTGAATGCAGGACCTTGTGATCTAACATATGACTTTGTTTCTGTAAATGCTTGAAGAGTAACTTCACTTTTGTAGAGAAAAAAAACAATCTGTGTGATCTATGTAAATTGCAAGGATTTGAAAGCGGTCCATCGGACCATTTTCATCAGACGAACCGATCGTGTGTACAGGACATTAGAGTTTGCTAAAGACTTGAGTCTGGGGCGAAGGTTTACCTTCCAGCAGAACCACGACCCTAAACATACAGCCAGAGCTACAATGGAATGCTTTAGATCAAAGCATATGCATGTGGTAGACCCAAATCCAATTGAAAAATGCTGTTCACAAACGCTCTTCATCCAATCTGACAGAGCTTGAGCTATTTTGCAAATGAGAATGGGCAAAAATGTCACTCTAGATCTGCAAAGCTGGTAGAGGCATCCCCAAAAAGACTTGCAGCTGTAATTGCAGCAAAAGGTGGTTATACAAAGTATTGACTCACTGGGGCTGAATACAAGTGCAACACTTATCAGATATTAATTTGTAAAAAAAAAATAATAAACCATATATCATTTTCCTTCAACTTCACAATTATGTGCTACTTTTTGTTGGTCTATCACATACAAATACATGTAAGTTTTTGGTTGTAACATGACAAAATGTGGAAAATTTCAAGGGTTATGAATACTTTTCCAAGGCACTGTAAATAGTATACAAAGTTACATTCTTCTCCAGTGAGAATTTTTCTGGCACACTATCTCAAACCGACTAATAATAATTAAGTAGTGAACATCAAAGAGTGTGTTTGTCCTAACATCCTATTGTAGTCCAGGTGAACATACAATGACCTTGACTAGCATTGAGATTAAATCAAAGTAAACATTGAAAAGGATGAAAGCTACGTCTATTATTTATTTCTGTACTGGCAATTCTACCAGTTGAGAAGGCGAGAGAATTTTAACATTTATACTGGGCTTACAGTCTCCAATATCCAACCTTTATGCAGAGCTGTATCCTGGCCTAGGCCAACAAGGCCCAGGCCTAGGGCAGCACGTTGCAGGGGGACAGCACGGGTAGCACTGTTAGTGTAGCGCCAGTCTTATGAAGCAGACTGGGCAGAGAGGCAAGCATTCCGCCACTGTAGGGTGGGCGGAGCTTCTAATTTTGACTGTCCTATCATCCTCGACCACAAACCTTCCTCACTGTGGTATATGTTTTCTGCTGTATCATTGGCATGGTTATATCTTTTTAGTCCTCTCCATAAAATTATCAGAATTTTGTGCCCAAAGTAGAACTAATTTTGGATAGAGTAAGGGTAAGGGAAGGGCAGGTCTTTAACAGCAAGGGGTGTGGCCTTGACAGGAAGGGGTGGGTCATATTTAAATTAGGGGTGCACAAGTTTAGTCAGGCCTAGGGCAGCACAAAACCTAAATACATCCCTGGGTCTCAGTAAGTGCTGTGAAGAAGGAAGTGTTGTAGCCTAGTTATGTATTACACAGTATAATTCCAATAGTTCTTGTCCCATTAATAATGCTATCATGCTTTGCAATCTACACACATCTCCGTCGAAGTTCCAGATCGGGCACTGTGATGTCAGAACAATTTTTTTTTTTAATACTATCTCTTTACTATATAGTCCTCCTTGCTTATTTTATAGTTTTTGCTATGATTTGCAATGTCATCAAAACCACTTTTCATTTAAAATTCTTTTTAGAGACGTTTAATAGATTTCACAATGATTCATGTGATTTCCTAACGGTTGTAACATAGGGCTTTCTCCGGTATTCACTATAAAGCCTACAGCATTGAGTTGAGTATGACTGTTAGTAACACCGATGAATCACAGTTATCATGATGTACCAAACTTACCATGATTGTTTGAGATGACTCAAAGCCCTGTACATTATTTGCCTTGGGTCAAAAGTGCCACCACATGATGTGTCTTGTAAAATCTGTAATGCCCTGTACACACGATCGGTTCATCCGATGAAAACGGTCTGATGGATTTTTTCATCAGATATCCGATGAAGCTGACTTTCATCAGTCTTGTCTACACACCATCGGTTAAAAAACCGATCGTGTCAGAACGCGGTGACGTAAAACACAACGGCGTGCTGAGAAAAAGTTCAATGCGTTCGAGCATGCGTCGACTTGATTCTGAGCATGCATGGATTTTTAATCGATGGACGTGCCCACAGATAATCGTTTTTTCTAACGTTTTTTTTACCATCAGATAATTTTAAAACAAGTTTCTAGTTTTTTCACCGATGGATAAAAAAACGATGGGGCCCACACACGATCGGTTCGTCTGATGAAAACGGTCCATCAGATAATTTTCATTAGACAAACCGATCGGGTGTATGCGGCATAACCAGTACAGTTCTGCGAGCCTTAGGGTCAATTTTAACTTTTATGCTTAAAATGGACTTTCTGTGAAAATGTAATGCCGCGTACACACGATCATTTTTTGTGATGAAAAAAAACCGACGTTTTCTGTGAAGTAAAAAACGACTTTTTGAAACGTCACTTTTCAAAGATGATGTTGCATACACACCATCGTTTTTTTCACAAAAAGCGAGGTTACGTTCACCACTCTTTTCCATTGAAGCTCGCTTCATAACTAGCTTCTGGGCATGCGCGGGTTGAAAAACGTCGTTTTAAACAACGTTTTTGCTACACACGGTGACTTTTTGTGAAACAAAAAACGACGTTTTGAAAAACGACACAAAAAATTCAAGCATGTTGGAATTTTTTTTTGGTCGTTTTTTTTAAGACAAAAAACAACGTTTTGCCCACACACGATCAATTTAAATGACGTTTTTTAAAACGTCGTTTTATTTCATCACAAAAAACGACCATGTGTACGCGGCATAAGGCTCGATTTTCTGGCAGCCCCCTGCTGCCCAAATTAAATAAGCTACAAAAAACATTACAAAATAAAGATTTTACCCCAAAAATCCTCACCTTGGCTTAAATATCAACTGCTTCTGGGATATGTGTATGAGATCGCTGCACCTCACCACTGACTCCTGGGCACTTAAAATCACAGTGGCTGCAGTTGGCTAGGGTGCATTTTCATGGGATTATCAGTATCCGGCTATTTTATGAGGCAACAGTAAAATACAGTGATATCATTAGCGCCTTCAAGAAGCATCCAAAGCCAGGACCATGTTTCTTTATCTTTTATTTTTATTTGTCAGACAATTTTCTGGCAGAACTGTAACATCTCAGATAACACTGCTGTAGTATTCTTGCATTGGTGGACAGTGCTGAAATGAAACATGTCCCCAGAACATGCAGCAGCAAACTTGGAACATACCAGACTGATGTTACTGGGATTGCTTTTGGATGAAGAGCCTTCCAGAAATGAGGACATGCTGTATCCAGGGAAAGAACTTGCAGTGTTCAGCTGCGAAATTAGTGGGCTTTTATGGGTGTACAAGGTCCATGCATCTGCTGCATCAGCATTGAGTTAAAAAAGAACCATAACTGTGTTTGTGTCATGGGGGTTTCAGAAATCCATTCTCCACAGGCTGCTGGTGGCATTAGCAGGTTCTGGAAGAGGTCTACACTTCAGAGTGATCCCTGGACCACATAGCTGTGTTTGGAGGGGTAGGTGCTGCTTCCTAGGAACTATGAGACAGAGACTAATGCCGCGTACACACGATCACTTTTTGTGATGAAAAAAAACAACGTTTTAAAAAACTTCATTTAAAATGATCGTGTGTGGGCAAAACGTCGTTTTATGTCTTCAAAAAAACGACCAAAAAAAATTCCAACATGCTTGAATTTTTTGTGTCGTTTTTCAAAATGTCGTTTTTTGTGTCATAAAAAGTGATGGTGTGTGGGCAAAACGTCGTTTGAAACGATGTTTTTAAACCCGCGCATGCTTAGAAGCAAGTTATGAGATGGGAGCTTCAATGGAACAGCGTGCCGTTGAAAGTGTCTTACGTAACCGCGCTTTGCAAGAGCATTCTGGAAAAACGATGGTGTGTATGCAATGTCGTTTTTGAAAATGAAGTTTCAAAAATGTTGTTTTGTTTCGTCAGATAAAATGACGTTTTTTTTTCATCACAAAAAGTGATCGTGTGTACGCGGCATAAGTCCTCAATACTTATGAGTACTAGTAAGGTCAAAGACTGAGTTTGTTTTTTGAGTACCACACACTTTGTGCAGCACTTGTTTGATATTGAATAGCCGTCCCATAGTAAGAGTTTGAGGGTCTCTTCAACTATGTGTGAGTATTTGGGGTACAGAGAGTGAAAGAGCATATTCTTGTGCAAGGTAAGCCCTCTGCAGAGCCTTGGCACAACAGTGGAGGAGATTCCATGGAGGAAAGACTGTCGCTGAAGCCATTACCAGGTCATTTATTGTGAAGAGAGCACTCCGGCCAATGTTTAAGTTTGCTTTGCTAGCATGTGAGATTACAAAAACTTCCAACAGAGGGAATTGGGGATGAGAACTCTAATGCTGCGTACACACGATCACTTTTTGTGATAAAAAAAAATGATCGTGTGTGGGCAAAATGTCATTTTGTGGCTTCTGAAAAACGACCAAAAAAAAAATTCGAACATGCTCGAATTATTGATGTCATTTTTCAAAATGTCATTTTTTGTGTCATAAAAAATGATCGTGTGTGGCCAAAACTACGTAAAAAATTACGTTTTAAACCCGCACATGCCCAGAAGCAAGTTAGGAGATGGGAGGTAAAACTACCATTCATAATGGAGATCGCACATTCATCACGCTGTAACAGACAAAAAAGCAGGAATCGTCTTTTACTAACAAGTAACCAGCTAAAAGCAGCCTCAAGGCAAATAGAACTTCCCCTTTAGAGTGCCGTCGTTTTGTTCATCATTTTCCAAAAATGATAGTGTGTACGCAACGTCATTTTTGAAAATGAAGTTTGAAAAAAATTTTTTTTTTTCATGATGAAAAATGAAATTTTTTTTTATCACAAAAAGTGATCGTGTGTACGAGGCATAAGGCCGCGTACACACGATCAAAGTTGTCTGCTGAAACTGGTCCGCAGACCAGTTTCAGCGGACATATCCAACCGTGTGTACGGGCTAGCAGACAGGTTTTTCCAGCAGACAAGTTTTAAAGCATGCTTTAAAACTTGTCTGCTGGAAACCCGTCCGTCCGACATGTCCGCTGATTAGTACGCCTAACCAGCGGACAAAAATCTCCCGCATGCGTTGTTACTTCCTGGAGTGGTGACGTGACGGCGTCAACGTCACCGCCACGTCACCGCGTCCTCAGCCCGAGGGGATTTTCGTCCGATGGTGTGTACGCACCATCGGACCAAAATCCGATGAGACATGTTCGCTGGAAGCGGTCCGTCGGACATGTTTGAGCGGACATGTCTAATCGTGTGTACGCTGTAGGGGAATCAGGGGATTGTATCTAGCTAATTAACTGGCACAGCCACGTTTTTACTGGCATTTCACAAAAGTTACTAAATTACATTTTAACCACTTGCTTACTGGGCACATAAACCCCCTTCGTGCCCAGGCGAAATTTCAGCTTCCGGCACTGCGTCGCTTTAACTGACAATTGCGCGGTCGTGCGACGTGGCACCCAAACAAAATTGGCGTCCCTTTTTTCCCCACAAATAGAGCTTTCTTTTGGTGGTATTTGATCGCCCGTGCGGTTTTTATTTTTTGCGTTATAATGAAAAAAAGAGCGACAATTTAAAAATATATATATATTTTTTACTTGTTGCTATAATAAATATCCCATTTTTTTTTTTTTTTATATTTTTTTTTTCTCAGTTAAGGCCGATACGTATTCTTCTACGTATTTTTGTAAAAAAAAAAAAAAAAAAATCACAATAAGTGACTGCTTTGCGCAAAAGTTATAGCACCTACAAAATAGGGGACATAATTATGATTTTTTTTTTTTTATATTTTTTTTTTACTAGTAATGGCGGCGATCTGCGATTTTTATTGGGACTGCGATATTGCGACGGACACATCGGACACTTTTGACACATTTTTGGCGCCATTCACATTTATACAGCGACCAGTGCTATAAAAATGCACTAATTACTGTATAAATGTGACTGGCATTGAAGGGGTTAACACTAGGGGGTGAGGAAGGGGTTAAATGTATTGCCTGGGTGTGTTCTAACTGTATGGGGGGAGGGGGGTGACTGGGGGAGGTGACCGATGCTGTCTCCCTATGTACAAGAGAAACAGCATCTGTCACCTCACTGACAGGACGTGAAGCTCTGTGTTTACACTCAGAGCTCCACGTCCCTGCTGTCTCACCGACGATCGCGTGTACCTGACGGACATCGCGGCCGCCGGGTACACGCATCGGATCCTCGGTGATGCGTCGGGACTGTTTTTCCCCGCCGCGCGCCACCCTGTGGCGCGCGCGGGGAATTACAAGCAAATCACGTCCAAAGACGTCAACCCGGCGCCTCAGGTCTGCGCTGTTCACGTCTTTGGACGTGAAGCGGTATTGAAGTGGTTAAGGTGCAAATTTCAGTATTTAGGCTACAAACAAGTACGCTAGGCAAATAGCAATGTGATTTAAGGTAGTTATTAAGGTAAAAAAAAACATATTTTTGTTATTTTCGTCACATCACCCCCTGCCTCCATCCCCCTCTGCCTTCACCCCCCTCTGAGGTGCCACAATCTTCCCCTGCCTCCAATCTTCCTTTGCTTCCAATCTCCACCTGCCACTAACACCCTCTGCCTTTAATCTCCTCCAGGCCCCCTGCCACAAGTCACCCCCTGCCTCCATTGTCCCCTGCCTCCATCCCCCTCTGTGGTGCCACCAACAACTCTTGTCTCCATCCCCCACCCTCTGCGGTGCCACCATCCCCCTCTGCGATACCACCAACACCCCCTGCCTCCAATAACCCTCTGCCACTAACACCCCCATCTCCAATCTCCCCCTGCCTCCAATCTCCCCCTGCCTCCGTCCCCCTCTACGGTGCCACCGCAGCTACCATCAGCCCCTGCCTCCAATCAGCCCCTTGCCTCCAGTCTCCATGCGCAGTTCCAACCCAAACCGATCTTGCATATTTTTACTGACACATCACGGCAACCACTGACATTTACGAACAGGAGGAAAAGTGCCAGTTTTTACGAACTGTCTGTAAAAATAAGGACGGCTGGCAACACTGATACCAACATTATTGTTGGGATCCATCCAGAATCTGGCAGCTCTGTGACATCAACCAGCAGTGGGCTTTAGCACACTGTCAGCTGATGCTAGGTCACAGGAGGGCACAAATGTTCTCCTGTGACGCACAAGAGAAGCATAATCAAAAGAGCTTTGGCCATAATTTGCTTTTAAGGATCGGGCCGTTAGACACCGGGGGTCCATTACATCCAGAGGTCAGAAGATGAGAAAATATTTAAAAAAAAGCAAACTGCTTATTCCTGGGAGGTTACAGTAGAAGCCAAAGAATCATGTTCAAGCCTGTTCATATGAGAGGCACGTGTCACAGTCTCATATAGTGTGGACTGTATAATAATTATTATGAAGCTGACAGCATACACACTTTAATGTATATGATTGAAAGCAACAAGCTGTATCATGTTCATTACATGACCAGAAAGCTCAGAAATATTCCCCAATATTACAGACATCCTCTTGCTATTTTACAAATAGTGCAGGACACAATCATTTCATATACAAACATTACTGACTGCTTTGTGAATGTGATTTAAACAACATGCCTAATAATGTTATGTCATGTTATATAACTCAATTAAATGCTAGTGTATTACAAATTGGCATATTGTGCTCGGTACAATTTATAAACTAAAATGGTAACCTTGTTTATGTAATATTTTCTTCAACTATGACGGTATTATGTCTTCTACATCATGCTTTTTACAGATGACAGTATGTTTACACATTACCTTGTTATTAATCAGTAATGGTCAACCAATGATACATTTATACTTTATAATGTATATGCCCAAACTCTACCATCTACGGTTTTATTCAAAATTATTCAACCCCCCAATGCTGTTAAGGGTTTTTAGGGAATTTAGTGTACATTTGTAATTGTATTCAGAATGAAATCCTAAAAGGACTTCTTAAAGAACCATATGCAACTAAAATAACATCAATTGGTTTTGTAATACAGTAGTAAATGTTTCTTTTGTGAATTCTTCATTTACACAATTATTCAACCCCTTAAAGACTACCACTCTGAAGAACAGAGGTTCATTGAAGTGTTTTCAATCAGGTATTGAAAACACCTGTGGATGTCAGGGAGCAGCAATAAAGCCTAATAAGCACCAATTAGGCAGCTTTAAAATGACTGTGATACTCAGCTCCTTCTAGACATTTACTGGTGTGGTTACAAACATGGTGAAGTCAAGATAATGGTCCAGGAAGACAAGAGAAGAGGTGATTACTCTTCACAGGAAGGGCAATGGCTATAAGAAGATTGCAAAGATGTTAAACATACCAAGAGACACCATAGAAAGCATCATTCGCAAATTCAAAGCAAAGGGCACTGTTGAAACACTACCTGGTCATGGCAGAAAGAAGATGCTGACTGACTGCTGTGCGCTACCTGAAGCGTAGAGTGGAGAAAAGTCCTCGTGTGACTGCTGAGGAACTGAGAAAAGATTTGTCAGATGTGGGCACTGAAGTTTCTGCTCAGACAACAAGGCGCACACTGCGTAATGAAGGCCTCCATGCCAGAACTCCCAGGCGTACCCCCTTGCTGTCTCCAAAGAATAAGAAGAGTCGACTGCAGTATGCCAAAAGTCATGTGGACAAACCACAGAAGTTTTGGGATTGTGTTCTGTGGACTGATGAAACAAAATTAGAACTGTTTGGGCCCATGGATCAACGCTATGTTTGGAGGAGGAAGAACAAGGCCTATGAAGAAAAGAACACCTTGCCTACTGTGAAGCATGGCGGGGGGGGGGGTCAATCATGCTTTGGGGCTGTTTTGCTTCTGCAGGTACAGGGAAGCTTCAGCGTGTGCAAGGTACCATGAATTCTCTTGAGTACCAGGAGATATTGGATGACAATGTGATGCAGTCCGTCACAAACCTGAGGCTTGGGAGACGTTGGACCTTTCAACAGGACAATGATCCCAAGCATACCTCCAAGTCCACTAAAGCATGGTTGCAGATTAAAGGCTGGAACATTTTTGGAGTGGCCATCGTAGTCACCAGACTTAAATCCGATTGAGAACCTCTGGTGGGACTTAAAGAAAGCAGTTGCAGTGCGCAAGCCTAAGAATGTGACTGACCTGGAGGTTTTTGCCCATGACGAATGGGCGAAGATACCCGTAAATCGCTGCAAGACACTTGTGTCAAGCTATGCTTCACGTTTAAAAGCTGTTATAACTGTAAAAGGATGTTGTACTAAGTACTAAGATTGAATGTCACTTGGGGGTTGAATAAAACTGATAATGATGTGAGCACAGAAAAGACATTTGTGGTTATTTCATTATAAATGTTATATTATATTTGTCTGTAAACAAAAACCAAAGTTGAACTTACTGCCTCTACAACCTCCTATATACTTATCCCAAAAGGGTTTATAACCTGTCACTCCCCTTATTTTATTTTTGGGGTCAACTGCTGTAGTCAAAACAATGCATATGAAGAAAAAGGATGTTGCACTATGGGAATACTAAGACAGAGTGTCCCCAATAGGCAACCAAGAGACTACTTAAGGCAGTGATGGGCAGTGATATAGATAAAAATATTTATTAGTCATATAAAGATATTTATAGTACAAAAATTTTTTAGGATAAGAAGTTTTTCAAAAAATAATATTACTAAATGTATGTAATAAGGATTTCACACATGTGCCTACTTCTAGCAGCCGGCCGGTGCTGCACACATGAATCTAGTTCATGTAACATACAACGATACAACATAGACAGGACACAGACATGTAACTAACATCAAAAAACATGTAATTGGGGCGATCCGGTAATTACCGCTAAAAAAAAAAAACTTTCAAAAATGAGTATATGTAGTATATGGAAATATCCAGCAGTAGTACCCCTGCGGGAGAAGGATATTGTTGCAACTCAATAGATTACATAATATAGATATATCTGCACACAATTTAATAATCGTTATGAACCCTCATTACACTGATCAGGTGGTAAATACTGGTCAGTAAGAGCACAATATAAGCTATTTCATATGGGTTGCAACCACTATTAAGGAGACTATGCGACTTATAGATTATTTCTGGAGTTCCAGTGTAAATTTCATTGACTATGGCATTGGCAGAGTTCATAGATAATCGTATCGGTACACAGACTGATTGACACTGTCATAGTAGTAAGCTGATTAGTTTTGAAGTGTCCCCCAGCTCCTTCAGGTATAAATAGTCCTGGCAATTGCAGATATAAAAAGGAACAGTCTTACCGGGCGGATCTGATGGTAAACGGCAGTGTTTGGCTCCCAGCTCTTACATAATAAGAATGCAGGTTGTGACTGTTGTCATCGAGTCTGTCACTACCAGACAGCGTGTGCGGCGAGTAGCCTTGCCGGATAAGCCGTCGTAGATCACACTTTTGAATTGGATATGTAAGTCGCGGCTCTTTAAGTAAAGCTGTTCAGCCGTTTGTGGTGTTTGTCCTTTTTCCGGCATAGAAGTTTCCTCAACGAGGTCCCGATCCCGCTGGGGGTTGTGGGCGTGACGTGGCGTTATATTTGTCTGACCTACACGTGCCTCTTTGATTTAATTGTAAGCAGGATGACTGAATGATCAAAATCAATGTCAAACTGGCCAAAACAATCAATTTCAGTGGGGGTTGAATAATTTTGAATACAACTGTATTTTTCTTAAAGTGATTGTAAATGATCACCATGTAAAACAACCCATTCAGTTAAAAATAGAAATGAAAGGCAAAACATTTCTGTATAGACAAGTGATCACATTCCCTCTGTTCTCAGCTGCATTAGAGCTGGGGAGAGGAGAAGCAACAGCACACTGATCTTCCCAGTAAATGGCTGTGCAGTGGGGACATATCAGGACAAGTCTGATCATTGGAGAAGAGCAGGCTGAGTTCCCAGCACAGCTTGAGAAGGTACAATGGTGTGCTCTCCTGCTTAGTGTGTTTTTTATTAGGAAAGCAGATGGACTAGCAGGAATACCAGGGATTTCACACAAAGGAAGCAATACAAAGAGAACAGGATACTTTTTCATACAAGTACATGGTACAGCAGGCACATATGAGGAATGTGAAATGTTGGGGTAACAAACACTTTAATTTAGATACAACCATTCTTGTTTCTTAATAAGAAATTCCATTATCAGACTTATCCCCCATCTCCTACAGTAAATTGGGAAGATACCATTAAACCACACAACACCACCAGAATAATTGTTCCAATAACTCCAAGAACTCTGGCATAGTTGGAGTTTAACTTTCCAAGCTTCTGGATCTGCCAGAGGAATAGCCCTAATGTTACGTCATTGATGTGGAAGATATCCAATTTTGCTATAAAATGTTTATTGATTAACATCTTTCGTGTTTTTTTTAGGGTAAGTATGTAGCAGAAGAAGTCAAATTAGTATTAGGGGTTAGATTAATAGGATGGAGGATTTGATTGAATGTTAGGCTTTAGGTGTTTAAGTGTTGGAAAAGGATTGGCCTTTTTTAGGGGGCAGGTAAATTGATAAGGTTACAGAGAATTTAAGAGTTAAAATAACTATCATTAACAAAAGGGCTGCTGATAATTATAAATTATAATTATGACAAATGCTGGGCTATTCGTTTTTTCTTTTTTTCTTTGTAATCACTTTTTATTATGCTTTGTACAGAACAGTAATACAAAAACGTACAAATAAAGTGGAAAAAAAAACATTAATACAAAGTTCAATAGAATATAGTAACAGTGGTTCTGTAACAATAGTCAGTGTAAATCCTGTGGTACCTAGCTAGGACAAATGCTAATACAAGTAGGAAAAACAAGTGAGGAGGGAGAATGTTCCTTCCAGGACCACAAGTAGCCATAGGAAATAGGAAAAAGCACAAGTCAGAAATCAACTGACCAAAAACAAATTGGAACAATTGACACCAATAAATTACAAATCTTGGGATATACATGTAGACTAACAGTCTGAGAATGACCGTTTTAGAAAACTGCAGGCGGGTGCATACCGTAAAATAACCATTAAAAAAAAAGTCAAGGTAGTGGTTCAGGGTGCTAAATAAATGCTATGGTTAAATAGATAAAAAGAAGGCACTAGGCTTGAGACATGTGCTAAATTACCAATGTGTTAAAGTGGTTAAAAATTCAAAAGAGTGTTCAGTGATCTGTGATCTTGGAGGAAGAGTACATCAATCCCAACCATATATCATGGAAGCAGTCAAGTTGGTCCTTGGCAACATGCACCCAACGTTCCACTTCCATGATTTTGTCCACTTCTCATTTTCATCAGCAAACATACAACAAACAGCCTGTTTACAATAACATGGGATCAGGCTCTTGGCAGTGTTTAAAAGGTGGGGAGTCACACTTTCCTAATACAACTTAACCAACGAATGAACATCATGGAATATAAACTGCAGCAGGGTACACTGAACTGGTTTAATGGTTGTTTTCTTTATCCAAGTGGTAATTGCTTCCCAGAACATCTGGATCTTTGGGCAGGAGGAAGGTGCCATGTTGGAGACATTCCTACCACCAACTAGAATCCACACCAGAAACATCTAGGCCAGACGAGAAGGAGTTCTGTACCACCTAGTTAAAGCTGTTGTATACCCCCTCTAATGCCCTGTCACTAAAGTGGTTGTAAAGTCAAGGCAGAGCGTTGAGTCAGTAAGGCAGAGGATTAGCCACAGGAGCTCCACACGGCGCACGTCTCCTAGAGTAGGAGCGTGTGTGCTATAGCTCCAGGCAGGCTTAGGAGGTAGACAGGTCAGCGTCCCTCCCAGCTCTGCTAGTTCCGTTCCAGCTCTGTTCCCAGCCCTGCTAGCCCAGTCTTCTCCTCCAGAATTCCTGTGTCCCGGATTTCTCCTCTCCTCCAGCACCGCTCCCTGGCTCCCTGGCTCTCTACAGGTAAGAGCCTTTCACCCAAGCTGCTGACGGCCGTCCTTTTCAGGATAAAGCCGCAGCAGCAATAAGGATCGCCATTTAGCCATCGTGGTGTCCCCCTGCTCTGCCACCTTCCACCTCCATCACCCTCAAGGGTCCCCCTCTCTATCCCCCACACGGAATTTTTTTTTTTCGTAGATTCGGGGCTCTTTGTGAGAGCACCGCGCCAGGCCGCCTTGAATCGCGGGGCCGCGGTCTAGGAAAGACCGCGGCTTCACTTGCGGCCTAACGGCGCGCCGCTCCCCATGCCTCAATGATCCTTACCCAGCCCCAACAAATCCCCCCTTACCCCAGAAGTAACTGTTACCCGGCCATATTGGACACCCTCTCAGCCCCTAGTGTTATCTAAAGAAACACCCTGTCAGCCCTCATCCCACTGCTGGTATAGTCAGCCATCCCACCAGGCCAGCAACAGGGTCACCTTCCTAGCACCAGTCCCCCCCCCCCCTGTCCATCCTAGCATACAGAAGCTTGATCCAGGGGTTACCCGATCGCCTCTTACAGGGGTCAGGAAGGAATTTTTTCCCTGCCGGAGCACATTGGCCGAGCGCCGCCAGGGTTTTTTGCCTTCCTCTGGACCAAGCCAGGAGAGAGGAGACTAGTTAACTCCTCTCCCCACTGCCCTAAAATCCACCTCGCCCCTGATGTATTGGCGATCATGGCATGTAGGCAATATTCTGCCGAAACCATTTGGAGTTTGAGGCAGTACGCCGCAATACTGCCAGCCATCACCAAAAAGGCCCTAAGAACTGAGCGACTATGGAGAATCAATCATAGATCGACGGTTAGTCATTCCAGTCATTTACCCCAGCTTAAGCACATATCATGTGCTCTGATCAATACTAGATCGGCGGTAAAACACCGACTAGAAATCCGCGACTTCATTCAGCAAAAGGATCTAGATTGTCTTTTTATTACAGAGAGCTGGCTCACAGCCGACTGTAACACCATTCTAGGAGAACTGGTGCCAGAAAATTACCGTATTATAACGGAAAACAGAATAGGACAAAGAGGAGGCGGCCTGGCGGTGATCCACAAGACTCATCTTACGATCACCAAACCAGTCCGCCAAAACCCTCTGCCATTCATGGAAACCCTTACTCTGCAACTGCAAGCAAATTCAAAGGAGACCGTCCACATTCTGCTCTGCTATAGGCCGCCCGGCCCAAAATCGCAGCTGCTATCACCATGGACGGATTTCTTCTCCACTTATACCCTTAACAGTAAACAACTTTTGCTGTTAGGGGATTTCAATCTCTGGGCAAACTCCTCACAAGACCCCATTGCCGATGCCTGTGTTGACCACCTGGAAGGATTAGGATTACAGCAACTAGTATGTGGGCCCACACATGCTTCAGGTCACACACTTGATCTTATTTTCAGACAAGCTCTGGAAATAAAAATTGGGGAAATTGAAAAATTGCCATGGACAGACCACCATGCAATTATATTCAGTATTTCCACCATCCCCCCCCGCAACAAAAACATCAAATCCAGTGACAACATACTGGACTAGATGTCAGAAGAAGCTCCACTCGGAACTCTTCAAAGCGACTCTAAGGAAAAAAATAGAAACAACTCAGCCGCAGCAAACGGCCGTTGGAACATTGGAAGCCATAAACTCGGCCATGCTACAGTCAGCCGACTTGGTAGCGCCGAGACGAATAACCCGCATTCGGAAAAACAACCGCAGCTGGTTTAACAACCAGCTGTCGTTACTGAAGCAAGAACGCAGAAGGGCAGAATCTGCATGGAAAAGATGCTCTTCAGAGCTAAACCTATCCATCTACAAGGCGACCACAAGAAAATACCACAAAGGAATTTTCCAAGCCAAGAAAAATTATTTTTCGGAGGCTATCAACGGTGCCCTTAACCGCCCCCGCAAACTCTTCAAGATGGTCACCCAGACCATGAAACCAGGATGCATTGAAGCACCCAGTTCGGACACACAAGAATTTTGCAATGAACTATCGGATTACTTCGTTAATAAAATCGAGGCAATCCGTGAAAGCATTCAGCAAAACTATTCTCCCCTCAGCCCCCCCTGTAGCCTATCACACAGCACCCTTAGTACTTCTCCGAGATCAGGTAAGTTCACCCTAGAACCCATCTCCATCGAGTCCACTAAGAAGGTCATTTGTACTCTGCGCAATGGCACAGCGCCAAATGACATTATCCCAACAAAACTGCTGAAGGAATGTGCCGACATCCTGGCGCCTCCCATCGCGCAGCTTATCAACCAGTCCTTCTTGGAGGGCATAGTGCCCGCGCAGTTGAAAGAGGGTATAATCCAACCCATCATGAAGAAACCCTCCCTGGACCCCAAGGACCCACTCCACCGCCGTCCCATAACAAGCCTCAACGTATTCTCTAAGATAATGGAAAAAGTAGTGGTACAACAGCTGCAACAGCATCTAGATACCTACAAGCTACTTGACCCATTGCAATCAGGCTTCCGTCCCGGACATGGGACGGAAACAGCATTGCTGAAAGTATGGGATGATGTTCTCAAGGCCGCAGACGAAGGAGAATCTTGTCTCCTGGTTCTGTTGGACCTAAGTGCAGCTTTCGACACTGTAGACCACAATCTGTTACTGAAGCGGCTTACTGAAGTAGCCAGGGTCGCAGAAGGTGATTTATCTTGGTTCTCCTCTTTTTTGGAAAACCGATCACAAACAGTGAAGTTAGGACCTTTTACGTCTGAAAAACGCACAGTAACATGCGGAGTCCCTCAAGGATCGCCTCTGTCACCAGTGCTATTTAACATCTATCTTCGTCCTCTCTTTGAGATCATTAGCAGCCAAAAACTGCTTTATCACTCTTATGCAGATGACACGCAACTGTATTTCCGCATCTGCAACAGACAGGATCACCACCTCAATCTAGAGACATGTCTCTCTTTGATAGAGGACTGGATGACTAAGAGTTATCTTAAACTCAATGGAGCGAAAACAGAACTTCTTCTGTTTCACGCCAAGCGTAGGAATCAACTTTCAATACCATGGACTCCCCCGCCTATTTTGGGTAAGCTCATCACTCCAAGCGCCAAAGTCAAAAGCCTAGGGGTCATTTTTGACTCCTTTATGACAATGGACGCACAAATAGGATCAGTGGTCAGCGGATCTCACCATCTACTGCGCCTATTACGCAGACTCACTCCGTTCATCCCTAAAGAAGATCTAGCGGTCGTCGTGGGAGCTATTGTAAACTCCAGGCTGGATTATGCAAATGCCCTCTACCTCGGCCTCCCCAAGTACCAAATCGCTTGTCTGCAAGTCGTTCAAAATACGGCCGCCAGACTTGTGACTGGGAAAAAACCCTGGGAATCCATCTCACCTTCACTGAGAGCCCTGCATTGGCTGCCAGTTAAAGACAGAATTGCTTTTAAAGCTCTCTGTCTTACACATAGATGTGTCCATGAGAATGCCCCCCTTTACTTATGCGAATTAATAAAAGCGCATAATCCAAATCGCGTTTTGCGATCCACGAATCAGAACCTGCTCCAGGTTCCGAAAGCCAACTTCAAGTCCAAAGGAGAAAGAAGATTTGCGATCCAGGGTCCCAGACTATGGAACGCTTTACCAACCAGCATTCGGTTGGAGGAGAACCACCTAGCATTTAGAAAAAAGGTCAAGACTTTTCTCTTTTGATAACAAAGGAGACAGGAACAACAAGCGCCCAGAGGCGATTCAGTTCGCATGTGCCGCGCTATATAAGTTTTCATTCATTCATTCATTCATTCATTCATTCATTATACCCAAAATTTTGTCTTTGCATATAATTTTTTAGTTTTTTATTAACAATGCATTGCCATGAGTAATTTTTACTGTACCTGCCTCCTGTCCGTGTAATTGATATTTTCTTGAGTCGTTACGTATACCGCGCATGCGACGTATCATCCTTCATTCTGGCAAGCTGAGACCCAGCCGGAAAGATTCAGCGTCCATGTCGGGGCTGCGTCATTTCCTGTTTTAGACGTTAGCCCCGACATCCTGCGATACTGCGTGCACAAGAGCATCATGGTTACCATGTGACCTGTACGTCACATGGTAGAGGAGAGACAGATGGCAGACAGACAGCCAATTTCAAAGTCATTGGAATGTGTCTGTAGAATGTGCTTACACAGCGGGCTCCCGGAGGTATTGTCACTCCTTTCTGAAGCACGGAAAGTAGTAACCGGAAACGAGGCTTGGAATATCTCTTTACCAGTGCGCATGCGTGGGATTATCGCGAGAAGGACGTTCTGTGGGCGGAAATACAGAGCAGATTTAGATGCAGAAGACCACAGTGAAGGTGGCACTGGCGAGTATACTGAAATAAGGTTTGGATTATTAAGAACATATGCAGTAAGCTAAAAATGTTATATATACACAAAGTGACAAAGTGGTCATTCGAATCATACTTAATTTGCCTTTCAGAATATTATGAATATAGTATTGATGTGTGTGGGTTTACTACCGCTTTAAGAATTTATAGGGGTACTCCTGGATACAGTTACTAATGGAGGAAACATGAGTCAAGTATATCCTTTTTTGAATATGGGGGGGGGGGGTGAAATTAATTTTCCAGTTCCTTCTACCACCCTTTAATATAATATGGAGGTGGCTGGAATTGGGCCCACAGAACTGGCTTATACATATGCAAAAGCAGGTGTCTAGAATCTGAGGGGTATATGCACTAGTTCTCAAAAGAAGAGATGGTGTCTAGTGGACGCAGTTTGAGTTTCAATTTAAAAATAAAATCACATAATTTGAGATGCTGCTCATCACTTGAGTGGGTGTCAGCACTCCCTCACGCCGACATGTCCCTTGTATCACTTTGCATAAGGGATTCTGCTGTGGGGGTCAAATCTTCACCCCCCACCATCTGGCCACCCTTTCACCCTCAGCTCCCAGGGGGAACCCCTGGCTGTGATGTTTTCACAGCATTAAGACTCACCTGCCATCTTGGTTGACTTTTACCATGCGGTTGTGTTTTGCACATTATCAACTTCCATATGCACACATAAACCAACTGTAACTGTCTCCTGATGAAGTAAGCTTTGTCCCACAAATGCATAGAGATTACAGTGTCCATAATGAATAATGTGTTTTTTATTACACTGATACATAACAAAATGAATGTGGAAGTGTATACATGTTTTTATGTCAATTCCAATAAATTTTGCATTATATATATATATATTTTTTGTACTATTTTTTTTTTCAGCTCTACTCATTAAAAGTCCCATGGGCACAATGCATTTTTGTATTTTGGAGATGCCACTAAGACGACATTGGGTAGTCCCCACAAAAGGATCGCAGGGTCTTTACAGACAACAACTTCCCTCCGGGAGTGAATTTAGCACAAGACGTTGACTATTCCCCAAGAAAAAAAAAAAAGACATCCCCCCTGGGGAGAACCAAGAAAAGCCTCCTAGAGGTGTTAATGGGCAAGTCTGAGAAGCGAACATACAATAGGCATTCAGTCTATCCCATGCAGTAAGAGTCGTTTGAGTCTGTGGGGACATCCTGTCAGATAGCCCCCTGTCTCCCAACAGTACCCATGGGACGCCTGCTAAGTTCCTGTCCACCAGAATTTTCTCCAAAAGCACCCAAAGTTTTGTGTAGGTGTCATGATGCTAGTTCAGTATTTGAACTTGCTGGGCTGTTCTGATCAGACAACGCAAGATGTAAGCTTCAACATTACCAGTACTTGCTCGAAATGTTTCCAATCAGACTGCCTCGAAAGTTGGATAGAGCACCTCTATAGCTTGTGTTTTAAACCAGCCAACAACTTTAAGAGCTTGTTTTAAGGAACTAAATTGCACCAGGTTCCTGACATCAAAATATAGCCTGCTGCAAACATTTAGAATAGAAAATGTAAGAAAGAAAAATGTAACAGTTCAAAGTACTCAATAAAAAATTACGTTTCATTGATGTGACTTTAATAAACTGAAATCTGATTGCTTTGTATGTTCTGAGGCATGTCATTCATCTTAATTTACAATTCTGCTTTTTAAGTCTGATTTAGAAATGGCATAACTTAATATATTACTTTAACCCAATAAAACAGACAATGTTACTGGTGTGGCACAACATACCAATGTGTGTCATTCAAATTGAAGGCAAATTATGAATGGTAAAAAACTACAAGTCACAGACCTGCCAGATTTTCATTCTGTGCCAGTACTTGGTAACTGGGATTGGTATGAATGCATATGCAGTACGTGATTTTTATGAGCGATTTCCTACTTCCATGTTTGGTCAATGCAAAAAGGTATTTTTTCAATATAATCCTCCCTACATCCACGTCAAACAGCATACATGCTGTGACTCAGTTATCCTGGGGGTGCTGCAGAAAAGGAATTATTTCCGGATTTGGTTTATACCTGAAAATGAAAAAAAAAAATAAGGAATTTAAAGAGTTATGTAATGAAATATAAGGATTGGCTCAGGGAGTAAATTGAAATCCTGCAGCGTGGATTTCAGTTTACAGTGGACAAAGGATAATAACCTTAAATCTGTTCTGTCATCTAAACAGCTACAAATGGAATTGTAGATCTTGTTTTGTAACATAGGACACTGGGTAAAAATTGCTCTGTGCAACTAACAGATATTAACGTACACTTTAAAACTTTTTGCTTGGTTGAAGAGTCGAAGGGTTTAAACCAGATTTTATTTGCTGTTTGTATTTTTATTTTAGAGAAGTCTATTAATTTCCTGCTCCAAAGGCAAGGAATGAATTGTGTAGAAATATACACATATTGAGGGAAAATCCCACCTACAACAGTTGTCACCAGAGGAGGTGTACCCATTGAAAAATATACCCTCTACTCAATTGTAACATTTTGGATTTCCTCTTACTTTTTGACAAATATTCAGGTTGATTAACCCAGGGGGGACAAATAAAGTAATTCAAAAAGCTCCTTAGTTTGAACAATTTCATTTTTGGAATGTTCGTTGGATTTTCAAATGGCTGGTGGGATCAAAACTAGAATAGTTCAAGTGATCACAAAAGAAAAGAAAAAGGTGAGGTCATCCCACAATGTTAACCTAACGCCAACATGAAACAAAAAACAGGGACTAGTCCCAACCATGAGAGCATATAACACAATCTTATAAAGAAAGAGAAAGAAAAAGAGAATGAAAAGGAAAAGAAGGGGTCTAGTCGGAAGACCAGAATACAGGTCCCAGAGAGGAAAAAGATGGGAAAAGATGGGAAAACAGAAGAGGAAGAAGAGACCCAGAAGAGGAACCTATGAAAACATCTTGAACCAGAAGGGCCTGAACGGGATACATAGAATAGCAATAGAATAACTTGCCCACAGTTCCAAGACCTTCCTAAACCAAGGCACAGAAACTGTTATGCCACATACACACAGTCGTTTCATCCGATGAAAACGGACCGATGGATTTTTTTATTAGATATCTGATGAAGCTGACTTTCATCAGTCTTGCCCACACACCATCAGTTAAAAATCTGATCATGTCCAACGCGGTGACGTAAAACACAACGACGTGCAGAGAAAAATGAAGTTCAATGCTTCCAAGCATGTGTCAACTTGATTCTGAGCATGTGTGGATTTTTGACCGATGGATTTCCCCACAGACGATCGTTTTTTTCTATCAGTTTTTTAACCATCAGAAAGTTTTAAAACAGGTTCTATTTTTTTTTTACCGATGGTAAAAAAAAACGATGCGGCCCACACACGATCAGTTCGTCTGATGAAAACGGTCCATTGGACAAACAAAAAAAAAAGGTTGTCCTTTTTCTCTCATAAATAGAGCTTTCTTTTGGTGGTATTTGATCACCTTTGCGGTTTTAATTTTTTGCGCTATAAACAAAAAAAGATCAACAATTTTGATTTTTTTTTTACTTTTTGCTATAATAAAAAAAAAATGTCATCAGTTTAGGCCAATATGTATTCTTCTACATATTTTTGGTAAAAAATTGCAATAAGCGTATATTGATTTGTTTGCACTAAAGTTATAGCGTCTACAAACTATGGGAAAGATTTATGGCATTTTTATGGCGTTTTTGTTTTTTACTAGTAAAAGAAGGAAAAAAGCAGCGCCCTCTAAGTAGTAATCTCATTTTTAATAAAAACAGATAATTCATATGAAGGTGACACTCACAAAGGATTAAAATACATGGGCTTATCTGTAGTATCATCCGCTCGGGCATCTGGGTGCCCAAGTGGATGATACTACATACAGATAAGCCAATGTTTTTTTATTCTTTTGTGAGTGACACCTTCACATGAATTATCTGTTTTTATTGAAAACGAGATTACTACGCTTAGAGGGCGCTGCTTTTTTCCTTCTTTTGCTATTTCAGATTTGCTTCTACCTGCAAGCCGGCAGCCCTCCCTGCAAAAGTATAATACTATTGCTAACATGAACTTGCCCTAAATGGACTATAACATACAGTTCTGTGATCTTTTTTGGTTTAAAGATCGGTGTCTTTTCTTTTCCCTTTGTATCCCCCCCATCCCTTCCCCCTCTCCTTCCAGTTCATTTTAACCAGTTATCGCCACTCTATCCGGAGAGAGCTTGATCCATCCCTGTCTTTTTGTTTTTTACTAGTAATGGCGGTGATCTGCGATTTTTAGCTGTATTTTTGGGACCAATGACATTAATAGAGCAATCAGTGTTATAAATATGCACTAATTACTGTATGAATGTCACTGGCAGTGAAGGGGTTAACACTAGGGGGCGATCAAGGGGTTAACTGTGTGTTTCCTCACTGTTTTCTAACTGTGTGGGGATGGGACAAACTAGGCGAGATGACAGATCGTTGTTCCTACTTTGTAGAAACACACCATCTGTCTCCTCTCCTCTGACAGCACAGGGATTTGTGTGTTTACACACACAAACCCCGAGCTCCTGCTCGTGCACACAATCGCACGTAGCTGGTGGTATTCGCGCCCCTAGGCCACAAACTTTGGGTCCCCTGCTGTGCAGGGAGCGCACTCACGTGCCCTCTGGAGGCTCCCCTGAGCAAAGCTGTATATATATGGGATTTCGCCCAGGAGAGCGATTCTGCTGCAGTATATCTGCATGAGCCAGTCGGGAACTGGTTAAGCATAATCCAGGAAACGTTGTGCTTAAACGTAGCAATATGAAATGAGGGGCACTTCCAGGATCAAGCTATGGCAGGTTTAGCAGCCAATAACATAATATGGATCAACTTTTGAGTAGAATGCGCACTGTCATCAGACTTTTAATTTAATGGAGCTGTTGAACAGGTATGTCCGTAACTTTCCGTATTATCACAAAGAATTTATTCCAGAAGCCCCTGATTTATGGCATTCCCACCACAGGCAGCATGGTACCAGAAGGGGGACACAGCCCCAAAAATATGAAGGTAAGGAGGTCGGAAATAACCTTGCAAGCTTTTAGAATTTCAATGTAAACAACTACAAATGAAAATCTAACCATGTATGGCCAGTTTTAGATGAGTGGTCATACTAATACATGTCCTGTTAGGTGCTTTGGGTGTCTGGACAAAACCACATTTTCAACAGTGACTGAGCTTATCAGATTCGTCCAATCCTGAGCAAGGGGGAGTGACACGGCGCGGCGGGCAAAACAGCTATTCAAACTAAAGCTGCCTGTAATGTTTGCCGCACAGTGATTAACGCAGCGGCGGCTTTGCGATATATGGCGGCGGCGGGGGGGGGGGTATTCTATTTAGGCATCGGGGGTATTTGCGGGAGTACAAGTACTCCTGCAAATACTCGGTATCGATCCCGATACCGATACTGGTATCGGTACAACCCTAACTGTAAGGATGGCATTCTAAACACCACCATGTTTCCCCCTCACTTCCAATAAACTGGTTTTAGCAGGGATTCAACTAGTCCTAGTTCCTCTGGGGCAAAATATTTGTGAAAAGATGCTCTAGTTAAGGATGCTCTTTGTTAAGCTGACAAAGTTAGCTTAACACTTTGCCCAATTTAGAGAAATACTGATAGAGCTCCCCCAAATAGCCTTCTGAAGATAAGAAATACTGTGTGAAATGTGTGCTTTATGTGTATGTAAAGAAGAGATGGCATCAGATAAATAGGTACAATGTATGTAGGAGGATTTGTTTTATTACTGTGTATCACCTGAGACTAGTCACTTCAGTAGATATATGTGTAGCGGCCTGCTCCTGTTGGGCTGGCACTGCTTTAAATTTAGAAGGGATTCTGAGTGTTAGTTAACTCAGACACATATCATTTTGGCTAAATTTGGCTTTTGTTTCAGCCGTGGCTGAGAGTGACCACCATTGTTCGCCTGGGGTGGTGTTACCACCCCAGCCAAAGGGTGGCAGCAGCTAAGTCAGGGTTATATTGGGTGTCTCCCCTCGGCAGCCAATCGATGGGGATTGATCGTCCCGCTGTGCATGCTGGGGAGGGGTACTTAAGGAACAGATGTCACTAAACCGGGGTCATTGATCCTTGGTCTGTCATCCCACCACCTCGCGGCCCTCCTGGCCGGGGGTGTGTGTTCCTGCAATCCTGGCTCCGGGACCACGGAGGGAGGAAGCCGCTTGATGAAGGACCTATCTTGGAGAGGACCAAGCATGAGGCTGGTATCTCGGGAGAGGCCTAGAGACTTCATTGAAATATGCACCGTGTGCTGATAGGCTTGATGGTGATCGCCTATCAGACTTGAATTCTACAGAAATTAATCTGAAGAGATCCGGGTGCTGCACCCTGTGCTAGGGGATTCTGGACCGAAAGTGTCTCCATTCAAAGGGAGGTCTGTGGCAGAGACTGTACTTTGCTTTGTGCGCCACTCTGGTTGATAGTCCGGTGAGAGAGACCTATCCGGGTGTGCAATACCCACTCTGGTTAGAGTGGCGACAAAAGCTGTGTTGCTGGAAGCAGGAGTATTTCTGGATTAAAATTTTGCACCTGAATCTACTTGTTTACCCTTCCGTCCCTTCAACCACTTCTTCTTTCCTTACCACAATAAAAGTAACTGGTCAGGACACATGAGAGTTCCTTTTGCTAAGTTACTGTAAAAGTCTGTTATCCTTATCCTTGATTTACTGCTTAGGAAAATGGCCAGGGGTCCTGACACTTTACTAACTACATACTTGCTCTGTGTCAGTGGGAATGATTAACAAAAGGTAAATAGGCTACTCTCTTTCCAAGGGAATTTTCCCTTAGCTTAGTGAAGGATGTGAAGCTCTGCTGGCTTCCAATATCCAATCATGTGCATTTTTATTTTCATTGTGTATTCTTTGCAAAGTGAATTATCATCACATTCACTAAGTAAAATTTTCCTCACAAAGTGACCAGCCTATTGATTGTTTTAGTTGATGTAAATCAACTACATTGACTCGGTGGGTTGATTTACTAAAACTGGAGAGTGAAAAATCTGGTGCATCTCTTCCTAGAAACCAATCAGTTTCCAGTCATTTATTTTGTCAAACCTTAATTGAGGAAGCTGCACCAGATTTTGCACTCTGCAGTTTTAGTAAATCAACCTCATTATGTAGTTGGGCAAGGGGGATTCCCTGTAAGAAACACTGCCAAATATTAGACAAAAGAAAAGCGGGGTCCAAGGAATCTGGCTATTTCCAAGTGTGATATTTAATCAAAACTTCTTTGAAGTCACATGTTGTGACTAAAAGACTCTGAAGTTGGCAGAGTGACAGATTTCTTGAGTTACCATGCTTTTTAACAAATTAATGGAACGGGTCATGCATTGCCTCTTTCTGCAAAAAAACGATTTATTTTTTAGGGCATAGAAGTAATGTGTGCAGAAAAATTCAGTTAAGCAGATTAGTGTGGAATTCCAAGGTGTGTCTGATCTGCTTATTTTATTATTCACAAGATCAAAAAAAAAAAAATGAAATTAAAAGCTGCTGAAAAAAAATAGCATCAGCATCTGTGACTATTCATAGGGTAAATTGGGTCAGGGCAGTGATGAGAATGTGATCTGCTGTAACTTGCTCCGGAAATATGCAGAACACCCTCTCCATCCGTATTCAGCAACCCCTGGGTCCAGCCCATATTGAAGGTTCGTCCTAATATACATGCTTTGTGTCTGAGAAAATGTCACTATGGTAACTGGCTTCCACTATCAACATTTTCAACTTCTATTCAAGTTGAAAAATGCTAAACCAGTTAATCCAGCATGCATGCATAAATTTTATCCTACAATTTATGGAAGTACATTTACTCTGGAATTTATGAATTTTTTTGCATCTTTACGAGTATCTCTTTTCAGTAAGATATTTGCAAGTCATTACTTTATATCAAAGATAGCAATCAAAAATAGGGATATATATACCTTGGTGCCAATGCTAATGGATAGGCTTGTCACTAGCCATGCTGGTGGTGTGCACACTACAAATCCTATAGTCCCATAGTCCATCTAGGTAATGAGAAATAGAGGGTGACTACATTCCTACATACAGCGAAACCATGGAAAACGAATGTAGCCAGGGTAGGTGCTTGACTATTTGCACCCTAGACAAGACCAAGCCAGAGTCCAATATGAACTTACGTATTCACCGGGGTAGCAGTGCCACCTTCTGCTATAGCATGAGCTCCAGCTTCTGGGCTTGCTTAGATAGAAGCCCTTCAGCATGCTCGTGATTCCAAAGAACTTCTCCTCCATCCTGAGGGGAGACATGGTGGCCACCTACTCTGCCCCCCAGCTGTCCCCCGACTCCCAGGAAACGGCTCAGAATCACCTTCCTCACAGGCTGAACTGCTGCTGACCCTCTCCACAGCCCCTGTGACGGTTGTCCTCAAAGGCTGCTGCTTTCTCTGGATTGGCCAGCAGAGAGTCAGTTAGTTCCCCAGCCCTGTGTAGGGTGACAGTCTTCAGCCCCTTGTGTTCCCTGGCCAGGCTAGTAGGGAAGTCAGCAGTCATGGCTGCGCCCCCTAGGCACCAGTGCGCCTTAGGTGGTTGTCTAGTTCGCCTAGTGGCAGCACTGGCCCTGGACCTTTAACAAGAAGTGGTAGCACAGTAGAAAAAAGAGGAATTTGGAGATTTGGAGGAGGCTGAGAGTAACAGAGGGGACTTTTTGAGTTAAGAATACATGCTTGAATAGAATAAAATAAAATACAATTTTGGCTTTAGATGCAATTTAATAATAATAATTTCCTCACATTTCATTTTTTTTGCCTTTTGCAAGGCTTACTATACCTAAACACAGCAGCCTCCTTTTGTGATGTGGGTGCCTAAGTATAAATCAAGCCAACTTGTATGTGTTTTTTGGCCTTGTTTGTAACTCAAGCCTCTAGTCAAGTCTAAATTGAAGTCCATTGTCTCCACAGGGCAAAAAGTAAGCTTTAACCTTAACCCGACAGGCATTGTCTACGCCAAATAGAGTAAAACCTTGGATTGTGAGCATAATTGGTTCCAGAAACAAGCTTGTTATCCAAAGCACTTGTATATTAAAGCAAATTTCCCCATAAGAAATAATGGAAACTCAAATGATTCATCCCACAACCATTTATTCATAAGTCCCTCAGTTTATAGTCCATATAAAAAGATTATAACCATGTGATAGGTTGTGTAGCCATAAAATGCCTATCCACAAATGGAAGCCTCCACAAGGGGATTACAAGCAAAATCCAGCAGGAGCTACAGAGTATAAAAATAGAAGAGAGACTCCTCTAAGTGTAGCAATATGTTGCTCAATATTGTACCTTCATTAAATGTAACTGTATTGCTACACTTAGGCACCTCTCTTCTCTTTTATACCCAGTTGTGACATGATGCTACTTGTATATCAAGACATTGCTTATATATCAAGTCATACCAAGGTTTTACTGTACTCCCTTTCCTTTTGTCTTTCTTAATCCTTATGATTTTCTGATTACTTTTGGTCCATTCCATCACTCTGAGATAATTAAAAGTCCCCCTTTATAAAGAAACACCTCACACGTCTACTTCTATTCTACCCCCCCCCCCCCCCCCCCATGACCTACCTTGCTGACCCAAACACAGATTACACTTATTATGAAACACTATAGCTTACGGTAGACAATTGTTTCCTTTGTTTCCTTTGTGCTTCTTTATGGATCAAAGGGTTTTCTGTCTCTGCCTATTAGTTACTGGATTTCATTTTGATTACTAGGTTAAATCTTAAAACTGTAATAACAATATATTGATTAAAAAAATTAAAGATTAACTAAAAACAAAAGCAATGAATTCAGATATACATATAAAAGTATTATGAGACATTATCCATGCAAATAAAGTTTACATGGAAAACTATTTTAAATTTGTTATCATGACTAAAGAAGTGCCAGCAATCTACCTAGTCTGTGGAATGCATATCTACTTTTGTGAATCGGGACAAAGAAGTATATCTTTCTGTAAAGTATAATGTTTCTTGTATTCTAGATTCAGTTACTGTACATTCAATCTGTGTTCTCAGACAGGTGCAGCCTTCTTCAGAGTTTACATCCTCCAGGCAGAGATTTTTTTTCTTCTCTTACAGATTATTGGGCTGACTTGTAGGGTGGGGAGAAAAAACTCAAAGCCATGCCACACCTTTGTCAGGACTTGCCTGGAGATGACGGGAGACTGGGATAGATGGGTTGAATAAGAGAAAAATTGAACATTCTTGAAGCATCAGTCAGCCTCAACACACCTCGGAGGACGGGTAAACAAGTGTAGGAGGGCAAGCAATTATAAAAAGGAAAAGTTTTTTGGGGAAGGCACACATAATTTGGCCTCCCTTGTTGCCAGGGATTCTTCTTTTGCCAAAACACACCAGGTACGTATCACAAAATATGGATTGTGTTTGTATGTTTCGTTAGACTGTTAGGTACATCGACTTAATAGGTGTTACATTGTAGGAGACAAATAAGCTATGATTAGTGTGTAAGTATATAATTCATACTTTAATGATATCATACAAGGTTTGAATAAGTAGATGTTAATTGGGATGTGTCTTCTATTGTGACAGAATAGAAAAAGTTGTCTGACATGATAAATGACTGATATGTTGTACAATAGCATTGGTTCTTCTTATACTTGTAAGCATTCTGATTTTGATTTCAAAAGCCTTTTTTTACATGGATACAAATTTAAAAGTCCTTTTTCTCGGCTACTCAGTAGACTATTTACTAAGGTGGTGTTACCAATGCCCGTGACTCAGTGACTGTGGACTTTTGAACTTGACATTATTTGTATGAGCCTCCTAGAGTGTTGTTTTTCCATTGATGCAGGGCTAATACATGTACTAAATGTAAAATGTGCAGGTTCTTTATTGCACGATGTATGGAGACATACTATAAAATGTAAGCCTGGACCACGTTACTAATGATCGACTTTTCACTGTTGTCATTGAGCCTTGGATGGGAGATATGGTCATGGCTATTTCATTACTCAGCAGCTAACCTTTCATTTCTGTTTGATAATTGGGAGCAATACGTCTGATTAAATCACTTACATTATGTCTGACTGCATGTCATGCTAATACCTGATATGCTAGACAAATATTTATTCTATTCTGTAGTCAACTCTGGATTATAATATTATCCTACTGATAGCACGATCAGACTCTCCCTTAAAGGAAACCTGTATTGAAAGGACATGGCTGGCTACCGTTGTCGCTCTACACTTGAAAATGCCAATTGCCTGGTTGTCACTGGTTTAAATACTTTGAGTCACTGGGGTTGACTTACTAAAGTCAAATAAGCTGTTTACTTTGTAAGGGAAGTTGCACTTTACAAGGGAATTTTCCTCAGAGCTTATTGAATGTGGTGAAATTTCAATTTGCAAAGAATACCCTATCACGTTCAAGGAACGTAAAAAAACGCATTCTTGGTTGCACATGATTGGGTGACATAAACAAAAATTGTTTCTGGAGAGCCGCACTCTGAACAAATTGTAGCCTTTATTAAAAGAAGGATAGCACTACAAGTCACAGCAAACTATAATAAAACCCGGCTGCTTACGCGTTTCACACTGAAACTAGTGCTTAGTCATTGCCAGCTATGATTAAGCACTAGTTTCAGTGCAAAACGCGTCAGCAGTCGGGTTTTATTTTATTTTGCTGTGAATTGTAGTGCTGTCCTTCTTTTAATAAAGGCTAGAATTTGTTCAGAGTGCGGCTGTCCAGAGACAACTTTTGTTCCAGCTTTGCTAAGTGCATTGCCTGCACCTGAGTTATCTGCAGCGAAGGATCTTCATCTGGGTTCCCACCTGGAGTGGCTACTCCCTTTTCCATTGGGTGACAGAAGTCAGCAGATCTTCGCCTTTTAGGAACTCAACCCCAATGGCCCAGCACAAGCATGCAGCACGTCAACATAGAGCCAGCACTCCTGATTTGTAGATTTTGCTACAAGTGCTGAAACAAGAGGATCAGCTAGGAAGCCAGGCAAACAGCATTTCCTTTAGTACAGGTTTCTTTGAAAACAGCCAAGACTTGTACTAGTGACAACCAGACTTCAAATGTTTTATACTTCTACTGATTTAAAGAGAAAGGTCACTTTGCAGTGTGTGGCATACATGTAACATAGCAGTTTACGCCAATGAGAATGTCAGATGTCACCTACGTGACTAACTCGTCATGCCACACAAAATATTTACAATCATGCAAAGTTAGAAGCCGTTGACACTGAGTCACTTTTGGTATAGTAATCTTGAATATTAAACAGACATTTCCCACATATTCATTGCCCATTGACAAGTTTGTGTTAACAAGAAGGAAAGTGAGAGCAGTGTGCTTACTATGTGAGATGTGGGAGATGTGCTAGAGATGTTTACTGTTAGATCACTCTGAAAACCACACTGTCCATTGAGAAACAGACAGGCTACTGTTATAGCATAGCAACAGATTGCATTTGTGGATGAGATGAAAAGTTTTATCCTGGAACAAATCTGAAATTACTTTAATGCTTTTAAAGTTCTTCTACTGATAGCTCCAGAGCCCTGTTAAATATATAGCGTATTACAGCCAGTTCTTTGGGTGTTTTGTGTAGTTTTTAGTATGAAATCTACAACATGTACACAATATGGTATGTATTATACAGCTGTAATAATGACAGCAAGTAGTAGTTTTAGGATTTTGGGTTTGCTGATCACGCAGTACAGCCGTGATTTGTACTGGTTTCGGTTTTGGAATACTGAAAAAATTATAAGCACTAGACATGCTTTTTCTTCCTTTAATGGTATTGTTGTTTTACCCCAGCCATATTTAATTATTACAGTAATTTATATAGCGCTGACAATTTATACAGTCTTTTACATACTTCTCATTCACATCAGTCTCTTCCCACAAACAGCTTGCAATCTAAAGTCCCTCACTCACATACATACATACATATTATTATTAAAAGTATTGGGACGTCTGCCTTTACTCGCACATGAACTTTAATCGCATCCCAGTCTTAGTACGTAGGGTTCAATATTGAGTTGGCCCACCTTTTGCAGTTATAAAAGCTTCAACTCTTCTGGGAAGGCTGTCCACTAGGTTTAGGAGTGTGTCTATGGGAATGTTTGACCATTCTTTCAGAAGCGCAATTGTGAGGTCAGGCACTGATGTAGACGAGAAGGTCTGGCTCGCAGTCTCCCCTCTAATTAATACCAAAGGTTTTCTATCGGGTTGAGGTCAGGACTGTGCAGGCCAGTCAAGTTCATCCAACCCAAACTCGCTCATCCATTTCTAGAGCTTGCTTTGTGCACTGGTGCGCAGTCATGTTGGAACAGGAAGGGGCCATTCCCAAACTGTTCCCACAAAGTGGGGAGCATAAAATTGTCCAAAATGTCTTGGCATCCTGACGCCTTAGGAGTTCCCTTCACTGGAGCTAAGGGGCCAAGCCCAACCCCACACCATAACCTCCCCTCCACCAATTGATTTGGACCAGTGCACAAAGCAAGGTCCATAAAGACATGGATAAGCGAGTTTGGGGTGGAGAAACTTGACTGGCCTGCTCAGAGTCCTGACCTCAACCCGTTAGAACACCTTTGGGATGAATTACAGTGGAGACTGGGAGCCAGACCTTTTCGTCCACATCAATGCCTGACCTCTCAAATGCGCTTCTGGAAAATGGTCAAACATTCCCATAGACACACTCCTAAACCTTGTGGACAGCCTTCCCAGAAAAGTTAAAGCTGTTATAGCTGCAAAGGATGGGCCAACTCAATATTGAACCCTACGGCCTAAGACTGGGATGCCATTAAATTTCAATGGCGTGTAAAGACAGGTGTTTCAATGCTTTTGGTAATATAGTGTATATGCACAGGCATACTGAATCCAATTTAGACAGATAGAATTTAGCCTTCCAGCATACCATTGAAATGTGGGAGGAAACCAAAGTACATGGAGGAAACCTATGCAAACATAGGGGGAGCATGCAAATCCTGGCTGGGATTTGAACCAAGGACCCTCTGTGCTGCTATGAAGAAGTATAACTATAGTACAACAGCGCCTCCCCAAAAATGAATTTGGGGAATGGTACTGCAATTCAAAATTCAACTTTATGTATTTTTACAGTAAAAGAGAGGACAAAAGATGTTTTTCAGTGTTTAATGATTTACTGCCCAGTCAAGAAATTAGAGAGCTGGGGGACTGTGTACAGCCTGAGCCATTAACTGTAATCAGCCATAAAGAGGATGACTGGTGTTGACATAGATACCTAGTCAGTTTTGTGATGATCTATGGTAATACCTCCCCTGACAACCAGTTCTTACCAGGACAGAATTACAGATAAGTGCTCGGACTTCTTATACCCCCCTCACACAATGAGGTGGAAAAGGTTTATCTCTTTTCTGGAGAATGCTTAATAATTGACAGTATATCACGACACATGTAGAATACATACCTAACTGAATTATAGTAGCTATGAAACCAATCAGCGCATATAAACGATGCACGCCACATAATTATACATAAAAATGTAAGCCATCGCCACAGGGATGGGTGCACGCAGGAATGCAGAATACATTGCTTTATGTTTCAGAAATCATGAGTATGTCATGTAGCTACAAGATTTCGATATGATGTTATATAATGATAGCTACGCCTAGAGGATGACTTTGAAAATGCAGTAAAACTAAAGCTTGTAAAAGATATATATATATAAGCAGACAAATATTACACTGACCCTCCGCATGATTAACAGACAGTAAAAAAGTCACATTGTAATCCCCAATAAATAGAGGTGTTTTAGAATGTGCCTGAGTATCTCTTTCTCCATTTTCAGAACCAAAGAGAACAGACATAAATCTAGCCAGAGACTATAACTAACCACTTTCTAATCCAGTGTGACAAATACATGTAACATCTTACATGAAAGCAAAACCATTCAAAAACCATCATAAATTCAAATTGGCACATTCCATAAATAAATCCCATTTTTTCATTAAGAAACACTATGGACACTTTGAGGATGCAGATAAATGTGAGATGCCTGTCATCCAATACTAGCAATGTCCATGTATTTAGGTGATGAGGGGATATGTATTGGGCAGAGCAGACTATAGTAGATAAACATAAGATATGTTTAGCAGAACAGAATTTAAATAGACCAATTGGGTGCAAACACCAACAAATGAAATCATTCGATTTTATTTTGGGAGCCAATGCAGTCTGAGACTTCCCCTTATGTAACGTTCTATGATGATTTTTTTTTGTGCCATGTTTAAAGATTGCATCACTTATCTGATCTGTGGGATTTATGTATTAATTTCATTGGGAAAATCAGCACATGTACATAGAATTTTCAATAGATGCTTCCAGAGATATAAAAGAAGCAGAGGATTCTAAATGCTTGTCATTCTATAAGGAAGGCTAGCATAGGACTCTATCGGTCAATGGATGTACCAACTGTATACAGGCATACCCCACTTTAAGGTACACAATTGGGTTTATTTACTAAAGCTGGAAAGCCCAAAATCAGGCTCACTTCTGCATATAAACCAATGAGCTTCTGACCCCAGCTTGTTTAATTAAGCTTTGGTAATAAAACCTGGAAGCTTGTTGGTTTTTATGCAGAAGTGAGCCTGATTTTGCGCTTTCCAGCCTTGGTAAATAAACTCCATTGTGTACTTTAAAGTGGGGTATGCCTCGAGATGGCATTTTACAAGGTGTCCTTGCGATTACAGGTAGATGTGTTTAAATATGTATATATCATAGGCATGTGCACAGGGTGTGCTGGGTGTGCCTGGGCACACCCTATTTACCCTGTGCAATGCAGATTTACACTGGCAAATGCCCCTACCCCTGTGGCAACTCAGGCTACCAAGAAAGAAACTGAAGAATCTCTGTCCTCAGTCCCTTTCTCTGCTATTTCACCCTCAATGGAGCTTCCTAAAAAATATATATATATATATATATATATATATATATATATATATATATATATATATATATATATATATATATATGGTAAAAAATAAATAAAAATTAAATAAAATTTGTAAAACATAATAACTAAATGAAATAATATAAACAAAAAACGACTCACACCAATATTATCCCTACTGACACTGTCTACTGCTCTACTGCACAGACATGTGTGTTTGAGCTTTAGGGTGCACACCCTAAAGCAATAGGCTGCAAACACCTATGGTATCTATAGATGTGTCTGCAAATAATATAATCAAAAGGATTTTGTTAATAACTTCCTGGTTATCATAAAAGTTCAGATCTTCACTGCATCTGAGCACCACAAACCAAATATAATTCATGTTTAATATTTAAAGAAAACTTCCCCATCCATGCCTGTCTCCATGCTTTATTTTGTTGAGAAATCACTTTAAAAAACACCCCCTAGCATTTCTGACCGTAGCCATGTTGAGTAAGGGCAAATGATTCATGTAGCATTTACTTCCTGGAACCCATCTGCTCTTAGCTCTGGCATGCACGTAGAGAGTGAGCTTAGCTGGGAAAACCCCTTTTGCAGACTCCTGGGATGTATGAATTAATTTGCCTAGGCAAGAAACCAGGAAGCAACAGAAGAAATGTAAAAATAAAGTTTAAAAGTAACTATGTTATACTTCCCTATCTATTTACTAATGCTGCGGCATAAAGATTATCAAAGTTCATTGGGACAGTGAATGTCCTATGTGTATCTTCATCCAACCTTGGACCATGGTGCTTCTTCCCTGGTCCCTTCTGTTTTTGGCAATATTGATGGCCCTTGAGAGTCTTTATCCAACCTTGGACACTGGTTCCTCTACACTGTATGCATTTGCTGTAGATCTGACACTCACTGTACATCATTATTAATATTTAGGTACTTATATAGCAGTGCTTTACATATACAATGTTCATTCACATCAGTCCCTACCCTCAAGGAGCTTACGATCTAAGGTCCCTAACTCACATTCATATACTAGGGCCAATTTAGGCAGAAGCCAATTAACCTACCAGCATGTCTTTGGAGTGTGGGAGGAAACCAGAGTACCGGTACCCGGAGGAAACCCACGCAGGCACAGGGAGAACATGCAAACTCCAGGCAGGTAGTGTCGTGGTCTGGGTTCGAACCACCAACCCTTTTAACTGCTAGGCGAGAGTGCTACTCACTACACCACTGTGCTGCTACATAAAAGGAGTGTACAGTTAAAAGAGTTGTAAAGGAAAAAAAATGTTTGCCTAAAATAATGTCTGCAAGGTAGACAGACAGAATAGTGTAATGATTCTGTTAAAAAAACAAGTAAATACCTATTAAATTCCTTCATCTATATCATCTCCGGCGTTCTAGTTTCTGTTCTCTCATTAACTTCCTGGTTTGCAACTCTTGTTCATGTAAGAACTACATTACCCAGTATGAATTGTGGCACGCCTAGTAATTCACACCTCCTTGAAGTCTCTAACACGTAGAGAGTGTCCTGCCACACAAATGTAGTTCCCAGGAGGCGGCGAGCACGTTACTGTCCACCGGAGTAAAGCCTCCCTTCACGGTGGTCAGTAAAATCAGACAAGCAGGAAGTGAACAGAAGAGAGAAGAAATAGAGCAACTTCTGAGCAAAAACGAACAATGAGGAAGTAAAAAGAGGAATGTCTACAGATAAAGGATGCTTATTATGAAAAAAAAAAATCCTTTACAACCCCTTTAAAGATTTATTTTATGAAATGTTCTGCTTTTTTTAGTAGATCAACCTCCCTGTAAAGTAGATTTGGCCTCATACTTATTCATTTCATTCTTTTCAAAAACTTCTGACTGTGGATTCCTTGGCTGACAATATACAGTATGCTGCCCTACAGAATCATATAATACCCATAAAAGGTTTTTTCCTCTCTCCAAGCTATATTTTATAAGGGTTTCAATTACTATACTCTGTAGAGGGTAACTCTGGGCGTTACTCTGTTACAATAAATACAGGTGTTTGCATGTATGTTGCCTGCAGGAACATTATATTGTGGAGATTATAATGATCACGCACAGTGTCTGAGCTACAAATGCTTTTGGTGCTGAATAATCTTCATTCTTCAGCAATGAAGCCAGTAAAGTCTGCACACTCTGGATAAATAGGAGAGACTTGTTTACAGCATTTATAGGAGCCGAAACTGTTTCAACTTGCTTTGGCATTTGATGGAGGAGATGTAAATATGTGACCGAATCTAGCAATGCAAGAGAAGTGTACTATATATTTCTGAATATCAATATATACTGAAGCTAATATACAAGAAATGCATCAAAGGACAATCCTAGGCTAACAATGGATGTCTGGTTTCATTTTATATCTCACATTGTGAAATAGTGCACTATTGCATCATTTCCCAACTGTTTTAATATCATGGAATCCTTGAAATAACTTTCTGGTCTCAGGGAATCTCTGCTAATAATTACTTTATCTACAACTCATGATATACTGTATTAGCATAGTGATCAGGGTGAAGAATGCATTTTATATTTGTGGTCAGTGCAAATAATCCCCCATTATATGATAGTTAAGAAGATCATTAGCATCAATGGTTACTTATCTGGGAGGCAGAAATTGCTCATTATTCAAGGAACCCCTTGCAATCTCTGGAGGAACCCGTGGGTTCCACAGAACTATGGTTGGGAAAAGCTGCTCTGTTTGCTGCAATAACCAACATGGCTTCTATAAAGAAGCCCCACAGCAATGTGGTTGATCAGTTTAACTATTCATTAACCCATTAGCAAACAGTGGAAAAGAGTGCCGCTCCAAGCCCTGAGACCTATACTGTGCTCCCGCCCTGTAGTACTGACAGGTGCAGACTCTGCGCTGATCCGTGGAAAAAATAAATGATCCTGATAGGCGTTTTATTGAAACAAAAATGAACAAAGGATAAAATCCAAAGCTTTATGACATCCAAAAATTCATGCAACACTGCAATCAATGGTAGAAAGTGGGCACAGGGGACAAAAACATTAGCAAACAGCCTGTGCTTTAATTCTACAAGCACCAGGGAAGCAAGATTTTGACCAGGTGTATCTGGTCAAGTGCAATGACAGGCACTCTGGTGTGAAGAAGTGCTCATTCCCTGTATATACCTATCTCACACTGATGAAATGTTCCAATGAAATTAAAAATTGCAATCAGGGTTGACAGGTGGCAGACCCCCAGGTCTTAGATTCTTCACATGTATGTCTATAATAGCTGAAAACACATATTATTGATTGTGTTTATGTAAAAGTCAGAAATGGATTTCATATAGAAGTTATTATTCAGTGGGAACAATTATTTATTTCCCATATTGATTGATATACTAATTTGTGCAACATATTACATTATACTGAACCTTTCAAATCAGTCATTACACTCCAAAGGAGCTCACAATCTACCATCTACCAGCATCTTCCTTTGATTGTGAAAAAACAGAGAAGAGACCCCTGCAGACAGGAGAAGCACATACAGACTACATGTAGATGGTGGCCCTAGTGAGACTCAAGACCAGAACTTCAGGATTGGATTCACACTGTTCCATGTGCAAGTAGGGCATGTAGGAAAGCACATGTGTAGGTGTGCATGGGCCCATATAAGTTTCCTTTCAGGACATACTACAATGTTAAGCATAGAACCAACCTCATGGAAAATAATAATATTTATGTTTTAAATGCTACAAATGTGAATTGAAGCATTGATTTTACTATTTACCATTTACATTATATTACATATAATTATAAATATATCACTACTACGGTTTATATGTGGTTAGTGCTCTTGCCTTAGGGCCTATTCACCATTGACCATTAAAATGCAGCAAAACGTACACATTTTGCTGCACGAAAATGTATTTCAAGCTGAAATCCTATTCTATGGCTGGTTCACAACTACTGTATGAGGCTGAAGTTTAGTGTGTTCTGAAAGGAAAACTAGGGTTGATTTACACTTACACATGTGCCTTACTATGTGTGTTGAATGCACATGGAACAGTCTAAAGATAATAAGAATTGAGTGCATTGTCAAAGGCAATGTGTAAAGCTGCAAAATATCTTGTTTTGACTTTGATGATGTCTTTAATGGGAACATTTAAGAACATTTATAACACCCCATTCTTTAAAAGAACTCAAACTATTTTCTCCTAGCTTCTTCCGATGAAAAAAAAAGTCCATAGCAAAAAAAACATTGATGTTACTTAACCAAAAATAAATAATTTTTTACAACTTTTCTTTACATCATTCAGTTTGCATATTGGGGTTTATTTTCAAAAGGCAAATCCACTTTGCACTACAAGTGCACTGCATGTGCATTTGTAAGTGCACTTAAAGTGCCCTTTTAAGTGCAGTCGCTGTAGATCCAAGGGGGGACATGCAAGTTAAATAAAAAGACAGCATTTTTGCCTGCACATGATTGGATGATAAAATCATCAAAGTTCCCCCTCATTTTAGAGCTTGCCCTCAGATCTACAGCGAACTAAAGCAAATGCACTTACAAGTAGTGCAAAGTGGATTTGCCTTTCATAAATAACCCCCAGTGTGTTCTTAATAAACTAGCTCCAGGGCAATATTGCATCTCACTTGCAGTGGAGTTGAACTGGTGCAATAGAAGCGCCTAATGAGGGTTCAAGGACTGACTAATCCTATTTAAGCCTGCTCACAAGCTACTGATTCAGTAACGTATGTCTTTCATTTGTGTAACGCTTTTGCTGGATGTGCAAATTCCTTTTATTGCTTCTCCAGGCAAAATTCTGAATTTTGCAGATCATCTTACAGTGGGAATAATTAGAACCATCTGACAAAGCAATGAATCAAGCTTAACAGAACAGGTTTTGGAATTAGGGTAGCAGACATGTAGTGGAGTTTTCTGTCAGAGGTGTATACTTCTTTAAGGTTTCACTTCCTATGGTCATAAGGGGTTTAAAGAACAACCAAACAAATTTAACTAGACCAGTCAGAAAAATGGTCATTGCTTATTAGTTTCTATATGGCTCCATACAGTGCATCTTTGCCTTATGATAAACTTGGAGGAATGTTTTATGTAGTGTTTTCAGATTTTTTTCTGGAAGTATACATCTACGTTATAAGATTCTTTGTAGCATGTATCATTGATTCCTATATTCTGGAGTTTGATGCTTTAAATGGGTTTCTTATTGTTAGAAATTCTGTATATAGCTCTATACATACAGTGCATAGCTCACATGGGCTTTGCTGCTTAACTGCAGGTAGGAAAAGGAAACTGTATTATACAGAGAAAAGACATAGAGTTTTACAATCAATGCAGCTGCAAACTAAACACTACCATCTACTGGCTGATGCAGTTGTTACACAAAATACATATGTAATATACACAAAACAAGTTGGGTACTTCCGGGTACCGTCATTCCCGCTGCACTGAACTGTCTATATGATACCCTCTACAGTAATCACTATAGGGTTTGTTTTTGCCTCATTGACCGGCCTATATCCCTCCTACCGTTTGTACACAAAATACATATGAACATTGTATTCCAACATTTATTCGGCCTGCATTGTAACAAACATTTACTACCTACATAACTAAAACATATCCTTTACCAAAAAAAAAGTTACCGGTATTAACCCTGTATAATATTAAAATGTGCCACAAAGACGGTTATTCCAAGAAACCTAAATAACAGTTGACCATTTGAGAAAAATAAATCCTCTTTTTTGCTTCATAAATTCAAACATTTGCCTGTATTTAAAGGAAACTTGTAGAAGGAAGCACGGAGGCTGCCACTGATGACATCTGAAAACATCTGCTCTCTAGCCTTTATGTTGTTTCAATATATTCACTTTCTACTTTTAAAGGTGTAATCACAATAGGGTGAATAAACTGAGCCTTAGCAGATTTTAGCCGCAAAGTCCAGTTTGTCTGACTACTAGGATAGCTCTGATCACAGTTCAGCATACTGTGCCATGGCCCACTTGGTAAACCTGGGCGCTTTTCAATTGGACACAGATCTGTGCTATTTTTAACTATGCTCAAGCATGCCTTCAAACACTGGAGCAGATTAGTTTAATTTGTGTCCCCTCAGCAGTAAAGGTACAGATAACATAAGCATGCCCAGGCCTAAAACAATGCAAGGGCAAGTACCATGCTTGGATTCAAGTTTACCCCCAGCCACCCATAGAATAGAACGTGCTCTGTCCATGTCCGCTTTGCCAAAAATGAGTAGACATGGTCCTGTCATCTGCCTGCTCTGCTCTGTTCAGCAGGGGATCAGCGGACAGATCCCCTGCTGATAAAAATTAAATTTGCCCCATGTAAAAGGGGCCTAAACCATTCTTCCTTTTGCTTGAACGTCCAATAATTGTAACACGATGGATAGTTAAATTTAAGTAAACTGTGTACATTTGCCTATAATAGATGGTTCATAGTGGTACAAAAATTGTTTGTTGTTGTTCAAGTAATGTTTAATGATGAAAGCAATATCTGTGTTATATGTATGGTAACTATATGATTATGACTTAAAGGGACATTATCGTGAAAAATCTTGTATTATAATAGCCATATAAGTTTAATATTTGTAATAATAACATTCAGTATATTCTTCAATTTCCCACACTGCTACTTATATTTTTCTTCACATTTACATGTAGTGTCAATAGCAGGGGTTGGGGCAAATTGTATTTCATAAAGACACTTTTCTGCTGAGCTGCTTCCAGGTTTTATTGCCAAAGCTTAACTGAACAAGCCGATGTTAGAAGTTAATTGGTTTCTATGCAGAAGTGAGCATAATTTTGCACTCTCCGGCTTTAGTAAATAAAAACTATAGTCTATTTAATCAGTATCATATGCTCTCTGTAGGTTTACTGATCTATAATAATACAGGTGAATTTACCAACAAGGCTTCATGCTCACGGCCTTACAATGGCCATACAGCATCACTCTCCCAGGACCTCAAGCTGCCATGCACAGCAAACCATTGAGATGAACTAGCAGATGTGGCTGTATATGTTTATGAATGGAAACAAAAAGTACCTGCTTGCGTACGCACATATGCTTTGAGCGCAGAAAGTCTGTGCACATGCGGGTGCTTTACAAAACCCCTGCGCGTAACCTCATTCAGCCGCGTCTTCTAATTCATGTCAGTGGGTTGCTGTATGCTGCAGGTGAAAACTTTATTAGGGTATACAGATTAACGTATGAAAGCAGGAACTGCCCTGCAAAATTTGACAAGATCTGGTCAAACTGGATCGACACATCTAGTTGAGTGACTGACGGGTCCCCTGTAGCGCATCCTATCTGTATAGTGTGGTAGGCGGCTGTTTCCCCTCCCCCTCCCTCCTTCCCCCTCCCCGTCCTCTTTACCCCCCTCCCCCTCCCTCCCACCCCCGCCTCACCTCCTCCTTGGGGCCGGTGGTGCCGGGGGGGGATGCCCTGATGGTTTCCACCCTACCCTCGCGGGGGGGACCTCACGAGTGGCAATTAATTTCTATAATTGTGGGGGGGTGATCGTGGGTGTCTCCCGAACTTCCCGTATCACCAGATATGTATGATATTTATGTCTTTTTGATATGATCTGGTGTAATAATTCTGCTACCTTTGTATTCTCTGTACTGTCATTGGTTTGTGTGTATGTTTGTTGTTTGTTTTAAAAAGACAATAAAAACTTTTTCTGTTAAAAAAAAACTTTATTAGGGGGGTACGGGGGCTACCCTGGACCTAACACTAACTGACTGTCACACTGCCTGTCACACTGACACTAAATACAGTAATCATACATCTATGATTACTGCATTCAGTGACACTGTGACAGGGGGGAGGGGGGTGATCGCGGGGGTTAAATGTGTTTATGTGTCTGTGTGTAAGTGTAGTGTTGGTGCAGGACTTACTTGTGTTGTGATCTCTCCTCAGCGGTGGTTGAAAAAAACACCGAGGGAGAGATCACATCGCTTCCTCCTTCCTGTGTTTACACAGGAGGAGGAAGTGACAGGGCGGGCGGGCGTGCACATTGGCTGGGAGCGATCCGGAGGGGGCGGACAAAAACGAATAGCCGCCCCCTCTTGTCGGATCGCTCCTGCAGCCGCGCGGACTGCCGCATTTACGGGGGGGGGGGGTCCAATCGGACCCCCGGTCCACCCCAAGGCACCAACGTATATATACGTTGATGTGCCTGTCGGTGCCATTCTGCCGACTTAAATGTACATGCGGCGGTCCTTAAGTGGTTAATAAATCAGTACGACTAGTCACAGGTTTTCATTCTAAAATCTGGTTCTAGTAAACATGAATCTAATTATCTTCTACAGGTCACTGTATTTGAGCATTTTGACTGCTTTAGCCTCATTGCCCAATTGCAGAAGCTTGTAAATCAAATTAGGGCATTTTAGAAATTTAGAAAAGTTCAGAGAACAATACAGTTTTCAGATTTTGATTTGATTATTAGAAAACATGGAATATAACAGAATGTATTGATTAAATGTATGCATTTTTTTCCAGGTGACTATGGAATGGATATTATAAGTAAGAAAAGCTACCGAGAAGGTGGGGACACAGCAGGAAGAGGTAAGATATGTTTCATATTTTTTACATGAATAGAGAAGTATCTTTTCTTACCACACTCCAAGACCAAGGGTGTACTGTAAGTCAATGTTAAGCTTTCATTTTCCAACCCTCTCTTAATTTAATGCAAAATGATAGTCAGACTTCATATACATCAATATGCAGCCTGACTGTTACACAGTCGCTTTTTTACTGCTGTAGCAATGGTTAAAAAAAAAATGCTTATGTTGTCAACATATAGGAGAGTTGAACCATGGCTACCATACACAATCTCTCCAGTGGTTTGAATTGCCCCACTGAACACTGCTCTAATTTACATCAATCTAAAGCTGGCCACAGACCACCGCCACTTCTATTTATTCAACCAGTGGACTGTAGGAGGAAAAAAATTGAAAATCCCTCTGTCAGGACATTGCATTCCAACAACGGGACTCAAAGGTGTCAGATTACATTGATCAGAGGCTGCAGCCATTTGCCTGCAGACACTGATCACCAAAAGTTTTCCAGGATGTCCCTTAAACAGAAGTTGATCAAGTGATTATCTTCTGTTGAGCAGGGATAACCACACACTAATCAAAAATGTTCTGGTCCCTGCTGAACTAGCCACATTTTGATCCGCCTATGGCCAGCTTTACTCCCTAAGCAGAGGTGTTGATTACTGGTTGATGAGCTGTCAATGAGAGCCGGGCTGCTGCTTGTATGTGAGAGCAGCAGTCAAACCCTCTTGGACTGTCATGATAGAGTTTATAACACCTGGTGCAGCACTTAGCTAATGAAAAGCAAATTCCTCATTGTATGTGCAGCCTGACTGCATTACAGTTATAAAATAAGAGGGTTCGATTGGGCTTTCTATTGGGATACTACATGTTAATTGAATAATGCGTCTTCAAAAAATAACATTATATATATATATATATATATATATATATATATATATATATATATATATATATATATATAAATCCATTGCGATATATATTGCAATGAATATATTGCAATGAAGTTCGAACAAAACTGCTCCATTCATGTCAGGGAAAAGTGAGAGGTGGTTGTAAATAAATTTGCTATTTAAAATCATCTTATTGTTTTTCAGCCTATTCAGAAACAGTAACAACTTCATCAAGACTAGTGTCACTACCACCAAGTAAGTAATTGTGTTAGCATTGTGAATGTTGTGAGTGTTACATATAAATTCTCTAGTATTTATGTATACTAGTAACTGCATTTTCTTTTTATACAAAATAGTAGTTTGTGACTTTGTGACTATAAATTATTATGGGTTGTGAATGGTCTTTCATCATTGTATTGTTACAGAAGGAGCAAATACTAGTGGTTCCAAAATCTCATACCAGGTGGGAGGAGGTGGTGGGGAAAAGAAGACCCTGGTACAAAGCAGCAGTAGTTACGTCACATCAGGTATGTATTGTGCTTTTTTATTTTAATATTTGATATTATTTAAGTATATATTACAAATTGTAGGTAGAGATCAGCTTTGACGTCTTCCAAACCCATCTCTAACCTGAACACTGAACTCCCAGATTTTAAGACTCCAGTGAGTTGCGGGCTGGTCATTTCTCCGCCTTGAAGCTCACTGGAGTACAAAAGGGGGTGTTCAGAGTTCGGGTTAGCGATAAGTTTAAAGGACATCCAAGTTCATCTCTAATTGTGCGTGTAAGGCCGCGTACACACGATCGAATCCGACGGATGTTTCAGCAGACAAATTCGATCATGTGTACGGGCGGACAGACAGATTTTTCCAGCAGACAGATTTTAAAGCATGCTTTAAAATCTGTCTGCTGGGAACCCGTCCTTCCGACATGTCTGCTCGTTAGTACGCTAACCAGCAGACATATCTGTCCGCACATGTGTTGAATGGATTCGACGCATGCGCGGAAGTGTTTTACTTCCTGGTGACGGTGACGTGATGGCGTCAACGTCACAGCCACGTCACTGCGCTGTCTGCCGGCGGGGATTTTGGTTTGATCATGTGTACACGATCAAACCAATCTATCCCAGCAGACAAATCCGATCAAAACGGTCTGTCAGACCGATTTGATCGGATTTATTTCATGGTGTGCACGCGGCCTAAATCTATAAAATCTACTTTCAGTATTACATTTACTGTGTTATAGGATATTATCTGTAGGAAATGTGAATATTTAAAGTATATCTAGGGCCAAAACATTTTTTGTTTTGGGTGAAGTAGGCAATGGTTTGAACGAACCCCTAGCTCTGTTGGGGAGATTTCCATTACTTACTGTCCCTAAAACACATCAGGAAGTCTGTAGAAATGCCTCCAAAGTGAGGGAATTTCTCTGCTTAGTTGTCACTAGAACAGGTGTCCACATTGGAATATTTCCCTTATCTCATGTTTGAGTGACAAACATACAGTTTTGGATTTTCTATGAGTTTTGTAGTCTTGGTCACCAAGACAAAAAGAAAGGTTGAATTCATATGTCAAGGGCATATACATAGACAGAAGCAGAAACCTGTAAAATTTGGCTAAATATTAATTTATATGACAATCTGCATATAGGTAAGGTCTTTTTTTTTAAATGTGTATTCTCAAATGATTAAGAAATAGAATGCATGAGGTGACATTTTCTATTTTGGCCAGTAGATGGGGCATAATAAAAATCATTTGAATCCCCCTATGGGCTGTAAATGGAACTTCACTCTTGACAATGAAATCAGCTGCAGCTTTTGTAGTTACAAGATAACAGCATATCCAATATATATATTAGGACACAGTGACTCTCCTAGCATAATTTACAAATATGTTAATTGGTTATATTTAAAAAAAAAATACATAAAGAATAAGAAGAAGGGAATAGTTCTATTTAACAATAGAAATGACAATAAACAAAATATGAAAATTTTTATTGCAATGTTCCTATTTGTCTACAATACTAATAAAACATATCAAAATCCAGCTACAGGCGGCAGCTCAAAAGTTAATCTTAGCACCTCGGGATCAAGATACGCCCAGTCCCCCAATTCTACCCTCTCAGTATCACCAAACTCCACTTTCGATAGGAAGGCTTACATCTCCAGTTCTCGCCAAGCGGGTTATGAAGGTAAGGGCCATTCCAGATTGTCAGTAGACTAAACTATGTACATTTCAGACAGTAACATTTTCTTATTTGGATCTGCCAGTTATATGAATCACAATATGTATTTATTTTCAACTGTAGGAAGTTCCAGTGGGAATTCTTCACCGGAATACACAAGAAAAGAAATGGGTATGTTTAGCTTTGTAATTCAAAATAATTTCAAATACTTGATCGAGATGTACAGTGACTTGAATTTAAAGGATTTTAAATGGTTATTTTTAAGCCCAAGTGGCTTAATGCTGGTAATGGTCCTCCTAAAATATTTGCATCAATAGTAAATTAACTCCAAAAAGTAGGGTGGCATGCCCTGGGTAATTAATCAAATTAATTTGTTATTTATTTATTCATATTTTTGTTTTCTTTTAACAGCATCTTCTGCCACTAGAGGGCGCACTCAGAGCAGAGGTGAGTACATGATTAGGACATGCATTAAAGCCAACACGATCATGTAATATAATCTATCTTCTTTGTACAGTTATGGTTGGTTAACCATGTCAGTCAAACAGCATCTCCATCCATTGTAAGGGATGCAAATTTAGTCATTAGCAATTCAGCCTTAAATAATCTAGAAAGTAATTACCCAATACAAAAGACATGTTAACATTTACAATTTACATTTAAAGAGACCCTTTCACTAACTTAAAAAAATGCAGATAAAGGCACATAAAAAAAGTATTTTACATGCTTAGATGCAGTGTTTTATTTATTTTTTAAATTTAGAATTTTTTTATTTTTTTTTCCAATTGACTAGTCATTCCCTAGCACAGCCCGTTCCTTCTTGCACATCATAACCGTCTCCTCTTCTGGAGTGTCTAATTACTGTTGGTACACTGCTTTTTTCTGCCTCTGCCCCTTGTTTCACCACCCTAAATAACCAGAAAAGCAAAGGGGAATAAAATAGTGTGTCACTAAGTGTTGGCTCTGAGACTGCTGGGGTTGCTGACATCACATACAAATGGCTCGGGGCTTTTGGATGTACTGTATATACAAGGGATCATTTTACAGGAAAATAACACACATAAAAAATGTTAAACATACATATAATCATATGGGAAGATTTTTGTTAAAATGAATGTTCTGACAAAGGGGTATCCAATGTACTTTGGCTGAATATGTCCATTTTTTTTGTCATTTTATGCTCTTTATACAGAATAGTATTTTTTATTTTGAAAAACAGATATATATACAATTTATTATATGATATATACAGTATATATATATATATATATATATATATGTATATATATATATTATATGCATGGGGATTTAAATATAAATGGGTTACTTGGTGTTACTTATTGGTCTTTTAGGGTTTTTATAGCAAAGGATAATCACTTTTATATATATAAATAAAGTATTTTCAAAGAAAGTACATTTTTTATCTTTTTATCTTTTACAATTTTCAAATGTATTTTATTATTGTGTGATTTTACAGAAACTGAAATCCGCACTCGGCTGCAGAGTGCATCACCCTCTACAAGATGTGAGTGTTTATGTCTATTTGTCATATTTCAGGTAGATTTATAAAAAAGAAAAAAATGGTTGACAGTTCTACAAATGGCTGACCAATCTATGCCTATGGCTTTTGTTTGTTGTTTTTACAAAGTCTCTTTATCATATTCTATGTCATATTTTATTACTGACATAGAACAAGCAATCATTTATATGTTATGGAATTTCTGAGATATCTTCTTTCTAAGGAGTTTTATTTATTTGACATTTTGACATTTAGGATTTAGAAAAAAAAATAAACCAGTATAGAGCTTTTTATGTGCTGGCAAATATAAATGATATACCCACAGGCAGGTAAAATAGACAAGTGTTTCAAATACCTGTCCTGGAATTGTACAAAGAGAAAAGTTGCAAAAACTTTACAAAGACACAGCACACAGGTGTTGATTTACTAAAGGCAAATGGGTTGTTTACACTGTATGGGAAATTTCACTTTGCAGGTGAATTTTTCCCTTCGTTTAGTGAATGTGGTTAAGATTTACTATGCAAGGAACATTTTTAAATCACTGGTTTGCTTGCACACAATAGGATGATGGTCAGAGCCTTACATATAAAGATAAATTGATGTGGTTTGACGCACCATGAATGATGGGCCTCAATCCCTAAATACACATACAATAAAATTAGGCAAATCACTTCAAAATATATTAGTACACCCGATTACAAATTAATTGCATACAGCAGATTTCATATTAACAGTTCAATAAAATTCCAATTAAAAAGATAAATAACGAGCTGATCCAAAATAGGTTACAATAATACACAATATAAATTCATAAAATATCTTGATATAAGTATGCATGATGTTTTTGAGGATGGAAATACATGACTACATAGTAAAGGCATCCTATAACTCTATGTGTTTCATGGATCAATGTCCACTTCCTCAGGAGTAGATGCAAGAAATTATCTAAAAAACATGATAAGAAAATGGATGACTCCCAAAATAAAGAAAAGATAAAAGGGGAATTATATGTTTACTTACAGGTCAGCTAAAAAAAAAAAAGGGTCTAGCAGCCCTGTGAGTAGGGGGGTACCAGGGGATGTCTGTTCCGGGGGCTGTGGCGATGTGACCCAATCAGACCTCGAGGGCAAATGAAGGGTGGGCCAAGTTTCCAATAAAAGGTGGATACAAAAATATATGGGTCAAAAATATAGGTCAGAGCTTTACCTTATTCACTAAGAGAAGCAAAAATGTATTTGCAAAGTGAACAGCCTATTTGCATTTAATTAATTTAACCCCACAGTGTGCAGTAACACATAGCAGCCCACCAGAAGCCTTATTCTGTAGATAACTCCTATTTGTAAAGTTTTAAATGTGGGCAGCTTTATTAGCAATTGGTCACCCTATATTATAGAATGTCCAACTTTTTGTAGGTGATTAAACTAAATTGTTTATGTCTCACTTTTTTTCAGGGACAGAACTCGATGATGTGAAGAAACTGCTGAAGGGCGGCCGTTCCACCAGTGTCAGCCCCAGCAGATCCCCAACCAATACCCTTCCCATCCCTAAGAAAGCTGCTGTGGAGACGAAGATGGTAACAGAAAGCTCTCAGTCAGGTGGGAGTCTGAGACAGCACTGTGCATGCCTTTAACCATCATGACATTTACTGGTGACATTTAATGGTTCTAATCAGTGGTTCCTTCATACAGTTTCAGGATCATATGACACCACCATTTTAGATTCGGCACTCCCATCATACATGTGGACCTCCACGCTTCCTGCAGGGTCATCAATGGGTGGCTACCACAACAACATGAACGGCATGGCCTATGGGTCTTCTATGATGAATGCCCAGTCCTCAGGATCAGGTAGATTTAGAAAAGAAAACAAAATGGTTGACAGTTCTACAAATGGCTGACCAATCTATGCCTATGGCTTTTGTTTTTACAAAGTCTCTTTATGATTTTTCTTTTTAGTATTTGGAATTCCCAACAATCTGGCCCCCAGCTCTCCTACCTTACATTCAGGACTTTCCTCCTCCTCTGCAGGTAAACGGCTTACTTTTTTTATTTTATCTCTTTATTTGGATTTTCGACGATGATACAAAAAATACACAGTAGCAGGCGGTGTGGCCCACACAGGGGTGTGCACCAGTCTGAGTAAGAATAAAAAAAAAATACACGCACCAAGTGCCAATAAACAAATAAATAGAATAAAATAAAACAAAACCACCTAACAAATAAAGCTTGTGCGAATATGTGGCTGAGAAAAAAAAACTGATAAGCTCTATACCATAATCTTTCAATAGTTCATGCACCAGACAGTGGTGGAGCTTTTAAATGAACACCTTACTTTACTGCAGTTTGTTCATTTTAGGGAGAATAAATAAGAAATGTGTTTAACCACTTGTCGACCACATAACTTGCCGCTGATCCTTCGGTACAGAGATAGAACAGTGGTCTGCCTATGTAAACAAAGCAGATTGCCATTCTGTCAGTAGGGAAAGCATGGATCCTGTATTATTATAATAATAATATAAAATCAAGAACCTTGAAATACATTTAAAAAGTGAAAAGCAAAAAATTGCAGTTCGAGTTTTAGATTTTTTACATAGTTACATAGTTACATAGTGGGTTCATAACCTCAAAAAAACAGCCTGGAGGGTACATAGGTAGAGTTCTATATGTTTTCCAGTTAGTACATTTCCTCCCAGCTGCCTCTCTTCATTTCTTCACATCTTTCAGTTTGGATTTTAGTGCTTTTTCACTCAAAATTATTTACTGCCAGGGTTTTTTCAAATCTTACAAAATGGCTTTGCAAAAGTAAACTTTGAATGAGCGAAAGTAATTTAAACTGAACATGTGATAAAAACATCATAAACAGAGACTACCTTCAGCCAGGGCTGGACTGGGACAAAAATTTGGCCATGGACTTCATCCAGACTGGCCCACTTTGACAGGTCTCTCCCATGGCGGCCGGACAACTCCCACAACCCCAGCGGCCACCCAAGCCCCCTCTCCCCCTTCACTAGCCACCAACCGTTCTACTTTATTAGAGTAGAATGGCTGGTACTGGCAGTACCAGTGGGGAAGCTAGACATTATTTCACCCGGGGCAAAGAATCAGTTTGGTGCCCCCCCTTATGGGACAAGATTAGGCAGAAATGAGAAACTCCCAGGCCAAAGCTGTTGAGTCAGCTGTCTGTCCCCTCCCCCATGCTCCTCTGTCATCATCCCTGCTCCTCTGTTCCTCCACCTGCTTCTTTGTTCCCCCCAGGTGAGCGCTGTGGGCAGAGGAGCAGAGGGGGGTGGCGGTTGGCTGTCACTGAAGCTGGCCCACTGAGCCATCGGCCCACCGGGAAACTCCCTGTAGTCCCAATGGCCAGTCCATCCCTGCCTTCAGCAGACTGATCAGCAGATCCAGAGATATAGGCAGCATAAGTCAATACAAATCTTAACTTTTTCTGCATAAATTGAGTTTGATCACATATCTTCCCATTTCCCCCGCCTCTTTATTTGTCCTATGCTGTGATAGGCAGACTCAGAAAACAGTATTTGATTATACTCACCAGCATCTATCTATGAACAAAATATTACAAATGATCAGACTAACCAATAAATAGTATCACCACATGGATATATGCTATGCAATAAATAAATAAGTCTTATTGTATATATAACTTTTTTCTTTTTGTTTTTCAACACAGTATTCGGTGTTCAAAATAATTTGGCCCCATTACAAGCTCAAGGAGCTACATTAGCTGCTGCTCCCCTTGTCCACAGTGCAGTCCCATCTGCACATTCAGGTTTGTGTGCATTGCTCATTGCTCAGTTCTGTGCACAGTGATTGACTGGACTATGACTATATTCATGTGGGTGACTTTTTTTCAGGAGGATATGGAGTGCAGAAGAATATCACACAAAACACACAAAGTGCAGGTGGAGTCGGCAGCACTCTCGCCTCATCAGCTGGTGAGTTTATCTGATTTGAGGGTGAATTTGAGGATCTTTACATAACTTTACTGATAGGCATGACTTACAATAAGGCACACCTATAATGTAGTAAGAAATATGAAGCAAGCATTGAGGAGGGGAGGGCAGATTGGCACTATTGATTTTTGCAACAGAAAGGGTTTGTTTTGACAGCAACCCTAGTCCTTTGTGACTACAGTTCTACCTAGGACTGTAGTTACCATAATACTAATTTTGGGCTAGTGTCCTATGGTGTTACTATAGTTTAAAAAACACACAAAACTATCTTTCCTTAATTCCTTAATAGTACAAGGGGTTAAGATATAAATCAAGATAAATTGGGTAGTGGAGTAGGGCTTTATGTGACCGTTCTGAAAAAAAACTTTCATAACGAAAATTTTTTTTAAAAGGGCAGTGTCCACATTACCTCACTGCCTTCTTTGAAGAATATATTTTTTTACAATTCTACAAGTGCAACTTACAGTAATACTAAAGGCAACACTTTTTCTTTTTTTTTGTTTGTTTTAGACACCTATTAGGTTTTCATTGCTGTCTGTGCCCATCTGTGTCTCTTTTTGTCCTGTGTACCATTATCATTGAACGTAAAAAAAAATCCCAAGTTTTTGGTCGTCCCCAGAAAAGTAACAGAGGGTAAATCTTCCAATGGGGACACTAGATTTGGTGACCTAGGGGGCTCAAGGAATTACCTTAATTTGCAGGGATTTCCTCTCACATTCTGTTTGGCTTCATGGACAGGAAGTGCAGGTAAATCTCCCCAATAGGACACAGATGGCAAAAAAAAACTAACAGGAGTTATAAACCTCCCTTACTCTATCCAAAAAAAAATGCCTATAGTTCTACTTTAAATTTCGTATTTTATTCCCTGTAAGAATATTTATTGAACATTTTCAAATGTGCTGCCCTAGGCCTGACTAAATTCATGCACCCCCTAATTTAAATATGACCCACCCTTCCTGTCAAGGACACACCCCTTCCTATTTAAGACCTGCCCTGTCATCTGTAAACCACACCCCTTACTAGACCATGTGCTAGGGTTGTACATGATTAATAATTTTTATTTTGCTTAGATCTCTTCACTGGCTGCCAGTGAAAGACAGAATCACTTTTAAGGCACTCTGCCTTACACACAAGTGTATTCAAGGAAACGCTCCCCAATATCTATGCGAACAAATAAAAACCCATAACCCCAATCGCATTCTGCGATCCACAAATCAAAATCTACTGCACATACCAAAAACAAGATACAAATCCAAAGGAGATCAGAGATTTGCTGTCCAAGGACCGCGACTGTGGAATGCCAATGACCATCCGACTGGAGTCGGACCACTTGGCCTTCAGGAGAATGATTAAAACTCATCTCTTCTGAGGCAAAGCCTTCCTTTACTCAAGGAATGGAAACAGCGCCCAGAGGCGATTTAGTTCGCAAGCGTTGCGCTCTATAAGTTTTTCACTCACTCACTCACTCATTTGTGGCAAAATTTGCTCTGTAAGACCCCTTTCACAATGAGGTGCTTTGCAGGCGCTATAGGCGCCCGCTAAAGGCCAAAAAGCATCACGAAAACAACGGTAAAGCAGCGTTTTACCGCCGACCACAGGCGCTGTGAGTGTGAAAGTACTCTTAACTGAACAGCTACCTAACCAGTGCGACAGGAAGTCAGGTAAATCTGTGGGTGTTATCACAGATGGGAGATACATTTCTGGCTTGTTTAGACAATTCACCAATTACTATTAGGTGTCGGCTACAGAAATAGCCAGAAAGGTTTAGGGCGTTGGAAAACTTTAGCTGTTCAGTATGAGGCAAATAAGGCCAGAGGGTGACTGATTGCTGCATCCTGAGGCCTTTGAGTTAAGGAGAGCAGTGGACTGAGAAAGACTTCTGAAGGTGAGGTTGTATCAGTATTTCTGTGTGATAAATATCAAAGAGACTTTTTGTTTTCTGCTGTATGACCAGCAGTGTCTGCCCAGCAGTAGGCTGTGCCAGACTTCATAGGCAGGTTCCTGTGTTGTGAAGATAGATGCCCCAAGTGGCAAGGGTTTATTTTATGTTTTGTTTTGTTTATGCTGTTTTGATGCTTGCACTTGTATCCAGCAATATGGAAGAATAAACCATATCCTTTGTTTTCAAGCATCCCCAACTGACTTTCTGTATAGTTCAGTGTGTAGTGAACCCATCCAGGGCAATACGTATCCCTTATCTGTCAATTCTAGTACTCTTAAAGCATTTCAGACTCCAGCCACACTATGCCATGTTTGTGCAAATCCCCCTCTCCGTAAAAAAAACCCCTCAGTGCAAATCCCCCCCTCAGTGAAAATCCCCCCTTAGTGAAAAACCCCCAGTGCAAACACCCCCCTCAGAGCAAACACCCCGCTCAGTGCAAACACCCCCAGTGCAAACCCCCCTTAGTACAAAGCCCCCTCCTCAGTGCAAACACCCCCCCTCAGTGAAACCCCCCCAGGTGCAAACCCCCCCATTCAGTACCTCAGCGACATTCACGGCACATGGTGATGGACAGAAGGTCCCCTCCTCCTCTGTACACACAAACAGAGAGGAGGGGGAGGCAGCAGCGGCTTCACTCGGCTGTGCCTGTGTGCTGAGCACCGCTAACAGCCTGTGGCTGTGAGAGGAGGGGAAGGATGGTGCCGATGGTGAAACCACCCTCTTCTTGTACTGTGGCAATTGGCAGTTGGCACTGCCTGCCTAATCGGCCTAGGCCAAGATACATCTCTGCTTGTATCCACACTCCAAAATGGTCTGAATGGACCTCAGTATGTTGAAGACATGAGAGCAAAAATTGCCCTTACAGTTGCCATAGCATACTAGCTAATTAGTATATCTTTGTGTGTGAATAAAGGAAGTTAATATGTGTATTTTTTCCCTCCATTATTTTCAGTAACCAGCAGTAGAACTCAAGGTGAAGAAATCCTCAGCAAAGATTACAAGTTCCTTCTGCTGGAGAAGGAAAAAGCACCCACTAAGAAGGATGGAGACATGCTGATAATGTCCAAAGACAGTGGAAAGGTCTTTACAGCTGCTAGCGTTGCCAGTTCAGGTATTTAGCACAATCATGCCAATCATATTATATATACAGAGCACAGTGTACAGTGCAGCAATTCTTACCAACAAATCAGAATTAATCTCTCTTTACCTTAAACTGATGAAAGCTGAATATTACTAAAACTGTTTATAAAATGAACCTCTTAGATATGACACGGTGGAGAGGGTCAGATAAGTCAGATGGACTCAAACCAGCTGCTGACAGATGTTTTATTATACATCCGATATCCACATCTAGTCCAGTATTTATTATCCTGCAAAAAAGACATTCTTACTATTGTCTCTAGATCCCTGACCGATGATCTACTCGAGTGATAACTTCCAAAAAAACTTGGAGTCTTCCATCTCCTGCTCCTATCGCCTATAATGTAGACTCAATAAACCAAATTCATTTTACATATAACACCAAAACTTTCTCCCATTTCAGATCGTATTTCCTTTTATTGTGCAAAGATTACACACAAAAAATACCACAGTAAATGTTAAAACTGACACACTACAAAATGTATTTTACGTCCCCCAGGGACACAACACTGCATACATAAACAATCAACCAATTTGTGAAACATTATTTAATCATAAGCCCCGATGAACAGGGTGTACTCTTACCCCCAAAAACATGTTGGCTGCTTGACAATATCTTTTATCTCATTTTGGAATAAATCTACACCTGGACATTTAAATTTTTGGTGTGGTGCTTCGATCTTTTTATCTTTCACAAGTCAGAGGGATAGTGGCGATCCTTTGGGATGGAGAAGCTGGTGCCCTAAATCCAGATGTTTAAATTATATTTCATAAATCTTACAATGAAAGGGCAACCCTAGGGTCCTAGTGCTTTAAATTTGTTTTCTACAAGCAATAAAAACCTGACATGGGCTCTAATGCCTCGTACACATGGTCGGAATTTCCGCCAACAAATGTTCGATGTGAGCTTGTTGTCAGAAAATTTGACGGTGTGTATGCTCCATTGGACATTTGCTGTCGGAATTTCCGACAACAAATCTTTAAGAGCTGGTTCTCAATTTTTCCGACAACAAAAGTTCTTGTCAGAAATTCTGATCGTCTGTAGCCAATTCCGACACACAAAAATCCTACACATGCTCTGAATCAATTTGACGCATTCTCAGAATCACTGAACTTAATTTTTCTTGGCTCGCCGTAGTGTTGTACGTGACCGCGTTCTTGACATTCTGAATTTCTGACAACATTTGTGTGACCGTATGTATGCAAGATAAGTTTGAGCGAACAATCCATCGGAAAAAAATACACGGTTTTGATGTCAGAATGTCCGAGCGTGTTTACATGGCATAACTGTTCCTGATTCTACCTAAAACAAAAAATATGTTTTTCTTATGCCTACAGTTTAAATTACCCTATCTTAGTACACTGCAGCTACATGCTGCCAATGTGAATGCTGCCTTTGGCTTTGTACACATGAGGGTCTGAAGCACAGAACACATGCACTCATATCTGAACCCTCTATTGATAGGTCGTACTGTGGCACCCTTGTAAGTGTAACTGGTGTCCAAATTTAATGAAACGGTTTATATGGGCCCTATAGTGCTAAACATGTAGTTCTTTGTATAGTTCATTTTCAGAAAACATTAGTAGGTATATAACCAATCTTCTCAGTCACTTGAGTTTGAGGCTTTGATGTTGTTTATGTGCACATCAATGTTACATATAGAAAACCTTTCAAATCATCACAATGTTTGGATATTTTCCCAGGTTCATATGGTGAAGAGGCTCTAAAAAAAGAAAAAACTATGACAACCAGTATGGACACCTCATATAGAACAGAGGCTAATGGTAATTAATATGTTCTTCTCCTACATTTCAATTGGAATAACAGTAATATAGACTAACATGTATGATGTTATATCCTAGGAGGCCTAAAGGGAACCAAAGACAAAGCAACATATGCAGGTAAGGAATCCCAATTCATTAATGTATTCATTTTATTTCTTATATGTCTATGTACATTACTTGATGTTGTTAAAATGTACAGCAGTCATTTACTCCCAAGACTCCATATTTTTTAAAATTCAGTTATTAAACTAAGGGAAATCTTAAACAGACAGGGAACAAATAATACATACATTAAAAGCATAATACTATTAGTATTAGAAGGGTTAATAAAGTACCCATATTTATCGGCGTATAACACACACTGGCCTATAACACGCATCCTAACTTTAAGGCCACGTACAGCAGTCATTTACTCCCAAGACTCCATATTTTTCAAAATTCAGTTGTTAAACTAAGGGAAATCTTAAACAGACAGGGAACAAATAATACATACAGGTCTGATCGTGTGTACGTGGCCTTAAAGTTAGGGTGCGTGTTATAGGCCAGTGTGTGTTATACGCTGATAAATACGGGTACTTTATTAACTTTTCTGATCGTGTGTACGTGGCCTTAAAATTAGGGTGCGTGTTATAGGCCAGTGTGTGTTATACGCCGATAAATATGGGTACTTTATTAACTTTTCTAATTTATTATTTGTTCCCTGTCTAAGATTTCCCTTAGTTTAACAACTGAATTTTGAAGAAGACCAATTTCATCGGACCAATTCGATGGTGTGTACGGCCCATCGGACCGTTGTGCGTCGGACTAAAGTTTTAAAACCTGCTTTAAAATCTGTCCAACGGACACCTGTCCGTCAGACAGATTAGATGGTTAGTACGCCAAAGCATCGGACCAAAAACCTGCGCATGCTCAGAATCAAGTTGACGCATGCTTGGAAGCATTGAACTTCCTTTTTTCAGCACATCGGTGTGTTCTACGTCACCGCGTTCTGCTCTGATCGGATTTTTCGTCCGATGGTGTGTACACACATCAGACCATCAGACCACTTCAGCCTGGTCCAATGAAAACGGTCCGTCGGACCAGTTTCATCGAACCAGTCTGATCGTGTGTACGTGGCCTAAGAGGGGAATTTCAGGAAAAAAAACTTTCCACAGCCCTCTGCGTATAACAGTTTACCCTCTATTTTCAGGGTAAAAAATGAGTGTTATACGCCAATAAATACAGTATGTATAATAAACAAACATCTCACATACTGCCTAATTCGAATGTATTAATAATGCACAAATTAACTCCTTGTAAAGTCTACTAATGAGAAATCTAAGATTTTGAAAGATTCTTTAACCATGAAATGGTTATTAAATGGTATCCGGGGCTCGCACACCCCATGGCCCACGCTATGTAACTATGTGCACAATTGTGTTCTTCTATTGCATCAAATTGTATTTGTACTGTACATATATTGTATCATTGGACCAGACCATTTTCACTGCATTTTATACATGCCACTGGATTATTCTTCTAATAAATAACCTTTTTATTTGAATTTCTGATTTTGTTATATTGCTGTCTAAAGCCCCAATGGGGAAACTTTCCATTTGTATTAAATGGTATTAAACCCAAAACCAAAAATGTAATTATTTGTAGCTAATAATAATTTCATGTGGTGTCTGCATTAGTCCTTTTTTTGGGGATTTTTCCCATTTGTTTTCACCTGGTGATCTGGCCAGTAACACATATCCTGTATCAGAATGCCCCCACTCTGGATGAAGGAGAACAGGGAGACATTGGACCGCAGCATAGTCTGGGGGGATGGGAGTGTTAAATGGACTAGCAGATTTAGATACACAATCAAATTGAAGCCAAACACCAGCTAATACTTTATAAGCAGTTACAGCAAACAGTTTTTACTTTTGGGATAAAGGTTTTATATAAATTAAACTGATCATTGTTAGCACCCTTGCTAGTGTTAAATGGTTAGCCTCATTTCCTAATTTGATACACTGTGCTGGAGAGCTTATTCTGTTGAAAAACGACAGACTTAGTGGCCAAATTACCATGCGAAATTAGAAGAAAGAAAGCCTTAAGAATTGATTAGCTGCAATATAATAAATGTCTGCTTTTGGGTTAATTACCACTTTAGTGTACAGGCAATAATCTGGCATTTCATGAAATGGAGGAGCCTCAGAACTAATCCACAATACCAAGATGTGTCAAAGTGATCCACTAAGTAGCAAGACTAAAAACCATAGACATTTTTTTTCCATATATTGTCATTAAGGCTGGGTTCACACCTATGTGAATTGGACCCGCATCCAATTCACATAGCAGGAGAATGTGACCGGCTTTCTATGGAGCCAGTTCACATGTCCCTGGGGCAGCTGCGGAGCTCACTGCACAGAAAAGCTGTGCATCTTTGCCTCCTGTTCAGGGCCGAATTCAGGCAAAGATTCTGCCCTGAATCGTCCTTGAATCGTTTAGGTGTGAACCAAGCCTTAAATCTCCAACCATGTTTAGATCTAATGCCGCATACACACGATCATTTTTTGTGATGAAAAAAAACAACGTTTTCTGTGAAGTAAAAAACGACGTTTTTGAAACGTCACTTTTCAAAGACGATGTTGCTTCTGGGCATGCTAGCTTCTGGGCATGCGCGGGTTGAAAAACGTCATTTTAAACAACGTTTTTGCTACACACGGTGACTTTTTGTAAAACAAAAAACGACACAGCATGTTGGAATTTTTTTTTGGTCGTTTTTTTTAAGACAAAAAACTACGTTTTGCCCACACGCGATCAATTTAAATGACGTTTTAAAAAACAAAGTTTTTTTTCATCGCAAAAAACGACCATGTGTACGCGGCATTAGTGCTGGCCTATGACCATAAAGCTGCTTCTTTTTTCTTTTCTTATTATATTTATTATTGCTGTTTACTCACCACAGAGATACACCGGGTAGATGGCTTGAAGTCCGCCAATGATCAGTATGTTGAAAGACAGGATAGTGGAGTGGATGGAGCCTGTGGACCATGTGCCACCTGCTGCAAATGGTGGATGTGGGCGCTTGGGTTAATCCTTGGACTATTATTCCTTTTGGGACTGCTCTTTGGACTGATCACACTTTGTAAGTAATGATCTCTTTTTTAATGTACTATTATGCCAAAACAGGACATACAGGTCACAACTGAAATGTAAATCCCAAATAATAACCAAATTCAACCTTTAAAAATAAACTATAGCTTAATCAAAGTTGTTTTAGACCTTGAAGATAGATCAGCTTGGTATAAATAATCAAATTAGTGTGTATAGTTTAATTTTAATGATCATCGAGGCAGCCATGAAGCCATGGAGGCAGATGAATGCTCTGCTACCTGATTTACAGTGTGACACAGTGTTTTTTTTTCTTTACTGCTCTTTCTCACAGTGAAAGTGTATAAGTCAGCTGACTCTCTGAAAATAATGCACTACCCAAGGAGGCTGATATCTTATGCAAAAGTTGTTAAAATGGAACAAATCTGTATCTAAGCACCTCCAACTGAAATTGATAATACATTTATTTCTAATATTCAAAGCAAACTCACCCATCCATCCACGTCTCAATGCTTTATTTTGTTGAGAAATAACTTTGAAAAACACCCAAGCATTTCTAGCCGTGGCCATCTTGAGGAAAGGCAGATGATTCATGTAGCATTTACTTCCTGGAATTCATCTGCCCTTAGGTCAGGCATACAAGCAGGAGATTGTGCTTAGCTGAGAAAGCCCATCCTCCCCTCCTTCAGATGAAAGAAAAAAACATGTACATGAAGACTCATGGGATGTTTAACATTATTTTGATCTAGACCAGTAACCAGAAAGCAACTGAATACATTTAAAAGAAAAAAAAAAGTTTAAATAAAGTAACTATAATATACAGTTCATATATATTTGGACGCAGGCACAATTTTCATTTTTTTATGGAATTTACCAAAACATATTCAAGCTATAGTTATATAATGGATAGGGGCCGAAAGTGCACACTCTCAGGCTCCCCCTTTATTCGAGGGACCAAAAGTAATTGGACATTTGAATAAAAAGCTGTTTCATGGCCAGGTGTGGGCTATTCCTTTGTTAAGTCTTCATCAATTAAGCAGGTAAAAAGTCTGGAGTTGATTCTAAGTGTGGTATTTGCATTTGGAATCTATTGTTGTGAACCTACATCATGCGTTCAAAAGAGGTATCTATGCAAGTGAAACAGGCCATTGTAAGGCTTCAAACCAAATCCATCAGAGGGATAGCAGCAACACTAGGCGTGGCCAAATCAACCGTTTGGTACATTCTGATGAAAAAGGATCATGCACTATGAAAAGGCCTGGACATCCACGGAAGACAACAGTGGTTGGTGATCACAGGCTCCTCTCTATGATAAAGAAAAACCCATTCACAACATCCAGACAAGTGAAGGACAATCTCCAGGAGGTGGGCATATCATTGTCAAAGTCTACAATCAAGAGAAAACTTCACAAGAGCAAATACAGAGGGTTCATCACAAGGTGCAAACCATTCATAAGTCTGAAGAATAGAAAATCTGTGCTAAAAAAAATCTAAAAAAGCCAGATCAGTTTTGGAAAAGCATTCTTTGGTCGGATGGAACTAAGATTAATCAGAATGACGGGAAGAAAAAGGTGTGGAGAAGGTTTGGAACAGTTTATAATATCATCTGTAAAACAATGTGCAATGTGATGGGATGGGCATGCATGGCTTCCAATGGCACTGGGTCATTGATGATGTGACAGAAGACAAAGCAGTCGGATGAATTCTGCAGTGTTTAGGAGATTCAGTCAAATACAGCAAAGTTGATTGGACGGCGCTTCACAGTAAAGATGGACAATGATCCAAAACACACTGCAAAAGCAACCCAGGAGCTTTTGAAGGAAAAGAAGTGGAATATTCTGCAATGGCTGAGTCAATCACCTGATCTCAATCCAATTGAGTATGCATTTCACTTGCTGAAGGCAAAACTAAAGGCAGAAAGACCCACCCATTCATCAGAATGGAGAAAACCCAGTCTTTGGTAATGTCCATGGGTTCCAGACTTCAGGCAGTCAGTGTCAATAAAGGATTCTCAACAAAATATAAAAAATTAACATTTTATATTCATTTACATAGTTACATAGTGTGTATGTGTGTAATCACACACATACACACTATGTAACTATGTAAATGAATATAAAATGTTAATTTTTTATATTATATTGTATATCCCTGTATGTTGTGGTCGTTCAGGTGCTTATCTAATAGTTTTTTTAAACTATCGATGCTCCCTGCTGAGACCCCCACCTGTGGAAAGGAAATTCCACAACCTTGCTGCTCTGACAGTAAAGAACCCTCTACGTAGTTTAAGTTTAACCACTTAAGACCCGGACACTTACGCTGCTAAATGACCCAAGGTGTTTTTACAATTCGGCGCTGCGTCGCTTTAACAGACAATTGCGCGGTCGTGCGACGTGGCTCCCAAACAAAATTTGCGTCCTTTTCTTCCCACAAATAGAGCTTTCTTTCGGTGGTATTTGATCGCCTCTGCGATTTTTATTTTTTGCGCTATAAACTAAAATAGAGCGACAATTTTGAAAAAAATCACTATTTTTTTACTATTTGTTATAAAAAAAATCAAATAAACTAAATTTTAGTAAAACATTTAGGCCAAAATTTATTTAGCCACATGTCTTTAGTAAAAAAAAAAATCATAATAAAAAAAATAGCTACCTAGCGGGAACAGCGACACTAATACAGCGATCAGAAAAATGATCGCTTAGTGACGCTGGCAATAGGGAGTGAAAGGGTTAACTAGGGCAGTGATCAGGGGGTTAAAACTTTATTAGGGGGGTGGGGGGGCTATCCTGAACCTAACACTAACTGTTTTTTACAGTGCCTGTCACACTGACACTAAATGCAGTGATTAAATCACTGCATTCAGTAACACTGTGACAGGGGGGTGGGGGGGGCGATCACAAGGGGTTAATATGCCTATGTGAGTGTGTGTCAGTGTTGTGTTGGTGCACACTTACTTGGCATGTCTTCTCTCATCAACAGCGCTGGGAAACAGCGCTGCGATGAGAGAAATGATCATTTCCTCCTTCCTGTGTAAACACAGGAGGAGGAAGTGACAGGCTGGGAGCGCGCTCCCATTGGCTGGGAGCGATCGCGGGGGGGGGGCGGAAAACACGGACATCCGCCCGCTCGTCGGCGATCGCTCCCAGAGCCAGGGGGACCGCCGCACGCCGCGGAGGGGGTCCCGATGGGACCCCCGAACCGCACTAAGGCGAGGACGTAAATTTACGCCCTTGTGCCTGTACGAGCCATGTTGTGGACGTACATAGGCGTGCGGGGGTCCTTAACTGGTTAAACCTCTTTTCTTCTAATTTTAATAAGTGGCCACGTGTCTTGGTAAACTCCCTTCTGCAAAAAAGTTTTATCCCTATTGTGGGGTCACCAGTATGGTATTTGTAAATTGAAATCATATCCCCTCTCAAGCATCTCTTCTCCAGAGAGAATAAGTTCAGTGCTTGTACCCTTTCCACATAACTAATATCCTCCAGACCCTTTATTAGCTTTGTTGCCCCTCTTTGTACTCGCTCCATTTCCAGTACAACCTTCCCGAGGACTGGTACCCAGAACTGGACAGCATACTCTAGGTGTGGCCGGACCAAAATCTTGTATTTTGTCTTGCTGGAGAATTATTGTTTTATCTCTGAAGTTGATCCCCTTTTTAATGCATGCCAATATTCTGTTTCCTTTGTTAGCAGCAGCTAATTTGTCCAATTACATTTAAAATGGTTGCAGTTCCTAAAATTTGTACTTGATATTTATGCCCAACTCCTTGAATTAAAGCTGAAAGTCTGCACTTCAAATTAATTTGGATTGGTTCAATTCAATTTTATTCTGGTGGCATACAGACCTAAAATTATGAAAATTGTGCCTGTGTCCAAATATATATGGACCTAACTGTATCTCCCTATCTACTTACTAATGCTAACAGCATAAGGATTAAACATAGTCAATGTTGATTGAGATACTTTAGTTCCACTTTCAGCAATTTGGCATATTCATTGTACTAGGTAATCTAGGCTCTCACGTGCAACTTATCTATCGCTATTTTAATTTAATATTATTTCAATTTTACCAGTCATAGCAGAAATATAGGGCCTGTCACTTGTAACTTACTGAAAATGCTTATTGCCTAGCTGTTATGCTGGACCTCTTGTTTCAATGCATGCTGATTCACCATTGCAATGCAAGTACGCAAATAAGGAAAATCAAAGAAAAGTCACAGGAAGGGAGAGTGTGACAGACAGGCCACTAATATTTTCAGAAGGAAAGCTTAGAAATGACAATATCCATGGTTCTCTCATGACATACTTATTTTAAATACATTCTCAATTAAGCAAGTGTACATGTACATACCTCAAAAACGCCAGATTCATTTGACTTAAATTACAGTACAGTATATCTAAAGCAGTAACCTTTTTTGTTTTGGATAGAGCAGGGAATGGTTAAAACTCTTAACTCCTGTTCCTTTGACATCTATGACAATGGTCGCAAGGATTGATAGAAAGGGTGAATCTACCCAGTGAGAACACAAACAGAAATAAAAAAGTTTTATACTTACTCTACCTGGTATATTGCCTGGACAGCATTACTGTAATTCCGCAATCAATAAGTATACCATTACAGCCTATGTATCTTAACTACCCCTCTCTGAAATTGGATTGCTTTCGATGACATTCTTCAGAGACATAAGTGTAGACTTAAAGGGGTTGTAAAGACAAAAATATTTTCCTCCTAAATTAAAGTCTGACAGTAGCTGATAAAGTAAAAAGTAATGTTTTGCATTATAACTAGTTTGCTACCTGTTGAAATCGAGCTGTTTTATTCACCTCCGTCACTCCTGAATCGTTATTCTCACTGACTTCCTGGTTTGCAGTGCGCATACATTCTTGCTACATCACGGCCTAATGGGAACTACAGTTCCCATTAGGCTTAGCCTCCATGCCTGTGAGGGATAAGAGAGCATCTTCACGCAGGGCTGTAGTCATAGGGAGGGGGTGAGCACGTCTGCTTTCCACCATACAAAACAGCTCAGGTGCTGGTGGAAAGCAAGAAGAGGACAGACAGGAAATGGCATTTTCAAACCTGGATTACAGTATTTTGGAGGTCAAAAGGAAAAACGAAGTAAGTGATATTTAAATGCTCTAGCTTACAGCAATCAATTGAACTAATAAAAAACAAACCTTTAGTGTTCCTTTAATGAAATCACCAGCACAAATGTGGATTAAAAATGTATAAATGATTACTCCTTAGGGCAAGATGTGAAGAATCTGAGGCAACGTGTAGACAATTTGGAAGGCTCTGGCAGTGCGTTGGGGCGATTGGAAGCTGGTCCTGTATTACGCTCGGATATGAACTTAGCCAGTTCAATTCCTGCTGGTGGCACGATTACCGGTCTATCTAGAGATGAAGTCTGGTCCTATGTAAGGGAGAGGATGTCGGCAGAAAGAGGTAATTGTTTAATAGTTTTGTGTTTTAGCGGAACATTTTAAGAAATAAGCTTTTATGACAATAACTGAAAATCACATCTGCCATCACTGTCCTCTGGAATTTTCCCACAGTGATCTTACGCACTTAGGCATATTATACTATGAAGAAGCTGTAAAAGGAAAACCACCAGAGTACCAATGTTGACCACAAATGAGCATTCATACACAATGCTTTACATTCAAACTACTTTATAGATTCTAAATTATACATACTACTGCACTTGTTAGCTTTATATTTATATTGTTTGTTTTCAAAAATCTTGATGTCTTTTGAGATGTTTAACTAATTCCCAAATTTCCCAATTGCTACAGGAAACATTGCTGGTTTGAGGGGTGAGCCTGGACCGAAAGGTAATTATTTGTTTAGAACTTGCTGTATTTTATTTTATACCAATTCTAAGAACTACAAGGTGCCAGAGTAGCATATCTTTTTTGAATAGCAAAAAAACGTGGTTTTAATGGTAATACTATTGATTGGCCTAATATAAAAATAATGGAATTATTAATAATAATATGTATTATTTTTATTAGTTACCGGTATATATTTATATTTTTTACTTATATTGGGTACAGCTTTACACTAGGTCATACATTGTTAACAAAGAAGAACAATAAATATTAAAGGACAAACATAAAAGACTTTGCTCAAATAGTCTACAATCTAATAGGCAACATGGAATAATACAAAAGACATAATATATGAAAGGCCTGTTTTGTTCTCATATGTTTGGGATTATTTCATCTGCAGGTGATTCTGGAATGCAAGGAGAGAAAGGTTAGTGATCTGTTGCCTGTTGCCAGAATTTATATTTAACATAAAAAGCAGGTGAAATGTAGCGTTGTATTTTTCAATTGTAGAAGATGATGGATGTGTTAATTATAACAGAGCAAAATAGGGACATATTGAAATCTTTAAGTCAATGATGTTTTCAGTATTTGGAAGAAAATGTCAGCTAGTTGACCATGCTGAACCTAACAGCATATAGGCAGACCATTAAAGACGAGCATTTTTAGTCTTCCCTGTTTTAAGTATGTACATTGCAAGCATTGCTGCTTCACTGTATGCTGACAAATTGAATTTATATTTCTCTGGAAAAAAACTGCATGGTATTTAATGTCGGGTTCTAAGTCTTGTCATGTACTTAGCAAGGGTATCAGAACATTATAATATTACGAGGCTTCTTCAAAAAGTTCCATAATTTTTTTTATATGTTTCGCACCATGGCGTAAAAACTCTGATGCCACGTACACACGATAACTTTTCATCATGAAACGTTTTTTGGCATGTAGAAAAAACGACATCCACAAAAGAAGTTGCCCCCACACGATCGTTTTTAAAAATGCTCTAGCAAAGCGCGGTGACGTACAACACATACAACGGCACTATGAAGGGGAATTTCCATGCGGATGACGCCACCCTTGGGGCTGCTTTATCTGATTTCCTGTTAGTAACAGACGATTCACGCTTTTCTGTCTATTACAGTTGTGCTTTCTCCATTACAACCGCTCCCGTCTCATAACTTGCTTCTGAGCATGTGCAGGTTTTTAACGTCGTTTGATTTTTTACAACCCAAAAAACGACATTGTTTAAAAAGTTGTTAAAAAATGCAGCATGTTCGGAAAAAAAATGTGTCGTTTTTCAGAACCCGAAAAATGATGTGAAGCCCACACACGATCATTTTCAATTAATTTTTTTTTAAATTCTCGTTTTTTTCATGCCAAAAAATGATCGTGTGTACGCGGCATAATACTAAACTGCAAGGTCAGCTGCTACTCCCGCGCTCTCTGTTTCCAGTGAAAATATAAAAGTGCGGAAACTTTTTGAAGCATCCTTGATTATTATATTATTTCAAAGTTACATTATATTATTTAAAGTTATTTAAAAGTTTTATTATTTTTGTTTAAAACAAGTAGCATATTGTATGTTGCCTTAGCATGTAACACTTTACACCTGTATTGATACTAAAGGGGCACTTTCACAAAAAATGCACAAATCCTTATTTGGGTTAAAGAAAACATTTCTATAAAGCCCTGTACACACGGTCGGTTTGTCTAATGAAAACAGACCGATGGAGCGTTTTCATCGGACAAACCGATGTTTTCCATCGGTGAAAAAAAATAGAACATGTTTTAAAAGTTTCCTATGGATAAAAAAAGCATCGTCTGTGTGGAAGTCCATTGGTCAAAAATCCACGCATGCTTAGAATCAAGTCGAGGCATGCTCGGAAGCATTGAACTTCATTTTTCTAAGCACGTCGTAGTGTTTTACGTCACTGCGTTGGACACGGTCGGATTTTTGACCGATGGTGTGTAGGCAAGACTGATGAAAGTCAGCTTCATTGGATATCCGACGAAAAAATCCATCGGGTTAGATTCCATCAGATATCCGATCCTGTGTACAGGGCTTTACCCCAGATGATAATAGTTTAATACATCACTGTGAAAAAAAGGGTGAAAAAAAACATTGTGAAGCTGTTTTCTGTAAAGGTAGATTGATGATGGTTATCACAAAGGAGCTCATACTAACCCTTTTGGCAATAGGCAGAAAGTATGACTCAGGGGGTCAATTTGGAATGAACAATATCCTGCCCTCATCATAGCAATCCCATCTCAGTAATACTTACCATCCAGGAGACATGGATAGTAAACATAGTAAAGCTAGAAAACCTTATGGGTCTGCATTACATGTAGACTCTTGCTAGGAGGGTTTTATTCAGAGTTTTTTCCCCCCCATTACTGAATGTGATGTTAATGTTTATGTTACTATTACCCTTAGCTTACTCTAATAATATAAAAGTAATTAAGTCACTGAACTTACTGACCTTTAGAAAAATCACACTCTTTCATATGGTTACATGATTGCACGTTTATTATAAAAAAAAAAAAAAAAATTAAAGGCTGTTAAGCAGTTTCTCTGACTATACAATTTACCACTGTGTTCTGAATGTTAAATAGGAGAAAATATCACTATTCAAAGTAAATCTAAAGCCTAAGTTTCTATTTTGTTGTTTTGGGTATAGTAAGAAATGGCTAAAAGGTTAAAACCACTGAAAGTATGGGAACTCCCCTCTTAGACAGTTGTCATTAGCAGAAGTATACATCTGTATCATTAGCCTTGCCTGGGTGGAATCCAGGACATATTTAATGTTCCAGCATAAAGCAGTAATAATCACTGATTATTTGTTAAGTGGGACAAAGTAATATATTTGTCCATTCTTTCTTTTACAACAGGTGACAGAGGATATCCAGGAGCACAAGGTAGGGAAGAGTTGGAACCCAATATCATCTGCTATTAATTACTGAATATATATATATATATATATATATGATTATTTATTTTTAAATCATGACTGCGAATGCCTGAAAGGAATTAAATTAACATACCTGCAAGTGTAACAAGTGGCACTAGTGCAGTATGGGTGGAAATAATGTGGATTGGTCAGTGTGGATAAAAGGCAGGGCCCTATTAATATTAATATGATAAATAAAAAACTGCCATAAGTCTAATAATATGCTAATATGGGTGTCGCACTTAGCAATTAGTCACAATTTTACTTATATTTATCAACTTATTGAAAAAAAATTACAAATATAATTTTATAGGTTGTTAGATGGATTTCAAACTCACTAATTCATCACTTTAATGGCCATTATTCAGTCAGTTCTAAACATCCCGGTAATCTGTAACAAAGTATATTTACTGTTGCTTGATATTGTTAGTTAGATTCTCTTTGTAATCTTTGTAACAGGGACTCCGGGTCTCATTGGTCATCCTGGCACAGAAGGACCCAAAGGACAGAAAGGCAACGCAGGTAAGAAATCGACTATATTAGTGTACATGTATTTCTCAAGATGGATTCAGGTTAGGGTCTAACTTTGTGGGACATGAGACATCAATGCTCTGCCATTTGTAGGTGATTCTGGTGTGGAAGGTCCACCTGGACAAAGAGGAAGGGATGGCTTACCTGGAAATCGTGGTGACCCTGGTTCACCAGGCGTAGGAGAAAAAGGAGACAGAGGTAAATGTTTTTTATGTGCGATTCAGTGTATTAATAAGGTTGAATGTAGGCACATATATATTAATTTACATCGGAGCTGCATGTATGGCTTCAATTAATGATTGGTGGTGCCATATTGATTATGGAGCTAGTTCTTCACTAAAGGTAGTGGATTAGGACTTTGGTACTCCCTGCCTCTCAGTCACTATGTTTTGCACAGGGACCTCTGTAGATATTTCACTGTATTGAAGTATGCAAGTCGTTTCTCTTATTGTGTTTGTTTTTTTAACTTTATTCTTATTTAAAGTTACTATTGTTTCTAAGGATTATCTCATATCTACTTTATCTACTACAGGTTTGCCAGGTGAACCAGGTGTGCCAGGTTTAGCTGGTATTCCAGGACAAATGGGACTAAAGGGTAAGTATGTTTTAAAAACTCTGTACTACTTTAGGTCCATCTTAAACTGGTTATTAGGCAGATAAGCAAATTAACTATTAGGTTCCTTTTGTATTTGTAACTAGATAGATATGCTATCTGTATTAAAGGGAAGTTCCACCCACAATTTCACTTTTTAAATATAAATATCCCTGTAATACACAAGCTTAATGTATTGTAGTTAAGTTAGTCTGTAAACTAAGGTCCGTTTTGTTAGGTTGTTACAGAATTTAGATTTATAATCTAGAAATAGACCGTGGCCATCTTAAGTGTGGGCATCATGAGGCCAGACTGTATGACTTCCTGGATTTCAGCTTTGCATATCTCGCACATGCTCAGTGCTGCACAAGCAATGTAATAGGTTTCAGTCAGGTTTGCAAATACTACTGGGAAACATGATGCCTATCCCAGAAACCCTTGCACATAGCCTTGTGATTTAATAGCCTAGGCTAATAAGGAGGAGGAAGTAATAAATGACTACAAAATAAAGGTATTTACAAGCAACAAAATAAATAAAAATTGTCCATTCTGAACACTATGGGCCAGATTCAGGTACACTTAAATTTGTGCAGCGTAATCGAAATACTCTACGCTGCCATATTTTACCAGGCTCTACATCGAATTCTGGTAGATTTTTTCCCCGTACGATACGGCGGCGTAGTCTATTTCTCGCCGCGTAATCGAAATACGCGACTAGGGGGCGTGAAGCATTTAAATTAGGTGCGTCCCCGCGGCGATCGAACTGCGCATGCTCCGTTCAGAAATTTCCCGCCGTGCATTGCGCGAAATAACGTTGTTACGTCATTTTTTTTTGAGTAGCGTCGTTTACAAACATTCCTATTCCCGGACGACTTATGTAAAAAAAATAATAAAAGACGTCGGAAAACGTTGAAATTCGACGCGGGAACGACGGCCATACTTAACATGGGCTGTCTAATATTAGAGCAGCAAAAAGCTGGTATAGTGTTACGCAAAAAAAAGATGACTAAAGATGCCGTAAGAGATTGCGATTGAAGATCGTAATTTCGGGGATCGCTGGCAAAAGCTCATTAGCATACCCCGACGCGGAAAATGACGATTTTATTGCAGCGTAGATCCGAAGGCGTACGAACACGTAATCCAGTCGAATTGAAGCCCGCAGCCGTCTATTCATGGTTTGAGGTTTCAGACTAGCTAAAAAACGCGCGTAATTTGAAAGTACTCCAGTCTAACACCAGTTAGACAGGAGTTACGGCTCTCTGAATCTGGCCCTATAAGATTAGGGCATGCAGCACAGACAAACATAAAAAAATGGGTGGAACTCCACTTTAACCTACTTCTTTTTATTAGATGTCCCTCATCTAGAATTTGTGATTTTAACACAGTTATTGACAACTCTCTATACTCATGTGGCATCAGTTGAATGTCACTATGGGTCCTACAGTAAAACTGTAAAAGATCTTACAACATAAAAGATAGGAATCTGTTGAAAATTTGGAACAACTTAATAATTTTTCTTTGTAAAACCAGTGAGGCTATATGAAGAATCTCAAAACAGACCACTCTTAAAATGTAATATTTAAACACATTTCAGGCAATTACTCTTTGTTACAACTAAAGAATATCTAAAACCAAGAACAGAAAAATCAAGATAAAAAGGCACTTTACCTCTGTAATCCATAAGCAATCTTTAATGTCAAATAAGACATATATACAATGTACTAATTTATTGAATCGTATAGGTAAAAGTACATACAAAAAACATTAAAACAAGCAAGCTGTTTGCCTAACCAATCACCATATAAAGTATAATCCTAAAAAGTGGCACCATTATAGTCCTATATGTCCACCTAAGTTTACAACACTATTCCTCCATAGATACAGTGGAATAAGTGTTGTCACTCCAGGAAAGAAAGTTTGTTACTGTCAGGATTACCACATGAAAATAAAAATAAATAAAAAAACTGATAAAGGAACTAAATACAGCCACCATAACCGTGGACAAATTAATTGCAATATATTACATTTTAGTTTTGGAGTTTAGATGTGCTTTAACAACACAATATAGTCCCAGTAGTCTTATAATCTGCACTTTGTAATACAAGGTCAAAAGTTTAAAATGTCTTTAAATGTTAAAATCTAATTTGCCATTAGAAAATTTGCATCTTGAATTACGCTTGGAATACAGAAAATAGAGTTATTCAATGGTGCATCTGGAGGCTGGCAATGAATAGTTCCAAGAAACTATGGCTCATGGTCCAATAATATCTATATATAGTCCAATATTTCCATTTCTATCTGCAGGTCTGCAGGGTCCTCAAGGTCCTCAAGGTCTTCCAGGTATGTTGTCACCAGTGGTAATTAGAGAAAATAATATAATATATAGGATGATTTTGTGATGATGTGACACAAGTTGGTAAAATTTCATTATCTCATTATTTCATATCTCTTTTAAAGCTAAACTTCTCAATAAGCAAATACTGTTTATATACAAGAGGCATATATTTTCTTATTTGATCTTGTGCTTTGTGTATTTCTTACAGATCTGTACAGTAATTCAGTGTAAAACTTTGCTGAAATTATCTGTAATAAAGACAAGTTACTGCTGCTGTTTCTCCTTGTGCAGGGTGACTGGTCTTGTTTCCACCCCCTGTAGTTTTCTGCAGACAGCCTTCAGTGGGTGGATGTGTTGGGTCCCTCCCACAGCTCTTCTCCCTGCACAGACTATGGATAGCCCAGTGATGATGTCACTGCTACTTTTGAAAAATAATATCTGAGTTTGCAAAAGCACACAAAGTGTATTTATATTCATTGTGGCTAATAAGGAATATATTTAAGTTAAAAGTTAAGCTTTAAGCTTTCCATTGATGTTCTTTAATTGGGAAATTAAGATACTTGTGGACCTCACAGTGTGGAAGAACTGCAAGTCCCAGCACTGCCAAAAGCCACTAATTGCACATGACCAGCAGTTTTCTAGACTCATTTACCTATTTATAGGCTTTAGGATAATTTACTTCATAAGTCTCTGTCTAGCAATCATATTTGAATGTATCTTTCATATATATATAAAGGTTTAAGGTAAACCTTTTTTTAATAAACTAGTAAACTTCTATAGTAAAAAATATGTCATTCCATTTTTTAACAGGTACTCCAGGGCAACAAGGTTACAAAGGTGAAGCTGGGATTCCAGGACCTAAAGGTAAGATCATATTCAAACCTGACATTTAATATGCCTGCTGGTCTAAGCATGAACAATGCTTGGACCCATTAGTAAAGGAAATAGTGATAGCACCTATACTACTTGGTTGGGCGTGGGAGACTCCCTATTAAAGGGGTTGTAAAGACAAAAATATTTTCCTCTTAAATTAAAGTCCGTCAGTAGCTTATAAAGTAAAAAGTAATGTTTTGCATTATAACTAGTTTGATACCTCTTGGAATCAAGCTGTTTTATTCACCTCCGTCACTCCTGAATCGTTATTCTCACTGACTTCCTGGTTTGCGTTTCGCATTCATTCTTGAGACATCACGGCCTAATGGGAACTACAGTTCCCATTAGGCTTAGCCTCCATGCCTGTGAGGGATAAGAGAGCATCTTCACGCAGGTCTGTAGTCATAGGGAGGGGGTGAGCACATTCTGCTTTCCACCATGCAGATGCTGGTGGAAAGCAAGCAGAGGAGAGACCGGAAATGGCATTTTCAAACCTGGATTACTGTATTTTGGAAGTCAAAAGGAAAAATGAGGTAAGTGATATTTAAATGCTCTAGCTTACAGCAATCAATTGATCTAATAAAAAATGAACCTTTAGTGTTCCTTTAAGCTTAGCAGATAACACATTCAGCTTAATAGCAGTGAATTAAAGACAGATTCGATCGTGTGTACTGGCGAGCCGACGGATTTGGCCACCCGACAGATTTCAAAGCATGCTTTGAAATCTGTCGGCTGGGAACCCGTCGGCCCGACATGTCTGCTGGTTAGTACGCTAGTACTTCCTAGTGCGGTGACGTGGCGGCGTCAATGTCACCGCCATGTCACCGACACGTCAGAGCGCTGTCTGCTGGCGGGGATTTTGGTTTGATCGTGTGTACACACGATCAAACCAAAACGGCAGCAGACACATTTGTTCAAATCGGTCGGCCCGACCGATTTGAACAAATCTATTTGGTCGTGTGTACGCGGCCTAAGGATCCCAAATGCTTTTGTGTACAAAAGAAATGTATAAATGTATAGCAATGCAAAAATCTTTTGGCAATTGTTTATGATAATTTAGACATGTATCTTTATTTTCCCAACCAGGTGAAAAAGGACTCATTGGACCACCTGGAGTTAAAGGTATGTAACATGTATTGTCTGGTACTTGTTTCCTCTGTTCTCAGGTTTATGTACAACACGATTTTGTGTTTTTATTTGATAGAATAAAAATATGTTTGGTTTGTTTTAGGTGACCAAGGAGACAAGGGAACCAGAGGTCTTCCAGGTCAGTAAGAGAACAATGCAGTGCCCAAGATGGGTCACATACATGGCAATATTACTAACTATTTAGCCACTACCAATTTTCTTAAGACCTTAACTGAGCAAAATGTATTTGGCATACATCTACTGTCAATTGACCAAATGGCCTCCATTTTTTTTTTAAATGCATTCAATGGTGCCTGAATTTCAATATGTGAATCTGGTGGATGCGTTATACTTGTTGGCTCTGTATCCGAGAGTTTTCTGGAAATAAGGATCATAATTAGAAAAAAATACAGAAATGCTATTAATTTAATGTCTGTTCTGCATATGGTCTTTTTTTTACCATACTTGTACTTCTTTATAGGAGATCCAGGGCCCAGAGGATTACCAGGACCCTCAGGAGAAGCAGGAGCTAAGGGATCAGCAGGTAAGATCTCAACATTTTATGATGCTAAGAGATCAAATGCCTTGCTGTGTTCACAATTTTTGTCGGTTAGCAAAAAAAAAAAAAAAAAACATTGTCCAATTTCCGACATTGTTCTACTATTTACAAAGTAAATTCTAAAAAAAACGTCATAAACCTAGGCAATCAAAACTGAGAATATAATATTAAAAATGATTCCAATGTTTTTTTTCAGGTCCATCTGGACCAGATGGACATCAAGGTCCAAGAGGTAAAGTCTGGCATTTATTTTAAGTATTTATATATTTCATTCTTTTTTGTCATTTGTCCTTTTACTTTAATGCACGTCAGTCAACTGTAATGGAAATTAAAAAATGTACTTACAAAAAACAAAAGGCAGATACATTTCTCTCTGCTTCAAAGGTTTGTACCTTGGACTATAAGAAAATATCAAACTAGGACATATAACCTCCGCCTCATTTGTAAGTTAGAGTGGAACATCACTCTCCCAATCAACACTGATTTTTTTTTTTCAATCTTCATGCTGCTAGCATTAGTAAACAGATAGAAAAATATATCATATTTATTTGTTTTAAAGTTTATTTTTTACATTTCTTCTTAGTTACTTCCTAGTTTTCTGCCTAGTCAAATTATGTCACACATCCCAGGAGTCTTCAGAAGGGGAGGAGGAGGGGTTTTCTCAGCTAACAGAATAACAAAATAGTGCAGGAAAAATATTTTAAATTAAAAGTCACTAGTGGAAAATCCATAAAAGTTCAATCTTGGTTTATTAAGATGAGAATGGCAGGTGGATAATTAAGCTGAGCACCAGTGGCAGCACTCTTAGGAGCAGTGGCGGCTGGTGTTTTTTTTTCTTTTGGAGGGGTGGCAAACAACAGTTGGTCGCTTGGTGGCAGGTTGCGGGCTCCTATGGGTGAGTTGTGGGCTTCTATGGTCGGCGGGCAGTGGGCGGGTTGCAGGCTCCTACAGGAGGTGGACAGTGGCTCCAGTGTCCTCTCCTCCTCTTCTGAATCACGGCGGCTTCCGCCGTGCGGCTCCTCCCTCCTACTTCTAGGCTTCCAATAGGTCCTTTCAGTCAATCAGATGATGGGTGTCAAGACCCTCTTCCTTATTGGTCGGGAGCAGGATCAGTGTGGCGATAGAGAATATTCATTTGCCATTGCCACACAACTGGATGGGATCGGGGCGCAGCACTCTGCCTCTAATGGACAGGCCACCGCTGCTTAGGAGTGAAGCAAAACTCTGCAGACAATAAAAAGAACATAAGAGAGGTGACAGACTAAGAGCAGTGGTTCCCCATGCATGGTATATCAGTATCCGTTTCCAGGTGGTGAAGCGACAGAAGCCTGGAAACTATAGGAAGCCGCCGGCCATGGTGGAAACCAGCATGGAACACAAATAGCGCCAGGTTTCACAATGCATTACCGCTCAATATTCATGCTAGCACTCTCCTCTGCTGACGTCAGTTCCGGCATGATGCCATTTGCATTCCATGCCATCCATGGGGAATCTTTATACCCAGCCTTGGAGATTTTTTACATACTTGTTTATATATACAAAAATTTGAGTTGTCAGTTTGTTGTGTTTTTAATAAATCCAGGTAATCTAACGGCTGCATTAAGTCTGGCGCCCCTCTTTTTTTATTTTTTTTATAGCTAAGCACACTCTCCTGCATGCATGCAAGAGCTAAGGGCAGATACATTTCAGAAAGTAAATGCTACATGAATCATTTGCCCTTACTCAAGATGCACATGGCGAGAAATGATAGAGGGTGTTTTCCAAAGTAATAAAGCATGGAGACATGGATAGATGGAGGAGTCTTCTTTGAATATTTGAATAATAACAATATCTGGTAAAGATCCACATTAATATTATACCCACAAATTCACCCAAACAAAAGAATGCACACAACCATTGCAGTTTACCACACACAATAATAGCAGCAGGGAGAGGGCTTGGAAATTTAGAACATTAGAACATTGTGGAATAAACATGCATGATTGGATCAGCGAGGTATGCATATGTATACCACTTCAAGATACTGTGCAAAATATCTTATTCAAGCCATTGCAATAAAAAAGATGACTTTCCTCTGTAATAATATGTATTGTCTATGGTGTTCAGGTGAACAAGGAACTATTGGATTGCCTGGACAAAGAGGACCACCAGGATCATCAGGAGACCCCGGAATTCCAGGTAAGAAGCTTTTCTTCTCTCCTGGAATAAGTTTAAGGGAGCAGCTTTCAGCATGAGCCATATTGGCAGTATTAAATAACATACCTTGGTACCTTCAGATCACTTCAACATTTTAGCTTGTCTGTCTATAGGCATAGCAAAGATGACCCTAAAAGAAACAGATAACATGCTTTTACATTGTACGTATTGGCTTTAACTCTCTAGAAAGGCAGATTACAGAATGATCAAGTAGTATGGGAACTGAGGGTAGGCATATACCCTTTTGTTTTGGTTGACCTCTGTGTCATTAATTTCTTTATATAGTCGGAAATCTATTGTATTTGCCCTTTCTTCTTTGACCTGCCTAAATAATGACCTGCCATTGCCATTAGAGCCAGCAGGAAATATGTCCAATAACTAAAATTAAGCAAAAGTCAACTGTAATATTAGGGAAAAAAATAAGTTTAGACATGGTAAGTCTACTACGCAGACTTACTCCTTTCATTCCCAAAGAAGATATTGCGGTCGTGGTGGGAGCAATTGTAAACTCAAGATTGGACTATGCAAATGCCCTTTACCTCAGACTCCCCAAGTACCAAATCGCTCGTCTTCAAGTCGTTCAAAATACGGCCACTAGACTTGTGACTGGAAAAAAACCCTGGGAATCAATCTCACATTCACTGAGATCCCTTCACTGGTTACCAGTAAAATACAGAATTACTTTTAAAGCACTCTGTTTAACGCATAGATGTATCCATGGGAATGCTCCCCATTATCTATGCAAAAAAATAAAGTTCACAATCTCAATCGCGTTCTGCGATCCACCAACCAAAATCTGCTACAGATACCGAAAGCCAGATACAAGTCCAAGGGAGAAAGAAGATTTGCGGTCCAAGGTCCCAGACTATGGAACGCTTTACCAACCAACATTCGGTTGGAGGAGAACCACTCAGCATTCAGGAGAAAGATCAAGACTCATCTCTTTTGATACCAAAGGAGACAGGAACAACAAGCGTCCAGAGGCGATTCAGTTCGCATGTGCTGCGCAATATAAGTTTTCATTCATTCATTCATTCATTCATTCATGGTGTTACTGAGGAGTTAATATAAGAAAAAATGCTTCTTTGGTACCAAAAACCTGCTTCAAATATTTGACTATATGTTTCCAATAAGAGGAACAATGTTGAGAAAAACACTGAAGGCAAATAAGCTGAAAGCTTTTGTGAGGGATTTTTTTACTTTATTAGAGAATTTTTCTTTAGCGTAGTCATTGTGGTGAAGTTCTTCCATCAACCATTTATGTGCAGGCAAAAATGCAGTTTTTTCCTGGCATGTGATTGGATATTCTGCAAAATTAACTTCCACCATATTCACAAAGCTAAGGGAAAATTTCCTTGCAAAGTGATTTGCCTATTTACCTTTAGTAACTCAGCCCCAATAGTTCTGTCCACAGTATCCTATAAATGTACTGAAGGTGTTTTTATTTTTTTTGTACAGCCCTTCAATAGTCAGTTTTAGCATAGGTCAGCTAAACAAATTTTTGTCCGTAAAATGTACTACTTGCTCGTATTATGTCATTCTCACTCAATTTTATTGGATAGTTCCTTGTTCTGTTTGTGGGCAGAGGGTTGGGTGTACATAATGTAAAATGTCACAGAAAGTTTAACCCATACATAATTTATTTACTGCAAAGAATCACAAAACACATGATACCTATTTCCACATAATCCTTTCCGCTCAGTTGTTGCTTTAATTATTCACAACGTGAAAGTAGATCTTTTTAGAAAGCTGGTTTTCCTGGCACAGAATTTACATTACAATGTAGTTACATAAACTAATATATTCTTTTGCCTTATTTTTAGGACTTCCCGGAGCACAAGGCCCACCAGGTAATCTTTCTGAACTCAGTATATTACACGTATGTAACAACACTCATTCCAACCAACCAAACTCTCAGACCGTAGGGAGAGAGAGCATTGGGCTGGGAAATGTCTACTGTCCATCGTTCAATTGTACATTCGTATCCTCCTGGTGAGAGGACATTTTTACTAGAGCTGTTACTGATTAATTTTCGTGTTCGATTAATCGATTTTTTTTAAATCGATTAATCAACTAATTTCGATTAATTACAACACACACACACAGATCCAACTACTTTTAGCTGGTCTCCTTGCAGGCTGATTCCCAGTGCAGCTACCAACCACTGGAAAAATGGATAGCAGGATACAAAAAACACACAAAGGCAGCGCTCGATGGGAATAGCATTAAAACTTTTATAGTCTTCAAGTAGGTAACAAAATTAATATTGCACTAGAGATCAAATCGATGTAGCTACATAAACTGTAAAAATGGTGCGAGTAATACCAAACGGTAGCAAAAGCAGTCATAAAAACATGTAGCTAAGTATGATACTGGTATAAAAATGAGTACAACGATATCACTGCTGAATCCAGATGAGGAGGGGTTAACATGAGTTTGTCGGCATGTAGATGTCCCGTGAAGGGAACTATCACAACTCCCAGTGGACGGCTGTAGAATCCAAGGTTGATAGAGGGAAGTGATAGAGGGTAGTGTAACAGCCCTTGCGTGTGGCAGATAGTAAGGTCCCGCCAGCATGCAGATATGAAAGCACAGCAAAGGAGCCCTTCAGATGGACACGACAAGCCCTGCCAGTGCAGAGGTGAGAACCGATCCAAAGAATTTTGATCGAAAAAAAAATTAACAATTAATCAAGGAATTAATAGTTAATTTCCACAGCCCTAATTTTTACTATTTTACAATTCTACACTGATAAAATCTAACACATCAGTGCAGTCTCTCGATATGTTTTTTTTATGTACATTTATGTACATTTCAGTTGTATACCAAACATGCATGTAAGTTATGAAAATTGGGTTGGATACAGAGCAGATGGGTAATTACTATGGCCCGGATTCACAAAGCACTTACGCCGACTTATCTCCAGATACGGCGATGTAAGTACAAATGTGCGGCGTATAGTGGGCGCATATTTACGCTGGACGCATGTGGCGCTCCCATTGATTTTCGATTCAAATATGCAAATGAGGCAAATATGGCGATTCACGAACGTACTTGCGCCGGGCGCATAATATACGCGGTTTGCGTAAGTCGTACGTCTGGCGTAAAGTTATTCCCCATATAGGAGGCGCAACTCATGCAAAGGTATGGACCAGGGAATGAATGCCGTCAAATTTTTACGTAGTTTGCAGTGTACGTGAATAGGGCTGGGCGTAGATTACGTTCACGACGTAGGCAGTTGTTTCGACGTGATTGTGAGCATGCGCACTGGGATACGTCCATGGGACGGCGCATGCGCCGTTAGTTTTAAGTACTTGTCTGGCACTCGGCCTATCATTTGCATGGGGTCATGCCTCATTAGCACGGCTCATGCCCACTTCCACCTACGCCGGCTTACGCCGACAAAATATACGCCACGCTGGTGCAACGTTGGGAGTATGGCTTTGTAAATTCCATGCTTGCCTCTCTGCACAGCGTCGGCGTAGCGTAAAGAAGATATATATAAATATGCACCGATGTATGTGAATCTGGGCCAAAATTCTGTGCTAAATTCTTCATATGAGTTTCACCCTCCTTTAACCCATTGCAATTATCATATTTATGATAGTTAAGAATTTAAGAGAAATTGTAGGATATTTTTCCTCATTAGTATCATTTCATAACGGGTAACCATATTGTTAGGCTTGTCAAATGAAATGTATGTACAGTATATGTTATTTTTAGTTTTTTAATAACTACGGTCATCAACATCAACTGTGGATACAGTTGGCCATTTGGGCAGGAAATAGTATATCAATTGATCTTGATATACTCTATAAATATGTAATGTAATTAGTTTTTTTATTGTGAATATTTTTAACTGTATTTTAAAGTGATTGTAAACCCTTACCTTGTAAAACAACCCATTCAGTTTAAAATAGAAATGAAAGGCAAAACATTTGTGTATAGATTATAAAAATAAAAGTATAGATACCTTTTTTCCCCTTTTTTATATCCTCTGTTCTCAGCTGCATAAGGAATGGAGGAGTAGAAAGAGCAGCACACTGAGCTTCCCAGTGAAAGGTTGTGCAGGGGAGCTGTGTCAGGACAAGTCTGATCATTAGAGGAGAGCAGCCTGAGTTCCCAGCATAGCTAGGGAACTTACCACAGTGTGTTCTCTTGCTTAGTGTGGTCAGTTTTTAATAGGAAAGCAGAGGGACTGGCAGGAACTGCAGGGATTTCACACAAAGGAAGCAATGCAAAGAGAACAGGATACTTTTTCATACAAGTACATGGTACTGCAGGCACATTTCAGGAATATGACATGTTGGGTTTACAAACCCTTTCAATGAAAACAGGGTATGGTAAAATGTATACTGAATATCAGTCTCTAAGTGATTTCCTGTTCAGCAGGACTGGGAGAAGGAGGAGTGGCATTAGCAGTCAATCACTCAGCGATTGAGCTGGGTGACGCTACTGCTGTTTTGTCAGTGCTCAGGCAGTAACTTTTAGGAAACCATCACAAACCATCCCTGTATTGCATCTAATATGTTTATTTCCTATGATTGTCATCTCCATCTAGTGGCCATAATGCAGTATTGTGCCTAAATACCTTAATCAGGATAATACTGCATTATGGCCACTAGATAGTGCTGACAATCTTAGGAAATAAACATAGCAGACACTTTACTATGCAGTGGATATATTTTTGCTTTGGCTGGTGAATATTACTAATTATATTATCTGTTAGGGATTTTAATAAAAAATTAACAGCAACTATTTAATGTAAATCTCAACTGTTTTAGGACCACCTGGAACACCTGGACGAGGAGGAGCCAAAGGTAAATATAAGGATGAGATGATATTTGAAAGATCAGAGATTTTACATTTGTTTTCATCTACTTCAAAAAAGAGTATTATGCAAAAAATCTTAACTATACATTTCTGATACCTTGCCATATAGGTGACCCCGGAGATCCAGGAAGAGTTTCTTCAGGTACATTCTTATATTTAATTATGCTCAACTGCTGCTATGTTTTCCTTGATATTGTCTACTGTAGATACAAACTGTACAAATTTAGAGTGTATATCAGTTGATATGTATTTTTCAACTTGATTTATTTACTGTCATAGCAGTTATTCAAGCATTGGAGTATCTGACCATAAAAAAAGCCCTAAGGGGCATCAATACTAATACCACAGTTTTAGATTGGCAACAGTGAGCTCACCTGTTGTTTTCTTATATACTGTATGCCAAGGATCCCAGTGATGGGATATAGTTGTTTGGCTGTCTCTTTAAGACCATTTATGTGGCCATTTATGATCAATCTAGGTAGGAGCAATCACAAAACAAACAATTAAAATGTAATATAATCAGGGCTTTTTTTCTGGGGGAACTTGGTGGAACTCAGTTCCACCACCTTTGGCTCAGACCCTTTGGTGCCCGCTCACCACAATCACTTGTGAACACAGAAGTCTGGTTTCTGTGTTTACAAGTGACTGCTTTGTAACCCCCTGAACTCTGCACACTGTATGTAATGCAATTCTGGTATTTAATGCCCCTTTAAGACCCTTCTACTGTTTGTGAAATCTGAACGGGTCGTGGTTGAGTTCCTGCACCTATTTTCTGAGAAAAAAAGCTCTGAATATAATAAAATAATAAAATGAAGCAACACACTCAGTATCATTACACACTTTGCGATTGACTGAAAATATTGTTTAAAAATATGATCTATCAGTCATAAATCTAAAGGAGCTATGAAATTGTTTAATTGATATATATCATAGTCAGTTCTCTGATACACAAAATTGGTCAAGAGCTTTTTAAATCAGTCATATTGTTATGTTTGTGAGAACCTTAAGCACTCCCCAAAACCTTGTATATTCTTAACTAAGAAACAACCACTGGATAGTGTGAAACCTTCTCAACGCTTGTTTGCAATATGTGTATCATTTGGCAGAAAGACAGGGTTGCTCTTTTATGCTGTATAGTGGGATATGCATAAAACAATTATGTGCTCTATTCAAGCCCAACAAAAACAACAACTCTCATTTACTGTATATGTACAGTAATAAAAGTATATCTAAAGCCAAAACTTTTTTGGAGTAATTTTTTGGTAGAGGATAGCTAAAAATCACTTTTTATTTCTTTTTCTTTGTGGTTAATTGGGGGGATTTCCATTCATATGGAAACATGATAGAAAGTACGAACAAAATCCTCCTGAAGTGAGAGGATTCTCCCTAGTGCCTCTTTTGGAAGATTGTGCCTTACTTTCTGTTCATGCAACAGCTATCAAATATTGGCTTCCCCGCCACTGTTGTGCCCTGAAGTAATGGTCACCATGAGAAATAGAAGGGTGAATCAGGGCTGTCCTAATGAGAGGGCACACCTGGGCACTGCCCTTTCCCCAAAGCAGCTGGTCCTTGAACCCAGGCTGCCCCTCTACACTCTGACCCCTCTACACTCTAGATATCCCCTACCTACTTGATTTCTGTTTACCTGCACTCTCTCGATTGTAGGGGCCCCAGAGCATTACTTTGCCCAGGGGCACATGATGCTATTAAGACGGCCCTGGGGTGAATCAGTCCACTGGGACACAGACAGTGGTAAAAACATGAAAGAGGTTATAACCATTCTCTACTAAAATGTAAAGAACATTTTGACTTTAGATGCACTTAAAGATCTGTATATAATATAGTCCTGTCTTTCAGTATAGACAATATTTGTTTTTCTTTCAGATTCTGGTACATATTACATGCCCGGACCACCAGGACCAGCAGGACCTGTGGGTCCACCTGGATCTCCAGGAGTCTCAGGTATGTTCACATACTAAAACTTAACATGGCTGGGTACTGGACTAGGCATTGATCATGCTACCATGATTATGTATTATATATAAGACTTTAAAAATTAAAGTGGTATTTCTGTTTCAATGTATTTATTGGTTTTGAGCCACAATGTAAGAACTCAAAAGCAAGCATATAGGTCACCCTCGCAGGGGCTAAGGAATGATCAGGTATTACAAAGGAATCCAAGAGGAATATAAACATAACAATCATAGTTCTTGTGATTGGGATGATATTGAAGGATAATTAAGGTGAAATGTAAACAGAAGGGAAAAGGCCATACACCACAACCTATTCACAGTCCTCCTAGGGGAGGTTCCATTGCTGAGACTGACCCCAAAGGATGGAGTCTGGAAGAACAAGAAATTCAGAAAGAAGTTGGAGGACAAAAGTCTAGAGAAGGAAGGAGAAAGGGGAAGGAAAAATAACTCAGATACGCCGCCGGAAGCAGTCAGAGGAGACCCGAACAAGCTGGTTGGAGTGAGGGAAACTCATAGGAAATCACGGTTTATTAAAGTGGTATTTAACCTAAAAACTAAACTGTAATATATTGCAGCTTTCCAATCCTTAAATGTGGTGGATGCATTAGTTTTAATTGTTTAGGCTTTTTTTCCCTTGGTGATCTAGCCTGTAATTCACTTCCTGTCTTAGAATGTCTCTATTCTGGATGGAGGAAAACTAGAGTCACCTTTGAACAGCAGCATTGTCAGTCTGGGTAGTGGGTAGTGTTAGACTAGTAGATTTGGATGGACTTGACTGACAAATGTAATATCCAGCTAACAATTTATAAGCAGTTATTGTAAAAAGTTTGTTCCCTTTGGGATAAAAGTTTTACATAAATCAATAAGCTGGCCATTTTAAGCACCCCTGTCCGTGGTAAATTGTTTGTTTCAACTCTCTAATTGACATGTTGTCTGAACAACTTGATCTGTTAAAGTAAGTTAAACAATAACAGATTTACTGGCCAGATCTACTGTACAAACAAATGGCAACCACCTCAACCTATAACTAGCCTTTGCAGCAAGAAGCACATTGAAGGGCAACTCACATCAAAAATAAACAAAAAATCCCAGCTTACTTACTTACCAGCCAGCCTGCAATAAAACCAAATTGATCCTGTCTAATAGTTCACATTAAAAACAAGGGCCTAGATTCACAAAGCGATTACGCCTGTGTAAATGTTGTTAGACAGGAGTAATTTCGATTTACGAGCGTTTTTACGCTAGTCGAAATCCTCAAACCATGAAAAGACACCTGCGTGCTAAATTTCGACTTTATTACGTGTTAGTACGCCTTCAGATCTACGCTGCCTGAAAATTGCGGCCACTGGGCGGACTTCCTGTTGTTTTTCACCTTCATGGTATGCTAATGAGCTTTTGCCTGGAATCCACAAAATTTCGCTCTTCAAACGCAATCTCTTACGGCACCTTTAGTCATCTTTTTTTTCCGTTTCACTATACCAGCTTTTTGCTGGTCTAATATTAGACAGCCCATGTTAAGTATGGCCGTCGTTCCCGCGTCGAATTTCAACGTTTTTCGATTTCTTTTATTATTTTTAACGTAAGTCGTCCGGGAATAGGAATGTTCGTAAACGCCGCTACTCAAACAACGAATGACGTCACGACGTGATTTCGCGCAATGCACGGCGGGAAATTCCTGAACAGAGCATGCGCAGTTCGATCGTCGCGGGGACGCGCTTAATTTAAATGCTTCACGCCCCCTACTCACGTATTTCGATTGCGCGGCGGAAAAAAAATACGATACAATAGCGTACGCGCAAAAAAACTACCTGAATTCGGCGTAGAGTCTGGTGATAGACGGCAGCGTAGCGTATTTCGATTACGCAGCGGAAGATTACATCTATGTGAATCTGCCCCAAGGGATTTTTCTCTGTTAAAAAAACAAACAAACAAGGCATTTAGTTGCACATATTTGCAAACATATGTGTAAGCCGCAGTGGCCACGTTAAGGTACCTCAGGGCATTGCAGTCCTAACTCTATAATTTTGAGAGTCTTCCAAACTGGAGCATATATACCGTAATAGTGCATAGATTAAGGGCAGGTTTGCCTGGGGGGAGCCCACTCCTCCTTAAAGCAAGGCCAGGGCACATTGGCAGCTGAAGGTATCCAGTGTGTCCCCGCACTAATTCATGAACTGTACAAACAAATGGCAACAACCCCAACCTATAACTAGCCGTAAGCATACTGTGTTTTTTTTATATCCAGTACGATTATTTTCAAATCAAGTTTGTTTGTTAATTTTTGCTGAATTAAACTACCACTCAGTAAACATTTGTTGCATTTTTTTCCTATGATAGGTCCAATTGGGCCATCTGGTCTTCCTGGAACACCAGGTAATTAAAAAGTTATCTATAGTAGGGATTTAAGATCTCTGTAATCTAATTTTGAATGCACGTGCCATCGTGCAAGAGTTTCAAGCGTTGGGCTATATTCATTATGGGGGTAAACAGAATGTACTTTGGGCAAATATGCTAAAAAAATATTTATTTGACCAGGTATCAAAGGAGCTCGTGGTGACCCTGGTGAACCTGGTATCTCTATCACAAGATCAGATGGTATGTTTCTGTTATGTATCATGAAACTTACTATGGAATAATGACATACATTTATATTATGTATAGACATTTGCACGTTTGAGAGGTTTGGCCAATTTCTATAGGAAGACTGGGTATTATTTCATGCCAAGGTATATATATATATATATATATATATATATATATATATATATACTGAACACCAGGCAGGTCCTTTTTCAGTTTTGGGAATAGATGGTAGTCCGATGGTGCGAAATCTGGTGAGTATGGTGGATGGGTGACCAGAGAAAAAACACAAAAATTGATGACTGCACATGCTTCATTTTCTCCATTTTCAATTCAGATTGCCAACTGTGTGCAAGAAGGACACGAAAACTGTATACTGTGCATGCACAATTTTTTGAGCTGAACATCTGAAAGAGTGGATCAGTGATAAAGTTTATTATCTGTGTGGTCACTCTTTCCACGCAGGCCTTAAACTTTTAGGATGCCCCACATATACAGTATATAATGCCTTGTTTGCAGGAAATATACACGGGTTAGGTGCTTAAAAAGATGAGTCTAATGCCGCGTACACACGATAATTTTTTGTGATGAAAAAAAACGTTTTCTGTGAAGTAAAAAATGACGTTTTTGAAACGTCACTTTTCAAAGACAATTTTGCATACACACCATCGTTTTTTCACAAAAAGCGAGGTTATATTCACCACTCTTTTCCATTGAAGCTCGCTTCATAACTAGCTTCTGGGCATGCGCGGGTTGAAAAACGTCGTTTTGAACGACGTTTTTGCTACACACGGTGACTTTTTGTGAAACAAAAAACGACATTTTGAAAAACGACACAAAAAATTCAAGCATGTTGGAATTTTTTTTTTGCCCACACACGATCAATTTAAATGACGTTTTAAAAAACGTTGGTTTTTTTTTTCATCGCAAAAAAACGACCGTGTGTACGCGGCATTAGAATCGAAAAAAAGGCTTATTTTTACCTCTAATGCCGCGTACACACAATTGGAAATTATGACAAGAAAACCTTGTATTTTTATCTGATTGAATCTTGGCTCAAACTTGTGTTGCATACACACGGTCACACAAGATTCCAACCATCAAGAACGCAGTGACGTACAACACTACGATGATCCGAGAAAAATTAAGTTCAATGCTTCCGAACATGTGTCGACTTGATTCCGAGAATGCGTGTTTTTTTGTGCATCGGAATTGCATACAGACAATCGGAATTTCCGACAAGAACTTTTCCCGTCAGAAAATTGGAGAGCCAACTCTCAAATTTTTGCTGTTAGAAATTCCGACAGAAAAAGTCAGATGGGGCCTACACACGGTCAGAATTTCCGACCAAAAGCTCACATCGAACTTTTCTTGTCGGAAATTTCCGCTGCTTAAGGCCGCGTACACACCAGCAAATATATCTGTTCAAATCGGTCGGACAGACCGATTTGAACAGATCTGTCTGCTGGCCATTTTGGTTTGATCGCTGTACACTCGATCAAACCAAAATCCCCGCCAGCAGACAGCGCGGTGACGTGGCGGTGACGTTGACGCCGCAACGTCACCGCACCAGGAAGTAAATTACGTCCGCGCATGCGTCGAATCCATTCGACGCATGTGCGAGAAGATATGTCTGCTGGTTAGCGTACTAACCAGCAGACATGTCGGGCGGACGGATTCCCAGCCGACAAATTTTAAAGCATGCTTTTGATTTGATTGTGTGTACGCGGCCTTAGACTTGTACGTGGCACAAGTCTAAAGCAGCATATAGCAAATTTAAAGGATTAAAGTTAGTACTCCTAATCTTTGTAACTCAGCAGGACAGCCAGGTAGTTATAATTGTAGGAGAGGTCAGCATTGACAGCCTGTGTATTACTCTCTTGATAGAGTTTATCTAAAGCACATGTGTCAAACACAAGGATTGCAGGCCAAAATGTGGCCCACACCCTCTCCTGATTTAGATCTCTAGATCCTCAGTATGCAGGAGTAATGAAAAAGTGCCAAGCTAGAGCTGGGGTTTCTTATTAGGCAGCTTAGCATGTACTGTATGTACATTTAGTATGTAAGTAAGGACTGTTTCTACAAATTTTTAATTTTTAAATATCAGTTTATAAACAATACAAATAAATGTTTATTATTTTAATGTTAGCTAAAAAGTATTTCTTTGTCTGTTCTTTAATTAACAAGTAAAGAAATTTATAAAAATACATTATTTTAAGACATTTGCTATTGGCCCCCAACATCTGGCTTGTACAACCTATGTGACTCTAAGGCCTCGTACACACGATGGGACATATCCGATGAAAACGGTCCGCGGACCATTTCCATCGGATATGTCCGATCGGGAGTTTGATCCGATGGCGTGTACACGCCATCGGATCAAATTCCCGGCCGCCGGACGGCGCGGTGACGTTGACACCGCCACGTCACCGCACCAGGAAGTTAAACACTTCCGCGCATGCGCCGAATCCATTCGGCGGCGGCGCGGCGGCGGTGGGGGACGACATGTCTGCTGGTAAGTGTACTAACCAGCAGACAAGTCGGGCGGACAGATTCCACCGGATGGATTTTAAAGCATGCTTTGAAATCTGTCGGGTGGAGAAATCTGTCCGCTAGCCCATACACACGAGCGGAGATGTCTGCTGAAACGGTCCATCGGACCGTTTTCAGTGGACATATCCCCTCGTGTGTACGAGGCCTTAGATCCTTTGGATGTTTCATGCAGCAGCCACTCTAGAGTTGTCTTTCTGAACACCTGCTGCATTGCACTCTTCCTAAAAGCATCAGGTTTTATGTTTACTCTAGTTGCATACTCAGCACTCTGCTAAACTGGCAGATCTTGCTTTCGTTGTTGCTAAAATCAAAATGTCACCCCCTTCCGGATAATTCACGTTAGGTTTTGGAAAAAAAATTATGTAAATATATGTACATTACTACAGAGATTGTTGAGACTTTTTTGTTGTGAACACTATTACGTTGCTGTAATGTGATATTCCAAACCTTTGGGATGTCCCATAATGCAGTCTAAGTTTGTTTTAAAGTATAACACTTGGTCACAGATGCTAACAGACCCTCACGCTGACCCTACCTAACACCTACTGTTGGCTTTTCTGCATATAAATGAATGACTCTTTGTCTACTAGCATACTGGGAATAAGAATATTAGATAGCACACCATCTTTCACTCTGGTTTTTGATAATGACATGAGTCTCAATGCATTTGGCTTGGCAAACACACAAAAATATGTTTGCAAACCATGGTTTGCTACAATACTTTTATGACAACTCTGTTTGATTGGCTGGTTGAAAGAGCAGGCAAGGGCAAAGGAGGGTGTGAAGGTATAGAAAGCTTTATGGGGAAAGGGGGTACACCAAAGATCAAAGTAATCCAGTCCAGCCTAATAATTTTTCCCCAGGTTTCACATATTCACATATTTAGGAAAATGTGCTAAAAAAAATAATTGTAATGAAATGGATTGCCAGGAAGAGTTTTGTAACATTTTACATTTCTTTACAGCTTCATTGATGGCTCAGGCAATGCCAGGACCTCCTGGACCACCAGGACCCCCAGGTAAAATGACTAATGGATGTGACAGAACTGAAAAACATTTTGCTTTAAACACAAGCATTAATAATGATAATTATTTTGGGGAAAAGTCTTATGGCAGCCTCTGTCTAAACTAGTATTGTAATCCCAATCTGACAACCTTGTGCTCTGCAGTATTTATGCTGCTAATTTAAAAATGTTGACTGTAGCTTCTCATTGAAGCTTCTGGAGATAACCCATCATCCTGGCAAGTAATAACAGAGAAGCAAGAGAATGAGTTAATTCGAAAAACTAAAGATGTGTCTAGGTGGCACAACCCTCTAGACTTTCCTTGAGTCTAATACTATTAAATACACATCAACATAAAAATACTAATAAAGTCCACCTCATTAAAACAGACAAAAAATTATTTAGGACATTTTCATAATGTTGGGGCCTCTAGTAAGAGTAAGTATTTTAGTAGGAGGTGCTTTTGTTCCCTCACCATAACTTGATTGATTACAAGGTTTTGCTATTTATAAATGAAAAATCTAAAGTTAATACTTATAGCTTGTATAATTTTGGTCTTAACCCAGATTTTCTGCTTTTCTTAATAAGGTGCTTCCATACAAGGCCCACCAGGGCAAGCAGGTTCTCAAGGTCCTCCAGGACCTCCAGGTCCAACAGGACTAGCAGGAGCAGCAGGTACACCAGGTGCAGCAGGTCCAGCAGGGCCACCAGGTAAGTCCTTGCCTAAATTAGCATAATCAGAACATGCATGTAATAAATATAAGGTATTTCTCGCCTGGTTTGGAGGTAACCAGTGAACACAGATTAAGCTAGAAACCACTAATAAAACAATAGATTTTTTATTTATTTTTGTCATTACCCCAACTTTAACAACTGACCTATACATTTAATAAACTGGAACAAATCACAATGGGAATTAAAAAACACACACAGATTTTTCTGATATTAACTTTCTTTAAACCCCTTTCACACTGGGTCATTTTGTAGGCACTATTGCGCTAAAAATAGCGCCTGCAAACTGACTCTAAACAGCCGCTGCTGTGTCTCCAGTGTGAAAGCCGAGGGGCTTTCACACTGTAGCGGTGCGCTAGAAGGACGGTAAAAAAAGTGCTGCTAGCAGCATCTTTGGAGCGGTGAAGGAGCGGTGTGTATACCGCTCCTCCACAGCTCCTGCCCATTGAAATCAATGGGACACCGTGACTATACCACCGGCAATGCTCCTCTGCAGAGGTGCTTTGTGGTGGCTTTTAACCCTTTGCCAGCCACTAGTGGGGGTAAAACCGCCCTGCTAGTGGCCAAATAACGCCGCCAAAATGCCGGTAAAGTGTCGCTTAAAATGGCAGTGCTTTACCGCTGCCCCCGCCCCAGTGTGAAAGGGGCCTTAGAGTAATAGACTAGGCTACTACTTTGATTACAACATAGAATTTTTCTTTTTTTATCCTAGTACTTTTATCTTTTAGTTAAAATATACGTATGATTTATCTGCAAATGATCAGCAAAAGCAGGACCAAATGGGATTCTCTTTATGTCTTTTTTGTTTTTTTAAGATAAGATATATATTAATATATAGGAAAGTATTTAACATTAATTTCTGATTGTGTTGTTTAGGAGAAGCTAAACAGGGACCCCCAGGCCCAGCGGGTCCACCAGGTTCACCAGGCCCAGCAGGCCCAGCAGGTCCAGCAGGTCCAGCAGGTGCAGCAGGTGCAGCAGGATCAGCAGGTATGCAGACATTTTTAACTGTTTACTGCCTGTCAAATATCTTATAGATAGGCTGGTGGCAACTGAAAAATACATTGTTTTGTTTCCACAGAAGCTGCTGTTGTTGGCCCACCCGGACCTCCTGGCACACCAGGAAGTAAAGGAGACCCAGGTAAGAGCAAATAATGAAACACTAAAGCTTTATTTACACTTGTACGATTTGTCATACGACTTTGGACATCAAATTTGCATGGCAAGGACTTTGAAAAGGTGCCTGCAATACATTGGTGTGACTTTTGATGTGACTTTGATGCATAGAATGTAAATAGAATCTTATGCCGCGTATACACGATCACTTTTCGGCATGGAAAAAAATGAAGTTTTTCATCATGGAAAAAAACGACGTTTTTCCAACTTCATCATTAACCACTTTGCAACCGCCCTATAGAGAAAGTACGGCTACAGGGTGGTTGCTCAATTCTAAGTGGCCGTTAATTAACGACTTCTTAGAATCGCGCTCCCGCGTGCCTCCTGAGGCGCGCACAAGGGAGCATCCGTGACCGCTGCGTCCAGAGGAACCGGCGCATTACGGATCACGGTAAATCGCCGCTGATGGCGGCGGTTTACCACGTGATCGCTCCGTCCAATGACGGAGCGATCACTTGTAAACAAACCGGCGTCATGTGCTGACGCCGGTTCCTCCCTCCTCTCTCTGTACTGATCGGTACAGTGTGAGAGGAGAGGGGAGGGAGCGGATGGCAGCGCCAGTGCTGTGGGCTGGATCTGTGACAAATGTAGTCACAGATCCATCCATCCCTCCCTGCTCAGCCATCCCTGCTCCAACACTCTGCAATACTGGGCAATACTCGGCTGGGCATACTCTGGCCATACTCTGGCAATACTCTGGCAATACTCTGGGCATACTCTGACAATACTCTGGCAATACTCTGCAATACTCTGGGCATACTCTGCAATACTCTGGGCATACTCTGCAATACTCTGGGCATACTCTGGGCATACTCTGCAATACTCTGGGCATACTCTGGGCAATACTCTGGGCATACTCTGGGCAATACTCTGGGCATACTCTGGGCATACTCTGCAATACTCTGGGCATACTCTGGGCATACTCTGCAATACTCTGGGCATACTCCGCAATACTCTGGGCATACTCTGCAATACTCTGGGCATACTCTGGGCATACAGCGCCCCTGTCCATGTGAGCTTGCATGCAGAAGCGAATGCATACGCAAGTCCCGCCCCCATTTGAAAACGGTGTTCAAACCACACATGTGAGGTATCTCTGCGAACGTTAGAGCGAGAGCAATAATTTTGGCCCTAGACCTCCTCTGTAACTCAAACATGTAACCAGTAAAAATATTTAAAGCATCGCCTATGGGAATTTTTAAGTACCGAAGTTTGGCGCCATTCCACAAGCGTGAGTAATTTTGAAAGGTGACAAAAAGGGGTAATTTGGGGGGTATTTGTACTTTTCTGGCATGTTAGGGTCTCAAGAAACGAGAGAGGCTGTCAGTACATCAGATGTGATGAAATTGATCAATTTTCAGTAATTGGTACTATAACTTGTAGACCCCATAACTTTCACCCAGACTAAATAATATCCAACATTTTTATTTTTATTTTTTTACCAAAGATATGTAGCAGTATATATTTTAGGCCAAGTTTATGAATAAAAAATACTTTTTTGCAAAATTTTATAATAGAAATTAAGAAAATTATTATTTTTTGCAAAATTTTGTTCTTTTTTTATTTATAGCAAAAAAAAAAAAAGGCAGAGGTGATCAAATACCACCAAAAGAAAGCTCTATTTGTGGGGAAAAAAGGACAAAAATGTCATTTGGTTACAGTGTTGTATGACTGAGTTATTGTCATTCAAACTGTGAGAGTACCGAAAGCTAAAAATTGGTCTGGTTATTAAGGGGGTTTAAGTGCCCAGTGGTCAAGTGGTTAAAAACGACATTGCCCACATACCATCGTTTTTCAAAAAGATTATGAGCAAAGCGTGGTGTCGTACAACACACACAACGGCACAGTCTAAAGGGGAAGTTCCATTCAAGCCCCGTCTCATAACTTGCTTCTGAGCATGCGCGGGTTTAAACCGTTGTTTTTAACGTAGTTTTAGCCCACACACGATCATTTTTTACAACCCGAAAAGCAACATTTTTCATTTTTCAGAAGATGAAAAACAATGTGAAGCCCACACACGATCATTTTAAATGACGTTTTTAAAAACGTTGTTTTTTTTCATGCCGAAAAGTGGTCGTGTGTACGCGTGTACGCGGCATTAGAGTCTGAGAAGCTCTTATACAGTAGAGTAGTTCAATTTATAGCACATGCTGTCTTCACTGCCTCATTCTGTAGCAACGCAGGTCAAAGCATAAGGTTCACTTTAAAGCCAGCCTCATAGCATCTAATACTTATTGTCCCTTTGTTTTCTGCTACTGAAGTGAAGAGTAGAAGCCTTGTGAAAGCTCTTATTTGATCCTAGTCAAAGGTTACACAAGATCGATGAATCTCTCTCCACTATCATGTGCTAACAGTGGGCCAGTCACCAAGCAGCAACACTGTCACATGGGAGAAGGGGAGTAGGTATCTGGTATTTTTCTTCCCTCCTGGCAGGGAAGGGAACAAAGGAAAGGTAAATATATGCAGAAGAGAGGCTCAGTATGTCAAGAGTACTGCTGTTTTGCTCAGTACAGGTTTACTTTTACATACAGTATTAGCAGTCCCTACAAGCCTTAGAAACATAAGACAAAAGTGTCTATATGTTATATTTAGGGATCGGAACAGATTTTTCAGTAGACATCACAGAAGAGTTTGGCTTACAGTAGGGAGAAGCTGTTAAAGTATAACTGAAGGCCAAACTTTTGTAGATATTCTCATTTTAGATAGTAGAGGAGTGGAGAATGGAGGATTTTATTGTCACCTGTGTCCCTGTTAGGGACATTCACCCTTTCTGTTTGTCCTGTTAAGAATGTTAGTGAAAATTAAAGAAAATCCCAACTTTGGGTGGTTACTAGAACAGGAATAGAGGGGAAATCTTGGTGGTGATGTTGGTGACTACAAGGGATTCCCCTAAATTTGGGGGAGTGTCCTCCCTTCCCTGTTTTTGAATGGGACTATGGTACAGGAAGTGAAAGGAAATCTCCTGAATGGGGGATGGTGAAAAAAAACAGCAGGGCTTTCCTTATTCTATCCAAACTAAAAAAAAAGGGTTTTCCTTCATTAAAATGTTACCTTCTTTGTAATAGCAAATAGTAAGTCTGCACAAGAAAAAAAAAATAAACAGCTGCCAAGATGTAGGCTTTCCCAATGTTTTGTGTGAACACTGTGCTCCCAATCAGCACGATGTAGTACAGAAAGTGGACGCAGAAAGTTAGTCCATTTCTAAAAGTATCGATTAATATATATTGGCAGAATGTATTTATTTTTAACAATCCGTTTTGGAAAATGATCTTGATTTTAATTAGACTAATGTCCATTTCTAAAATAGTGAACCATAAATGAAAATCCCATAAGTTTCACTTATATCCACTCAACATTTTTAAAATGTTATTTGGCTATTATTCTCTTAGGTTGGCCCAATTGCAGTGTGAGAATTTTCACTGTATTTTGGTTGCTATCCTACTGGCTGTTAGGCGGCAACAAAGACTGGAATGAGTTTAAAAAAAAAGTCTAAAAATAGAATTAAAAATTAACACCGATCCGCTACTGATAAAAATTAACAACTGGATACTCTCTTTTACTTTCCTATATAGTTTTCATTGCTTCACAATTTATAAATGACCCAGTATACAATTAGTGAAGAACTAAGGCATTTGGCTAAATTTATCTTTTAATATAATTAGTAGGGCAAAGGAATGTATTTAATTCACACAACAATCATTAATATTTTTGTTTTCTTTCTGTAGGTGATCCAGGTCAAAGAGGTATTCCAGGACAACCAGGTAAAAATAATAAATATATATTTTTATTTTCCTACTTTCTTTGTAGATATTTAGTTGTGATAGCAAATATAGCTCCTTATCCTATCTCAAGCTATAATGGTAGTGAAGTTTACAAACTGGATTTAGGAATGTCTGTAAATAACTGCATTTCTATCTTACAGGACAACCAGGTGATCCAGGTCAACCAGGAATGCCGGGACCACAAGGCCGTGATGGTCAGTACTTGTGTTAATTTGATAAAAACAACACATTTTCCAGAAAAACAAGTTTGTTTTTAATTAGTTAACTATATGATACCAATTAGATAGGAATGCCTGATTCTTACATTGTCATTTCAGCTGTTGGACCTCCCGGACCTCCAGGAGGCCCAGGATCTCCAGGATCACCTGGATCTCCCGGCAGCCCAGGACAACCCGGACAACCAGGAGAGAGAGGTAATATATATTTCACAGATCTTACAGATAACCAAGTACCAACCTAAGGCTTGCCATACATTATAAATGTTCCTTTAGATTTAATAAAACATATAATATGAGGTCCAACCTAAACACTTCCAATAATTATGCAATCAGTCAGGCCATTGCACTACTGTACATACCGTGTTTCCCCGAAAATAAGCCCGGGTCTTATATTAATTATGGTCACAAAAAACACACTAGGGCTTATTTCCAGGGTAAGGCTTATTTATTTACGGTCTTGTCTGGCTAGTTGTTGCTTAAAAAAAAAAAAAATCCTGTTTCTGTAAAGCATGATAGACAACACAGTGTTTGTGCAATGTCATCCATCCCTCTCAATTTTCCTCTTAAAATCTAAAAATTCTGTGTCCTCCGTCTTCCCCTCACCCCCTGCATCCCCGCCCCCCCCCCCCACTACAACATTGTCAGGTCAGGAGTCTGTTTTTTACATCATTCTGAATTAATAGTAAAGTAATCAGTTCTATTACAGTTCAGTCAGTCCTGTTTTATACTGTATAAAAGTACCTTAACATCTCTCTGAGATGAGGAAAGAGAATGCTTCGTCCGCGTGCTCCGTGCACTACGGTAAAGAGGGAGAGGGCGCAGATGTCAGCGGGAGGAGAGGAGGGAAAAAGAAGAGCCGCGATTGCCGCTGCTAGGTGGGAGGAGTGGAGGAAAGAGAACAGCCGATATATTGGCTGACGTCAGCCCGCTCCATGCGCAGAAGAAGAAGGGGCACAGACAACATATGGGAGGAGAGAAGAGGACCTCCGGCGGTCAGCGGTGATTGTAAACATGTAAAAACATTAAACTCAGCTGCAAAAGGAGACACTGGCCATTTACAAAAGCATTACAGAGTTTTTAATAAGATTTACTAGGGCTTATTTTCGGGGTAGGGCTTATATTGCAGCCCACCCTGATAATCCAGATAGGTCTTATTTTCGGGGTAGGGCTTACTTTCGGGGAAACACAGTAGTTAAAGGTAAGCATAAAGAAAATTGATCAAGAAAATTATGTATGACCAGCCTAACTCTCAAATGGGGCCATCTGGTGATATCCTTTTATCTGTGCCGTTAAAAAAAAAAAATTAAAAAGTTAAAAATGATCACACCCCTCTTTCCTCAAACATGCATCTCATCAGTGGTTACTCAGTTAGGATTAGATAGGGGCAGAATGTATGTTTAGGGTTAGGATTAGGGCAAATGGTAGTGGGGTTAGTTAGCAGTTATTAGCATATTAGAGCTGTTGTGATGTCAAAAATATAAATTTTAAGCAAATATACAGGCACATACGTTTATTAACACAGACCGATTGCACACATCCAGGTAAATTTGAGTTTCAAAGGGTGACATTACAGAATAAAATAAACTAAGCAGGTCAACAGTTCAGATTTAAAATGTTATTAAATCTACTTGCAGGTGAAGCTGGTATTCCTGGTGCCCCTGGTATTCCAGGAAGCTCCAGAGGTGAGTAAAAACATGTAAAGTTGGTATGAATGTAGTAAGCTATGAAACAGTATTAAATATATATCATTGTACACCGATTAGCCATAACATGACCGCTAACAATTAAGGTGAATAACATTGATTAGCTCATTAGTATTAGGCAGCAAGTAAACACGTTGTCCCTGAAGCTAACGTGCTGAAAGCAGAAATAATGGGCAAGCGTAAGGATTTGAGTGACTTTGACAAGAACTAACTTATAATGGGTAGACGACTGGGTCAGAGCTACTCCAAAACTGAAGCTTATATGGGATGTACCGGGTCTGCAGTGGTTAGAACCTGCCAAAAGTGTTCCAAGGAAGGAAAACTGGCAAACTGGCAACAGGGACATGGATGGCCAAGGCTTATTGATGCATGTGGGGACTAAAGTCTGGCCCATGTAGTCCAATCCAATAAAATGGCTACTGTAGCTCAAATTTCTGAAAATGTAATGCTGGTCCTGATAGAAAGGTATCAGAACACACAGTTTGTTCTTATAGGGCTGCATAGCCACAGACCAGTCAGGGCGACCATGCTGACACCTATCCACAGCCAAAACCATCTGGCATGGGCACATGATCATCAAAACTGGACCACGGAGCAATAGAAGAAGGTGGTCTAGTCTGATGAAACCCACAGAGGGTAACATTTTCTACAAAGATTTCAGTGTGATAATCTAGTTCATGTTCTAAAAGTAAAGTTTTTAGATAATGATACATTTTCTGTTAGTATTTTGTTCTGTCATTCCATGACTGTGACCCTAAAAGTTTCCTTAACCAAAAAAAAAAGTGTCCATTACCATGATAGGCTTACATTATTGCATGCTGATACACATCTAAGGGGTTTACCATTTATATAAACAGCTTTTTTAAATTGGTGCCATAAAATGTTGATATTTTGTCTAGAATATTTAAAAATGCCTATTTTACCTTTTTAGGTCCACCTGGAGGAAGACCTGGTCAAGGTGCACCTGGTCCTCCCGGTCCACCTGGTTCTCCCGGGCCACCTGGTCCTCCTGGTGAACCTGGCAGTTCTGGTCGTGGAGCAGAAGAAGTCCAACAGTACATTGCTCAGTACCTCCAAAGTAAGTAATAAATGAAATAGAGTATCTGACATAGTAAAGTGGGTACATAGGGGGTTATTCACTAAAATCTGATGCTTCTCAGATTAGAAACCAATCAGATTTTATTGCCAAAGCTTAATTGAACGAGCTGAAATTAGAAGCTAATTGGCTACCATGCACAGCTGCCCCAGATTTTGAATGCTTCTGTTTTAATAAACCTCCTTCATAATGGTTTGAGAGGCTCAAAGTATTTTCAATAAACTTTAAGATATACTGGAATATTTGGTACAAAAGTTTTTAATAAAAACATAAATTTTTAGAACAGGTATAGTTTGAATTCACGTCATCTAATTGACATGTCTTTCCACTTGAGCAGGTGAAAATGTCAGAAACTACCTTGTTGGACCGCAGGGACCACCAGGGCCACCAGGAGACGTTGGACAAGAAGTGGACTATGCAGAATTGGCAAGCCGAGTTATGAGTTATATAAGGGGTAAGTTTTGAATACATTGTGTGGTGAGAACCTCCATTCTTTATTGAAAAACATTTAACACATTTTGATTTGCAGTGCAGAATGTGCAGTTTTCTGTGGCAAACTAACATAATTCATCTTTTAGCAGCTTAGGCCAGCCAAATAAGTAAAAGGTGAATTTTGAATGGCGATACGAATAGCTGCATACTACTGCTCTTTGCATCATTGAAATAGTCTCCATAAGTACACTCTGTCTGTTTTGTATTCTTAGGTTCAGGATTAACTTCAACTGATGGAGCCGGAACAATTCTAGGCCCAGCTGTAACTTATGAAGAAATCTTGTCCATGCTGCAAAGTATGTAAATAATGTTTTTATTTGAACAAAACTAGCAGGAAATTCATACATATGCCATAGTAGTGTTAAACATGAATTACAATAGATTTTAAAAAAAGCCACTCAAATAAAAAACCTCCAAATACACTATTATATTCCCATAGTTGATTCAGAGGAAGGCAAAAGAAAAACAAATCAAATAAGCATGATCCAATTTGCTCAAGTAGGGGAAATAATTCCTTCCTAATTGCCCATGAGGTAATTGGCTATACCCTGGATCAACTACCCCTGGCATTATTACCTCTCATATTAGTATCCAGTTATATTTTGTACTTTTAGGAATGCATCTAGCTATCTTTTAAAACAATCTACTGAGCTGGCCAGAACCAGTTATTGAGGGAGTCTATTCTATTTCACATTTTCACAGCTCTCTAAAGAAGCCTTTCTTTTCAACCAGATGTAAAGTGTTCCTCTGTAACGACCTGAATGTGAATAACTCTACACCAAATTCACTATATGGACCACTTATGAATTTTATACATGTTGATATTAATATTGCCCTTAATCTCCTCTTCACAAGAAAGAATAAATTCAGTTCAGCTAATCATAGCTAAGGTCCTCCATGCCTCTTATCAGTTTGGTTGCAATGCTCTGCACTTTCTCCATTATCCTTTTTGTGAACTGGTGCTTAAAATGTAACTGCATATTATATACTAGATAAGGTTTTACTAATGATTTGTGCAGGGGCAAATGTATGTCTCTCTCTTTGGAGTCTAAACCTCTTTTAATATAAGGAAGTATTTTCTAGCTTTACAAAACTCTAACTTGGCATTACCTTCTATTATTAAGTCTATGATCTACCAGAACACTCAAGTCCTTCTCCATCATTGAATCCCCCAGTTGTACTCCCCCTAGTATGTATATTATATAAATGTTTTTAGCCCCCACGTGCATAAATTTACTTTTATCAACATTAAGCCTCATTTGCCACATAGTTGCCCAATTAAATATTGCATTAAGGTTGACTTGTTGGGAGACATCCAGTAAGGACGTAATTGTAGTGCATAGCTTGTTGTCATCTGCACAACACTGAAATGGTACTTTTAATCCCAGGCCTTATATCATTTATAAATATGTTAAAAATTGGAGTCCTAACACTGAATCTTGGGGTACACCTCTACGAATTACTACTCTCTGAACACAGACTTTTAGTCAGTTTTCTCTCCATTTACAAACTAATTTTGTTAAGCCTGTGGGCTTTAATTTACACATTAGCCGTGTATATTGAACTGTGTCAAATTCCAAGTATACTATGTTCCTAACCACTCCTTTGTTATTGGTTTTGCTTACCTCCTCATGAAAGGAAATCAAATTTGTTTGACAACTGTGGTTGTTTATCAATCCATGCTGACTATTGCTTTAAAACAAAAAAAATTCTAGCAAAAACTCTTCTATGTGGTTTTTATTAAGCTCTCAATTATCTCCCCGACTATAAAAGTTAAACCAACCGGCCTGTAGCTACTTACAGTAAAGACTTTGATCCCTTTTTAAAAATAGACACCACATTGGCCTTACACCAATTCAGTGGTACAACACCAGTAAATAAAAAAGTATAATAAATAATAGCAATAATGGCTTAACTTTGAGCAGCCTCGGGTTAAGTGATCTGATCTAGATGATCTAGATGATCTGATTCACATGGCAAAACTGTGCCCCAAGCTAGTGAGGAAAATCTTTTTACATGTTGACAAAAATGCTAATTCTTATGATGGGGTTAAAAATGAGCAAACCAGGGTATAAAGACACTTGCATACAAAAAGTGTTTTATTTGTGCCACTGGGAACAAAGAGGGAGGGATTCACATGTGTATACCAAATGACTTGATCTGACCGATCCGGTAAATTGAAACAATTGTGCCACTGGTAACATTCTAAGAGATTTATGTTAATTTGTCTGTCTTCTAGATCATGGGCTACAGATTGGACTTCCGGGACCACCTGGCCCACCAGGCTTGCCAGGATTACCTGGATCACAATATGGCGATATAACAGCTTTACTCCAAAGTAAGAAAGAATGTTATATTGCTAAATACATTTCAAATACATATACAGTATGTTTTACCTATGATCATTTTTCTCATTCTATACAGCCAATCATGTATTTTACACATGGCTGTCACATTACACAAGCAGTTAAGGCATCTAGTTTGCGAGTCTGCAATGGAGATTCAACAATGTCATCTCTCTGTTTTGATCTTGTTTCGTTCATTAGATGCTGAATTAGTCTCAATACCATTGTTCAGTTAGCATTGAGATGATCCAAGATATAGTAAAATTGTACCAGGGAGTAGTACAGTAGTACAATGCTGTGCAGTAGGGGTGTGTAAATATATATATATATATATATATATATATATAAATATATATATATATATATATATATATATATTTAAATATATATATATATATATATATATATATATATACACACACACTGTGTGTGTATTAATATATGCACACACACACATATATACAAAGTTGTATATACAGTATATATATTTCTTTTCTTTTTCTTTGTTACTGATGTATGCCTCATCATTTTTATTCTGGTATCTGTATTAATAATCATTTATTAATATTTATACAAATCTAGCTTCTGAATTCAGAGGACTTGTTGGGCAACCAGGACCACCAGGTCAGCCTGGCCGCCCAGGTCGCCCTGGCACACAAGGCCTACAGGGCCCACCAGGACCTATGGGACCACCAGGAAATTCTGTAGCAAGCTTGACAGCTGGTTTCACTCCAGAGGACATAGCAAGTTACCTGCAAAGTAAGTACAATGCCTTTCTGGCCAGTGTTATTTAACTATTTTTAGATATTTGACTTAGCAGCTATTCAATGTTTTTGAGTTTAACTTTTAAACACTCATTACAGGAAAAATGGTAAAGAAATTGTTGATCTAAGACTAAGTCATCTTTACTAATATTGGTACCATTTTGTTTCTTAAGATGTGCAACATATCGGAGGCCTTCCAGGACCACCTGGACCACCTGGGCCACCTGGACTACCAGGCAGCGGCAGCAGCAGCAGCAGTTTCGCCACCTTTGCTGAGGATTCCAGGAGCGATGTTTTACGGACAGAGCTTATTGAATATCTAACAAGTAAATAGATTTATTTTTTTACTTTCTTTAATGCCTGACCCAGGGCCAAGCATAAATCAGAGGTGACATGCCTCCATTTTTGTTGCCTGAGCATATTCTGTATATGTGCTGGTATATTCAATGGTTATGGAATATGACATCTTACTGATTGCTGTGTATTATTGTACAGTACACATTTCAATAGCTTTTTACAAACAAACCTTTAATCTACTGAAAGACAAATAGTTCCATGTAATCTTTTCTACAAATGCAATACTTAGTATGCATTGTTTGTGTAGCGGTACCCCTGTAAGGGCTGCTGGTAGTTGTGGTTCGTCTGTCACCCTGTCCAGTCAGGCACTTAATCTTTAGTCACTCCCAGACAGAAAACAGTCTATGCACTCTGTTTTGGTATTTTTATTGAGGGGATTAAACTTGGATGGGGATAAGGTAGATATGATTGCAGAAAATGTAGGGACTGAACTATATACATCTCCAGTATATACAACTTTCTCCAGCACTGACTCAACTCTAGATCTCTCGCTCTCCAGCACTTTACTTGGCTCTTGATCTCACTCTCCAGGACCAGCTAGCGCTGATATGCAGGCATTGACACTGGCTCAGCCAGGCCCAAAGCAAATGCTCTTTGCAGGCAGGGACCTCGGGTCCCTATAGTGTAGCAAAAATATAGATAGTCCCAATGCTAGCTGTCCACGTGGCTACTGGTCCCAGCACCACGTCTTCAGGCCCTGCCAGCCCTTTTGGCTGCAGCTGCCTCTCTCCACTGCCTATGCCACCCACAGTTCATTCCACTGAGCGTCTTGAGAGGGTCCTGTCTGCACCCGAACCCAGGCCCTAGGTCACCCCCCCATACTGGGGAGCTCCCTCAAAGTCATGACAGTCTAGCACTTCATCTCCAGCTTCCACCAGAACTACACCTTCCCAGCTGGGCTGACTCTGAGTATTTAAAGATTTGGATTAGTCAGGGCTCCTCAGAACACTCTAGGCCTCTGTTTTCCTCTTTCTTTTCCAGAAAATTCCAGAATTTTCTGGAAAGAAGTGTGGGGTCTTAGTGATGCTGCCTGTGAGTCAGCCAGCTCTGCCTCAGTCTCGTCCTACCTAGACCAAACAAATAGACAGGCTTGGCTGGCAGCCAAGCCTAAAATTTGCCTATACTAACAAAAACCTAACCACTACCACTTCTAGCACACTAGAGGGTGCTACACTTGCTTAATAAATGTAGGAATATGAAGTGCAAAGTTTCCCACATTATAACTTACACTCTCTTTATTTTCCACAGGTGACAACATCCGCCGATACATCTCTGGTCCTCCAGGACCACCTGGACCTCCTGGGCCACGAGGATTCAAGGGAGACAGTGGGGAACTTCGATCATCATCTTCTTTATCATCATCATCCCTTTCATCAGGCTCCTCATACTCTTCTTCATCAGGCTCCTCATCATTCTCCATAGATTATAATGAAGTGGCATCTCGTGTAACAGAACAAATCCAGAGTAGGTTCTTTGCTTCAGTTGCCTTTCCAGCTAGTAGATGTAGATCAGGTTACAGAATTCCTGAACCAGTCAGTATAATGTTGTGGCATGAACATACACACTCATTACCCTTTATCACCCTGATTTTGTTGGTTTGCAATTTTTAGGTCAAGGCCTTCTTGGAGATAGCTCTTTCAGCCAGCAGGGAGTTTCTGTTCCTGGACCCCAAGGACCACCAGGACCACCCGGAATCTGTCAGATATATGCAACCCATTCTAACATCACCACTGATCTTATGGAACTCTTCAGAAGTAAGAGACATGCTTTCTGTATTATATTGTATCTATATTCTTAACAAATAGAATAAAGAACCAATGATTAAAAAATATCATTTCACTGTTTGAAAAAGACAGTAGCATTTGATTATATAGAGCATGGTTTATCCTATAAGTATAGAATGCTGGTCTATATTTGGGAAAGTTTTAGCATTTTATACCAGTAGTAAATTATGACTGTAATAGATTAATATATAGTCTGGTCTACCAGCTGCCATCATACAATTTAACTTCTATGTGAAGGTATCTACCACATTATCCAAGAGGAAGATTAACAACTAAACCCTTTTATTCTTCAGCCTATGGAACCATCGCCGGGCCACCAGGTCTGGCAGGACAGAAAGGAGAGAGGGGATTCCGTGGTCTCAAAGGTAACAACATGAAATAAACAAGATTTTTTTTAAATATACAGGGTATTTATCAATTTAAATTATTTGATGTTTTTTTAATTTATTATGAATGTGCTTTTATTCTATTATTCTACCAAATATAATTTCAACAAGAGTACATTTCATTCAAAAAAATCTAGCTTTATTCTATACATTATTGAGTCAGTCACTAATATTGTTTATTCTATTCAGTACGTAATAAATAAATCTTGTACCTAAATTAAGTTGATGCTTTTTAGTGAATTTTTAGACACCATGTATTATGGTTTTGCAGACACAGCCAATACAGCTGATTAACGAAGCAGCAGGCATACTACCTAATACACTGAGTTAATCTTGAATGTTTTTTGCTTTATACATTTATTATGCCTGTAATGCTAGTAGAGAAAAAGAAGAAAAAAAATCCTGCATGTCCCTGTGTTAAAGACGTAGAAGCAAAATATGAACGTTTTTCCTTATCTCTACAGGTGACAGAGGTGAACCAGGAAACCCTGGACCACAGGGACCAAGGGGTTTTAAAGGAGAGAAGGGTATGCTATTAATATACATATTTTTGTAGTTCCAACAAATCCCAGCATTGTTTACAGAATATTTATTTAGAGAATTATCTTCTGAGTAGCTTACACACTGTTAGTCCTACCACAGTCAAACACACAGTCTATGGCCTATCTGGTCAGAAGCCACTAAAAGTAAGTTAGTCACTAGCCACAATTTTTTTTTAATAGGTTGCCTGCAAAAGAAGACTCCTAATAAGTACCTCTCCGACACACAAAGAGTCATAACTTTGGTTTCAGATCTATGGCCTCAAGCAGAATGTTAGGAACCTGATAACTCCAAATGTGTTGGATGCCTGTGTCTCCTGCTGTGCATTGCAGTCCTACCTTATTAGCCAGCCTGTATGTCACTACTGGACACAGTACTGATGTATGGGCCAATACATGGAACCACAGAGCACAGAGAGGGTCCAAGCATCTAATGCCTAAAAGTGTGGAGGATTATGAAGATTCTTTGGCAGCTGTAGCTTCTGAAAAGTGTGCAAGGAAAAAAATGGATAGCATTACTTACTAAAGTTGTAGACAGAAAAGAACAGCTATACAAACATGGTAAATATATTCAAACCATAGGTAGAGGGTCTCATGGCTGTAACACAAAGCAACTAACCACCAAGCCAAAATCATTTTAGAAGATCCTGTATTTCACATTGGTGGACAATATATTTACCGTTATATAGATTTTCTTATAGTTATCAGTGAATAATATTATATTATATGTGACACCTGTAAAGAGATAAATGTAAGAACTGTCATTACTGACTTCCTTCTAAAGGAGCTAGTTGCCAGGCTTCAATACTTTTTGAGTCACTGATCTGGAACAATTATGCAAGAACTTGAGAAATACGTTAGAAGACCTGTTCCGTATGTTGGTTCTGGATCAGAGACTCACTACATTGAAGCAAAAGGGTCAACATGACAGCCAAACAAGTAGGGACTCCAGAATGGAAAGAGACATGGCCTTATGCTTTTTTCAAGACATATTTTAAATTTACGTTTTTTGTTTATATTATAGGTGAATCTATAATTGTAGGAAAAAGAAGAAGACGAAGCCTTGGTGTTTGACAAAACCATCTCAGCAAGTGATTTCCAGGATCATCTGCTGCTTAATATGATGAGAGCTATAAACTTACGTGGAGAGTACATCAATCTTGTTTCTGTACACCCAGCAGTCCACATAGGATCTGGACACAGTGCTCCTCCACAAGAACATTTCAGAGCAACTACAAGCAATAATTTATATCAGCCACTAAACATTTTGTCTTCATTCTCCACCGATTCCACTGATACGAACATTGTCTATGACTTTGGAGAAAACTTAAAGATGTATAAAGATATTCATTATGTTTGTTAGTATATTCTCTAGAAAAAAATGTAATTGTTAATGCCATAGTAACTTTAAAGATTAACGGGCATTAAAAAAAACCTAAGCAGTGACCAATTTAAGGGATACAATCTGTAATTCCTACTGGGGATTGTGTATCAACGAGGTGCAACAGATTAATTCATTAATGGATAATGAAAAACAATTCCATATTCACCCTAAGAATGTAACACAATTTTGTATATATGCCATGAGAAAACACTGATGCAATTCAGCACCTCCTTCTTACGTTATCCCCCCAGTGCCAATATATGTCATCAGAAACCACAGACAGGAAATACAGACCTTTAGATGTTGTTGACCTAATACTCCCAGCAAGATTTGTCAACATGAGCAATACAGTTCAGGAAAATCAAAGTTGCCTGAAATTGCCTTGCTACACAATCCGGGAACCCAACTACAATGGCACTGGTGTTATAAAAGATACTTTGTCTTCCAATGTAATTCCTTTGTTTTGTTTCTTTTATTCTTTAATACAGATATGATTGTTATTTTATAATTAGACTTGTACATTTAAAAAATGTTTTTTACAAACTCATTTCAGTATCCATAGAATATCTTTTATATATTTTTAATATCATTTAAAGCCTAAAAGTATTTGTCAGTTTGGGCCCATATGCAGAGGTTTAGTGAAAAGTTTACATGATGTAGAGATAAAACAAGCCTGGTATATCCATGCACTAAGAAAGGTGCTGTGCCAATAGCCTGCTGTATTTATTAACCATATGGAATACAAAAAGAAGTCAATACTGATAATCTGTAGACATGCCTATGAGGCACAGGCACATACACAGTTTGGTATAAGCTGAAGTCTCGAGATTCTGGTCTTTATGAATATTGACAATGCCAAAAACCTTGACTTGACAACAAAAGAATCTAGTAGATAATGTAAAGGGGGGGGGGGGGGCACACTACAAGTAACCATTTAATTATGGATCAAAAAATGGGTTCTCTATCATAAAAATAAAATAAAATATATATTTTTTTCACCAAATACACCAATACCGAATCCATGACTGTAGAATTTCAGTTGACCATTAAAAAGATTTTATTTATATAGTTATACTTACCCTGTTTTCAAAAATTCAGCACATGAAATTGTACAGTAATGTAGATCACTGCATATATGATTTTTTTCTTATTTCTAAATGTACCATCTTGTCCTACATAAAGCATTCAAAGCTTTCACATTGTCCAGATTATCATCTATACAACTGTCTGCCTGTAGGTTAAAAGTAGCTTTCTAAAAAATCACTGTTCCCTTAGCCAGCTATATTCAAAGCTCTCCTCTTGGCCTTCTACTTTGAATGGTTCGCTAGAGACTTTTCATTCCAACACACAGAGTGGAAATTGAAATGAGTTATTTTATGGAATAATAGTATTTGGTTAAACGCTGTTTAAAAAAGTTGAAATAATAAAATATTCTTGTGGACATGGAAGAACAGTGAAAATACTTATATTGTATGCTAATAGGCTCCCCCGACCTACAGATTCAGAAGCATCAGCTTAAAGACACAGAAGAAGCAGTGATACATAAGGGTTTCTTTACTAAAGGCAAATCGGCTAATCACCTTGCAAGGGAAATTTTCATTAGCCTAGTGATTGCGGAGAAAATGCCCTTGCAAAGTAAACAGCCTATTTTCCTTTAGTAAATCAAACCTATGGTCTCAAACCTAACCTCTAGTATGAGCAAAATTACTAGTTGCAGGATTTCTTTATGGAAATGTATACAAATTTATTAAAAGATAAGACTAAAGCTTTACTTGTGCTGTGTGGAAATTTTACCCCATATATGTCTGGCACTGCCTCAGTACAGGTTTAAATACCACTGAATTACAATATTAAAGAAAAATTTGTAGGAGAGACCTCACACAACATCATAAATAACCAAGTTACAGTAAAATCATGAAGAGTTATACCTCCTGGTAAATGTAACAGTATAAAGGACGAACCTGTATATTTCAGCAATTTAGCTTTCAAGTTTTTGTATTGGTGAAACATATATGATAAATCAGTACTGTCCAGCTCCAGTCCTTGAGGTCCACATTCATGTTTTCCAGACAGGCACAGTCATTTTACTTCATTGACATTGCCTCACTTTGTTAATAGAGGGATCCTAAAACATGGAAGAACCATGGTCTTTGAGGACTAAGATGGACAGTTATGTAGTAAGTTATTGCCTGTAGACATTCTTCTAGCAGCTGTTGTGTAAATGTATGGGAAATCATTTTATTGGAAACCCACAGCTATTGGGACATTCACTTTGTTCAAAGATGTTAAAGTGTACTTGTTGCTTTTACATGTTTAGCCATTTTGTTTTTGGAACCAAGAATTGCACCCATCGAGTTCCCACAAACTAGTGTCCTCATGCTTCTGTGATGTCATCAATTCCATCGATTGCCTGTGTGATATTGAATAATGTTTTAGTCCCAGCATGGCTGCGTACAGCAGGTGTGCATGAAAACTGGTTTGCTGTAGGTGTTAAGCCACATTCAATAGATGTTTGACTTGTACTCATACTTTACAGTTGCTTTACTTTGTGTGAGATTTGTAATGACATCAGACACATATGCACTTTGTGTAAAACAAAATAAAATACATTTTTTATATAGTGTTCGAGATTCTTAATATATATACTTGAAACTTTTCATATTGGAATTTTCTAACATACATGAGCATTTTCCATTTTTTTTTATTAACCTACATAGGTCATTCCAATATCACATGTGGGTCTAGAGAAATTCTTCTTCTATAATAAATCTTTTTCATTTCAGGTAAATAATGGATTCCAAGCAGAAGCAACGTGCTGTCATTGAATATTTGAGAAAGGAGAGATGCAGGCTACCCGACATCAACAGAAGGATAGAGAATATTTACAGAGGTGACACCATTGACAAGAGTCACAAATGACAGGACCTTGTTGATGGTTTTATCTCTGTAAACATTCTGTAGCATTCTGTGGATGTTGGACAGCCCACACCTCCTTCATCAAGAACTCAATGACAGCATGTTGCTTCTGCTTGGAATCCATTATTTACCTGCAAAGAAAAAGAAGAACAGTTACTATGAGGCTGCAAGGCCGGTACAAGGGGTGGGCAGAAGAGATAGATGCCCTGGGCGGGACCATTTACTGGAGCAAGCAGTAGAGGCCATGCTACAGGCGGCCTGTCCTGGGGCAGCGGGCCACTTTGATCTGTGGCTGCAGCGCTCCCACCTCCTCCTCTTGTTTGTCACACAGCGCCAGTCTCCTGACTGGGAACGCTGTGTGTCAGGGAGCTGAGTCTGTGTGTGTGCTCAGCAGTGCCGGTCCTGCCCCCGTAGACCAGCTCATGTGGTAGCAGATTGAATTAGTGTTCCGCCTATCACACAAGCCGGTCTGGGGGGGGGGACCTTGTTTCGGTGCCGCCGAACACAGACACAGACCCAGCTATGTGACAGTGCTGCAGGAGATGTGTGATCCAGCCAGGGCAGGCTATGGTGAGTCTGACTGTATTCATAGGCAAAGTGAGGCTGAAATTATGGACACAGAGAGGCTGTGATGGGCACAGTAAGGCTGCTATTATTGGTCACAGTGAGGTGGCATTTATGGTCACAGTGAGGCAGCATTGATGGTCACAGTGAGGTGGCATTGGTCACAGAGAGGCTGCGATTATGGTCACAGTAACTCTGTGATTATGGTCACAGGGAGGCTGTGATTATGGTCACAAGGAGACTGCGATTATGGTCAAAGTGAGGCAGCATTAATGGTCACAGTGAGGCGGCATTGATGGTCACAGAGAGGCTGCGATTATGGTCACAGAGAGGCTGCACTTATGGTCACAGTGAGGCAGCATTGATGGGCACAGTGAGGTTGCATCGATGGGCACAGTGAGGCTGCAATTTTGGGCACAGCGGTAGGCTGCATTTGATGGGCACTGGTGAGACTGCATTTATCTCTTGTATCATGTCTGCAGTCTCTGGCCATCTTTAGTATGATGTTCTCAGTCTTTGACCATCTTCTGTCTTATATCATGTCTGCAGTCTGAGAGGAGTTTGCTTAATTAGCTATAGTATTGGTAATATGCAGCAGGAAGGGGGTTGATGCACTGTCACTGATGCATAAGTATAGATCCCATCGCTGTAGCTTTTCCCGAGGGGGGGGGGGGTTGCCAGCCGAAACTGATCCTTCTCCTTCTTCTGATGCCACAAATTTGCAGGTCCTTTTGCAGGCTTTGAAGAATAAGGGAGCCCATGCACTGCAAGTTTGGCATGAGAAGCAAAATCCTCTGGGTCACTGAGGATTACACTATCTGGAACTGCCTCCTTCCAGCCACTACTTTCATGGTTTCTGGAGACTAAAAACCAACTCCTAATGTTTGACGTATGTCTTCCTCTGCTTCAATGCCTCCAAAAGGGCCAGAATCATTCTCTTTCTGCTTATCCTCTTGTGTGTTCTGTGGCGTTGCAAGAATGATGTCTGCATAAAGCGGGCCTTTAGAGGAAAGGAAGTCCTCCTCTTTGTTCTCCTGCTCTACCTCAAGTGCCCTGTCCATAATGCCATGCAGAGTCTACTCAAGCAGGAACACAACAGGGATTGTGTCACCGATGCATGCATTGTCTTGGGTCACCATCCTTGTCGGTTCCTCAAATGGTGACAGTACAGTGCATGCATCATTTATCAGCAGCCATTGGTGTGAGCAAAAAAGAGATTTTTTAATACAGCTTACCTGTAAAATCTTTTTCTTGGAGTACATCACGGGACACAGAGCAGCATATTCATTACTATATGGGTTATATGGAGTACCTTCAGGTGTGGACACTGGCAATCTCAAACAGGAAGTCCCCTCCCTATATAACCCCCTCCCATAGAGGAAGTACCTCAGTTTTGTAGCAAGCAGTATGCCTCCCAAAAATGTTCCCCAAAAGAGGGGTGGGAGCTCTGTGTCCCGTGATGTACTCCAAGAAAAAGATTTTACAGGTAAGCTGTATTAAAAAATCTCTTTTTCTTTCTCATACATCACGGGACACAGAGCAGCATATTCATTACTATATGGGATGTCCGAAAGCAGTGCTTTAATGAGGGGAGGGAGACATCTTCCAAAAAAGGATTTAATTTAGAGGTATACTCAAATACTAATAAATCCAACTTAGACAAGAAATGTAAATCTCAAATCTAAATCAAGGGAGCCCCCTCAGATCCTGAGGAGCTTGAATCGCGGCCTGTAGTACTGCCTGCCCAAAGGCTGTATCCGCATTCCTTCTTACGTCCAATTGATAAAAATTTTGTAAACATGTGGACTGACGACCACGTTGCTGCCTTGCATATTCGAGCCATAGAGATCTGATGATGTGCTGCCCAGGAGGTGCCCATGGCCCTGGTAGAATGGGCCTTTACTGACAAAGGAGGAGGCAACCTCTTCAAACCGCAGGCCTGAACGATTAATTGTTTAATCCATCTTGCGATGGTGGATCAAGCAGCTGCCTGACCCATCTTGGGCCCTTCCGGTAAAACGAACACCACATCTGTTTTCCGAACCTTCTCTGTAGCTTTAAGATAGGCCTTTATGGCCCTGACAATATCCAACGTATGCAGCAACCCCTCCTTTCTAGAGGTGGGTTTTGGAAAGAAGGATGGAAGTACCACATCCTAGTTCAAGTGGAAACTGGATATAACCTTTGGTAGAAAGGAAGGATGAGGACGGAAACCCGCCCTATCCTTATGTAAAATGAGATATGGTTCCTTACAAGATAAGGCTGCCAATTCCGATACTCTCCTGGCCGAAACTATGGCGATCAGAAATACTGACTTTCTAGTCAGTAAAACCAAAGGTACCTCAGCCAACGGCTCAAAGGGTTGTTTCTGTAGATTTGACAGAACAAGATTTAAGTCCCATGGACAAAGTGGTGATTTGACCGGAGGATTAACACGTAAGACTCCCTGTACGAAGATCTTAACCAGCGAGTGGGCGGCCAGCGGCCTCTGAAACCACACTGATAAGGCTGAAATCTGTCCCTAGATCGTGCTTAATGCCAGGCCTTTATCTACTCCTAGCTGGAGAAAACTTAATACTCTATCAATGGTATACTTGCGGGAAACCCATCTCTTAGCCTCACACCAGCCTACGTAGGCCCTCCAAACCCTGTAACAAAATTACCCTGGAGGCCGGCTTTCTAGCCTTAATGAGGGTAGGGATTACCTGCCTAGACAGACCTCTACCCCTGAGAATCAGGGATTCAGCCGCCAGGCCGTCAAATTTAGACGCCGTAATGCAGGGTGGAGGATCGGGCCTTGTGAGAGTAGGTCTGGCCATAGAGGAAGAGTCCAAGGGCCTCCCGCTGCCAATTTCAGGACTAGTGAGTACCATGCCCTCCGGTACCAAGCTGGGGCTACCAGGATAACCGACCTGTGCTATGATCCTGCCCAACAGGCGGGGTAGTAACTGCAGCGGGGGAAATGCATATAGAAGTTATGATTGATGCCACGGGCAAACCAACACATCGGTTCCGCAGGCCATAGGGTCCCTCGTTCGAGACATGAACCTGTCTAGCTAGTTGAATCCTGATGCCATGACATCCACGTCTGGCACTCCCCACTTCTGTCAGATTGTCTGAAAAACTTGTGGATGCAGAGACCACTCCCCCGGCGACAGGGTTTGGCGACTTAGGAAGTACGCCTGCAGGTTGTCCACCCCGGGAATGAATGTCGCTGATATGCAGGGTACATAAACCTCTGCCCACCGAAAAACCAAGCTCATCTCACTCTGAGTGGCTTGACTCTTGGTTCCCCCTTGGTGGTTCACATATATGCCACCGCTGTGGCATTGTCTGAATGACTTCTCACCGAGGACCCCTGTAATCTGGATGTCTATGCCAGGAGGGCTAGCCGAGCCGCTCTGATCTCCCAGACATTGATGGGCAGCTGCCTCTCCGCCTCTGCCCAAGTTCCTTGGCGAGTGAACCCGTTCAAGACCGCTCTCCAGCCTTCCAGACCACTGGGCAGAAAGACTCCCCTTCAGAAGGTTCTGAGGGTTTAACCACCAGCATAGACTCTGCCGGACCTTTAATGACGGCGTCAAAGGAAACTTCAAGGCCTTTGCTCCCTTGCTCCAAGCTGCTAGAATTGCTGTCTGTAGGACGCGAGTGTGGAAGCGTGCGGTATCGCCTCGAACATGGCCATTAGTTTGCCTAGTAATCGCATACATAGGCGAATAGTTGGTTCTCTTTTGCTTAGAACCAACTGAATCAATCTTTTGATAGCCTCGACCTTTACCAGGGGCAGGAACACCCATCTTCTGTTCTGTGTCTAATCTCATGCCGAGATATTCCAACTGCTTTGTAGGTTGAAATGCTGATTTTTCCCCGGTTTAGGACCCAGCCGAACCTCTCGAGGTACTGAACCATGAGGGCTACTGCACATTCCACCAAGGAAGCGAGTGATCTATGATTAAGAGGTCGTCCAGGTATGCTAGGACCGAGACCCCTTGGATCCTTAGACTGACTAGAATTGGAGCTAGGACCTTCGTGAATACCCGGGGGCCGTAGCCAGCCCGAAGGGGAGCGCCACGAATTGGAAGTTACGATGTATCACTGCGAAGCGTAAAAAAAAAAATATTTGATGTGGCTGAAAGATTGGTACATGAAGGTAACCATCCTTTATGTCTATAGAAGCCAGATCCTTCTGGAGTGTGGCGGCTGCTGACCGAACGGATTCCATCCGGAAAGAGCGAACCCTTAGGTAAGCATTTAAACCTTTTAGGTCCAAAATTGGTCTGACATCGCCGATGGGCCTTGGTATGACAAACAGATTGGAATAGAAACCTAGCCCCTGTTCTTGGGCTGGTACCTCTACCATTATGCCCTGGTAAAGCAGATGATCCAATGCCGCCCGCATTGAGGCTTTCCTTGTGGAGGAAATTTTAGAAATTCTAATCTGTAGCCTGTGGCCACAGATGATCGGACCCCCTCTGTCGGGGATCGATACCATGGCCCCTTGCCCCCAGAGGCCTGTCCTTGCGATCCATTGTTAAAAGTTTGATCGCGCAGGAGGTCCGATACTGCCTGGAATTTGAGGGCCCCGGAACAGGGGGGAGCTGCCTTTTAAACGCAGGACCCCGGAACTTCTTTTGACTGGTAAAAGGGTACTTTTGCCACTTGAAACAGTCTGAATGTATTTATCCAGATCTTTCCATGGAAGGGAAAACCTGCCAGTAGTCTTTTGCATGGGGCTCGGCCGCCCAGTTCTTCAACCATAAGAGCCTTCTCATATGCACTAAAAATAGTGACAAACGAGACGCCTGCTGGATGGAGTCTTTTATAGCCTCTACCGCAAAGCACAGAGCTCTGGGAATATCCAATAACTCCTCTGCCTATTGGGCAGGGATGTCTTTAAGCATCTGTTTTGTCTGGTCCTTTAACACCTGACAAAACTCCAATTGCAGCCACTGCTGGCTGTACCACTGCTCCTGCCGTAGCAAAGGATGCTAGAAAAAGTGTCTCTAAACGTTTATCGACCGGGACCTTAAACATTTGTATGTTTCCCCTCAGGCCAGTTAATGATTTATTCACCCATGAGATGGCTGCTTCCACAGTTGGGAGCGCCCCTTTCTTAGAAAAATGTCTTTTTCATAGGGTAAATAACAGAAAACCTTCCAGGCGGTCTCCCATCCAGGCACTAACCAGGCCCGACCCTGCTTAGCCTCCGAGATCAGACGAGATCGGGCGCTTTCAGGGTGATGTGGCCTCAAGGACCTCACGGGTAGTTGAAAAGCAGCGCCCGAACCGGGACTTGAACCCTGGACCCTCAGACCAAAAGTCCGATGCTCTACCGACTGAGCCATCCGGGCCCTCTTAAAGAGCAATTGGTCAGGGGAAAGAGTGCCTGAAAGCACAAATATTTCCTGGCAGACGTGCATAAAGACTACCCTATCGTCAGCTTTAGGCGGCAGAAAAAGTTCTGTCCGGTCGTCCCAATCCTGGAAAAACCAATTCCTCTAACAGAGGATGGACCGGAAAAGCTGCGTTGCTTAAAGGCGCGTTTTAAAGGCGAACCCAAAACCCAAAGGATACCGCAGGAACCTGAGGCTCTGGAAATGGCAAATTAAATGCCGAGCGGACCATGTCTGTCAAAGACTGGACCCACAGACTCTCCGTCTGGGAGGCTGAAAACGATTCTTCAGTGGTAGATCCTTCCTCTAGGTTCTGGTCCAACCGATCCTCCTGAAATTCTAATTCCTCCGGAGAGAGAATCTCAGCATCCGAGGATACACCTTTTGGCGATGGGGATCTAGTCCGCTTCTTGCCAGAAAAAGAGCCAGCGATCATAGCTGTTAACTTTTTTCTCTAGCCCCCCTAGGGTGACGGCTAGCATCTCCTCTGTGATAACACAGGGTTGGGCCGACCTGGGCCAGCCTCAGCACCAGACCCCCTTAATGGCTTATCCAAGGTGACCCCTATAGGAATAACCTGTGGGGAAAGTATTGGCATATCATCAGAACCAGAGGAGGAACCCCTTTGTCTTTGCCTTTTCTTTCTTTTTTTTTTTGTGTTTTGATCCTGAACCCTTGGAAGCCATAATACAAAACCAAGGGACTCCGCCTACAACAACAGACTGTTATAGCCAGGAGTACAAAAAAATAAGGTTTAGGGGAAAATAGGATCACTAATGCCCAAAAACGGTGGGGCTCAGTATGTATTCCTTTATAATATTATTGTTTTTCACAACATACAGCCCCACCCCCAACATGTTTGCCAGCATTCAACCTGTTGCCAAGGGGATTTTTGGCTTAACAAAAAGTATTGGAGCTGACTCCAGCATGTAGTACCCCTTCTCGCCACTGGGAGTCACTGTGCTGCCAGCTCCACGTCCTCTCTCTTCCAGCTCAGCTTTGAACTGAGCTAAGAACGCGCCTGCTGTGTATAACAGCAATTGAAGGCACGCCCACTCTACACTGCAGTCACGCTCCCCGCCCCCCCCGAACGGCGCGAAAACTTTTCTATATGCATGCGCGCGTGCGCGCGTGCGAGCGACTGTCGGGGGAGGAGAGCCCAGGAGGAGACGCACTCTGGAGCCCAGGAATGCAGGCTGGAGGACGCATCAGGCGGCAGATTTGAATCCCGGCTAGGTAAGGCTAAAAACAGGCCCCTAAGGAGTCCCTTTAGCCTAGAGACAGATCTCTCTTTTTTTTTTTTTTTTTTTAAAAAGACCTTCAACCAGCGAGCAGCAGGTAGCTAGCAAACATACATAGATAGGTAGGGAGATCAAGTGATGGGGGGGAACATTTCAGGCCATCCTGTCCATCAGACATAGTGACCATGGTGCCAATGCAGAGCATACTCAGGCTACCCCCCTTAAGATCTACCCTGGAGAGCCTGCTGTCGAACCAAGTCCCGCAGGCTCCCCTCTTACCTGCTCCATGCCGCAGGACGTTTGCAAAACGGTCCAATCTTCTCCCATCTCCGTGGGTAGCGTAGTAGACCTTCAGGCACTGGGGTCCTGGAAGGAACCGCTGTCCTGGACCTATACAGCACCCTGGCAAACAGGATCTTTTGGTTTAGAAAACTCCAAGTCCTGGGCCCAGGGTCCAGCCCTCTAGAGAGGAGCATTATAGGCAAAACCCCACGGTTTGGGGCCCGGGTACTGTCCACTTTGGCACTGAGGCTCCTTGGACAGATCCGGTTAGCCCGCCTTAATCCCAAGGATGTGGAGGCAAAGCTATTCCGTGACCAACACCTAAGACACTGGCGAAAAAACTGAGGTACTTCCTCTATGGGAGGGGGTTATATAGGGAGGGGACTTCCTGTTTGAGATTGCCAGTGTCCACACCTGAAGGTACTCCATATAACCCATATAGTAATGAATATGCTGCTCTGTGTCCCGTGATGTACGAGAAAGAAAAAGCCGAACTCCCTTGAGACTGTCCTTGTGCCATACTCACACAGGTTAATAGCCCTCTGCTGCATGTGCAGCTGCTGCAGCATTGACAACGTTTAGTTCCACCTGGTGGGCATGTCACAAATCGGGCGGTCTACAGACAGGTGGGATTCCCACCAAATTGCAGCCAGGTGAACACTCGCTTTGTATGACCGCCTGAAATGGCTACAGACTCTTCTGTCCTGCCTTAGATCTTACATACCTGGATACCTGTTTAAGAAACTCTGCACCACCAAATTGAGGACATGTGCCAGTCATGGCACATGTGTCAACATTCCCTGTCGAAGGGTGGACAGAAGGTTAGTACCGTTATCAAACATTACCATTCCTGGCTCAAGCTTCCATGGTGTGAACCACCTCTAGGTCTGTCCCTGCAGAGCTGAAGGAATCTCTGCTCCAGTGTGGCTCAGGAGCCCCTAGACAGACCAGCTGAGGCACTGCATGGTATCTTTTAGCCTGACTTGTTGAATAGCCCTTTGAATGCTTTGAGGGTACTGGGAGTTCATAGGACAAATCAGCAGAGGGCATGGAGGAGGAGGGGGTGGAGCTGACAAATCTTGCATGTCTTGATTAACGCAATAGGCTGGTGCATCCTCTTTTGTCATTCTCATTTTACATCTCATTTTATGGTGCTGCATTATTCCAGGACCGCCATTTGCCAGAGTCAGCTGCATTAAACCATTGGTCTGTTGAGCTATCTGTAAGGATGGCTTTCTGACCACCACTGTAATATGGCCATTTTTCCCAATGACCACTAATATAAAGGGGTAAAAAGAATTAGAAACATTGTTTTAAGGTATTCATAAACCAAATAAATAAAAATGTAATGTACTACAGTTTACCAGCCCTTGAATATGGTGACTGCAATATTTTTCCCCCTGCCAAAAACCCAATGTTCTTGTAACTTCCTGTGTGATGAACTGAAAACAATGTTATTAGCCCTCCCAGTGTTCTAGTGTGAACTACAGAACACCATCTGTCTATGTTATGGAGAGGGGAAAGTGTTTATAGTCATAGCACACATTCTGTTCAAGGATGACAAGGGATTTCCTCCATAAACAGTACATATAGTGAGTGTAGTCACTCTAGATTAAGAATTGGTTTTCTGTCAGGATCATTAGGTGAAAAAAAAAAGTCTGAAAACTGTACCCACTCCATTTAAGAGCTAGAAACCTGCAACATATTACATTTTTGTTTTTAGGTTTAGATACGGTTTAATAGAATAGATAAAATATCAAAGGTAACAGAATATCACAAAATGAATCACAGTCTCTAAAAAAATGTCACTCTAGAGACTAAAATTTTCACTCTAGCCTAATAATGAAAGAACACAAACAATTGAAAAATATTTCTGCGCACTCACCTACACATTAGTATTAAATCAGATTATAATATTGGGGAGGGTGCACTAACATCCATCATACTGGCCATTCCAGAACTAACTGTGAAAGGTTCATCTTCATACTTATCAAGCCTGACAACTGTAAAGGTTACGCTGGCATTTCCAATGATAATGTCCATACTGAACAGGACTGCTAGTGATGAAAGGTTTTTGCCTAACATTTATCTCCTGAACTTGAAAAATGTAGAATACAATTTCAGTATAAGTCATTTACAGTGTAATAAATTAAAACATTTGGATTCCAGTGCCCTAGATAGAACTTAATAACAATGTTTCCCCCAATTCTGTCTCTATGTGATTTTATAATTATTTGATATTTCAGCAGCTGGTGCACTTACCTACTTCCACACGTCTCACCTACTAGACATGAAATTAAAAAACGCATTAACAATTTGAAATATCCATTTTTTTTATTCGGTATACTGCTCATGTGCCAATATAAAATGATATCCACCTATTAGCATGAGTGTTCCGAACTCGGGCATCTGGCACACAGGCCCTATGGCATCATGCTCAGGGTCTAGTAATGCTCTACTCTGTCTAACACCAAGATGAATTATGGACAAAGCAATAAGAAATAAATGCTAGTAGTGGCCTAATTGCCAAGGGGGTCTTGCTCTACCAGATCCTAAAAAATATTTTTTTAACTGTGGTTTTAAATAATATTGCAAAATGGACGTTTCACCAATGCAGTTTCCAATTGGAATGAGCTAAGCCTCTCTTAATCTGCTCCCATTGATACCAATACAATTTCAAGACCTCTCTACTACCACTCCCCCCTTAACTTTTTCATCTATAGCTATTTGGGACTTCATTTAAAAAAATTCCACTGGAATTATAATTGTCCTCCAATGCCCCTATGAATTCTTGCCTACTTTCTCTGGGCCAAATAGACACTGGTTTTCATTCATGGACTGACTCTCCTTCGTTACAACTGCACCAAGTGCTCGACAATGGTGTACTTATACCTCTACGGAAACCTAAGCTACCTTCCACAATGACCAAAATGGATGAATGGTGTTTTCTCCAACTTTCTCAATTCATACGATCATTGCCGAATGCAGGGATCTCAATCCAAAAGCATTTATTTGCTTCAAAGCAAGGCTTATTGAGGTGAATATTACAATTCTTTCTGGCCCTTCGGGATGTGAGGTACACAGAATATCTTTGTTACCTATCCTCGTGGGAGACGGACCTACAACAATCGCGCTCACAGGTACCCGACAGGATAAAACATTACTCTGTGCTCATATCTCTTTACTGTCCTCCACAGCAGCTGAGATTAACTTTAAGTTGCTGTCACATTGGCATTACTCTCCAGCTAGATTATGTCAGCTATTACCTGATTATTCATCTCTCTGCTGGCAAGGATGTGGCTTGGAAGCAACACTCGCTCATATTTGGTGGACTTGCCCCCTCATACGCCCCTATTGGTCTTCCAACATATTATATTATCCATACAATATATAGGCCTATGCAACCTTACGTATGAGTTACTCAGTCCACCTTTATCAAAATGTGGGCATGCTGGTTAGAATTCAAGACCACCTTTCTTTATGCAGATATTATGACCTGACAATTCTGCAAGTTTATAATAATTCTTGGGTATTACTCCTTATTAATGGTTGTTAAATATATCTCATGCAGATAGTTAGGATCTTGTTCTTGAGCATGGTGCTTAATCCCCCCTTCCTCTCTCTCTGTATTTACTTGCCCTCTCCACCCCCCCCCCCTCACACCTCTTTTTCTTTCCCCGCCATTCCCTCCTTTCTTTATAATGTCTTAAGATTGAAACTTAACCAAGATGACTGATATGTGGACGTATTATTGTCTACTATTTCTTCTTATAATTGTATAATGGGTATATACTAAACTTACCTTTAATCCTGTTGACATCAACTGTTATTATGTCTTTTGACAGCTTCTGAATTATTCTTTTATTTTTTTCTATATCCAACTGTTACACCACATGATATGGAAGTATTTCCATGTATTTCTTGTGTACATTTCAATAAACATTTATTAAAGAAAAAAGATGCGAATAGCGACAGGCAGGTGTAATACTCACCTCATGGCAACTTGCAAAGTTCTTGCATGACATTACTTAGCAAAAACGCTGAGGTGGTAGATATTGGTGTGAGACCTGGGCATCTTCTTTCAGGTTAGCAATCCATGATACTAATGATTTGCTGTACTTTGTTCTCACTGACCACCAACTTTAGAAGGCAGTCATGGCTGGCCACCAACAAACAAAGGCAATTACCGCTGACCACTAATGAACAGAGGCACTTACTGCTGACCTTCAAAAAACAGGTGCACTTCACCACTTACCACAATTGTTGAAGGGACTCTTCAATGCTGTTTTAAGGGGGGAACTTTACTACTTACCACTATTGTTTAAAGGACTACTCAATAACAATCAAAAAAGGGGGTATGTCACAACTAATGAACAAAAAACAGGGCACTAACTACTGTCTATCAGCACTGACCTCGAACATAAGGGACAACTCACAGCTAAAAAAAAGGCCATTTTGTACAGTGCATACCCCAGCCACATATCAGACTTCTGCATTCGAAAAGCTGTGCTGTGCATTACATACTACTAAATTCTGCACTCGGTAGGCTGTGCTGTAATTCTATGTGTATAAGCGGTGAGCATAAACTCATGTGATAAAAGTTATGACTTTTGAAATTTATCCTTTGTGCTGAGGTTTGTGTGTGCCTGGAAGACTCTGTTTTTTTGGCATGGTAACTAAGGCATGTTTTGTAGATGCAAGAAATGTGTTATATGTAAGTCAGGGGTGCCCAACCAGTGGCCCGGGGGCCACATATGGCCCGCAACCTCCTGCTTTGGGATGGAATAGAATACTGTTATTTAAGTTAAGTATATTAGTAAAATCACAGTTTATATATGGGCATATCTGTTCTGCAGTGGTTACTGGGCTTCTTTCAAACTGATCCGCAGGTGCAGAGCAGTGCGGGTTACCTTCACTGAGCCATAGACTTCTATTACCTGCTAATTTTGTGTGCTTTCTGAAAGTGTACCACACCTACAGGATATAATAGAAGTCTATAGGAAAGTGCAGCTAACCTGCAGGAAAGCCACAGGTGAACTGTGTTGCACCCGCGGTGCGCGTAAACAGTGCATCAATGTGAAAGCAGCCTTAGGCCCCTTTCACATGGTCAGTCTGACCCAATCGGGCCCTCCATTCACCTCTAAGGAGTGGTAACTGTAAATGGACTTGTGTCCGTTTACAAATGCCAACATCCAATCCGCAAAAAAAAAGTAGAGTGGGCTGCCATCCACCTGCTCCGCTCATTGCGGCCCATGACTGGTACCAAGTCGCTTAAGTGGCCCTTGCTCTTCAAAAGGTTGGGCACCACTGATCTAAGTAGTGGATGCAGTGATTAGGCTCATGCTTGTTTTGTTTTTTCAATCCCCCTTTAAGCCACTCCCACTGTTTTGGATTATTGGCCACACCAATCCTTTGGCTTGACGAATTCTAGCAGCATCATAAAATAGTGTCAGCCCATGTTGTGGGCCATGAGATTGTTTTTTAAACTCATTCGCATTACAGTCTGAAAATACAATCTTTTTACAATTAGTTTTATATTTACAAAACTATGCAACATGTATAGAGAGCTTAGGACTGTCTGTACACTTTTAAGTTACCTTCTTTATGTCTCAGCCTTTAAATTGGCTTACTCTAGTATGTTGCCAGATCTCTTTTCTATAATTCTCTCCAACTTTCTCTCTTCAGTGCAGCTTGTTTTTTTCTATCATTATTTCGCAGTCTTTATCTGGATTTTAACTTTTTTTTTCTATTAATCTTGCAGCATCATAGGCTGCCTATTTGTGTTAGATTCAATGTTAATTTCCAAGCCTAATATTTGATATCCATTTCCTCCCAAAAACATGACTTTTCTTCAATTTCCTCTTTTTTGACACCTCTCTTTAATTTTTGACTTCTTTATACAGACTGCTATGTTTCTGAAACCAAGTCGCCTCATTCTTTCAGCAGCTTCAAACATTGGAGAAGTCAAAATCAATAAATATAAAGTATATGTGGTCCCTAAACCATTCCCAACATGTTTTTCCATCTAGGTGGCTTCATCAGGGGTATTTAAAGTTTGTATATTTATTTTATATTGTGTCAGGCCAAGCCCATGCCACTAGTTAAAATGGGAATCTGGGCCAGATTTTGCAGGTGCGTGCTGGGTTTATGTTAGAGACAGAATTAGAGCTCAGTGGCCCCACCCTCCTGATAGTATCAGTGTGTGAAGGGTGCTGTGAGTAGACATGTGCAAAAGGAAAAAAATCGTTTTGTTTCGTTTTTATTCGTTATTTAATTAATTTCGTTAAGTTAAATTCGTTAAATTTGTTAAATTCGTTTTCGGAATTCGATCGTTTTCTACTGAATTCGAAAAAACCCGGTCAAATTCGATCGTTTTCGACCGAATTCGAAAACCCGGTTGAATTCGATCGTTTTCAACCGAATTCGAAAAACGGTCGAATTCGAAAAGATTTCTACTGGATTCGATAATATTTCTACCGGATTCGAATTCGATCATATTTTGATATATGATATTTCAACAGAATTCAACAATATTTCATCCGTTATCGTTAATATTTCAACCAAATTCGATGATATTTCAACCGGATTGGAAATTATTTCAACCGGATTTGAAATTATTTCAACCGGATTGGAAATTATTTCAACCGGATTGGAAATTATTTCAACCGAATTTGAAATTATTTCAACCGAATTTGAAATTATTTCTACCGGATTTGAAATTATTTCCACCGGATTGGAAATTATTTCTACCGGATTGGAAATTATTTCAACCGAATTGGAAAATTTTTCACCCGAATTTGAAATTATTTCAACCGGATTGGAAATTATTTCAACCGGATTGGAAATTATTTCAACCGGATTGGAAATTATTTTAACCGGATTGGAAATTATTTCAACCGAATTGGAAATTTTTCAAGATTATTCAGTGCAGACAAGACACCAACCAAAGCAGCTGTTTAGGCTGTCACATCTCAAGTGGTGTGCATAAAAGCAATGTCGTCACACAAGGTCTTCATCCTCTGATGAAGTCCTTGTGTGATGACACATGTAGGGTCGAGTAGCCTCTAAAGACATGCGTTTCTTCAGTTGCTGCGACTCATACATAGAATCATGCAAGTATACATGACTGTTCACTCTTTTAACAAAAGTTTTCACTCTATAAGAGCCTGTCTTTTAAAACTTTTAATGGCTGACTGATCCCTGAAGACTATGAACAAATCTGATGAGCGGAGGGTTTTGTCATTTATACAAGGGTTTATTACTTAATCTGAAAAGTCAGGGAGGGGGAGGGAGCTTACCATATCATTAGATGGTTCACAATGGAAATAGTCATATCACATTATTAAAAGCACAGTGCTTTTGTAGCCCCATGATTGTATAATCACAGGATTTAAACAAACACACACACAAGTATATATATGTTGTAATACATATATTATTTCAAAAACTTCATATCTTTTTAAAAATTAGGCTTTTTAAACAGTCTACTTTTATACCTTGTGCAAGTCTTGGTCCATCTTTGGAGGTCATCTGATTTGAATGCACTCAACCTACCATATGCTTTTCGATGTACAGTTGTTTCTTTCGAGTAGAGACCCCACTGGTACTACCTTTTTGTCCATTGATACATTTTCTCCACATTTGAGAGGTCTTTATGGAAGAGTGGCAAGAAGAAAGCCATTGTTGAAAGAAAGCAGTACAAAGTCCTGTTTGCAGTTTATGAGAAGCCATGTGGGGGACACAGCAAACATGTGGAAGAAGGTGCTCTGGTCAGATGAGACCAAAATGTAACTTTTTGGCCTAAAAGCAAAATTCTATGTGTGGAGGAAAACTAACACTGCACATCACCCTGAAACATGGTGGTGGAATCATGTTGTGGGAATGCTTTTCTTTAGCAGGGACAGGGAAGCTGGTCAGAGTAGATGGAGCCAAATACAGGGCAATCTTGGAAGAAAATCTGTAAGAGTCTGCAAAAGAATTGAGACTGGGGTGGAGGTTCAACTTCCAGCAGGAACGACCCTAAACATACAGCCAGAGCTACAGTGAACTGGTTTACATCAAAGCATATTTATGTTTTAGAATGACCAAAGTGCAGACCTAAATCCAATTGAGAATCTTTGGCAAGACTTGAAAATTGCTATTCGGACGCTCTCCATCCAATCTGACAGAGCACAAGCTATTTTGCAAAGAAAAATAAAACAAGAACAAGGTGCGCCAGACTCAGTGTAGTATTTAACCACTTAAGCCTCGGACCAATATGCTGCTAAATGCCCAGAGGCTTTTTTTACAATTCGGCATTGCGTCGCTTAAACAGACAATTGCGTGGTCGTGCGACGTGGCTCCCAAACAAAATTTGCGTCCTTTTCTTCCCACAAATAGAGCTTTCTTTTGATGGTATTTGATTGCCTCTGCGATTTTTATTTTTTGTGCTATAAACAAAAATAGAAAGACATTTTTTAAATAAAATCAATATTTTTTACTTTTTGTTATAAGAAAAATTGAATAAACTAAATTTTAGTCAAACATTTAGGCCAAAATGTATTCAGCCATATGTCTTTAGTAAAAAAAAAAAATTGCAATAATTTTTTTTTTAGCTACCTAGCGGCAACAGCGACACTAATACAGCGATCAGAAAAATGATCGCTTAGTGACGCTGGTAATAGGGGGTGAAAGGGTTAACTAGGGCAGTGATCAAGGGGTTAAAACTTTATTAGGGGGGGTATGGGGCTTCGCAAGGGGTTAAATGTGCCTATGTGTACTGGTGTCAGTGTAGTGTTGTGCAGACTTACTGTGACTCTTCTCTCCTCTCGGCGGTATTTTCACTTCCTCTGCCAGTGTTTACATTTTACAGGCAGAGGAAGTGACACGGCGGAGGCTCACAGGATTGGCTGGGAGCAATCACGAGGGGGCGGACAGAAACGAACAGCCTTTAAGACGGATCGCTCCCGCAGGTAAGCCACCCGCCGCACGCAGCGGAGGGGGTCCTGATCGGACCCCCGACCCGCTAGAAGACAGGGACGTATATATACGCCTATCTGCCTGTACGTGCCATTCTGTGGACGTACATAGGCGTGCGGCAGGCATTAAGTGGTTAAGGACTCATTTAATAGGACAAACAAGCCAAATGGCTACAATAATCCGGCATATAAGAAATAAGGGGTCCGGGGTCACCCTGCAGTCCTCGATGTAAGAAGCTGTGTCCCATTGATCACGGTAACCAGCCGCAGGAAGATGGAACAGCGGCAGGGCCTCCGCGGATGCTGTGAAACGCGTCATTTGATTGGTCGCCACGTCACTTCTGGTTCACAAAGCTTGCGTTCCACGCTGACGCACACTTCCGGCTATGGTTTCCGGACGCCGTAGAGACTATACGCTGTGCAGCCCATCTAGCCTTCCGGACACCCATAGAAGCCCCACCGCTGTTGCATCCTCCTGCGGCTGGTTACCATGATCACTAGGGCACAGCTCCTTACATTGCATCAGTTTACATCTGCATCCGTCAACATACATTTTTTCCAAGCCCTATTTTTGTCTGTAGTTTAATGGTCATAATTGTTTTGGGATATTGCACCACGATTTTTACTGAGTCTATCTTGTGTGTGTGTGTGTGTATATATATATATATATTATTTATTTAATGTCGTAATTAGCATGGAAATTGGTAACACATTGTTTTGAGGCAACAGATCTAATTGAATTTTTTAATGTATTTTACATTTAGTTGTAGGGTAATTATATCCATAGTGCTGCATTATGTGTAAGGCTGGGTTCACATATGAGCACACAGTGGCTTACAGCAGGAGTCCAGTGCGTCCTCGTTCACCGTTTCAGGTCTGATTTCAGGCAAAATTTTTAGCTGAATTCTGACCTGAAACAGACCAAAAGATGCACAGGGCTCCTGTACAAATCGCACCAGAGCCGCTGTGGAGATATGTGAACCCGCTCCATAGAGAGCCAGTCACAATCTCCTGCTGTGCGAACCCAGCCCAAAGTTTTCTGTCTTTCTTTTTCCTCCCGCTCTCATTCTACGGTAGTTTTCTATTGAAAGGTGGCAGGGAAATATACAATAAGGAACAGAAAATTTGCAAAGTGATTTACCCTACAGCAACGGATTAGAAGTTTTGATTTATTATAATAATTCAAAACTGATAGAACTAAATGCTTAATAGTTGCTTATACTCCCATCATTTATGTCCAACAAAAATATTTGCCTATGTTTGTGTACAAGCAATCTAGCTTTGACAGGCACCCCAGCTAGGCTGTATACTCTTCTCTGTGGCCCTTTCTGATTGCACTAGCATGTCTATAAAGCTGGGGCTGGCAAGATAGCAAGTCAAAAACTAATTGGAGGCCTTATCCACACAAGCGAAGTGGATGAAGACTCCAATTAGTTTTTGACTTACTATCTTGCCAGCCCCATATTTCTTTATGTGTAGCGCAGTGTATTTATGTTGTGTACTTCTTTCTATAGAAGCAATTTTTGACCAGGCACATAAGTCAGGCAGTTACTCTATAATAGTTATAATTACTCTCTAATTGATATAATATTTTCTGTTGTCCCATCCCATTTATCAACTGTGGGTAAGAGTACTAGAATGTTACACAACGGAGGAGTTTCCTCGTGCAAACCAAAATCACTTTCCATATTGCATGGTTAAAGAGCAACAGTCAAATTGATCTAACCTGCAGCAACCTTTCATTCTTTCTTAGGATTATTGCTGTGTACAAAGAAATTACCTCTAATGAGGTTTCTCCTAGGTCCATATGGCTGCTGTGTAAGGTAGGAATCCTAGTTTTAGTCATGTGATCAGATTACAATATGTGTCGTGAATGGGGGAAAGGAAAGAAGTTGTCTGCTCATGATCCCACCCACTATCTGCCAATTTTGCCAGCAGTCTTCCGATTAGCAGGTCTGACTTTGTATCTAGTAAAGCTCATAGTGTCAAACTGTTACTAGTATTATTTTACTAGGATAGGCCAGTATTCTTGAGGGACTCCGTGCAGAGACTGGCTGTGCATCCTTTGACTGCTGTGCAATAGGTGCATAAACACATTACAAAACCAGAATTCAATTTACCGTATATGAATGGAAGAATACTAAAATGTAACATAGTGACCCACTATTCTGCACATAACTCTTTCCAGTCTGAGGTTTTCTGTTCAGGGCATTACAGAGTGGGTGTATATACTTAGCAAGTTATGTATTGTAAAAATAAGCATATACTGTATCTACTTGCAAATGATAAAACTGACAAGCACCATCAAAGTAATAAGCCTTTCTCATGTCTGAGGAAGAGGGTACTACCCAAAGCCAGTTGGATCTAGGTATTGCCCCCCCAAGTCTAGGAACATGGGGAGTGGACAGAATAACTCTGTTACTTTGTTGAGCCGTGTCCGTTTTATTGTTTTTAAGTAAATATACACTTATTTTTACAATAAATGGTTACTGGGATAATGAGCTAGGCTGGTGTGCCCTCTCTTTCTTGTGTTACACAGTAGTGATGCATTAGACAACAGTGTGCAGGTGGGTACCAGGCATAAGTAGATTACTTCTACAACCGGGAAGCTTTTTTGTTGAAACCGTGTCACTTTAAAATATTAAGTATTAGAGGGTGGACGTAAAATGTTTATAGCTATGCAAGGCATGCAAGCCCTTGGCTCCAGGCTAATTGTAGGCAAGGCACTATTTAGCATATAAGAAAAATATAAATTGCGCTACCCCAACTGGCTTCGACGAACACAAATATATGCAAATAAGTGATCTCCAGTGATATGTGAAAAATAGGCTATTTAGCATATATCATGTTGTCAGTAGGATGTGCTGTAAGAAAAATGGTCTTGATGTCAATGCAATGTTTAACTAGCCTGTCGGGAAAACAAAGAAAAAAGGCATTGTGTATTAAAGTGACTAAAAGTACTGTATAGCCCACAAGAACCAACTATTTTTTTTTTCTGTAAAAGGTATAAATTTAGCCAGGTCATGGCACAGCTGCCAGTAGTTAAGTCACATTCAGAACAAGTCTAGTTGAATGTTACTTCCTACTTCTACCCAACCAAATTATTTCCAAATTTATGGCACATCCAAAAATTTGACTTGGTGCCAACCCAGTGCTTTTTCTGACAACTTTTTAAAAATGTCAGTGTGTCTACAGCCTCAAAGGACTCATAACTTATGTGCCTCTTAAAACCTCAGAGGGAATCCCCAAGTAAAACACATGCAGAAAGTCGATTTTGACCATTTCTGCTCTAATTATTTCACACCTTAATATAATTTTGACAATCTTCAGCTCTATGTTGCTTTGTTAGAAGAAAAAAAGGGAAGCAACATAGAACACAAAATGAAACATGTTACAGGTGAGTACAGTATATCTGATTTATTTACAGTACAATTTTACAGAAAGCATTTTCTTCCAATGTGCTTCTTTCTTGACACTTTGAGTGTTCTTTCAGGTTAATTACTGGCTAGCTCCTACAAACAGAAATTCCTTTTAAAGACAAAATTAAAACAATTGGATAACTGGCAGTCTGCTTAAAAGTAATGTTCGTAAAAGAGTATGGGTCCTGTACAGATGTGTAACAAGAGACAATCCCACTCTACATTTTGCAGATGTCAGTGCTTTTCTAGGTGCATCTAGTAGTCAGCAGGTATCAATAAATGTTGACATTTGCAACTCATCATAGTAATCGTCTCTGTGACATTTAAGGACTGCAAAATGCAGGAAGCGAGGCATAGTGACTGTATTTTCTAAATGGTTAAGTGCCCGTCTTTATTTCTTCAGAAATAAGATTGAAACAAAATAAAGACTGTAAAGAAGGGTACACTCTCACAGTAATGTCTCTAAACACAAACATCATATATAATATATATATATATAACTAAGAATAGTGGACTTTCTTAAAAAAAAAAAAAACAGTGTGCAGTACCAATCAGCGTTAGGTTTTTATTAGCCAGACTGATGCCAAATGCCAATGTTTTAGTGGCCTCAATTACAGGACTTATTTGTAAAAAAAAAAAAAAAAGTGCACTGAGCATATAAAATTAAAAAAATCATTGAGGAAAAGAGCACTATGGCCAGTGGTACTCCTGAAATTTTCAGGTTCTGCAAGTTTTGCCAGTATGTTGGTTACACAGTTGTGTCCTTGAAATAAAACAGGTGGACTTAGCACAGCAGGCTAAATGCATAGAGTCATAGACACAAGGTCAAGTCCATCACAAATATTACTTTTAAGTAGATGCTAAATGGTTAATCAGGTGTTAACTTCTTTTACTTGAGCCTGTAGTGGCAACATTTTCTCCATTGTTACTCCTACCTCTGCCAAGTCCATTATGAAGTTCTTGCAACCTAGTGGACTGTATGTATTTTACTTTGATTTGTAATAGAAAATGTAGCCGTGGGTAGAAGACTGCCCTGCTCTGGCTCTTATTTGCCTGCATGGTGAGGCACACCAGCAGAAGAAAACTCCCCTGAAATAGCATTTTTTTGTGAATAGGGGACAATTCTACAATATATAAGGGTAAATACTGCTATAATTTAAACCATCAAATCAAATACTTTAATGTCTGTATCATTGACTCACTATGGACAGAACTTTTTAACTTATTGATTCTTGGCAAAACATTGTATAGAAGGTAATACAAGTGTGGTGACAATGAAACCCATACAATAGCTTTACAAGCCACTGTAAAATGCAGACTTTTAACATTTCATAAAATAAGCCAAGCAATGATTAAAGGGTGTATTTACACCTGCAAATGCACCCTGCCTTTGATTAGATAAGAGCCCCCGTGGGGGTTCCCACGGTTAGCTGCAAGAGACAGCCCCATTGCAAGCAACAGGAGGCTGCTAGCTCTCGCAGCTAATCAAGGCCACTTGCATGTAATCACTTGTGCAGTCAGGACATCAATCACAGGCAGTCTGCATCCAGAGCCGATCATCCACATGTAATCTCTGCATGAGAGACGTTACATTTTGCATTATCTTCTTGTTACACTGCAGTAATCATTCTTGCTCAAGACATTGCTATATGCTTCTAGAAATGTGTATGTTTCAGGTCTTATAATGTGCTGCATTAAAAACACACAATGGACTCACCACAGCTGAAGAAATCATGTGCAATAAAGTACAGCAACCAGACGTCAGCTTCCTTTGGTTAAGTGTTATTTATCCTAATGAATACTGCTTGGTGAATAGTTACCGTGTGGAACTGAACACCACTGCTCTGTGTCCTTTGCTCATCTTTAAGTCACAAAAGTTTTTTCATAGACTTTGAGATTCGTAAAGGAACATTCAAAGCCCCATCTCAAAATATAAGACAGTTTTATTTTATAGAAAGCTAATTTATAAACTCTGCTTTGCAGAAAATGCTAAATAACCATTGTCCAGTAAAACCAGGCAGACGCCTTAAGTTGACTTTATCATGTGACCACTAAAAGCAGCCTGCCAGCTGATTCAAAGGATATTTAAAGGTTTATGAACCCTACTGTGGCAGGTTCTGTTCTCTGTAAACATCATTCACATGGCTGCATTATGGTAACACGTTATAGTCATATTCATCTCTTAACATACCTTAACCCCTTAGAGCTGGCGCCTCCTAGCCCTTTAAGGGGTTTAGGATGCCGGGAGGTTGGACGGGGTTTATGATCATGTAACCGCCATGATTGGCTGTCACTGCAGTCACATAGTCTGAAAGCTCCCGATCTCAAGCAGCGATCGTGAGCTTTTCGTTACCTGCCAGCAACTGTGCCAGGGACACTTTCTTGGCACAGCTGTATCCCACCGGATCACACAAATATGCAGCTGCTCTGCACCAAGGGCCACCCACCAAGAGGCCACATGTTTGCATGCAGCTGACACCAACGAGGTTAAGGAGCAAAACAAATCCAATAAATTGGATTGGCTGCCTAAATGCACAAAAATGTGTTGCCTTAATGTATAGTGTAAATGTGCCCTTATAAGGAGAAAATGGCGGGGGAAAAAAGATATACAAAAAGTATAAAAATCATCTTTAGGAAATAAAAGTTCCGTGATATAATAAAACATAGGAAAAACATTTTTGTTCGCTATCCCTGTGTACAAGCTTAGCAGTGAGAATAAGGTACTAATATGACTCCAAATAGTGGTGGCCCAAATTCTCTAAGGTACAGTGTGGATCCTGCCCAGCTCGCACATAGCCCACACTCTGAATCCACCAAAATCTTCAAGGCCAGAATTTCCCAGTGGCACACCAATCCACTGGCAGTGGTCATGCAAGTAGACAGTATGTAAATATGTGGAAACCGCTAAACAAAACAAAGCTAATACTGACTAAAATAAAAATTACAACTAGCCCTTAAAATTATACAAGCGCAAACGTCACTATATAATAATTTTCTGTTATAATCAAAGCCACCACAGGAGAAATTTACAAATGTCATTACTGTTGATTTAGCATAAATGTAACAGGGAAAATAAAACATGCAACAAACTAAATACATAAACTTCAACTCTGCTTGAAAAAAAAAAGAAAAAATCCAGCATATGTTTCTATTGCATTCAGTTTTAAAAGGAAGTGAATTTCACTTGATGAGGCTGTGTGCTAAATTGTGCTCACCAACCACATACAGTAGAGACAGAGATTTTGACGACAAAACCAATTCCTTGGGAGTTTTACCTTCTGCTTACCGTGTTTAACCTCAAAATATTTGTAGAAATTATTTTTTACTCCACAAAAAGGAGACAATCGTTCTAGCTTACAAAATGATTGGCTGTGTTTATACATAAGTTACTGGTTTGGGTCATCACAAGACTAACTCAACTGCATATAAAAAACACATGTACTTCAAAATCTAAAAGTAACAACAAATATGGTTATGGGTGTTGTTCTAATGTGCTTGCAGTTAACTTTTTTTTAGTGCAAAAAACGGGTGCTTTGCAAATGGGCATTTTGCTGGTTAAACAAGTATAAGACATAACCAATAAAAAAAAAAACAACTCTAAACCCACTGGAGCACTGAGAATGCCCCCGTCTGGACATAAACGTGTGTCTAAGAGTCAATTTAAAAAATTAATCATTTAACCTTTTAAATAAGTTTTAAATGTGCTCTCATAGAAGCAATGTGAATAAAACGAAATGCTCCCTTTGGAAGCTGTCTACAAAATACCTCTCCCATTAACTCACACAATTATTTCAAATCAAAATGCCACAATTTTTTTCTTAGGAAATTCTATATCACAATTTAAAACAGACTGTTTTGACGTCTTCTAAATAAACCTAATTTCAAAAAAAAAAAAAAAGAAAAAAAGGAGTGGGGATCTGATTGGCTGCTATAGGTTATAGCATAAACACTATGGGGGTTATTTACTAAAGGCAAATCCACTTTGCACTACAAGTACAAAGTGCACTTGGAAGTGCAGTCGCTTTTAATCTGAGCGGTAGATCTAAAATGAGGGGAAGCTCTGCTGATTTTACCCTCCAATCATGTGCAAGCTAAAATGCTGTTTTTTATGTTCCTTGCATGTCCCCCTCGGATTTACTGCGACTGCACTTCCAAGTGCACTTTCAGTAAATAACCCCCCACGTGTTCAGTTTCCTCATGGTGCTTAAACACAAAGACAGTGTTACCTGTAGAGACCAGACACCATTTCCATCTTGCTTTAGAAAAGAATATGGGCCTAAATAATAACACAAAGTGGATATTAGTGGCACAAAGTAAGGGGGCAGTCACACCTGCCACAAATAAGATGCAAGAACCCCAGTGGGGCTTATGTAATCTCTCATGCATCGATCAGTCGCAATGAGGCTGCCTTTCACAGGAACCCCTGCTAGGGTTCTCTCATCTAAATCGGCGGCATGATGCAATTGCAGGTGTGAATGCACCCTAAAGTCCAGCACACAAAAGCCGAACGTCGGTTTCAATAGAAACTAATTGACATTCAGCCTGTGTGTAATGCAGTCAGTCCAGCAGAAGATAATAGAACAACAGGGGAGATCTCTGTACTAACTTTGGATAGTTAGTATAGCTGCTTCTCCTAAGCTGTCAGTTTCTTTCCCTTCAGCCCCCAGTGTGCACTAGACCTAAACCCAAGCAACATAATCTCCTTTCTCATAGGCCTGTGTAAACAGACTTGTAAAATATGAGAGAATTCTTACTAAGCATCTAAATACAACCGCCTAGACAGTCTGCATAAAGCCTAACTGCAGCAAATGTCTGCATTGTGATTCCATAACCGCACATTACAGTGCAGATTACAGTGTAAGCACCTTCCAGCATAAACGTACTGAAATCAGCAGTGAACTGCTTTACAAATACAGTATAAGTGGAAATATAAAGTCTTGTATTAAATGTGTCTTAAATGGAAAGTATATTTTGCATAGCAAGCAGTTAAAACCAACCTTTATTTTTCTGGTGCCACTTACTAAATGAAAGGAATAATCTTACTGGTTGTTGTGAGCATCACACTATTCTTTTTGAAAACATGGATATCAGGACCCACTGAATGAACTGAAAGTTAATTTAATTTGAAAAAACTCCTAATGCTAAGCATTATCCCTAATCCCTTCAAAGCTGAATAACCAGATTCAAGGACTCGCCCTCTGTAAAAATACTCTAAAAAGTTTTTTCTTCTTGCATATTAAATATAATACAAAATATGGCCAAATCGTTTCTGCATCAACACAAGCAAACAGCATAGCGGCCTTCACAGGATTTTGTGTCCTAGCTGTACAAAACAATAGAGTAGATTTTTTTAATTTAGGTTATGTATATATACTTTATAAAACAAAAAAAACAGCCTTAAAACAGATTCTTACGGGGGGGAAAAATCTATCCATGCTAGTTTGAAAAAGTTCCAAAAGGGACATGACCGAGATAGAAGTATATAAAACAATCTCTAAAAAGAGCATAGTTAGGAGCCAGTAGAATGCATGCTTGGGATAGGATAAAACTTAGAAATCCGGCTCTGTGTTGAAGGGTTAAGGCATTCGGACTCTCCAGACATTTTAAAAAACATTTCTTGCTCCTGAAGTTTTCTTGCAAACTCTTCTTCGAGTGCCTACAAGTGAAAAATCATCTCATTATTTTTCAGAAAATATTGCAAGTACAGGAAAAAAAAAACATTTCACAAATAGAAATATTAACTGATTGTCTAGGGTTTATTTTTCAACTTGCAACCAATTGCCAGGTGATTTCCCTTCACTTCCTTTAAACACAGAAAGCAATTAGAAATCTCCCCAAGCTAACAAAGAAAAATAAAGGCAGGGAAGGATTAGAAAGTCTAACAACCTTTGTTTGAATCCCAATGACAACCACTCGCCCTAATTTTTGCATCGTTGGTACAGGAACTGGAAAGTGAGGGAAATATCCCTAATGGGGCCTCTGGCAGAAATAAAAACCAGGAATAATTTCAACTCTTTTTCACAATATCCAAAACCAAAAATTATGTCTGGAGTTAGTCTTTTAAGTTGAATTTTATGTAATTTTTTGAATGTTTGCAGGTTTTATAAACCTTAAAATCTATTTTACATGTATATTCCATTATCTGTATAAAATATTGAATTTATTTAGAAACAAAACTTTAAAATGTTTTAGTTCACCTTTACAAAAAAGACGGTCTATGCAGCTAAGAGGTCTTTGTGCATAAAAACAAACTGTACAGCTATGACTAAAGTTGAATAATGCCCTTGCTATAGGTGTAGGACATTTGTTTACCTCCCGAAGCCAGACTAGAACACTCCCAGGACATTGCTAAATGAGGCATGGTCATTGGTGCTCACCTGCACCATGACAGGAGTGAGCTTTTTCTCCGATTCAAACCCCCTCACATGCGCTCTCTCTAACCCCTCCCCCCCCTATTGGAGTGCCTCGGAGCTCAGCGTCTGAGAACTCACTCCTGTGAAGGAGAAAGGGAGCAGTAATGACTAGGCCTCACTTAGAAACATCCTAGGAGAATTCAGTCAGACTTCAGGAGGTACGTAAATGGCCTAAACCTATAGCAAGGGCATTACTCAACTTTAGTCAGATCTGCCCAATTCGTTTTTATCTACAGCTGCCCCTTATCTGCATAGGCAGTTTTTAGGTAAAGGTAAACTAACCCTTTAAAGCAGGGTGCTTCCATATTTTATTAGGATATGAAAAATGCTATTTTTTTTATCCCGCCAACTGCCATTTTCGAGCCATACATTTTTATTCATCCACATGAGCTAGATGAGATGAGCTGTGTTTTCAATAGTTTACAGAAAATACTAGGCTTTTTAATTTGGGCCTTTATGCACTTCAGCCTCAGAAGGATTTACCCCCTCCAATGACAAAGGCCATTTTTGAGATACAGCACTGTGTCGCTTTAACTGACAATTGCGCGGTCGTGCAAACAAAATAAAAATTCCTTTTCCCCCCCACAAATAGAGCTTTCTTTGGGCGGTATTTGCTCACCTCTGCGGTTTTTATATTTTGCGCCTCAAAAAAATAAAAAAAAGAGCAACAATTTTGAAAAAAAAAAATATTTTTTACTTTTTGCTATAATAAATATCAGTTTAGATCAATATGTATTCTTCTACATATTTTTGGTATATATAAAAAAGTTATAGCATCTACAAAATATGAAAGATTTATGGCATTTTTATTATTATTTTTTTTTACTAGTAATGCGACACTGCGGCAGAAAGAACTGACACTTTTTTGGGACCAGTGACATTCACACAGCGATCAGTGCTATAAAAATGTATCGATTACTGTATAAAGTACACTGGCGGGAAAGGGGTTAATGTAGAGCTGCACGATTCTGGCCAAAATGAGAATCACGATTTTTTTGCTTAGGATGAAGATCACGATTCTCTCACGATTCTCTCGGCGTAAAATCTTTTACATTTATACAAAAATAAAAATAAATGGGCTAACTTTACTGGCTAGTTTTTTTTTTTTTTTTATTCATTACAGTAATTTTTTTTTTTAAAAGTGCATTTAAAAAGACTGCTAAGCAAATGCAGTGCAACATAAAATATTGCAACAACCGCCATTTTATTATCTAGGGTCTTTACTAAAAAGTTATATAATCTTTGGGGGTTCCAATTAATTTTCTAGCAAAAAAATGATTTTAACTTGAAAGAGCTGTCAGAAAAAGGTTTGGTATTTAAGTGGTTAAAAATTCCTAATTTACATACAGAAGAAGTTTATTCCTTTGAAGAGATACAATGTTTTCAAAACTTGGCAGACTGCCCAGACCTGGCAGATTGCCCAGACTTTGACTTGGCTGAGAGCAGACAGGAAATTCTTTGCATACCAAAGTGCAGGAGAGACAATTCTTTTCATGTGAAAGATCGTGAAACTCTGTATCAAGAATTGCAACAGGAAAAAGATTGCGATAACGATTCTTGACGATTAATCGTGCAGCTCTAGGTTAATGCTAGGGGGCGATCAAGAGGTTAAGTGTGTCCTAGGGAGGGGTTCCTAACTGTGGGGGCGAGTGGACTGACTGGGAGAAGAGATTGCTGTTCCTGATCACTAGGAATGCAATCTCTCTGTCCTGACAGAACAGGAATCTGCTTGTTTACATTGACAGTTCCCCATTCTGTCGCTTTGTGGATCGATCACCGGTGGCCGGCGGACATTGCGGCCTTCGGCCACGCGCATTGCGGCCTTCGGCCACGCGCATTGCCGTGGGCACTATATCTATTACATGAAGTGATGTACCGGTAGGACGATTCGTGCAATAGAGCCGACCTGCCACAGTATAATCGGCAGCAGCTGGTTGGCAAGTGGTTAACATATTAGGACACTCTGCTAGATTTTACAATAAGCTGATCTCTCTTGAAAGAGAGCGAATGAGAATGTGTGGCTCTTAATCACAGAGCTTAAAGTGGTTGGAAAATCTAGTTACACCACTTTTACCTACAGGTAAGCCTATAATAAGGCTTACCTGTAGGTACTCTAAATATCTCCTAAACCTGCACGGTTTAGGCGAGATTTACCATATAAGCTTGCGCCAACGTTATCGGCACATGCAAACTGAAGAAAGAGCAGGACTGCGCCATTTCTAAATGGCCCACTCCGTGACCAGTGGGTTCCTGCACATGGGAGTAAAGTGACGCCACTCTGGCCAGTCACAGAACCGGAGTCCATGGCCCCGGAAGGAAGAGAGGTGAAGATGGATGAGGCCACCAGCGGGGACATTGTGGGCTTCGTTTGCAGGAAAGTGGCACATAATGGGCTAGTATGCAATGCCATATTTATGGGGGGGGGCTTTATTTTCACCTGTTTATCAGGCCAATAAAACACTGTCTTAGCACGTCTCCTATCTGTGGCGGATCAATGGCGACCCTTGGAAAGAAGCACTATATGGAGAGGGCAGTGTTAGATGGACTAGCAGATTTAGATGGACTTTACAAAATAACAAATTAAAAGCTTAACTTCAGCTAGCAACTTTTAAGCAGTTTCAGAGACAGTTTTTTTTTCTTTTTCTATTGGGTTAAAGGTTTTATAAAAAATAAATAAGAACTGACCATTGTAAACACTATTAATTACTACATCGTTTTTTCAACCCTCTACCTTCCACTTTTGCTGCACATCTTGGTTTGTTAAAGAAAGTTGAAAAATAACAGCAAGATTAAGGACCCAGAAAAACAAGGACTGCTTTTTTAATGACAGATTGCATCATATGTGTCATTTGTGATTTTGCCTTTAGTACCACTTTAGACTACTTTTCTGCTGCAGGTAACTCTAATAACACAAGCCGAAAATACAGAAAATGACATGGCAAATTAAAGAAAAGCATGGCAGGCAGGTTTGCACACATCAGTGTAGCGGTTAGGTACCTTTTTCCGTGGTCGTAGTTTTTCCCTCCAGTCTTTTAGCTCTTGGACGTGCTCTTCATCTAATTCTTTCAGCTTTTGTGTTTCATGTTCTATTAATAGGTGGCATTTTTCATTCTAAATTGTGAAATTAAATGGCAGTAGTTTAATAGAATATAACAGGCAGCATGATAAAACATTGCTAAACTAAGAATACCAAAAGTGATAGTCAAGCTACAAAAATATACACCATACACAGTAATAAGAGTATGCTTTAAATAATAGTTGTAAATAAAAATTTACCCAAACCATTATATTTCCTAGATAAATCTTCACATGTAAACCAATTTTTTTTATATAATTCTCATTATTTGCATAAAATATTTATTTTACAAATAAGCATTTAACACAAGTTGCCTTTATAACATATAGGATGCAAAGTACTCTAGCATTTTTTTTTCCCAACTGCTCCTAACCCGAAAAAAATTATTTCGAGCCCTGAGCACATGTAAAAAGCATACAAAATCAATATAAAAAGTTCCTTTAATGACTGGACTACAGTCGTTTTAATACCAAAAACATCAGTTAGCTCTGTTTTTCTTCAGCATCCATGAAATATTTTTGTTAGGTAATCTACAGTGCTAATGAAATGGATCTTATAGTAAACGGCCAAATAGCAGCTAAAGGTTTGATTATGGGTAAATGTCAGCTGTGCAAACTCACCAGTGTGAAGAGGACTTACAAAGGTGGTTTACAGCAAGAAGAGTGAACGGTGAGCAACATTTAGTGGAAGTCTAAAGGAAAAGGCACAAGGCCAGGGAGTGACATAAGGTCTCCATAATTGTACATCACCTTCCCTATGCTGAGCTGCCCACACAGCACAGTGGGAATGGCTGAATCGCAAGTAGGTTAATCAGGACCTTAGCCGGCAGAACTTTATACACTTTAAATGGGTTTTGCAGTCCTATGCAAGTCAATGGGACAGCAAAACCCACTTGCAGCAGGTCAAATGCACTTGCCAAAGTCAATGAATTATGAATGATCCCAGAAGTATCCTAAATGGATGTCAAACATTGTGTGGATACTTTTTAATTTGTATCAGTGTGTTTTAGGCAGGATAAAAAATAAATAAAAAATGCACACTATTGTTCTGGGCTGTACTACAGGTACATTCCTACAATACACATATGTGACATCACTGCGATCATCAGGAGCTGGAGAATTTATTTTGGGTTGTTCTTTGGTGGTAGGTTATGGTAGTAGTAAGACATACAGTGCCTTGGAAAAGTATTCACACCCCTTGAAATCTTCCACATTTTGTCATGTTACAACCAAAAACGTAAATATATTTTATTGGTATTTTATGTAATAGACCAACATAAGTGGCACATACTAACACATGGGCCATTCTAACACATGAATATGCTTTGATCAAAACTATTCCATTGTAGCTCCGGCTGTAATTTTAGGATCGTTGTCCTGCTGGAGGGTGAACAGCCACACAAGTCCTTAGGTATTTAAAGCCACAATATAATTGTCACTCCATCTGGTTGGATACTCTACCTAGATCCGTGACAACACTCATGTCTATTGGGCCAACAAACTAATACAGACTTCTCCAGTAAACCAATCTTGTAAAAAATAATGGTTAGCTGTATGTAATATTTTTTGTCATTTGCTACCGTTTCCTCCAAAACAAAGCCAGTGCCTACACAAATTATACACGCTCTGTGAATACAATAAGTGTGCTTACGGAAAAAGTTTTCAAGTGAAAGACATTTCATAGTGTTATCAAGCCTGCACATAAGCTCCATTTGGAAAGACATCCAAGTGTGTGCGCAGTGCCCATGGCCCTTCATACCCAGAAAGGCCAAGTGAGGAAAGCCTAAGGTATACCTCCACCTTTAACTTTGTTTTTCACCTACTTAGCTGGTAATACATCTTCCTATCCCCCGATCTATATCATTCATTTATAAGGATATACCATTGTGTGCCCTGCTGTTGCTTCCATTAATCATCAGGCAAGACAGACACCTATATTTCATTACATAGTTCTAACCTGTAGCTGCTGCAGCTCTCGGATGTTGGCATCACACTGAAGCTGTAAATCTCGCATTTGGTTTTCATGTTTCTGGTGCTGAGCCAATCTCTCGTTCTTTTGTCGCTTGTCTTCTTGGACGGCAAACTAGAAATAATATTAGGATTAACATTAAAATTGGCTAAATTAACAATTTATTTAATGAACTTAATTTTTATGTATAACTAGTAATATTATTAAATAATAGTTATTGCTTTCATTACTGAAGACTCAGAAAGATAAAAATAAATAAGCAGATAGGTGGTTTAGGTTAGGCCTTGCAAACCAGGGTCAACGTCCTCAAATTCCTTCAGGGACCCCATCAGCATTGTGTTTGTAGGTTTTCTCTGTGTGCATCCCCTCTGGGTGATCCTGTTTATTCCAGATCTTAACTGGTAGATTAATTAGATTCTCCCCAAACTGCCCCTAATTTGTGTGACTTTTACAACATGAATTTCTACATAAAGTACAAGTGGGAAAAAAATCTTTGCAATCTACCCGGCAGGCTCCAGTGCCAAGACTCAGGGCTGAAGGACCATGTGGTGCATGCACATTACTTCCCAACCTTCACTTTACTCCATGGAAGTGGAAAAAACATCTCAATCTCCTCACAGCGTGATTTTCGAACAAACTGGAAAAATCTTCTTGTGCAATAATGAGCACTTCTGAAGGGTAAGTCAGATGCTTTGCAGTTGCAGTACAAGTACAGTAAAATTTCGTATTGTGAGTAACGCGGTTTACGAGTGTTTTCGCAATACAAGCCTTTTTTTTTAATCCTGACTCGGTTTGCGAGTGTCGTTTTGCAAGATGAGCAGGATTCAAACATCTGGGGTGTGCAGTACCGCGGGTGGCCAGAGGTGCCAAAGACACTCCGTTACCAAATGGTCTCCGAGCCCCCCCGGCCACATGCGGTACTGCATACACTAGCACAAATTATCTGAGTTTCTATTGATTCCTATGGGGAACCTCGCTTTGATATACGAGTGCTTTGAATTACAAGCATTCTTCTGGAACAGATAATGTTGTAATCCAAGGTACTACTGTATCAATATACTCAACAAAATTAAAATGGTCCCCAATAGAGACTCTTGAATTCAACAAACAAACAATGTGTAAACAGTTTTACCTGTTTAATCTTCTCCCTGTCCTGCTCTGGAGAGCCAGATGAATTAATCCTCAGACTCTTCTTAAACATAGCCATACGAGTCTTGGCATCACTTCGCTGATTTTTTGGCAGCCGTGCCCTCTCCTGCGCTTGCTTGTTTTTTAGTTCTTCTATTAGTCGCTGGTTATACCTTTGCATTTGCTCCATTTCCTGCAGATGTCAACATAATTAGTAGAATATGATCCTAGATAACCACCTAACTAGAACAGAAGGATACAAACAGATTCAAAAGTCACCCAAAAATAATACCATCTAAGAACATATGTTGTTTTGGACTTTAACCCCCTTCACGCTGACTGTACACTAATATGCGGCCTCGCTAGACTGGACTTTTTCCCATGGGGACAGATTTGCTTATCTCCCTTTGTGCTGGGAGCGTGCCCGGTCACCTGAATGCTATGATAGCCTCTGATTGGCTATTACAGTAATCAGTCACTGTGATGCCCGCCCCCGTGTTTTCTGTCTCTGTGAATGAACGAGATAGATACATTGCATCTTTCTCTGTCCTTGCAGATAGATATTAGATTATATATATATATATATATATATATAAAATCTAAAAATATATAAATAAAGAATATACCTAGATCAAGGTTTAATCTAGGTCAGCCCCAGGATTAGTGTTTGGGTCAAAGTCAAGGTCAGTATTTTTTGGACATGATTTTTTTTCCTTCTTAATTTGTTTCAGTGTGTTTTAGGCAGGATAAAAAATAAATAAAAAATGCACACTATTTTTCTGGGCTGTACTACGGGTACATACCTACAATACACATATGTGACATCACTGCGATCATCAGGAGCTGGAGAATTTATTTTGGGTTGTTCTTTGGTGGTAGGTTATGGTAGTAGTAAGACATACTTCCACATTTTGTCATGTTACAACCAAAAACGAAAATATATTTTATTGGTATTTTATGTAATAGACCAACATAAGTGGCACATACTAACACATGGGCCATTCTAACACATGAATATGCTTTGATCAAAACCATTCCATTGTAGCTCCGGCTGTAATTTTAGGATCGTTGTCCTGCTGGAGGGTGAACAGCCGCCCAGTCCCAGGTCTTCTGCAGACTCTAACAGGTTTTCTTGAAAGATTGCCCTGTATTTGGCTCCATCAATCTTCCCATCAACTCTGACCAGCATTCCCTAACCCTACTGAAGAAAAGTGTCCCCACAATACGATTCTGCCACCACCATGTTTCACGGTGAGGATGGTGTGTTCAGGGTGATGTGCAGTGTTAGTTTTCTGCCACACATAGCATTTTGCTTTAAGGCCATAAAGTTTTACCTGAGCACCTTCTTCCAAATGTTTGCAATTTCCCCCACGTCTTCTCACAAACTGCAAACTAATCTTTCTTTCAACAATGCCACTCTTCCATAAAGGCCAGATTTGTGGAGTGCACGTCTTATAGTTTTATAGTTGTCCTGTGGACAGATTCTCCTACCTGAGCTGTGGATCTCTGCAGCTCCTCCAGAGTTACCATGGACCTCTTGGCTGCTTCTCTGATTATTGCTCTCCCCGTTCAGCCTGTCGGTTTAGGTGGATGGCTATGTCTTGGTAGGTTTGCAGTTGTGCTATACTGTTAAACAGTGCTCTGTGAGATTTATAATCCAACACCAAATGCAATCCAGTGCGTTTTTGTTCAGCATCAAAAACGCATGGAAAGTAGGTTATATTGTTTCCAATGGCATAGTTCACACCAGTGCAGTCAGTTCCAGAACATGCCGTTTTTATCTGCACTGGACTGTACTGGAATGCATCAAAAATGCACTGGACCCTAATATAGTGGGGGGGGGGGGACGACGACAAGAAAAACAAACAAACAGGGGAAAAAAAATCACCTGGAATGTGATACATGTGTTACAAGCAGTGTAATCAGTGAAAACACTTTTCTTAGTGGAAGAGGAGGAAGTAGGAAGTGTGTCGCTGTTGGATCATCTGTTTTCTGCCTAAAGAGCTGACAGGAAGAGGACCGCGCATCTTTGAAGTTAAGATTTCTCGTGGATACAGCTGCCTTCATTGAACCATCCTTCCTTCAGGTAAGTGATGTGACCAAAGCTGTAAACCTACACTTTAAAACATTTCTATTTCTTCAATGAGCTGCAAGCAGTAAAGAACCTATCATCTTGAGCTTGGCAGGGATAAAGGTTACAATATTACATTAATTGTCAGTACCCTTTGTCAGCTCACCCATTTCTGAAAACAAAAAAAACCTTTATCTGATAATAACATTAAAATGTTAAAAGTGAAACCAAGGTTCGTCAACCCATACATTTTAAGTATGCATGACTTGATACATACTGGGAATGTAGTGCAGCAAATGTTCAATTAGACCTCATGCACACGGCCTATGAAATTATGCCCCAAATATGCTGGGGGGTGGGGGGTTTCTGTCAGAATTTGGCAGAAAACAATGACTCTTATGTTGCATATGGTACTGAGCATAAATTCTGTATTCTGGCCATTGGAATACATTTCAATACATTCTTGCATGCATCCTCTCTAAATACTGCTTTGGTGCATTTTTTATGCCTCTAAACATCGTTCTAAATACTGGTCTAAATGCCCACTGTGCATGGCCATATAGGCTAACACAGAACCGCGTTTAGAGGCATTTAAAAAAAAAAAAAAAAAAACATGCCAGATGTCTATCCACAGCTGCATTTTTTCTGGCCTTTTGCATAAGGCCTTAATCAGGTCACAGATGATTGGTAGCAAGTCATCTGCCCATCGACAGGTGCACAAAAATCTTCTCTCCTACCTGGCCAACATTTGTATGAAACAGTCAGCAGTTCTAAAGCGGCCATAGATTTGAACCATGTATGGGCACGGATTTTTCATGCGATTATTGACAGAGGCTATAGCCACTAGTAATAACTGTATGTTCTCTTTGAATTTGATTGGTTGCTAATTGGTCGGTAAGTTTGAGCTTGGATATTCTATGTTGTTTTTGTATGTATACCAGCCTTTTTCCAGTGCTCCTTACTGTATAGACCAGTCATAGATAGGGGCAGTGACATTTGTTTTTTGTATGTTCTCCTTGCCGGGGGGGCTCATTTGCCCCACTCCCCCCAGAAGAAAACAATAGCTACGCGGGAAGGAACACAGACTTGGTTGAAGGAAATCCTGCCAGCTTAGGGTTTCCTAACTTGGGGAAATGTATATGTGATACGAGTTCTTTTGAGATTTTTACAAAGCCTGTTATCATTCGTCAGTCTAATTAATCGCTCCAGGGCTTCACAGCCTCCCAATCGTTCTGAGCCATCATGTTTTTCATGGCCACCATTTAATCATTCACTAAGTATTTGCCATGACACCGATGGTGGCTGCACTAAATTTATTTGAGAGCCGCATGTTGCAGTAGACAACCACTGATCCAAACTATTTAGCAATACGTAGTATCTAGGGCTGCCATGAACGATGATTTTCATAAATTGATTAGTTGGCCGATTATTGTTTCGATTAATCGCATTATAGCCTTAAAAAAAAAATTAAAACAATTTTTGGGCAGATTACAAAACACAAATTGGTGCAAAAACACTTTCCATGCTTTTCTGCAGCTTCTCCATTAAAGTATATTGAACCAAAAAAATCAAAATAGCACCGTTTTGCGTTAATGTCCTTGCCCTTTCCAAATACGCAGCAGCTGAAAAAAAATCATGGATGTGAACGTGTGCCATAGGAAAACATGTAAATGAACTGTAGTGTGTTTCTGCAAAAAGGTGTGAACCCAGGCCTGAGATGTTTAGTAACATAATGGGGGTTAAAAAAACAAAAATAAGTACAAAAAGAGCAAATAATCCCTACTGTAAGGGTGTCATTTTTTTAAGGTGGGACAGTGAAAGTAATATTTACAGGAGCGATTTGCTTTTTTGTACTATAAAGGGCTAAGTTTATTTTTTTTAACCCCATTATGTTACTGGCCGATTGATCGATTATGAAAATTGTAATCGATTAATTTCATAATTGATTAGTTGTCGATTAATCGATTAGTTGTTTCGGCTCTAGTAGTATCCTGTCACATTTCATTATGAAAGCTATTATGAAAGCTATAGGTGTCCTCAGAAGTTAGCAAACACCCACAGCCCACCAACTGTTTGTTGGAAGTGTGTGTGCGTGTGTGGGGGGGGGCGGAGTCTAATAGTTAGGGCATAATTACATTTGGTCACTATTGTCTTAACCACTTGCCGACCAGCCGCCGTCGCTCTACGGCGGCAGGTCGGCTCTCCTGGGCGAGAGCCCGTCATTCTACTTCGGTTTTCGACGGCCACTAGGGGGCGCGTGCGCGCCGCCGGCGGCCCACGCACGCGCCCCCCGTTCGCCCCCGAGTCCCGCGCGCGTGCCCGGCGGGTACGATCGCCGCCGGGCACCTGCGATTGCTCGTTACAGAGCGGGGAACGAGAGCTATGTGTGTAAACACATAGCTCTTGTTCCTGTCAGCGGGGGAAACACTGATTTTCTGTTCATACAATGTATGAACAGAAGATCAGTGATTTCCCCTAGTGATTCCAACCCACCATACAGTTAGAACACACCCAGGAACACACTTTACCCCTTCCCTGCCCCCTAGTGTTAACCCCTTCACTGTCAATGGCATTTTTATAGTAATACAATGCATTTTTATAGCATTGATCGCTAAAAAAATGCCAATGGTCCCAAAAATGTGTGAAAAGTGTCCGAAGTGTCCGCCATAAGGTCGCAGTACTGAAAAAAAACGCTGATCGCCGTCATTACTAGTAAAAAACATAAAAATAATAAAAATGCCATAAAACTACCCCCTATTTTGTAAACGCTATAACTTTTGCGCAAACCAATCAATAAATGCTAATTGCGATTTTTTTTTACGAAAAATATGATGAAGAATACGTATCGGCCTAAACTGAGGAAAAAACGTTTTTTTATATATTTTTGGGGATATTTATTATAGATACAACATAAAAATAGTGCAGCGCAAACAATAAATACAAGATATACAATACAGTGTCTCTAATGGTGCTTCTCATGCACCATTAATCAAGGACCTGTATAAACAGGAACAAAGTAAAGAGTGATATATTACACCAAATAATAAATCTTGTGTACATAAGTGCATAAATATCTTAACGAATGTCCATATAATAATATGTGCAATAGATCCAATTTTTCAATTGGTCTAATAAAATCCACCAGAGTGCAAACGTGATGAGAATTGATCCAATAATTCAATTGATCTGATTAAAATCCACCAGAGTGCAAACGTGATGAGAAGGTAAAAAGTGATCCCGCCACCAAATGGGTATTCTACTATTACCTCAAAAATAGACCACTGTTTCACCAGATGGTCATACTGCGCATAAGAATCCAACAGGAAGACCAGGGGAGAGATGTTATGTAGAGTCCTCACATGTCAGTCATGATATGTATCAAAACGAAAAATAAGAGAAAACAAACATCTAAGAGCTTCCATAAAAACCAGGGATTTATTGCAGCATATAGCATACAGCTTACTCACATTTGGTGAGAAAATAAAAGGCATCAAGATAAACCATAGGACCGGACAGAAGGATCACATCAGGAAGAGGTTCAGACCATAAACGAGCGACTGTAAGGGTGATTCCTGTCCCCGGACGCGTTGCGAAAAAATTACTTCTTCAGCAGGGCAGCAGAAGAAGTAATTTTTACGCAACGCGTCCGGGGACAGGAATCACCCTTACAGTCACTCGTTTATGGTCTGAACCTCTTCCTGATGTGATCCTTCTGTCCGGTCCTATGGTTTATCTTGATGCCTTTTATTTTCTCACCAAATGTGAGTAAGCTGTATGCTATATGCTGCAATAAATCCCTGGTTTTTATGGAAGCTCTTAGATGTTTGTTTTCTCTTATTTTTCGTTTTGATACATATCATGACTGACATGTGAGGACTCTACATAACATCTCTCCCCTGGGCTTCCTGTTGGATTCTTATGCGCAGTATGACCATCTGGTGAAACAGTGGTCTATTTTTGAGGTAATAGTAGAATACCCATTTGGTGGCGGGATCACTTTTTACCTTCTCATCACGTTTGCACTCTGGTGGATTTTAATCAGATCAATTGAATTATTGGATCAATTCTCATCACGTTTGCACTCTGGTGGATTTTATTAGACCAATTGAAAAATTGGATCTATTGCACATATTATATGGACATTCGTTAAGATATTTATGCACTTATGTACACAAGATTTATTATTTGGTGTAATATATCACTCTTTACTTTGTTCCTGTTTATACAGGTCCTTGATTAATGGTGCATGAGAAGCACCATTAGAGACACTGTATTGTATATCTTGTATTTATTGTTTGCGCTGCACTATTTTTATGTTGTATCTATTTTGGGAATTTTGTGAAAGTTTCTTTGTGTCCAGCTAGCATTCACAGAAAATGTAACCTTGGAGTTATTTTCATCAATATTTTTTTGTATTTATATTGTAGTATATTTAGTCTTCAAGTTTTCCTCAATATTTTGCGCTGATTGCACCCTCTCCCCATTTCGATATTTATTATAGAAAAAAGTAAAAAATATTGAATTTTTTTCAAAATAGTCGCTCTATTTTTGTTTATAGCGCAAAAAATAAAAAGCGCAGAGATGATCAAATACCACCAAAAAAAAGCTCTATTTGTGGGAAAAAAAGGACGCCAATTTTGTTTAGGAGCCACGTCGCACGACTGCGCAATTGTCAGTTAAAGCGACGCAGTGCCGAATCACAAAAAGTGCTCTGGTCTTTGGACAGCAATATGATCCGGGGCTAAAGTGGTTAACTGCCAAGTAACAGGGTTGTCCGTTTACTGGTATCACTGAAGCTACATGGTAATAGAATTGTAGAATTTGAGTTTAATAAATGTGCTATACCTTCTCATGTCTTTTCAGTAGCTGGTGTCTCTGCATGAAATACTGATCCTTTAGCTGCTGTTTCAGCAGCTGGTGCTTTTCTTGCAGGTGACGTTCTTCAAGCTCCCAAATTGCGGCTTCCCGTGCTGTAAAAAATTATAATATTTTTAACATTCAGGGCAAAATGACAGGTCAGGAATGGTGTACATTATTCTCAGGCAGTAGGGCATATTTTATATTTCTGTAGGATAGGTACCTCTCAGGAGCTGCTGTTTATGATTTAAGCACTCTCGCTCTATGTTGGCCAGCTCCATCTTCTGCTGGTGAATAATCTTCTTCAGGGATCCATCCAACTCTTGCTGCTGCTTCATGACAAACTCTTGTTCCTATCAAGGCATTTTTTTTTAAAGTTAGTTCCAGAACGGTTTTAGAGAGAGATGCAAGGTTATCGATTAGGGGTTTTCTACAGTAATTTGGATTTTAACCAATACACTTAGCACATGTGCGATACACACATCTATAAAACTACTTTGCAGATCAAACTACTGCTTATGTCACAGCAACAGTTATTATTCACAATCAGTATAAATTTGAAACACAACAAACTCAGACAAACAAATTTGGTAATTGGTGAGTATGTCTATATTATGTTGATCTTTGAAGATATTTAAAGTATTTTAGTGTCCCCATTGACTACATTACATGCTCCAGTAGCCAACGCAAGAAAGATGGCACAATTCCAAAGATATCCACACTTCATACATCAAGGTAATCATCTACAGGGTCATTGAGTAAAGGGTCCCGACTTCAGTGAGGGAAAAAAGTATTTGATCCACTGCTGATTTTGTACGTTTGCCCACTGACAAAGATATAAACCTATCTATAAAATTATAGACTGATAAAGCAGTTGGAGACCAACAACCAAAAAATACAGAAAGCCACATTTCAAAATAGTTATAAATTGATTTGCATTTTAATGAGTGAAATAAGTATTTCATCCCCTATCAAAACAGCAAGATTTCTTGCTCCCAGGTGTCTCCTATACAGGTAATGAGCTGAGATTAGGAGCACTCTCTTAAAGGGAGCACTTCCAATCTCAGCTTGTTACCGGTACAAAAGACGCCTATCCACAGAAGCAATCAATCAGATTCAAATCTCTCCACCATGGCCAAGACCAAAGAGCTGTCCAAAGATGTTGGGGACAAGATTGCAAACCTATACATTTGTTTTATGCCAGAAAATACCTTATATAGCCCACTTCCTGTTTCTTGTCTGGTAAAAATCATGCGCAGTGCTCTCTTTCTCTTGTGAGCGTTTGCCAGGAAGGGAGGGGTGATGAGTCATAAGAGGGCCAATGAAAGCTGCAGGACTGGAGGTGTGCTTCTGTGTAAATCCAGGAAGTGAACAGGCAGCAGCTTCAGCTGACCACAGTTAAAATGGTTGCAGCCAGACTTGGGAGATTTCTGCAGCATATTTGGCAAGTACAGAATCTCACTATATATAAAATAATATGCAAAAGTGGTTGGAGGAAAGCTTCAGAATGCCAAAGATGTTTTTATTACAGATTATGTGAGAAGACTGCAGTTCCTCTTTAATGACTTGGAGAGGATCTGCAAAGAGGAGTGGGACAAAATCCCTCCTGAGATGTGTGCAAACCTGTGCGACAACCACAAGAAACGTCTGATTACCAACAAGGGTTTTGCCACAAAGTACTAAATCATGTTTTGCGAAGGAGTCCAATACTTATTTCACTCATTAAAATGCAAATCAATTTATAATTTTTATTGAAATGCTTTTTTCTAGAAATGTTTTTGTTATTCTGTCTCTAACTGTTAAAATAAACCTACCATTAAAACTATAAACTGATCAGGTCTTTGTCAGTGGGCAAACATACAAATTCAGCAGGGGATGAAATATTTTTTTCCCTCACTGTACATACTTAAAGAACAGTGATTTTCTGCTGTTGTCATGACCATAGTCCATATTAAAGCGGACACTCGCTGCGATATAGAATTGCAGCTCAAAGTTACGTTTTCAGCCTATCAAATGTCAATGGGGATAGTGGGACAAACAGCTATTTGAATTTAAAGTCTCTAAAATACCTCTAGTTTGAACACTGGCCAGGAATAGAAGTTCTGAATTTATCAGTTCAAGCGCTGTAGTGTTCTATTTAAAAATCGGAGTAATTTCAAGAATTTCGAGAAAAGGTAAAATTGGATTCCCTACAATAACAACCAAGCAGGAGTACAATCTTGTCTGCAGTACTAATGCCACAGATTGAACCAGGCTTTTTGTCATTGATAGCAGTTCCACTTCATCTTACTCTGGATTTATGCGAAACCAATTGCAAGCATTCATGAGAAAATGGAACACATCTCTCAGTGACTAAGCTTAGATCACCTCATTAATATCTTACAAAGAGTTAAGTTCTTTTTCAAGGAAGAATGAGTTATTTTAAAAACAAACAGAAAAGCACAGCAAACGCACAGCATTACTTTTTTTTATAATATAAAGAAAAGTGTACTGTATAAATTAATGCAAAGGAAGCCAACAATAGCATTGACTTTACCAGCATGACGTCTTTTCAGCAGAAATGTCAGACCAGAATAATTATAAACTAAGAACCAAGCCAGTTGTTTTCAAAAAGACCCACCCCACGCATTGCACTCCATAGCATGACAATATTTAGTTTGTGCTTTACAGCACCAGTAGGAATAATGTAGCCAAGCAGATTTTCTTATAGCTCCTACTCAAGACTAAAAATACGAACCATATTAAAACCCTTTAATGCCTAAGCCTATTTCTGACATTTGGTGTTTACAAGTTAAAATCCGTATTTTTTGCTAGAAAATTACTTAGAACCCCCAAATATTATATACATTTTTTTTAGCAGAGAATCTAGAGAATAAAATGGTGATTGTTGCAATATTTTATGTCACACGGTATTTGTGCACTTGTGGAATAGCGAAAAACTACAGTACAACTTTTTTTTACGGTTACCAGGTTAGAGTTACAGAGGAGGTCTAGTGCTAGAATTATTGCTCTCGCTCTGACAACTGCGGCGATATTTCACATGTGTGATTTGAACACAGTTTTCATATGCGGGCGCAACTTCCGTATGCGTTTACTTTTTTTGCGCACGCTCGCAGGGAGGCTTTAAACATTTGTTTTTCTTATTTTTTTTTATAATATTAAATTGTGTTTTTTTTATTTTTTTTACATTTTGATCACTTTTATTGCTGTCACAAGGAATTTAAACATCCCTTGTGACAGTAATAGGTGGTGACAGGTACTCTTTATGGAGGGATCGGGGGTCTAAAAGACCCCCAATCCCTCCTTTGCACTTCAAAGTATTCAGAGCGCCGAAAACGGCGATTCTGAATACTGTGTACTTTTTTAAATCCGGTGCCATTGGCAGCCGAGAAACCCGGAAGTGACGTCATTTCCGTGTTTCCATTGCGGAGACTGAATCAAAGCCGTTTGCGCCTGGACACCGTCGGTGCTGGATCAACGATCGGGTCTCCCGATGGGACGGTCAGAGCGGCGAGAGGTGGCGGGAGGGGGGGGGGGGGGGTCGATGTCCCCTCCTGCTCCTTCGGTATAACAACCGAGCGGCTTTTAGCCACATCGGTTGTTATGCCGGATAGCCAATCGCCGGCTCTAAACAACGGTTCCTGGATAATGCCTGCAGCTGCAGGCATCATCCCGGGATAACCCCCGAAAGCCGAGGACGCATATATGCGTTTGCTCGGCGTGAAAGGGTTAAAGTGCACCTGTAGTCGACACAAAACATTAAAAGCTTTGAATGAAGAGGAAATATTTTTTTTTGTTTTGTTTTTTAGACGAGACCTTCCCGTCTAGTTTATATTTCAACACATGCTCAAAATGTAGACATGGCACTACAGATCCACATGCTCAAAATGTAGACATGGCACTACAGATTAAACCACTTTTTAAAAAACAAAAAGTGATTTAATTCAATATACGATTATATTAAAAATTAGGTGGTATTGCGTTATTTTTTTTTTTTATTATTATATTTGATTAGCACCATCTTACCAAAGTTCCTGATGAACCACAATGGAGCAGGTTTCTATTTTTCTAGCAGTAATATTTATATATATATATATATATATATATATATATATATATATATAAATAAATATAAGTAAATAAAAACCCCATCAAAAGTGTGCATATTTGTCACACTTAAATGACTTAAATTATCAAACAAATGTTATTATTACACAAAGATAACCAGAGTAAATACAAAATGCAGACAAAAATGCGCCACTTTACAGGCATAGTATAGACACCCCCAGGTACAAAATTTAAAGGCATATTTCACTTTTGTTTCACTTTAACCACTTGCTTACTGGGCACATATACCCCCTTCCTGCCCAGGTGAAAATTTCAGCTTTCGGCACTGCGTTGCTTTAACTGACAGATGAAGGCATGAGCCGTAACGCGTAGGGATACAGGGATACAGACGTACACCTGGAAGTGACGTGAGATATTAGGCAGATGCCGCCTTGTTTTATTTGATGCCTGATTTTAATTTACTGATGCAAGGAGATTAATTTGTTTCAATAAATTTGCACTTTATTACATACTATACCATTGGAGGCCTATCTCTCTTTATGTTTCCCGGAGTATTATAGCTAAGGGGAATATTGCAGGACCTAAGGAAGATTGACACGTTCCTGGTAATATCAACTATCGGTGGATTTATCCAGAGGATTTGTTTGAATGCACCTATTTGTCTATAGTGAGGTGAGGGGCCTGTGAGGCTGTTTTTTCTGGAGTGGCACGGGCAATTTGACCCACTATCACGGCATTGTTTTATGCTACCAAGGTGAGGCTGACTACACGGAGGAGCACTTGCACTTTACTGTGAGCTACACAGCTACGTTTAAGCATCTTGGTGCACTGCACTTTTTGCACTTTATGGACTTCTGACACATATGGACTTTTATATTTAATTTATTCTCTCACCTATTGCATATTTATCACATATATGTTTTATATTGATTGATGTGTGTTTTTTTGCGCCAAGTCTTTCACATCTCTGTGGAGCAATTTTGGCCCACTCTTCTTTGCAGAATTGTTTTAATTCAGCCACATTGGAGGGGTTTCCAGCATGAATGACCTGTGTAAGGCATCTCAATTGGATTTAAGTCCAGGCTTTGACTAGGCCTCTTCAAAACCTAAATTTTGCTTTGTTTGAACCATTTGGAGGTGGACTTCCTGTTGTGTTTTGGATCATTGTCCTGCTGCATAACCCAAGTGTACTTTATCTTGAGGTCACAAACTGATGGCCAGACATTCTCCTTTAGGATTTTCTGGTAGAGCTCAGAATTCATGGTTCCATCAATTTTGGTAAGTTGTCTAGATCCTGAAGCTGCAAATCAAGTTACCACCACCATGTCTGACTGTTGGTAATATGTTCTTGTTTTGAAGTGCTGTATTAGTTTTATGCCAGATGTAATGGGACAAACACCTTCCAAAAAGTGAAATTTTTGTCTCATCAGTCCACAGAATATTTGCCTAAAAGTCTTGGGGATAATCAAGATGTTTTTTGGTAAAATGTGAGATGAGCCTTTGTGTTCTTTTTGGTCAGCAGTGGCTTTGGCTTGGAACTATCCCATGGATGCCATTTTTGCCCAGTCTCTTTCTTATTGTTGAATCATGAACACGGATATTACCTGAGGCAAGTGAGGCTTTCAGTTCTTTATATGTTGTTCTGGGTACTTTTATGACTGGATGAGTCGTCATCATGCTCCTGGTGTAATTTTTGTAGGCCTGGGAATGTTCACCACTGTTCCAAGTTATCTCCATTTGTGGATAATGGAACCCTCATGGTTCATCGGAGTTCCAAAGCCTTAGAAATAGCATTGAAACCCTTCCTAGACCGATACATGTACATTAATTTGCTTCTAATCTCTTTTTGATTTTTATTAGATTGTGGCATGATGTGTGGCTTTTTGTGATCCGTTAGCATACTTCCCCTTGTCAGACAGCTTCTATTTATGTGATTTCTTGATTTAACAGGTCTGGCAGTAATCAGTCATGGATGTGGTAAGTGAAATTTAACTCTGCTTTTCAAAAATTTGTGGTCAATCACAGTTTATTCATGATTCAGCATGGGATGGGGCAATTACTTTTTCACATAGGGCGAGGCAGGTTTGAAAAATAATTAAAAAAACTGCATCTTGCATTTACTCAAGTAATCTTTGTGTAATATTAAAATTTTTTGATGATCTGAATCATTTAAATATGAGAAATATGCAAAAAAAATAAAAAATCAGGAAGGGGGCAAATACTTTGTTACACAATGGTGTAATATATATATATATATATATATATATATATATATATATATATATATATATCATCCACAGCGATTATTGGAATCCAGTCTCACAGGTCCGTTGAATAGACGTTAAAAAATACAGAGATAAAAAGGGACAGGAGCAGATTTCATGGTTAGCTCCACTCAAAGCTCTAAATGGATTTGGGTGGAGTATAAATCACCTGTCTAAAGCAAATACGGGTGATTTAACCATTTATATTTTGTTTGGATGGAGACATCCTTTAGGAGAACTGGTGCACTGAAAAATATGGTGTTTTAGCAATATAGCAATATTTTGCTTTCTAAACCCCAAGAATTGTATTTTAAATTCAAATAACATGATTATTTTCCTTAGCAACAGCTTCCCTAGAAAGATCCCCATGATCCTAACTGAACACACACACACACATGCGAGAGTCAAACTGCAAACCTCCAAGCCAAAATCTCTCATGCAACAGACTTACATCCTGCATTTGGGCGTTGAATAGAGTACATGATGACAACTGAAATGATTGAATCATAACCTGGGCAACCCCCTGCAGAGCAGAATACAATACAGCCACAATATGAGAGGCAGACTAAAAGTAACAGATGACAACTAGACCTTTGAGAAGGTAAATTGATGCAGCACAAGGTTGTAGCACCCAAGGTGCCCAACTAAGGGTAAGCAAGTACAGAAAATGGTTGAATCTGTCATATGGGCACTGGAGGGTCTAGAGAGAACAGCAGTGGAAGTACCCAATTCATTTTTGGTTACTGTGCACCAACGCTAGTGCTTACCTGTTGACCATTCTACCCAAGTCAGAATAAGGAATTGGATCCTGGAAGGACATTATGCCATTATAAAAGAACTGAGAGCAATAGAGGGTTTTCTAAAAATGATCAGCACACTGCAAAAGGTGGAAAATAAATGATGCTTGCCCCCACCCCTGAAGGGATTGAGAAGAAAGGACTTGAGAAGAAGTGACCGACTTCCACCATGGCAGCAAGTGTGGTTATATGCACTGTACACCCTCATCAAATATCTCAGGGATCTTAAAGCACACATCTCAATGATCCAATCATTGGAGCCACTGCCTGATGAATTCATATTTTTTCGCATTTTGATAATGGAACCAAAATACCCATCACTGCATTAACCATGATTACCAAAATGATCAGATCCAGTTTCATCCAGCAATACCAAAAATATGCCAAAACAACACTTCAGAAATTCAAAAAAATCTTTATGTTTGTGACACACTCAATAAACACAAAGATTACTGTAGGTTACCACTATGCTTTAGTAAACAATACCTGTTATCTGGTAAAAGTTCCGGGACTTTGTTTTCACCAACCATGAGAAGGCAAACCTATGACTTTAAATGAAAATACCCAACCATACCATTCCACTTGCAGGTGTTGTATATTTTTTATTTACTAATCTATTATAGCACATGATGTTTAGTGACTACAAATCAGTTGGATTAGTTGGACATGACAGTGTTAGTGGACAGACGCGTTTATTGGCCACTACAGAATCAGGAAAACGTTAGATGGTTTCTCTGGATTTAGTAGCACAAAGCATATGCTGTTACCTGAGCGTGCTGCGATTGTGCAAGTTCCTCTTTCTTGCGTTTCAAAAGGTCTTTTCGCAGCTCTTTAGGTGCTTTCTCCACTTCAGTAATTACCTGGTATGAGCATGCAGAAGGTGGGGAAATATGACCATTTTTCTAGAGCAAGCGCATGAGGCAGAGTAAAGCCACACCACCATGTGACAGATGCCTGCAGAGTGGGTTACATGTCAAGTGAAAGAAGGGTGCATGATGTTAAGCCAATGACCAACTGTGAATTTGTTATATGTACCTGTTATATGTATGTACCTACATGCATGTACATTTTGCCTAATGCTTCAAAAACAAGCTTTCTTTGCTCTTTTGACTGCTAAGTCTCTTAAGATATAACTGTTTAGGCCTTGATAGATGAATGTGTCGGGTGAGGAGCACTGGTTCGAATTTCGAAAATCGTAGCAAAGAATTTTCGTACGAATTTTGAACCTTTAGTGGGCTGCAGCAACAGCCGATTTTTGTGCGCAACCAAATTTCAGGAAACCGACATGTTGGAATTTTTTTGAAAAACAAACAATTTTCTGATCAATTATGAGAGAATCGTGCGAGAAATGTAATAGAAAAAAAAATGTGCATGTGCAAGACAATAATATTCCCGGCAACATGAAGGTTTGTTCAGCCAAATTCCGAAAATCAAATGGTGGCATCATCGGATCTCAAAAAAAAAAAAAAGTTGATTCTGAAAAGAAAATTAGTTCGAAATTCGACCGTGTATGGCCTGCTTAAGGGACTCTGGCTAAAGGATCTTCCCACTAATTAGTTTCCAGCGGCAGTTGCCATCACAAAGAGAGGGTACTATTCCTGATATCCTATTCATGCATTTGACATTATGAAGAATGCTGTTTCCTGCTGAATGAGATGCCCTATGAGACAATAGGAGTCAGGCACCATGGTGGGAGTGGGGGAGGGGAGCTATCAATTCCAGCTATAACCCCAGCTTCAGCTCCAAATTAGCTTACAACTAAAATTACAGTTTTGTGTGGATTGGTTCTCTATCTAGCTGTTGATCATAATGACAGCTATTTATATCTAAAATATATGTTGAGAGAGAGTGGGCAGATAAAGTACCTCTGTGCTATTTATCAAAACACACACAAAAAAAAAAAACAGTACAAAAGTAATGGCGTTGACTATGAATAATAATATATATATATATATATATATATATATATATATATATATATATATAATATATATATATATATATATATATATATGTATGTATATATATATATATATATATATAATATATTTTAAATAGTCAACACCATTATTTTTGTACTGATTTTTATTAGTAAAATGTTATCAAAAAGGAAGTGATCCTGGTATAAACCTCAAAAGATAACTTTTTTTAACCATTAAGAGTAAAATTATATATTTTATGTTTTTGTATAACCTGAAAACTGTTTGTTTGAGGGTACAGAATAGTGGTAATGTAGGGTCAGGTTGTGCATGTGAGGTTTGTGATGAGCAGAGACCCATATACCAAGAAAGAACTCAGAGCAAAGCTGCAGAGCATTGAGGAGAAATAAGATTTCCGTATCATACAATAAAATTGAATTCTATTAACTGAGATAGGTTTAGTGGTAAAAATAGAAATATAGCCGTGTGCACAAAGTTTAACACTAGAGATGCAATCTGCACAAGTATAATATTTGGGCATACTAAAACCTTTCACCTTGCTGTTGTAGCCCATTCAGCCTCTATAGGCTTATATTCTAATTTCATTGTCTGAACCATTATCTATCTTCCACCCATCCAAGATAAACATATTCACTGACAAAGGGGGACTTAAATGTATGTCTTGCCAATTGATTCATGCACAACAAGGTGCAGCAAGAAAGCCTGACAGTGTAAAGACTCAAGGATTTACATTTTATTTTAACGATGAACATAAACCTTAAAAAGGTGACCATGTTCCCAGCTAAGAAAGGTAAAAATAAATACATTTTTAAAAAGCTGTATGCAAAAGATTTTTTTTTTTTCCTAGTATGTACCTGTGCAGCAGCCCATATCGCCATTCTCCTCTGTATTAACTAATAAAATAGCAAGCCGAAAGTCTGCCAACACCATGCAATACCAAATAATCTGTATTAATGTTCCAAATAGACAAAAGGGAAATCCCTTACACAGCAAGGTTGGCGGGTTTCATCCCTTTACTGTAACCGGTAGGACTAAAATGCCTCAACCTTGCTGTGTAATGGATTGCCCTTTTGTCTTGTTGGAATATTAATACAGATTCTACAGTTTATTCAATATTGCATCGTGTTGCTGGACTTTCATCTTTCTATATTATTGGATGGTATATGCAGCAGCAGTCCTGGGCACAGGCAAGTTGTAGCATCAAAGCGAGGTGCTTTGTGTCCTGTTGTGTTTGCGGTTTCTTTAGCTGGACCCTACATCACCATTGTGACTTGTAATGATGCTGAGGTTTGCAAGAGGAACGAAAAATCCTCCAAAGATGTTGGATGCAGAATATTTTTCAGCAGTAACTATTGAATACAAAGGAGAATGGCGAAGTGGGCAAGTGTGCAGGCAAGTACTATATTAAAATACTTCTGTTCCATACAGTCTTCTTAAAATGTTTGTTACAAGATGACAGACAGTCTTTATTAAAGACAACCTGTATGGATAGCAGTTTTAAAGCTTCCATTGTGAACTTGTTTTTAAAAGTGTAGGCTCCAAGAATGTTATCCTGACCTGGTTGATCACTATTGAGTCACTGATCTGCAACAAAGCAAGCAGACAGTAAAGTCAAAAAATCTGCATGCTGGTTCCAGGATCACTTAAAAAGGGAGGCCAAGAAAATAATAAAAAGCCCTGAAGCTTTTTAAAACAAGCGAGCCATGGCAACACCTATACTTCCATATCTTGAATATTCAGCACCTGTAAAATCATCCCAAATGGAAATTGCTAGAGCCTTTACAGGGCGGATTAAACATAGTATACTGCACATATAGATGTTTTCATTAAAACATGGCTACAAAGCAAGGAGAATGTACTACTGCCAGTAACCAATCAGAATTCAGGTTACATTGCTACCAGAAGCTTCCCTTTGCACATGTTGCTTTGCTCTTAGCACCACTAAACTATAAATGCCTGATATAATAAATAACAGTGAAGGAAAAATACTTGGCCAACATGTACCTATAAACTACTTTTCAATATACATTATGATTTGTTAAACTTGTGCACCAGAGGGCTTAGGAATGATCATTATAAAGAGACCCCTGACCATAGAACATAACACCACCTGCGTGTGCGAAACAGTGTTTCAGGCCCAACCACCAAGTCAAGGGGGGGGGGGGGGGGATTCAAAATGTAGCTCACAAAGTAGAGAGGGAGAAGAAAATGTCACATTATTACACATTATAAACAACTAATAGGAAAGTACTTCAGTGATAGCATACAAATACAATAATTATTCAGGATAATATACGATCTAATACATTTAAAACATAACATATGTATGAAAAAAAAAAAAAACAGTATGTAAAAAAGATAAAACATTTCAAGAACTGTTAAAATAAAAATGCTAAATGCTCACATATCTTATTTAAACATTTACTTCTAGCTTTTATCATTACAATAATCGCTCAGCCTTCCTCACATGTGTTGCCTATCCAGTGCATAGATTTTCTAGACTTCCTCATTAGAAGAACGCTATAAGAAGGCCCCTGCATTATGATGCAATTATAAACAGTACCAAGTGCTATATAAAAGGGTTGGATATGTAAACTTTTACATGCCAAAAGATTTGTAGATTTATTTATTTAGCAGCTAGTCTGTAGATTTACACCACACTTTATTGCCACACCTCTGGGCAGGGAACCACCTTATAAAACTAGTCGAACTTGGTGGTTTACAGTGGTACTTCTCCAGCACACTGAAACAAGTCGGCATCCTCTCCTGTGTCCAATGAACACGGGGGTATACTAGGCAACTGGAAAGCTAGGGCAGGCAATAATGGTGTTTTCATATGTATCAGAGGTGTCTAAATTATTGGACTGGCTAAACAGAATAACAATTCTTTTTACACAGAAAAAAACCCTCTAGGAGTGAGACTATATCTACCTCAAAAGGTAAATAAAAATATAGTTTATTGGTACAAAAGGATTAAAAACCTTAAATAGCATACAAAAGGATCATACAAATGTACATACGAGAATACAAAACTATGTATTTCAATGCTTTTTGGATGCCCTGTATGCAGGCTGCCTCTAGGCTAAACTTCCCTAAATTGCCAGTTTGGTGAACACTATCTAGATTCTAGAGCTTAAAAAAAAAAAAAAAAAACAGCAATTGACATCTATGAATATTCTGCCCCATCTTCTGGCCGACATTCCAATATACCCCACAAGACACTTGTGCTCCTACTCCCCAGCAACCTCCAGAAGATCTTTTGCAGTGTGGTGCCTTGAGTTGGGTGTTAAAACCTGGCGGTGGGTGTCCAGTGTGGTGCGAGCATCAGCACATTTTCCGGTTGCAATGTAACCTCTGACTCGACAAATTACCTGTATTATCATGTCCGACACCTCTGAAGAAGGATCTTCGAAACGCGTCAGTCGTCATCATTTTTGCTACATACAATGTCCGATTGTATGATCCTTCTGTATGCTAAGGTTTTTAATCCATTTGTACCAATTATTTTTACTATACTTTGTTTAGGTAGAGGGTTTCCTTTTGTGTATCTATATTAGGAATGATGGCACTATACCCACTATAGCCAGATCTAATTTCTAACAATTCTTTTTAAAGCTAAAACAGATTTCAAACGGGCAGGCAACAATTTTTCTTTCGTTACACTTCAGAAGGGTAACTGAGCACAACGTTTAATTAGACAATCAAACCAAAATGTACATTTCAGTTACGGGTGGAGAAATCTGTCCGCTAGTATAGTCTCGGTAATAGGCGTGTGTTAGTGCCCATCTTGTAGATTTTGAAGGGGGGGGGGGGTTGGACACAACAGATAAGCAGACATGGGCACCCAAATGCCAAAATGAAAATGATTAGATAATAAATTCTTCAGCATCTGGCAAACCCTGAATCATCAAGTTTTGGGTTGACTGACCCTTACAAACTAAACCCTTTTGAACTTTTTATGTACATAAAATTCTTATACTAATTTTTTTTTTTTTTAATATACAATATTTTCTAAACTCATGCTGATCCCCGCTAAACAGGCAGATTAGAGGTCCGTGTCTGCTCCACTATGCAGAGCGAACACCGACACAGCCTCGCTGTTCTCTATGACAGGCAGTCCGTTTCCATCCGACTGTCATTAGATCCAATAGTTTGACCCCTCATTCGTCTGTTTTTGGATGGCAGGATTGGATGCCGGCTGGTGTCATCCACCCGCTCCATAGAGAACAATGGCTGGTCCGATCAGGGCCGACTGAAAAACTGACAGGCGAACCTGATCAGACTACCCATGTGAAACCAGCCTTATGCCTTGTACACACGATCGGTTTTCCTGGCGGTAAACAGTCCACCAGGAAAACCAAGGGAAAAACCGAGAACCTGCTCGGTAGCTTTTTCCCCCTACACATGGTTGGTTTGCCTGGCAGGAAAACTGCCATGAGAGCTTTGTTAGGGAAATCTGGCCATGTGTATGCTCCACCACAGGCTTTCCCCATAGAAAGACTGCTGGCTTAAAAAACGCCGGGAATCCCGTCAGGAAAAAAGAAAAAACCATGTTCTAATTTTCCCGCCAGGATTCTCTGCGGTTTTCCTGTCGGGAAAACTGCCATGGAGCATACACACGGCCAGTTTTCCCAGCCAAAAGCTGTCATGGCAGTTTTCCAGATGGGAAAACATGAGGCATTTCAAGGTTAAATTAACATTAATGCAACGATGTAGAGTAACCAATATAAACCACGTATTAGCCATCATCATGCTTCTCTACTCAGAATACTGAAAACATATTTGATTGCTGGTTAGGGATCTCAGCACTAGTTGCGCCTCGCTGTGAAATCAGCTAGGTTTGGTGAAGCATACTAATGTTGGCAACAATCTTATGAAGCCATAACATGAACAATTTCTCCAGTCATCAGAAGAGAAATTTCTACACTGGAGAAAAGTCATATGTACAGAGCAGTTTAACAAATTCAAATTTACTGGTGACAATTAAAAAGGTTGAAGGAACAACTAAAATATTTTGCCCATTATGCCAGAACAGCCTTACCTCTTTCTTTTTATTTTTCAGTACACTCTGGAATTTGGAGAACTCCCTTTCCTGTTCTCCCTTAATTCGTTTTGCTTCATCTCTTAGACGAGTGGTGTGTTCTTGCTCAAGCCGTTCTATGGTCTGTTTCTGCTGTTTCTCCAGGTTCTCTATGTCCTGATCATACTGACGCTTCTTGCCCTGGAAAAACATTTGCTTGAATTACATTTGCTGCACAACTACACATTGTTAATAAATCTATGCTACTTCAGAAGGGTCTATTTACAGCAGAGCGTGGGTAGAGAGTGGGCACCCCCCCCCCCCCCCCCAGGCCCTCACTGCCTACATTTTACATATAATTCATAGGTCATGGTGTGGAGCACGTGGTATCCCTTATAGCATTTTCCCTGCAAAGCACTGCAAAAAACACTCAGTGATTAGCGAATAAGACAATCATAGGACTGGCAGGTTCTCTTCCAGCTGAGCCTCAGAATGTGTGTTAAGAGCCCCACAGTTATTTGTCCATCACACTTAACATGACTGTAACTGGCTTTTGTTTGCTATTGCAGTGTATACAATGGTTTTATATTAAGTCATGATGTTTCCCTCAGCGTGATTCTAAAGTTTAAATCAGTGGAAATAACAGTCCTGTAAATGTTTATTTTGTGTTCTTCCTCTCTCATCTTGCCTTTGCTGCAAGAAACAGGATATAGTAATATTTCATTTAGACCAAGCAACAAAAAATTAATTTTAAGATATAGTATAGCCATTTACAAGCTAAATTCGCTCTCATCTGATGGAATATTTTTAAAGATCTCAAACTGATTTTTTTTTTTTATTCAGCCTGTTTTCAATAACTGACAAATGATGCAAGAATCAAAGTCAATGTTGGATCATTTAAAGCTACTCTCCAGGCTCCTGACCTACCCACTTCAAATTTTTTTCCGCAGAGATGGGCGTTAACAGAACGGAAAAAAATATACTAGCACATGTAAATTATACACACACTCCCATAACCAAATCTGTCTGTAATGCAGATCTCCACACCCAAGCATCCCCATTTTTTTTTTCAAACCCATGCCTATCTTGTTGCAGGTACTGAATATTTCAGGTACTCACCTTCCCAGCAGATCCGGCAAAGTCCTGCAGAATTCTCCCAGAATTCAACCGCGACTTGGTCTGCTATCTTTTTACGTAACATCAGGAGGCCTGCCGGCTCTTCTGGGTTTAGCCTCACAGTGATGCAACGCCAGGCCCGCCCCCTCCTCCTTTAACAATCAATGAGTAAACGCCTTGGTATATGTGACGTGCATATCCCAGAGGGCACAGCGGGCATTAATGCATGTCATTTGCCTAGGCGAGTGACATGCATTTGGGGCAGGACAGAACTTTTTTTACCAAAAAAAAGATGAATTTAAAAAAAAACGTAAAGGAAGGGAACCTAACTCTGAGGGTGAAGTTTCACTTTAATGATTATAAAGTATTCTAAGGGCCAGTTGACACCATAAAAATGCAGTCAGGATGCATTTCCAGTGCGTTTTTTATGCTTTTCAGTGCATTTTTTTTCCTCTTTCTTTCTTGCTTTCTTGCATTTTTTATGCGTTTTACCACGTTACAGTACAGTTCAATGCAGAAAAAATGCAGCATGTTCTACTTTATCTGGAACTGAAACACACTGGAACTGACTGCACTGGTGTTGGAAACCATATAACCTACTATCCATGCGTTTCTGATGCAGAAAAAAAAACGCACTGGACTGCAAGTGGTGAGAACTGGTGGTTATAGTTTTTGTAAAGTTACTAACAGTATACAGTGGGGAAAATAATTAGTTGATCCCCTGCAGATTTTGCAAGTTTGCCCATTAACAAAGAAATTAAATTGGAAATCATCCTCTCCCCCGACCCTTGTCTAATGGGTAAGTGAAATGAATGGCATTATGCATATGGAAGAGATGCATGCTAAATCCCTTGATAGATACGCAAAATTCTCCTTCACCTGGAGTGTTTGGAGACATTACTCCACTTCAGATAAACTTAAGAATAGACTCCCGCTCAAACTGATCCTTTAGACTCCCGCTCAAACTGATCCTTTAAAGTGGAAGTAAACCCTTCTATCATTTTCAGCCAAGGAAGCTGCCATCTTGGCCTATGTTTAATCTTCAACTGCCGTGATGCTGCACATGTGATCAGTTATGACACCAGCCATTGGATGGTTTGACAGTTTGGTTGAGAGCACAACCAATGTGACAGTTGGCAATCCTGGCATGCCGGAAATTAAACTGCTTTTTGAAACTGTTAAATCGATGGGTTTACTTCCGATTTAAAGTAATGCTCACTGCGGTCGACTTGAGCACGTCGTCTCCCTTACCCTCTCCTTCCCCATTTCCTCTCCCTTTCTTTCTTGGACGTTTCCCGTTCTTCTTCGTTTTCCTGTCCTCTTTGGACCGATTCTGCCTAGCCATACCATCTTTTCATATGCACTTCGCAAGTTTTACGTGTGCTATCTGCACTTCTGCTTTAATTGTCTTCTTTTTACTTCCCCGGGCCATGGACGCAGCAGGATCCCAGAGGGGCGCCCAGGCCGGGGGAAGTCTTTATTGGATGCAGATTAGCACTGTGTACTTGTATTGCCGGTATAATAACGAGGTAAACTTTTGTACACGATTGCTTACATGTTATGGAATGTTTATGCTTTATGTTTTGTGGATTAGGCTGCCCTTTGTCGGGCGTTTGGCCTGTTTTCTTTTGCTTTCTGTTCAAATTTGTTTGAAAATAAAAATGTTATTGAACCTAAAATACACCTATGATAACAATTCTAGATCCTTCATTTCTTTGTAAGTGGGCAAACTTACAAAATTCTGCAGGGGATGAAATAATTATTTTTCTCACTGTATATATTATTATATATATGTACTATTTTAGTGTGTTTTAAATATAATGCTTCATTCTCTTTTCTTCCTCCAAAGTCTTTTTATCGAGGAACAAAGACCCATTTGCAGCTCTAAAAACATCTTATGGGTCATAAAGAGTAACTGTTCAGAACATGTCATACATCTCAGAAGGGCTCTGCGTAACTTCAGAATTTAGTTATTTATATTCAGTAGTTTTAAGTGAATTATTTCCTACAAAGTCTTAGAGAAGTGGGTAATCACCGTCATTTCCTGTTCAAAACGTCGGAAGATCTGTTCTCTCTGTTGCAACAATTTGTTACTAAGGATTTGTTGTGCTCTCTGTTCTTCTTTCTGTAACAGCCGAAGCTCCCGTAGCTCTTGTCGTCTGGAGAAAAATAAAGCAGTGATTCATCACTTGTTAATTCAGGAAACAGACTCTTTCAAAGACAAAGATGTATATTGTACAATATCACTAACTGTTTAAATTGTCACTTGTTGAAAGATGGCTTAAAGACCAATGACCACTACATTTGATCAATGTGTTAAATCCAATAAAACCAGTAGGCTGCTGCATTTAACTAAATGTCTCTGTACTTCACATCAAAACAAAAGCCTCCCTACTTTGAAGTAGTGGTGCAGTTCACGTGGTTTAATCAGGATGCCGACAGAAATAATGGGCAGTTGCATAACTATTATAAGTAGGGTCATTCATGCTGTGAAGCCCTCCAGTGGTCCTCCCGTGTCAGATAAGAGTACTCTGGCCCTCTAGACTACAGGCTGAATGCAAGGCTAACAAACCCAAACTGTAATTTGCTGTGAAGCCTAAGGCCGCGTACACACGATCGAACATGTACGCTGAAACTGGTCCGCAGACCAGTTTCAGCGGACATGTTCGATCGTGTGTACGGCCTATCGGACTGTTTTCCAGTGGACAAAAATTTCCAAACATGCTTGAAAACATGTCCGCTGGAAACCTGTCCGTCGGACAAGTTCGATGGTTAGTACACAAACCATCGGACCAAAATCCCCCGCATGCGCAGAATCAAGTCGACGCATGCTTGGAAGCATTGAACTTCGTTTTTTCATCAAGTCGTTGTGTTCTACGTCACCACGTTCTGGTCGGGGAGATTTGGTCCAATGGTGTGTACGCACATCAGACCAACAGACAATTCATCCTTGTCCGATGAAAACGGTCCGTCGGACATGTTTCCTCGGACATGTCTGATCGTGTGTACAGGGCCTAACAGTTCGTAAAGCTCCTTCATGAGCTGTAGAATTATGAAGCAGATAAGCAAGTAGGTCTCAAAATACTGATGCAAGACACAGCCAGAAAGCTAATATTTTAACAAAGATGTCAGAAACGTTCACATTTCTTTTCATACAGGCTTCTGTGGACCTGGTGAGTCAAAAACTAAAAAGAAATAAATAATTTAAAAAAAAAAGTGGTATGTTCAAAATTAGATAATGCCACATTTGACATTGCATACACATATTTTTCTTGAATGGTTTCAATGTTTAGAGTTCACCTTTGTCTTACAGTAAGTGGTATTTAACCTAATCTCTTGCCAGGAAATAGTATATCGCTACACTCATTTCTTGACAAAGTGGTATTAAACCCAAAAGCAAACATTTATTATATTGCATCTTATCAATTTTTAGATGTGGGGTCTGCATTCGTTTTTGTTTTACTTTCACCTAGTGATTTAGCCAGCAAGTGTATTATTTTAACAGAATGAGCTGCATTTCAGATGTAGCAGTTATGCCAGGTATACACAGGCCAAAAATCATCTGAAAACACTCAGTTCGGCAGGAACCAGACAACTTTCAGCCCGTATGTATAGCTCCCTCACGGCTGGCTTCTGTTGAATCAGCATGCTAAAAAAACAGCATCCTATCAGCTCTGGCAGCCAATGGCAGCCCCCCAGTCAGGACACATTAACACCCAGTGGGCTGAACAAAAAAAACAAACAGATCGCTGTACGAACACAAGCAATGTTGGGGTTGCTATCCACCTAGCTATTGTTGCATTTGAGGCTCCTTGTCCTTTCCTAGGACCTGAGTACAAACAGATTTGGTACAGATCTCCATTCTTTTGTTTTTTTCGATTGAAGCATAAGAGGCATCTCCAGACATCAAATTTTTGAAAGAAAATAAATCTTTTAAATTGCGTGCTTGCCCACAGAAAGATGGAATTACTATGTCCTGAGACCTGTGAAAAATCGGTAGACACTTTTGGTAGGAACCCTGGATCCATGGATAAAAGGATTCTGGTCGGGAAAAATAAGGCAGCAAGATTCAGCAATTGACAATGCTTCTAATTCAATGCTGACACCAGGGCTACCACGAGAACCGTTTTGTATGTTAGGAGCTTTTTTCTACAGAAGGGGTGGCCAACCAGTGGCCCGGGGGCCACATGTGGCCCGCGACCTCCTGCTCTGGAATGGTGGGTTGGCAAGCAAAGCTGCCAACCTGCCATACCACAGCATCAGTGTGGTAGAGGAAGAAAGCTGCTGCGGAGCAGAGCCCCATAAGCCGATGCTTCCTCTACAGCGACGGCTTTTGCCACAGGCGGAGTCTATTACAAAGTTCAACTAAGCCGCAGGATAGACACAGCACTCACAGTATGGGTAAACTGCAGCACATCAGTGTGAAAGCAGTCTTAGGCCCTTTTCACATGATCAGCCAGACCAAAAGGGACCCTCAATTCACCTCTACAGAGCGACAGATGTCCGCTTACGCCCGCCTACCTCCAATCCGAAAAACATTTGTCCCCTTCCATCTGGGCGGATCAAAGGGCCTATAGAGCATCCGTGATCCGTCCGCTCAGCTCATTGTGGCCCGCGACTGATTACCAAGTTGCTTAAGTGGCCCTCTCTCTTCAAAAGGTTAGGCACCCCTGTTCTAGAGGTTCAAATGGTTATTTTATAAAAATCTGTAGTACTGCCGATAAATCCCAAGGGGGAAATCTCCTTTGTTGAGGTCTTTTCCTAGAGACTGCCTTGATGAAGCTTTTCATCAAAGTGTTGTCTGCTAATTTCACGTCCAAATAGTTACATAATTCCACTACCTGCACTTTAAAAGTATTGAGTGCAAGACCTAAATCTGTACTGTCCTGTAAAAAATCAAGTACGGCTGGGATCATATAGCTGAAGGTCCTGCCTTTATTCTGTCAGTAGTAGAATTTCTTCCAAATTTTGCAGTAAATTAGATTGGTGGACTTTTTCCTACTATGCAAAATAGTACAAAATTACTTTCTGAGTAATACTTTAGGAATTGCTCCTCAGTAGCCAGGCGGTCAGAGAAAACCGGCCCGGCAGCGGATGAAACATTTCCCCTTGAACTAGTTAAACCTCTCTTACTGGAAGTTTCCAGGGGTCTGTGATCGAGAGGTTTGGTGTGCAGGAAGCTATGCTCTCTTCAGCCAGAGCGGCGCCATCACTATGACCTTTGCTTCTGTAGTTTGGATGTTCTGTAAGACTTTTGAAATGAGCCTGAAGGGGGGGAAATGCATATAATAGCTTCCCTGACCAGGGGTTGAGCGAACGCATCCAACCCCAAACTACTCTGATCCCTGTGCATCGGGAAGAATTCTCCTAATTTCACGTTTGAGGAAGCAAAAAGGTCCATCTCTGGATAGCCCCAGTTTTATGCGATTAGCTAGAATATACATCTTGGTTCAGACACCACTCAGTATGTGCCATCTGCTCCCTGCTCAGAAAATTTGCTAATGAATTTAACTTCCCTTTGATGTGTATTGCATGCAAGAGAAAGAACGTTCTCCTCTGTTCAGGCAAATATTAACTCTGCTATTTCTCCGAGGATTGCTGAGCGCGTGCCTCATTGTTGGTTGATATAGGATACTGTGGGGATATTGTCTAAAAGGATTAATATGTCTCTTCCCTTTATGCTGCATGCAAAGTTGCTTAGGGCTTCCCAGATGGCACTCAGTTCTCTTGCATTGGAAGACTCTTTGGCCGAGGACTGATCCCATTTTCCTTGCAGTGCCTGGTGGTCCATGTGAGCTCCCCAGCCCCATGCACTTCCGACTGTTGTAATTCTTAAATCGGTCTACCTGCATCCAGCAGCGTCCTAGCAACAGATTATTTTCTTGCAGCCACCACTATAAGGATTTCTTCACTTGACTCAGTAGTTCCGCCACATTGTTCAGTGATTGTTGTTGACCATCCCATACTGACAACATGAACCCCTAAAGAGCTCTCATGCGAGTCTGGGCCCAAGTCAAAACCAGAGTCGCAGCCGCCATCACTTCCAATAACCTCATTATCTTCCTAATGGATGCTGTGGGATTCATCATGAGCCTGTAATTTTTCCGCCATTAGCATTACTCTTTTTTTCTCTTGGTAAAAAGATTTTTGCCAGTAGGAAATCCACTATGTACCCCAGGAAAGTAACACTCTGTGCTAGGTTTAAAGACTTTTCCAATTCCGCTGACGTTTTTTGCGAATAAAAGGTAGGTCATCCAAATATGGTACCATCAAGATCCCTTCTGTCCTTAAAGCCTGCACTTCCACTAACACTTTTGTGAATATTCTCAGAGCTGATGCTAGTCCGAAAGGCAAAGTGTTAAATTGGAAGTAAAATGTCTGTTTCTGGCCTTTTACTGCAAAGCTTAGAAAAACTTTCGAGCATTCCTTAATGGGGATGTGTAGATAGGCAATTTTTAAGTCAATAGTGGCCATGTATGCCCTTGAGTCAGTAGTTCTTATGTCGTAAAGATGGTTTCCATTTTTTCCAATTTTTTGTATCTGACTGTTCCGACAGCCCGAATCTCCCCGGCTGTCTTTTAATTAGAAAAATGTGAGAGTAAAAACCCCTTTTGTCATTTTTTTTTTCTATGGACGCAGCATGTATGACAGGGAGCACGCCCGCAAGCTAACCCCCTCAGGAAAGAGCTTCCCAGAGGGGGTTAGCTTTAGCAGGGAGGCGCCAAAACAGCCACAGTGGAACCCCAGAACAGGGGGATCAGGGTCACTCTGTGCAAAAGGAACTGCACAGTGGAGGCAAAGTACGATATGTTTTTTTTTTTTTTTTTAAAGAAAAAAAAAACCCATACATCCCCTTTAAAGCGGATCTCCACCCTAAAGTGAAGATCCGCTGATCGGAACCCTCCCCCCCTCCGGTGTCACATTTGACACCTTTCAGGGGGGAGGGGGGTGCAGATACCTGTCTAAAGACAGGTATCCGCACCCACTTCCGGCCCGCAGTCTCGGGCAAAAGACGGGCTTTTCCTGTTGTGTGCTGGGAACTCTCAGCTCCCAGCACACAGCGGGAGCCAATCGCGGGCGCAGCACGACTCGCGCATGCGCCGTAGGGAACCGGGCAGTGAAGCCGGAGCACTTCACTTCCTGGTTCCCTCGCCGTGGATGGAGGGGGGAGCAGCAGGGTGACGAGCGATCGCTCATCCTCTGCTGCGGACGCCGCTGGACTCCAGGACAGGTAAGTGTCCTAATATTAAAAGTCAGCAGCTGCAGTATTTGTTGCTGCTGGCTTTTAATATTTATTTATGGTGAACCATCCGCTTTAAGATCCCAAAGTTCCTCTTTTGGAGTATTACTCTCTAGTAAAATTTTAAGCTGCTTTAACAAAAGGTCAAGGGTCTTGGCAACACAGGTAGAAGATATAGCCGCTTGGAAATTTGCCGCTCCTGCGTATAATGCTTTCCTAAAATAACCTTCTGCCTTCCTGTCCATAGTATCCCTGCGTCTTCAAAGAAAAAATCTGAACGCTTTTCTACCCTGGACAGGGCTGCATCCAGTTTAGGACATTTCTCCCAAAGTGATGCGTCTTCCTCTTTAAAACGGAAATCTTCTTTTAAAGGCTCCTAGGGAGAAAAACCCTCTTCTGGGGCTCCTTCCATTCCTGCAATATTGTGTCCTTCAATGCTGCATAAAATGGAAATGATCTTTAATCTTTTGAATGTAACCCTGCATATAAAATTTGTCATGGACAGATAAATCCTCAATTTTTTCCCCTCTTCCAGCTCTAAGGTATCTCAAATTTACTTTAGAAGCTCCTCTGTTTCATTAGAAGGAAAAAGGAACTTCTGAATGCGACTCTCCTGCCGCATACACACGATCATTTTTCGGCATCATTAAAAACGATGTTGCCCACACACCATCGTTTTTAAAAAGTGATGAACAAAGCGTGGTGACGTACAACACGTACGACGGCACTCTAAAGGGGAAGTTCTATTCACCTTTGGGCTGCTTTTAGCCGATTCCTTGTTAGTGAAAGACGACTTGTGCTTTTTTGTCTGTTACAGCGTGATAAATGTGCTTATTCCATTATGAATGGTAGTTTTTCCAGAACGAGCGCTCCCGTCTCATAACTTGCTTCTGAGCATGCGCGGGTTTAAAACTTTGTTTTAGCCCACACACGATAATTTTTTACAACCCGAAAAAATTTAATTTTTTAAAACGACGTGAAAAAATGCAGCATGTTCGAAAAAAAATTTGGTCGTTTTTCAGAACATGAAAAACGATGTGAAGCCCACACATGATCACTTTAAATGACGTTTTTAAAAACGTCTTTTTTTTTCATGCCGAAAAATGATCGTGTGTACGCGGCATCCCTCTTTAGGGCTAGATTCCTCACTAGACCCTTCTTTCATATCCTCCAGCACCCCCTGCTCCCCCTCAGTAGTTGCAGGTGTGAGAGCCAGAGCTACTGCGCTAGAAACAGTACTGGGTATAGCAGTATCAGAGGGTCCTGAATCTTGAAGATTGTATCTAGAAATTTCTTGAACAGTTTTTTTTTTTTGGTAAAGTATCTATGCAGTCCTGACATAATGATTTCTTCCATGAGGATGACAACTTATGTTTACAAGAGGCACATCTCTTTTTAGGGACTTCAGCAGGTCCTTTTCCATCTTTATCTTCCAGGCTCTTCCCCTAGGAATGCACAAAAAGATACAAGGAGCCATTCAAGAGCGCTGCCAAGTGTAAAAATCACTAAGAATAAAGAAGGAGAAACCGAAAACACCAGAGTCTACTGCCTGACATTCACCGGAGAGGAAAGCAAAAACACCCCACTCAAGCGCCCCCTCCACTGAGCGGCAGGTAAGGATAAAATGATGCACAGCCATAACTGTCCTACCTTTGGGCTTGGATTCTCCTGCATCTCCCGATACGTCTCTTCTGCAGCAGCCACCTCCATGATGCCCTGCAGGGAATGGTCAGTGCAGAGTCCTTAACTAAAATGGGACTGCTCAGCAAAGCCCACGTCCTCACTGTGGATCCTGGCCTGGCATGTGTGGATTGGTATGCTCAGCGAAAACTGCATTCCACCTTAACCCTGCTGGTGTTCACAGGGCTCCATTCCAAAGTCTGCCACATCCAAGATGGCCACCAGCGTCCCTGCCGCCTCACTTCCGACGAAAAAAGGTCATCAGCCAGCCTAAAAGTGACCTCAGCACATCGTTCTCAGCTCTCCAGAGACCAGGAAACCCTGCCTGGCTGCACAGCACACATAGAGGGAAGTTAGCAGGCGAGTGCACTGCACTACAACCACAGGGAAAGTGTTAGCCTCCTACTATGGCTGCCCTCAGGACATAAAGAACATACAAGAGGGACCCTCTCAGCCTCCCCTGGCTCCAAAGACCCCCAGGGGAGCCCAGGCTTGGTTTTCCATCTGCCTAGCAATACTGCCCCAGGAGAACCACATTCTAGCCCGGGAGGCCCCGGCAAACTAGCACGAAGGCCCAACAGATGAAGAAAGAAAAACCAGTGATCCTGTCTGGCCAGAGGCAATAACTGAGGGACCATGCATAGCACCTGTCTTTTTACACTGTGGATTTGTGTTTCCTGTGCTAGGTGGGAGGAGCCACTCTCTCATAAGGCCATCCTGGAAGATGACTTAGGAAAATTGGATGTGGGCTCTACTTTCCCCCGGTCCTCAAAATAATAGAGAATTAATATAGAGTGGTTTCAAAAATATTTGAAAATTTATAAAACATACACCGTGACAGCACTCAATTGATTAAAACCCACTTCAATAAAAGGTATTGTATGTGATTAAAATGAACATACATGTAAAATAAAAACCTGCCAACCACCAGATCACCGCCTATGACAAATCCTCTATTTTCTTTTATCTCTATGTAAATAAGCTGTAACAGTGGCCACCTGAAATGACGAGCTATAAAACTATTTGAACTGGCTGCTAAACCTTGAATAAGATGATATAGGAGTATAAGACAGTAGGTACACCCCAATAAATCCAGGGATGTACAACATGACCAAATGTCAGCCGGTTCCTGCTGAACCAATTGATATTAGGCCTGTGTGTAACCAGCTTAAAAATGCTGCTGTCCAAAGAGGTCTGTGTTGTTCCTTCTTCCAGAATGCAAGCACCCTAATACCGGAGGTGTGATCCTGGCAAGATCACCGGGTGAAACCTGTGGAAAAACAGCCTAAAAAAGAAAGAGCTTAAACAAAAGAACAGTAGTAGAATACCAGACTATTTCACCTCGCCACACACTAAAGATTACATACCTGAGGAATCGCATCTCCTCGTTCTTGGAATCATTATCAGTCACAATCTTGGAGGTTGTGACACTCACTTCTACTCCATCAACCATGAACTTTCTAGTCTTCTTTAGAGTTTTCTTCTGTCTTTTTGTTTCCTTGAGAACAAAGCAACATGTGAAGCAAATATTATAAAATACTTTAAGAGCTTTCAAGAATTCAAATGCCTACCACTTTAAATGTTTATCTCATATTACAGAAATAAAATGCAATTTGCTTCTTCATATGCTACAAGGAATTTTAATATAAATGTAAAATAAATTATAACGTGGTTTTTGCAGTCATACCTGTATTGAGCAAGAGAGAGATTTTCTTACACAGATTTGTAGACATCCCCTGTAGTGGTTATACGTCTGCTGAAACATTGCTGCTAAAAAGCACATGGTCTGGTAGTACAAGGCCAGCCATAAATGTATCGAAATTCGACCGGTTTCTGATTTTTATCCATCGATGGGAAGACTGGTTGTACTGAAGTCAAACTATTGATCAACCTATGTACAAGCAATCAATCTGTGTGTTTTTTTTTTTTGTACAATTACTGCCGCTGGTCACAGCCGGCAGCAGTAATTAAAGTGGAAGTAAACTTCCATCACTTTTACCTATAGGTAAGGCTATAAATTAGGCTTACGTACAGGTAGTTTAAATATCTGTTAAGATGTTTACAATACATGTAACCATTACATCACTGGCGTATGCGCTTTGAAGGAACAGCCACTCACCACCCCCCCCCCGCGTTTCCATTTGGGAAACAAACGTGGGATCTTCTTCCCCCACTCACTACTACAATCTAAAGAAAATGCAGCTGTGTGGGGCTCCGCCCACTCAGCTGCGTCATTCATTTACAATGTTCGGTGAATAAATGAACTACAACTACCAACAGCGTTTGCAGTTCTCGGCTTGTAGTTCTCAGTGAACTACCACGGCGCTGTGGTAGTTGAGCGCTGTGGTAGTTCATAGATTCTTCCTGTCAGTGCAAAACGGCCTGCCCGTATGATCAACGGGCAGACAGCTTACACCAGGCTTGTCCAAAGTCTGGCCTGCGGGCCAATCACGGCCCGCATTCCGGTTTTGAACGGTCCGTCTGGTTATTTGGACATGTATATGTTTTGTAGCCCCTGACAATCTCCCAGCATCGGGGCCACACAAGATATATATGCTGGCTGTCTTGGAGGGGACAGGGAAGAGGCGGGAGGGGACAGGGAAGAGGCGGGCGTGATTGGCCCGCCGTACATGCAGGAGAATTTCCAGTTTACGGCCGGCCTCTGCAATAGGAAGTCCCATCTCCTGCTCTGCCATTTGACGACTGTTCTGCCCATCGAAAGAGGTGGGACTTTATCTTAAAGAGGCCGCCGTGTAAACAGGAGATTCTTCTGTATGTAATCTTTTGGCGCTCATCCCTCCCCCTCCCTGTCCCCTCCGAGGCTGCAGATACATGAGCATCAATCAGGCTGCATTCCTGGCAATGGTGGGTGCTGAATTCCTGGCATTTATTATTTTGCTTCACAGTTTATTTAAAATTTTAGTTTTTCTCCCAAACTTTCCTCTTAAAATAAAGGTGCGTGTTATAGGCCAATAAATATGGTATATCCAAATAACACAGAGCTCATTTCTTTGCTCACACACAGCCACAAAAGGCAAGAGAATTCTTGTTGGGCAGTGTATTGGTGCTCAAACACACTTAGGCCGAATTTTAATGGTTCAAAGAATGTCAGACAATGGTCGGCCCTCACACATGTTCACTTCATCAAATCTGTCTCTCTTTGTAAAAAGTTTGGGCACCCCTGGCTTACACTGACAGATCTGCTGATAGCTTGTGCAATGCGTTTCAGGCTCCTAAAACAAAAAATAGTAAATGCTAAAAAATAAAATAAAATCAGAAAAAAATGTGCATTTATTATTTTTTGTTAAAAGGTGAACTTATCCTTTAACATTATTGTTGACGAACTTTGCCAATTCTACCACTTTGGAGAGAATTCAAAGAAAAAACACAGCTTAATGTTCTTATACTCTTACCTGTAAAGATATTGACCCTGATTCTTTCTTAGTTAAGAAACTCGATATGGACAAATTCAAGTCCATGCTGCCGCTGTCAGCAGTTGATCCCATTCCAGAGTCAGAATCCATTTCCTTTTGAATTTCTGTTTCTCCTGACTGAGGCTCTACTGGTTTTTCTTTCCTTTCTTCTTCAGCAGCAATGACACTAATACTTGGTACACCAACTTGGGAATCATCTATTGGAAGAGCAGCACTATCATTGGAATTCACAACATCGTCCTGGGGAAGACTTTGGATGGACTCTTTATCGGACTGGGGAGGCAAAGATACATTTTCACTGGATAGATCCTTTGTACCGTCATCAGGAATTCTGCTTGGGTCCTCTTTTTGGTCATCATCTGTTTTAACAGGTAAAGATGGTGCAAGTTCTCCATCACCATTTACATGATTTACTTCATTTGCATCTTCTATTTTTAGGTCATCTTGATCCTTTGAAGCAATGATTATATTAGATGGACCTTCTGTTATTTCCTGGCTTTCGTCATGCTCAGGTGAGACCTCGGCTGTCTCCGGCTTTGTTTGGGAACCTACTTCAACTACCTCTTGAATATCATCAGCCTTTGATACAGAAGTTAACTCTTTAATTTCATCATTAGTGTTTGCTGTCTCAACAGACTTTTCATCAACCGATTCTTCACTTGTACCATTTTCCTCAACATGAGGTTCAGGTTTCTGCTCTTCTATAAGTTCCACCTTAGGAACCTGATCTGTTATCTCAGGAATATTCTCATTATTTGGCACACAAATTAAGTCCAGTTTTGCACCCTCTGCTTCTTTCTCATTTGTAATTTCTCCCTCTTCAGAGAAAATTAAGTCCAGTTTTGCACCCTCTGCTTCTTTCTCATTTGTAATTTCTACCTCTTCAGATACGGGAACAGGTTGACTGACCTCAGCTTCTGCAGTTGTAGGATGATCTTCGTTAATGTCTGGATTATTTTCTTCAACCACTAATGGAGGCGAGGGCTCTTCTGCCTTTTCTGGTAGGCTGTCTGTACCTGAAACAGAAACTGCCACTCCAACTTCAGCTTCCTTTTCCTTGTCCTGAATCACGGGTATCGCGATCTTCTCAGCAGATGGTATTTCATTTTCTTTCCTGGTGACCTCTGGAGTGGCGGGCTTCTGAACATCAGGTGTTTCCTCCACTTTCACTTTAGCAGCATCTGGTAAGTTATCCTGATTTAGGAGTTTATCATCAGCCTCAGCAGCTGTAGGTTTTTCAAAAACAGGTTCAAGAGTTGAAGCATTCTGGGAAAGTTTATCATCTTCCAAGCTTGCTATGCTAAGGTCTGAAGAAGCTCGTTTACTGTCACGAACAGGCTAAAAAAAATGAACATACATTACAAAATCTAAAAAGAAAAAAGTGTTTGGAAACATACACAAATAAAAAATAACGTACAGTATATCAAACGCCTATATATTTTAGTAGTTTTGGACCCTGTCAGATTTTTTGTGCCTAAGGCCTCTTTCACACGGAGCAGTCCGTTTTTCGGTCCGCTCCGTGTGTGTCCGTCGGCTCAGCGGGGGGTCCCGCTGAGCTGTCGGCGGACAGGGCGGTCCTCGCACACTGTGCAGGGACCGCCCTGTCTCTCCTCCGCTATGCCCTATGGGGAATCGGATGCCAATGGACCGTCTGTCCGTTTGCATCCGATCGGCCGGACGGAAGAAAAATAGGGTTTTCTTCTGTCCGAAAAACGGATCCAGACGGACGCGGATCCTAAGCGGACGTTAGCGGCCCATTACAGGGGCCCATTACAAGTCCGTAAATGGACTTGTAATGAGCGGACGAACGGTCCGCTAATGTGAAAGGAGGAGGAGTAATACCTTAATTTCCTGCCCTGAAGACACAACAGAAAATATGTTCAAATTAAGGGAAAAGCCTTCTTAGATTTTCCATGCCTGAACAAGTTTCCTTTCCCTGTTGATAGCTTTAAATTTTTTTGATTTACTTTATATTTAGTCCTGGCTGCAATAGTCACAAGGATACATAGAGAAAAGCAGGGCTTTTTTTCAGTGGGAAAATGGGGGAATGCAGTTCTGGAAACTCCAGCACTAAATTAATGATGGCAAGGGGTGCTGGGGTGTGCTCAGGGCTTATGTTAGAAATCATGGAGCCCCATTCTGGTTACCTGACAGGTCTTTTGGCGGTGGGGGGTGTAGTGTTGCTGGGGGGTCTATTGTTGCTGGGCAGGTCTATCTCTTGCCATTCCTCACCCCTCTCCTTATTCCCCTTCTTTTCAAATAAACGAATGATCCCCCGTATCACGCATGATGCGACAAAATCAGTAGGTGTATTAGATAAGACATGATGTTTACTAATATCTCACCATGGCCAAAACGCTGCATAGTGACCATTTTGTTCACCTACATCATTCATTGCCCTAGACGTGTCCATGAACATTGGATGAGGGACACCTCCAACATGGCAGGGGATGAGTGGGGCATTTGATAGTGCAATGTATGCCTATGGCTTGGATTGGTTCACTGGCATGTTTGGGTGGGTGTCAGCCTGGGCATGTGGATATTTATAGAGGTAACCAGAGAATATTAGTTATTCGCCGCTTTGGCTCTAAGGAAGAGGGTACACCCTTGAAACGCTTTAGCTATTTGTGATGCCATCGGACCCCTCCACCAACCGGTCTGAGTGTCCAGAGACGCAGGATTATTTGCTGGCAGACTGAGACGCTTTTTTATATATGCTCGTTTGTGGAGTACGATTACTGCTGTTACAGTTTTTTAATAAAATGTACCATTGGTAATGCACAAGGTCGGTGCGCCCTCCTTTCCTTTTTTTCTGATTCATTTTTTTAACGATACCCATTGTTCTGAGGAGAGCAGTAAGACCGCAAGCATTGTTTTATCCAGAGGATTGGCTGCACCACTTACCTATAGACTAAGCCCACAAACGCAGGATATTTCCTTTTGTGTTGCTTGGGGTTCAATTGATGCTGGGAGGGATCTACTGGTGAAGGAGATGTCTATTGATGTTGGCTGCTGGGAAATCAGTTTTTTTGCAGCTGAATTGTTATGTGGGGGGGGGGGGAATCTATTAATGCTGGGGTTTACATTCTTGTGGGAGGAGCTATTGGGGTCATCAATTGTTGTTGGGGGGGGGGGGGGATCTATTGTTGCTGGGCGTATAATGTTGGAGAAGAAGCTTTCTTATCATCAACAAATTCCATACAAAAATGTTATCACGCCAAAATTATACTTGGTTCTCTACTCACTGGAACAAATGAAAATCTGACAGGCACTACATTTTATTCCCTTTTAAATTTTCTACTTTTGGTTGACCTCAATCAAGAAAATTATTCCAGTGTATTAGGTGGCATTACAAAAATGACTGCTTATAAATCAGGGGCCCATTCAGTATATTAACAGTTACAATTCACACAATTTGCAAACAACACCATCATAAAACCTCAAAATTTAGAAAACACTAACCAAAGAATTCTCAGCGTCATCATCCTCCTCCTCTTCTTTAGCTTCTTCCAGTTCCTCCAAAACCTCAGCCTTGGCTTCCGCAATCAGCTCTCGTACAGGCTTGTTGGAGTGGACCACTGACACAAACGGGTGCTACGGATAAACACATTTAAATTTTACTCATTTAGGCCTCTTACACACAGATCAGTTTTTCTTCAGGTTTTTCTTTTCAGTTTACCAAATCCATCTAATATGAGGTCAAACCTCAAGAGTCTCAATTTGTATGCAATCAGGCAGGCCCTTGTACTACATAGTTTTGGTAAACTGAAAAGAAAAACCTGAAGAAAAACTGATCTGTGTGTAAGAGGCCTAACACGTAAAGTATTACATCCTTGCTATACAAAGTGCCTGTGTTCTCTGTTACCTGTAGCAATTGAGCAGGAGTCCAGCGATTATCAACATTTTTCTCCAAGCTTTTCCGCAAAAAGTCATTAAAATCTCTTGACCTAAAACAAGAAATATGAGCAGATATATATTTTCTAGGTCTAAAGATATTCATTAATTTATTTCATTACCATTTAAAGAGACTGCCGCATCTTAAAAACAATTATTAGAATTGTGCGACAGAACGCTCCCCAGGCAGCAATTTTGAACTTCTCTGTGTAAAACAATATAATCTCTGGCAAGGTCTTTAGAATTGTCGCCAACTTCAGGTGTGTCGAATGCATGGTCCACTGCTACCTACTGTAGTTGCTCCCATGTGACCATCTCACTTCAGACACAGCAGTAAAGTAGGAGCTGGCCAGAGGAGCCACTGAGCGCAGCGGTGGACCAGGCATCCGACACAATCGGATGTGAACACTTTGCCGGGTGCTGTCCACTTTTGCACAGCAGTTCATACATGTTACCTACCTATTTTCACCATTCTTCCATTTCATATTGGTGCTGGCATCATAAAAAAAAAAAAAAGTAAAACCAAAGCGTTTTTGACTGTACTTCTCCTATGGATGACAGGAGTGCAGTTCCTTCTGCACTGACAACGGACCAAAGCCGGGCAGAGCAGAGAGTCAGTAACCGACAATCACCCGCTCTCTGCAGACTGAGCTAAGCAATCAGTGGTGTTTGATCACTCAGTTCTCTGTCTTAGCGCTGTTAAAAACAAAAAACAAAACAGTACTTTTCTGTAACTGGTCAGCTAGATAATTTCTTAAAGCGGAATTCCGGCCACAATTTCACTTTTTAAATATAAATACCCCTGTAATACACAAGCTTAATGTATTCTAGTAAAGTTAGTCTGTAAACTAAGGGCCGTTTTGTTAGGTTGTTATAGCATTTAGATACTTTATAAAACAGGAATTGACCGTGGCCATCTTAAGTGTGGGCATCCATAAAGCCAGACTGTATGACTTCCTGGATTTCAGCCTTGCTGATCTCGCACATGCTCAGTGCTGCACAAGCAATGTAATAGGTTTCAGGTCAGGTTTTCATAGCAACGGGAGTGTCAGAGGAAGTTGACGCCCCTTATCTATGCAAATCTCTCCTCCCCTCCTCCTTCCAGGAAATATACTAAATGATTTGTTATGTAGATATATTTGCACCGATCACAGCGCACCGATCACAGCGCACCGATCACAGCGCACCGATCACACTGCATCGATCACAGCGCACCGATCACAGCGCACCGATCACAGCGCACCGATCACAGCGCACCGATCACAGCGCACCCATCACAGCGCACCCATCACAGCGCACCCATCACAGCGCACCCATCACAGCGCACCCATCACAGCGCACCCATCACAGCGCACCCATCACAGCGCACCCATCACAGCGCACCGATCACAGCGCACCGATCACAGCGCACCGATCACACCGATCAAAGCGCACCGATCACAGCGCACCGATCACAGCGCACCGATCACACTGCACCGATCACACCGCACTGATCAAAGCGCACTGATCAAAGCGCACCGATCACAGCGCACCGATCACAGCGCACCGATCACAGCGCACCGATCACAGCGCACTGATCACACTGCACCGATCACACTGCACCAATCACAGCACACCGATCACAGCGCACCGCACCGAGCAAAGCGCACCGATCATAGCACACCACACCGATCAAAGCGCACCGCACCGATCACACTGCACCGATCACATCACACTGCACCGATCACAGCGCACCGATCACACCAATCACAGCGCACCGGGTTTGCCGCGAACCGCGGGTGGGGGCTGATTTGCGGGATTCCTGCCCTATAAGAGTGTGGTGGGGGAGGAGAACACTGTGGGGGGGCTGGAGAGTGTGATGGGGGAGGAGAAGCAGGGTGCATACAGAGGAAATGAGCTTTCTATATTCCTCTATACAGGCGCTGAATGCTTGATTCTCCTACCTTTTACCTCTTGCAAGCAATCAGCGCCTGTATAGAGGAATCCAGCAAGGTGATTTCTTCTATTTGCAGCCCCCCCTGCTGCACACGTAGGGCGGCATCACTGCTGTCTGAGCTGCCTGGCTGGGTCTGTGTTTTCGGCGGTGATGCTACGGTCCCGCCCCCTTAGACCGGCTCGTGTGATTGGCTGAACACAGATCACATTGGCTGTCTATCCACTATCACATGAGCCAGCCCAGGGGGGCGGGACCGTGTTACAGCGTCCCCGCCGAAAACACACCCAGCCAGGCAGCTCGTAATACACAGAGAGAGGAGAGGAGAGAGGGGTCATGTCCCAGGAGGCATAGCGGCTGTGATTGACGGCTGTGGCCGCGGCTGAGAAAATAAACTCATCTGCACAGCACAGTGAGTTTTTAAAATGACTAAAAATGACATGCCAATTCTATTTAAGGGGGCAGTATGAAAGGGGATGCAATAAAGTTAAAAAAGAGGGTGGAGCTCCACTTTAATAAAGTAATCTGCTGACAAATGAAAGCCTACAATTATATGAAAGAAGAGATCTGCAGTATACTTTTAGATGTGCATACTCCCTAGGCTAGCTCATAACATGCTAGCACAGAATGTACACCTAAAGCCCAACTCTAACTTCCTATATTTTTTTTATTGACTTCATTTATAATTAAAAATTACATAATATCTACGCTGTACTTTTGTACCATGGGCACTACTCCACTTCCAGACTGAATGATAAGCAGCATCATATAACCCATCCTTGCAAGTAGGGATGAGCTCCTGCGTGTTCGCATAGTACACGTGCAGAGCCCGCCAGGAAGTCTGCACGGCGCTGCTCTAAACACAGCCAGGGAGACATTTCCCGATCTCTGCAGCCGAGCATCGGGACAATGTCTCGCTAGGCTGTCATAGACACACTTCCAAGGCTCAGCACAATCGCACAACCTCAGTTTTCTGCCTGGATTGGTCAGTTCTCAAACATTACAACACTGCGACATGTAAGCACCATGGAAGTCAACCTACAAACCAATGCTGGAGCTGAACATGCAGGGACCGGCATAGTCACATGACCAAAGTTGCATTTAGGAAAACAAGATCAATACACTTTAAATTATTTATAATTTAAGCTGGTCATACAAAATGTGAATGGTGGCCAGTTCCCAATTGATCCTCCTCCAAATTCACTCTGTGGGTGGTCCTGTCACCACTTTCCCGCCCATCATCCTTCAATTACAAAATCAAAAGGAGACAGAAAAAAAAAATTGCCCAATGAGTGGCAACATTTAATCAAATATGACAACGTAGTTCTCTTACAAAATGCGCAGGGCGGAGCGACATGCTGGCGTCAACTCGGGGTTGTCCAATTGTATGCCGGCTGGCACATTAAGACTTCAGGCTTTTACTTATGAAATTATTGTAAGTGTGAAACTTTGTTTTACCTTTTATAATAAATGTAAAGGTTTTACACTATCGGAGCCATGTGCCACGTGTATCCATCTACTAGTCTCAGTGTCAATGAGGAAATCTGAAGAGTGGTGAGCGCACTCGGGGCGCATTGGAAACAAGCTGTGCTTTAACTATACACGCTTTCCTTGATCCTCTGTAATAGGGGATCACGGATATCTGGTAAGAAGCGATTCCTTCTAAACTGGTGGGAGATTCAGCACAGTTTCTTTTGCCATTAGCGTTTGGAGAGGCATATATACACACACACATATTATATAAAATATATTATATATAGATGGACTTCATTCATTAAGTTCTGCACATTAACTCAACACACACAGATTTTTTATTTTATTTTTAGCCTTTTTTGGCTTTTTGAAGGACTTTACATATATAGGTTTTTTCAAATGTGTTTTCACAGATGCATTTTTAATGGAACTTTTGACACATTTTCTCACTCAATTTACATGTTTAGTTACGATTTATATATTTGTTCAACATTGGTGTTTTCTATTGATCAGTTTATGATTTACACTTTTGATTCACAGGTTAAGCGCGATTCCATTTTCTTTTAATTCAATCAAATGCAGCTGCTGTTTGCAGAGGGAGGTTCATCCATCTCCATTGTACAGCGTAGATGGGGAACTCTGCAAGATTTTATATGTTCAGCTGAACATATAAGCTAAAGGTGGCCACCTTAAACATGGGGAAGTGAAAAGGGAAGGGGAGGATCAAAGTGCCGGGTTGTTCTTGGGAAATATAAAGTCAGGCTAGAAACCAGGTTATTAGTCTTGCTTTGATAAATAAATAAAAAGAAACACAGGCTGGAAAGTTATCTTCCCTTGAGAAAATGGCCAAGATACTCCAGTACTGAAGACCTACCCAAAATGTTAGACATCTGGCCACATGATCTATGCTGAAGGGTAAAATCAGAGTTCAGACTGGCTCCGCCTCCTCTTCAGCAAAGATCACATGGTCACATAAATAGAACAGGAGAGATATGCACCATTTATATCCTGGAAAGGTAAGTATTTCAGCCTTTTTATAACTTTTATTCATATATCCCAATAACATGAAACTTGACTTTTCAGTATTGGTTAACTTAAAGGAATAAACACTGGGAATCCTTGTAATCCCTCCTTGGTACTTGTTCTGTACATGCTTGCTCACAGCAAGCGTATGCAAACTTTTCATTTATTGCATTTTAAACAATAAATGCCAACACCTGTGGGCTATATGTAACAAGAATGGTATTGCTCCTGCTTTTTCATTAGCCACTATGTCACATGCTAGTCAATATCCATCCAATTCTATTGGATGATATTGAGCAAGTAGATGAGCAATACAATATAATAGATGCAAGAAGTGACTATTAAAATAAAATCTTACCATCTAGAAGGTTGAGCTAATGTAGGCGGCTCGGATTTTGCAATCTTTAGCAACACTCTCATTGGATTTAATTCGTGGTGAGGTGGCTCAATCTGAGCCATCTCTATTAACGTGACACCAAGAGACCAAACATCGGCTTTAAAATCATAAGGTTTATCCTTGGAAGTTTCACACATCACCACCTCCGGTGCCATCCTAAAATGAAAGAGGAGAGAGACGTGAAGCATACCAATATTCAAAAACACAAACCATGAAAATCTACCTTATATGTGAACAAAATGCAAAAACTGGCAAATTGGGCATGCCTAAAAAAAAAAAATAAATAAATAAATAAAAAAAAACGACTACAGGCTTGTGTACAATGACATTTATCCAAGTGAGAACTACTTTTCTCTGCACACAAGAGTCGACTGGAATGTAAGATTGAGCTTAAAGCTGAACTCCAAACACGTAAAACCACAGATAATATACATTTATGGAAGTGTTTTTACCTGTCAAATGATTTTTAATTCTACCCACTTAATTTCTTAAAATTTACACAACTCTTCTGTACAGCCAGCCTTAAAACCTGACTTCTCTCTAAGTAACACATTAAGGTCTTGTCTCTGCCTCCAGCCTAACAATAGACAGTAAAATGAGAAGCAGCAGGCTGATGAACTAATCTCTGTTCTTTCCTTGTTGGCACATGAGACCTAAAGTACAAGTGATTTTCTCCCCGTGCTACGTCTCCCTTTCCCAGTTATTGCATTTTAAACAATAAATGCCAACACCTGTGGGCTATACAGGTCATTCTCAAAAAAAAATGCATATTGTGATAAAGTTCATTATTTTCTGTAATGTACTGATAAACATTAGACTTTCATATATTTTAGATTCATTACACACAACTGAAGTAGTTCAAGCCTTTTTTTTGTTTTAATATTGATGATTTTGGCATACAGCTCATGAATACCCAAAATTCCTATCTCAAAAAATTAGCATATCATGAAAAGGTTCTCTAAACAAGCTCTTAACCTAATCATCTGAATCAACAAATTAACTCTAAACACCAGCAAAAGATTCCTGAGACTTTTAAAAACTCCAGCCTGGTTCATTACTCCAAACCGCAATCATGGGTAACACTGCCAACCTGACTGCTGTCCAGAAGGCCATCATTGACACCCTCAAGCAAGAGGGTAAGACACAGAAAGAAATTTCTGAACGAATAGGCTGTTCCCAGAGTGCTGTATCAAGGCACCTCAGTGGGAAGGAAATAGTGTGGCAGAAAACGCTGCACAACGAGAAGAGGTGACCGGACCCTGAGGAAGATTGTGGAGAAGGATCGATTCCAGACCTTGGGGGACTTGCGGAAGCAGTGAATTGAGTCTGGAGTAGAAACATCCAGAGCCACCGTGTACAGGCGTGTGCAGGAAATGGGCTACAGGTGCCGCATTCCCCAGGTCAAGCCACTTTTGAACCAGAAACAGCGGCAGAAGAGGGAAATGCCAAAATGCCTGAAGTCCAGTGTCAAGTACCCACAGTCAGTGATGGTCTGGGGTGCCATGTCAGCTGCTGGTGTTGGTCCACTGTGTTTTATTAAGGGCAGGGTGAATGCAGCTAGCTATCACAAGATTTTGGAGCACTTCATGCTTCCATCTGCTGAAAAGATTTATGGAGATGAAGATTTAAATTTTTCAGCACGACCTGGCACCTGCTCACAGTGCCAAAACTACTGGTTAATGGTTTACTGACCATGGTATTACTGTGCTCAATTGGCCTGCCAACTTCCCTGACCTGAACCCCATAGAGAATCTGTGGGATATTGCGAAGAGAAAGTTGAGAGACGCAAGACCCAACACTCTGGATGAGCTTAAGGCCGCTACCGAAGCATCCTGGGCCTCCATAACACCTCAGTAGTGCCACAGGCTGATTGCCTCCATGCCACACCGAGTCATTTCTGCAAAAGGATTCCCGACCAAGTATTGAGTGCATAACTGAACATAATTATTTGAAGGTTGAATTTTTTTTTTTTTTTAAAAACACTTTTCTTTTATTGGTCGGATGAAATATGCTAATTTTTTTAGATAGGAATTTGGGGTTTTCATGAGCTGTATGCCAAAATCATCAATATTAAAACAAAAAAAAGGCTTGAACTACTTCAGTTGTGTGTAATGAATCTAAAATACATGAAAGTCTAATGTTTATCAGTACATTACAGAAAATAATGAACTTTATCACAATATGCAAATTTTTTGAGAATGACCTGTATGTAACAAGAATGGTATTGCATTAACCTGGGTCTTACAAATCTGCCAGAGTTCATCTTTAAAGCAGCTTTAACCCAGGTTCACACTGGGCTGCGGGAGTGAAGCTGAGCAAGTTCAGGTAAATTCGCACAATTTCACTCCCACCTGTCAGTCCCGATTTTGGACACCAATACAGAGACATCTGTGCAGGTTTCTGCACAGATGTCAATGTAAATCGTGGGCCAAAATCGCAAAAAGTCGTACAGAAACTACTTTCTGAAATCGGTGCAGCGCCGCAGATGCAGCGTTGCACCGATTAGGGCGGTGCAATTGCTGCCAATTTGACATATCAAATCGCATGTCAAAATGCACCAGTGTGAACCAGGGCTAAGAAAAAGGTCAGAAAGAAGCATTTCACATGCATCCGGAATATATATTAAAAAAATGGCTCAAGGGCAAAAACCAAACCAAACCAAAAAGGTATTTCATTTTTAGCTTCTATATTCCAAAACTCTGCTAAAACTAGAGTTTTGTTAGAGTACTACCTACACCCCTACTCAATGTCAGGCTGATCGAGAACAAGCCCAAATTTGGTGAAAAATTAAATTAACATCCAGCAGCATGCTCAAACATAAATGATCATTGAAAAATGTATGATGCAGCCCTTCATAGGTTTATAGATCATTTAAATATCAGTGCCTATCCTGTGGAACTTGCAGAATAATTCCCCATCACACTGATGTTTTAGTTTAGAAACTAAACTAGAAGAAGAAACTGGAGCACCAAAAGGAAACTTGTGCCACCCCCATTTAGGCAGTTTATTGCCGAGTCAGTTTTTCCTAATTCCACCAGCGGGTTGAACGAAAAGAAACAGACTTGATTCCCGAATCCACACACTCGATGGGGAAATACTCCCCATTGAGCCAATGTATTCTGAATACACTGATCAGTGTTGCAAGCTATAGGCTGCAGGGAAAAATCTGACTGTATGGTTATACATCGGTAGATCGACTTCGGTATAACTTCCCATACAGTCCCTGCTAAATGGTCCGAATTTCAAATCATGCATGGCTGGCTTTAGAATGTAAGCTCTCTTGTGCAGAGCCCTCCTAACCCTATTGTCTTGAATTGTATTCTAACTTTACTGTCTCCCTTTCTTTTGTAAAGCCTTGTCAGCATATAAGCCCTGTGTAATATGTAATAATAACACAAGGAGAATGAACTACGCCCTTGCAGCCAGCGTCCAATTGGAATTCAGACCTAGGACCAAGAGCTGAAAAACAAGAGTGCTAACTGAGCCAACATCAAAGAAACCAATATTTATTAAGTTTAAAAAAAAAAACAGCACATACCAGTAAGGGGTACCAATGAATGAGTCTCTTCTCTGTAAAGTTCTAGTATTCTTAGCAGACACGCCAAAATCAGCTTTAATGAAAAAAAAAAAATATATATATATATATATATATATATATACACACATTATCATGCTTTAGGTAAACAAAAATACTGTCACAACTTTGTAATACTTAATTACATATGTCATTCCCCACACTTCATTTCAGAGTGCAGTAACCAACTGCTCATTACAGCTTGTATACATGAAAAACAACGTATTCGCAAAACCCACAGCAAAATGCATGTCTGTTACCACTTTCCAAAAAAGCTTCGTAATTTTTTGCAATGAAAACATCTTCCAGCAGAAAGAATATTCCAGATATACTTGTATACACATCATTCCCCCCCCCCCCCCCCCCCAAGTTAATAAAATTCATACTTCATGTAAAACACCTTCTGTTTGTAATTTAGACGTACGTACACACACATAACATACACATATTATAGGAATGTATTCTTTAACTGCTTCTCCACCGCCTGGCGGACGGTGAATCTCTCATTCTGGGCGGGCGTCATATGACGTCCTTACCTTTCCGAGCCACTAGGGGGCATACACGCTGCGTCACTGTGAACCCGATCTCCGCCGGACACCCGCGATTGCCCAGTAACAGAGCAGGACGTGGATCTGTGTGTTTAAACACACAGATCCATGTCCTGTCAGGTGAGAGGAGACCAATGGTCTATTCCTTGTACAGAGAACACCGATCGGTCTCCTTCCCTTGTGAGTCCCCTCCCCCAACAGTTAGAATCGCTCCCTAGGGAACATATTTTACCCCTTGATCGCCCCCTAGTGTTAACCCCTTCCCTGCAGTCACATTTATTCAGTAATCAATGCAATTTTATAGCACGGATCGCTGTATAAATGTAAATTGGTCCCAAAATAGTGTCAAAAGTGTCCGATATGTCCGCCGCAGTATCGCAGTCATGATAAAAATTGCAGATCACCACCATTACTAGTAAAAAAAATAATAATGCTATAAATCTATCCCCTATAACTTTTGCGCAAACCAATCAATATATGCTTATTGTGATTTTTTTTACCATATGTAGAAGAATACATATCGGCCTAAACTGAGAAAACAATTTGTTTAAAAAATAAAAATAAAAAAAATAGGATAGTATAGCAAAAAGTTAAAAAATATTGTTTTTGTTTTCAAATGTGTTACACTTCTTTTGTTTATAGCGTAATAAATAAAAACCACAGAGTCATCAAAGGCCACCGAAAGAAAGCTCTATCTGTGGGAGGAAAATTACAAAAATGTCATATGAGTACAGCGTTGCAAGACCGCGCAATTGTAATTCAAATCGTGACAGCGCTGAAAGCTAAAAAATGGCTTGGGCAGGAAGGGGGTGAAAGTGCCCAGTATTAAGGTGGTTAACATATTTCAGAAATCCTATCTTTGGGAAATAGGTCTGGAAAGTTTAAGGCGGCTCAGAAATAGGTCAGCTGAAGATGGTGTATTCTGAATGACACTGACCAGTCCGGTTGTCTTCAGATCCCTAACAAAACCCCAGGTATTGGATGACCATCATTTAACATCTGCTGTATTAATGCTGAATTCTGACTACAAGAAATACTGTCTATGGATCCGCTCACACACCAGCCCTTCGCGGAAACGCGAGCTCCACCACAAAATATGGTAACACACCGTACATACTTTGTGATACCATTCATTTTCAATGTCACCCCAATGTACCCGCACTAAAAATAAAACTACATAACACCACAATGCATTATGTGTGTAGCATAACGATTTGGTAAGTTGTGTTCCTTTGTGTGTTGGGGGCATAGCAGCCCATTTATTTTGAACCGGTTGCTTACAGAAGTGTGCATAATGGCAGAGTGTGGTGCGGCATAAACAAGCCCCAATACAAGAGCCATGTGTATTCTTATTCGAATCTTGGTGTTTCTTTGTACATTTCTTGGTGAGTTGGGTGATAATCCAGCATGAAATGTGTTTGTCTTTGTGCAGGAGTATTCTGTAATAAAGAATGGTTCGTTTGCATATTAGCAGCCCTCTAACTTCAGAAACTGAGCCCAATCGTCAAAAGGTTATATAAAAAGAGTTCCTAATGGCATTCGAGACCCCAGAAATGTTTTGGTTTAGACTAGAGTAGTTCTTTGATCACCCCGTAGGCATGGCTTTAATAAAAAAAAATTGTAAAAGTGAAAGTGCTAATAACCGTTTCCCGGTAGAGATACAAAAGTTTAATGCTGGACATACACTATACGAAAGTGAGCGCAAACGATAGTGCCATCATGTAATGACCGATAAATCGTTCAGTGGACATAAATAAAAAAAAATTGGTTCTTTTTTTGTTTGTTTTTTTACATATACCTAGTGCAGAGATTTCAGACTCATTAATCTTTCAATTTATCATTCGTTCGGCAGAACATTTCCAAACTTGTCCTTGGTTTTTTCACCTCAAAAATGTCCCAACAATTATCGATTTTGTGCCCATTAACTGTTTGAAAAACGAACAAATTGTCTAAACGACCAAATTTCGGCCGATTTTTCCTATAGTTTATGGCCAGCATAAGCCTACTAGGTTTCCACTATTGCCACCTCAAAGTCGTGCTATTTTTTTCTGCGATTTTGATGCGACTTGAAACAATGGGGTTAATAAAAACTAAAATTAGCCCTTTAAAGTACAAAAAGCAAATCACTACTGTAAATATTACTTTCACTGTCCCACAGTAAAAAAAATAACCCCTTACAGTAGCGATTATTTGCTTTTTTTGTTTTTTTAACCCCATTATGTTACTAAACATCTCAGGCCGGGTCACACTGTTTTTTGGTGTTTTTGCAGAAACGCACTACAGTTCATTTACATGTTTTCCTATGGGACACGTTCACATCCATGATTTTTTTTCAGCTGCTGCGATTTGGAAAGGAAAGGACTTTTTAGTGCAAAACGGTGCAATTATTTTTGGTTCAATATACTTCAATGGAGAAGCTGCAGAAAAGCATGTAATGTGTTTTTGCGGAAATTTGTGTTTTGTAATCTGCCCAACAACAAATTGGGCAAATTTTTTTTTTAAATTCTATTTTTTTTTTTAAAGACTATTAAACGATTAATCGAAACAATAAATCGGCCAACTAATCGATTATGAAAATAATCGTTCGTTGCAGCCCTACTACAGGTTTAGATTACTTTATGGTGCTTAACTAATACAAAGCCAGTTCACCCTGAGGGAGTATGTAGCTGGGGATTCAGATTTTACTGCCCTTCTCCCCCATTCTGGAACCAAAGGGTGGCTAACGCCAGCCCTGCTAGCCAGCATGGTCTGGAGATGGGGTTCCTGTCCCCAGGGGAGATGGGGTCCCTGCCCCCAAGTGAGAAGAGGTCCCTAAAAGGGTCCCCCCATTGCAGTGTGCTCTGTACCCTGTAGGGTCCTCCATTTTCTGCACCTCCCCCTCCCCACTGTTGCATCCTTTGTCCCCTGCACAACCCCCACCCCCCCCAACTGTAGTGTTCTCTGTCCCCTGCACCCCCCTACTGCAGAGTCCTCTGTCCCCTGCACCCCCCTACTGCAGAGTCCTCTGTCTCCTGCACCCCCCTACTGCAGAGTCCTCTGTCCCCTGCACCCCCCTACTGCAGAGTCCTCTGTCCCCTGCACCCCCCCACTGTAGTATCCTCTGACCCCCAACCCCACAAACACACACTGTGTAGGTAGAGCTCTACTACCTTACACAGGTGTACAGCAAGCAGAGCAGCAGAGATCAATATCACAGGGCTGGATGGGGGCGGGAACTTCTGAAGCTAACTTTTCACATTAACAGGCTGGTGATTGGTTGCTAGGATCGCCCATCACCCTATTACCTGCTGTTTAATGAAAAAGTAAACTCCAGCAGTTCCCGCTCCCATGCAGCCCTGTGATACTGCCCGCTCGCTGCTGTCCAATGAAGAGGTTGCCGACCTTTCCTTTGCTGCATATACAGACTGATTTTACTTTTGTGGGTTTAGCAAAACTAACATAACACACATTAACCATGCCGTAACAAATCTTTCTGGTGTGAATGGGTCCTGCCAGCAGAGGGAGTCTCGACCTTTTTCTAAAAATGATTTGCACGTATGTTGTCATGTTAGCCCTGATTGGCTAAAACAGGCTAAAGGAGACGTAAAATGAAGTCAGAGGCACATTTCTTTAAATAGATTTTCAAACTTGTATTCTCCAGTATGCTTTATATACATATATAGAAGCTGATGTAGAGACCCACCAACAGAGACTAGACAGCATTCAAATTTCCTTTATTAAACCACTTACCCAGCTTCACATCACCATCAAGAGTGAGCAGGATGTTTCCGGCCTTTAGATCCCGGTGAATAATTTTAGCTTCATGTAAATAAACCAGCGCCTCTAGTGTCTGCTTGCACACCACCCGGATCTGAGGTTCCGTCAATGCACGTTCCAGCTCTGAAAACAGAAATCACAGCAATGATCCAACAATATTTTATTGCGCCATACTAAACTGAATTTTTATATTTTTTTATTAACTATTCAAGCCTTGGATTCCGTTGCTTATCAAATAGAGATGATCTTATCTAGTCCTGTCCACAGCTTTCTAGATTTACAACACTGGTAAAAGCCTCCTATTGACGCCTTATATAATTTGCTACAGTAAGCCCTTAATTTCATAATTATATAGGGGATGAAAACACAAAGTAAATGGTAAATTCCATGTTTTGTAACAAACCTATCTGATGAAGCTTGGTATTAGAATACGTTTTATAGAAGCCTTGAACCTTGACAAATGCAGACTTACCTAGCATGACCGCATCTACTGCTCCGCCCGCACAAAATTCAATAAGGATCTATAAAAAAAAAAAAAAAAATGTCAAAATCTCAATCAATCCTACCAATTAGTAAAACTATATATGGCCTCTGTGAAAAGACACAATCTAGCGCTTTATCTCCACAGTTAAAGTGAACAAATATGTGTATAAATCCTGACTGATGCACTTAAAGTGGTTGTAAACCGCAGATGTTTAAAAAATAAAAATAAAAAAATAAATAAAAAAACACCCTGGAAGGTAAAAGGCATAATGTGCTAGTATGCATCGGATACTGACACTTAATGAAATCCTCACCTTGGAATGAAGCCCTCCAGTGCTGTAATGTCACAGACATGTACCCAGTCTTTCTTCCGGGTTAGCGCTCCGGCTATGTGATTGGCCAGAGTCGCGATGACGTCACTCCCGCTTATGTCGTTCCGGCATGAAGCTCTTAAGTGCTGGTGTTCTATCAAAAAGCCACCATGAGTTCCACACATTGTGTGATGGGTAGCGGCTTTCTGATAGAACACATTCAGCAGATTTTGACCACACTGCGGATTCACAAGCGGGGCGGGCTGCAGTGGGAGGGCACACCAATTACAAATGTAATACAGAACAGCAGATGACAAATAAAGAGGTTTATAAACAATAGCAATAGAGAACCATCTCATCGGTACCTCTGAAATTGGTGCTTTAACAAATAATTGGAGTAAGATTCTGATGTTCTCTATTGCAATCGTTCATAAACCTCTTTTATTGTCATCTGCTGTTCTGTATTACAATCGTAACTGGTGTGTGCTCCCGCCACGAGTCGCCCTGCTTGTGCATGTGCAGTGTGGTCAAAATCTGCTGAATATGTTCCATCAGAAAGCCGCTACCCATCACACACAATGTGTGGAAAACATTGCGGCCGTGAAACGCATTGTAGAACACATCACGCATGCACAGTAGGCTTTAGTTGTATTTTCTGATGGGTAGCGGCTTTCTGACAGGACACCGGCAAGGTGTGACAGACCTTTAGAGTGCATGGGCCAGTGATGTCACTGGCTACATGCAAGGTGAATATCTCCTAAACGGGGCACGTTTAGGAGATATTATTTTACCTACAGGCAAGCCTTATTATAGTTTTACCTGCAGGTACAAATGACCAAGCAGGGTTTAAAAACCTGCTTTAAAGTACGAATAAAGGCAAAATATTTTTTTTAGCTTTGGATAGAGTAGAAATGGATTAGAACCCCCTTCGCCATTTGCCCTGTTTACCACTATCGTTGAAAGTGAAAGCAAAGAAAATCACCAATTTTGAGCTACCCCCAGAAAAGTAATAGAGGAGAAATCTTCCAATGGGGATTCCCTCTCTCACTTTCCATTTGACTATGGGACAGGAAGTAAAGGTAAATCGCTGAAAAGGAACAAAGATGGCAAAAAAAAAAAAAATCTCACATGGCTTATAACCAGAGGCGTAACTAGACCCTTCAGGTCCCCAGTGCAAGAAACTATGAAGGGTCCCCCTGGCCCTTCACTACCATTGTGGGGCTCTTTATAACGGTCCCACAGGGGGTCACCTTCCTGCCTACTTGGAGTCCCCCCGCGGTGGCAGAACACCAGAGCCCAGTCACAAGGGGGGGATTAGGAAGGAATTTTTTCCCCTCCGGTAGCAAATTGGATCACGCTCTGCTGGGGTTTTTTGCCTTCCTCTGGATCAACTGTGGGTATGGAGTTGGGTGTATGGGATTTACTGTGTTTTATTTTGTTTGTTTATTTTTTTTATTTTTATGGTTGAACTGGATGGACTTGTGTCTTTTTTCAACCTGACTAACTATGTAACGAGTGTGACCTTTGCGACCCTAGTAGTTCTGCCACTGGTGTCAGTAGTTTAATTTTGTTCTTTTTTTTATTATTATTCTTTACCATTACAATTTTATTTATTTATACATATTTTTATGACCCCCTTTAGGGCTTTGGAGAACTATCAGGGGTCTAAACAGACCCCCGATGTCTCACTTTTGAGGGAAAGGCATTGAGGACAGATTCATCAGCCCCAGCTGCACAGAATGAATAAACAGGAATAGCTCTGTACAGATCTTCCCATTCATTCATAAATTGAGGCATAGTAAAACAGTTTACTATCCCCCAGCTATGAATGAAAAAAAAAAAAAAAACAGATACCGTGATCGGTACCGATCACTGACTCCATTCATTAAGACAAGGAAGGGGCCATAAATGACACATTTACCGGTCCCTTATCCACTCTCCATCCTGACAGATCCCCTGCAGCAGCCAGCAAGAGGGAGAAACCCGGCAGTGCTAGGAGCACACAGGTGGGCCATGGAAGCACTCAGATTGCCAGGGCAGCTGGACAGGGATAGGGAGGTGGCAGGACCGACATGTGGAGGAACCAATCTCTTCTTTTCCCCCCTGCGGATGTCTGTGGGATAGAGAGGAGGAGAAGCTGACTCAGCGGCTGCATCGAGGGATCGGTTCCTCTACATACTGCCGCCCTCCTTTTTAGGCGTACAGGGGGGGGGGGGGGGGCTGCATGGGATCTCTGAAACATTGAGCCGGGTCACAATGGAGACCACTGCACGTGTGCCCCCTGGTTATAACCCTCCCTTACAATATTCTTTTTTTTATTTTGATTTGCCTATAGTTATACTTTAAACAGATTCAACATCATATAAGACATTAGAAGAACAAGCTTCTTATCCCAACATCTGTGAATTGATTAGGCAACTTTGTCAGCAGCTCGGTGACTTCTCTAGTACTGGTGGGAATCTCACCTGTTCCGATTCCTATGCCTCGTATTTCCGATGAAAAAAGTCAGACAGACAGACAGACAGACAGACAAAGTAATGCTCTGGGGCCCCTACAATGATGACAGTGCAGGTAAACAGACATCAAGTAGGTAGGAGGCAGACTGCCTCCCCTGTGTATCTATCACTCTCAGTGCCATCATGGGCCCCCCAATTTCAGGGCAGCGTGGGTTCAAGGACCAGCTGCTTTGGGGAAAGTGCAGGGAACCCCCATTCAGCTGGGGCCCCTGGGCAGTGCCCTGGTGTTCCCTCTCATTAAGACAGCCCTGGCCGTGTGTATAGCCATCTGAGTTTTTCCATTAGATATTCCGAGGAATTCAATCAGAGTTTACATAGAGAAATGTTCTCTTTTCCTCCTATGAAATTCCGATGTGAGATTGGTCAGGCAAAAGCCCGATTGTGTGTACAGGGCTTAATCATGCCAGCTCTGCATAATACAGTATATGTATTTTATAGAGAGCTGTGGGTTAACCAGGGTGCTCTGGAAATAATCTTAAAGTATCTGCTCAAAGCACTAGGTGTGCGCATCTTCACTCGCCACACGATACGATTCAATTACGATTATCATGTCAGCGATTCGATTCGATTCCGCGATGCATCACGATGCATCACGATTAGAAAGATGGAGGAGTCTGGAGATAGGGAAGAAGGAATCCATGAATAGGAAAAAAAGGATGGAGTAGTCTGGAGATGGGAACTAAAGGATGGAAGAGTCCAGGGATAGAACTGAAGGATGGTGAAATCCTTGGAGAGAGAAGAATGGAAGAATCCGGGGATAGGGAAATAGGAATCCATGAATAAGGAAAAAAAGGATGGAAGAATCAGAGGATAGGAAGGGAAGGCTGGAAGAGTCCAAGAATATTATTAGATGGAAGAGTCTGGGGGGGGTGATAGGAACTGAAGAATGGAGGGGTCGGTCCAGAAATAATTTTGTTTTAATAGAATTATTGTTTAGGGTGGGGGTTGGAGCCTGTGTGAATGGAGGCGAGTTGGGCGAGGGCTATGCGGTGGCCATTGGTTTGAATGGGGTGGTGGAAGAGGAATGGGCTGGGAGCCATATCCATTTGATGTGTAGTTTGAGTGATCAGGAGTAGTTTGAGACATATATAAAAGGTGGGGGGCCCCCGAGTTGGGTGAAAGATAGTGGGAACTGCGGGGGTAGGAAGGGGCTGTGAAGGACATTAGGCAGTTTGACAGCCAGCTGGGGAACATGCTGTCATATCTGCATTAAAAACAAAATAAAGTGGGCGCTGTATAATTAGTTGGCAGCTAGCACAAGGTAGTGAATATACAACTTTAACCACTTGTCATCTGCCCGCCGTCAATTGACGGCGGGCAGACGACTCCATTGTTCTGACATCACGTCATATGACGTGATGTCCCTTTAAAGCCGCGGGCGGGCGCGCGTCGCCGGCGGCGCGCGCGCGCGCACCCGCCGCTCCGCGGGGATCCCGTGCGAGTGCCCGGCGGCAACGATCGCCGCCGGGCACACGCGATTGCTCTGTAAGTGAGCTGGGACGTGCAGCTCTGTATGTAAACACGGAGCTGCACGTCCCTGTCAGGGAGAGAGGTGACAGATTGTGTTCCTTGTACATAGGGACACAATTGGTCACCTCCCCCAGTCACCCCCCCCCTCCCCCTACAGTTAGAACACTCATAGGACACACATTTAACCCCTTCCCCGCCCCCTAGTGATTAACCCCTTCACTGCCAGTCACATTTATACAGTAATCAATGCATATTTATAGCATTTTTCACTGTATAAATGTAAATGGTCCCAAAAATGTCAGAAAAGTGTCCGAAATGTCCGCCATAACGTCGCAGTCCCAATAAAAAAATCGCAGATCGCCGCCATTAATAGTAAAAAAAAAAAAAAAAAAAGCCATAAACTATCCCCTATTTTGTAAACGCTATAAATTTTGCGCAAACCAATCGATAAACGCTTATTGCATTTTTTTTTTACCAAAAATATGTAGAAGAATACGTATCGGCCTAAACTGAGGGAAAAAAAAAAAATTTTATATATTTTTTGGGGTTATTTATTATAGCAAAAAGGAAAAAATATTGCATTTTTTTAAAAATTGACGCTCTATTTTTGTTTATAGCGCAAAAAATAAAAACCGCAGAGGTGATCAAATACCACCAAAAGAAAGCTCTATTTGTGGGAAAAAAAGGACGCCAATTTTGTTTGGGAGCCACGTCGCACGACCACGCAATTGTCAGTTAAAGCGACGCAGTGCGGGAAGCTTATATTTTGTCTGGGCAGGAAGGGGGTCTAGGTGCACAGTAGGTAAGTGGTTAAATAGACCATAAAACAAAAAAAAGTGTGCAGTGCTTTGCAGTGATAAATGTACAAAAGAGTCTTATTAAGTAGTGAACAAATATAGTCCTGACATAATTATATATAACTCTGATCTGATTGAAAGCAATCTTCTGTATATTCAAAGTAATTCCAGTGCTAATCACCAGAAATCAGGAATGACTTAAACACAGCAGAGCACACACAGCACTGGAATTACTTTGAATACACAGAAGATTGCTTTCAATCAGATCAGATTTATATATAAATATGTCAGGACTATATTTGTTCACTACTTAATAAGACTCTTTTGTACATTTATCATTGCAAAGCACTGCACACCTTTTTGTATGCAGTCTGGCACTTACCTTACCATGTCAGTCCTCTCAGTGTCCTCCCCACGGCCCCCTCACCTGGCTCTACCGCTCTTCTGGCTCTCCTCCAGCTTCCGCTTCATCCTCCTCCATCACACCTCCTGCTGGATACGCTGCGGCCGCCCTGAATCATTCCGGGACCTAAAGCAGTGATGGCTCCATGGCTCAGCAGAGCTCCGTGCTCCATAAGCCCGCCGCCGCCACTGCCACTCTTATCAGCAGCAGGGACAGCTCCAGCCACCTCAAACTCCGGCCACAGCACTCCATGTTCCCGCCAACCTGCACAGCACACAGCGTGGGTTCCTCACTTCCGCCTTACGCTGCCTGGAATGTGGAATCACGTGCTATTGGCTATTGCTATTGGCTGATGAGGGGAGAGGGAAGGGGATTGGTAGAAGGCCTCCTCTCCTCGCAGCACAAGGGGATAATGTCAGCGGGAAGCGGGAAAAAACGGCACGTAACCCTCGGCTCCACTCAGATGCACGGCGCGAGGATGACGTCATCCATAATCGATTTCTTAAAGTGACAGCATCGAAATCGCATCGTGGCCCATCTAATCCCGATGCATCGATGCAACGATGCAACGATTAAATTCAACACCCCTACAAAGCACCTGTAGCTTGTATAAAGTAAGGGAAGCCTGTATGGTCGCCTTATGGCGGAGTTCCCACATATGTGATGTGGGAACCAGCGCAATTCCTGTGTGGCCTCCCGCATTACATGTCTGTCACAGGCAGTTCCACACTGTTAACGACACCCACAGATCGGTTCACAGACCGCAATGTAAACTGTAAAATGGTATAGGAGTCGGATCGCATTGATGTTCAAATGCGGACCCAAAAAAAGGGTCCTGCACCATTTTGGTCCGAATGCAATGCAAATTCAGCCATACAATCTGTATGGCTGAATTTGCATCGCAAAGACATCGCATGTGATCTGCACAGCAATGCGGTGCGAATCACATGCAGTGTCTGACATTGCAATAGTGTGAACCCAGCCCAAGACTGAACATTTAACACCAAGCAAAAACCCTGTTGTGTAGGAGTGCACACTGCAAGACTACAGTTTACTGTCCAGATAGTCTATCTTTATAAACAGAACATTACTAGGCATAATACAGTCTTGCATTGATAACACAGAGATAGAAATTGTATTCCCAATGTATTACTTACCCAAAGGTTATTTTCATAATAAAAAGCATCCAGTAATTTAACAATGTGTGGATGATCACATGATGCCAAAATCTCGATTTCCACCATGTAATCTTCAAGTTCATCTTCAGATTTTGTATCGATGACCTTTGCTGCTGCCAAAATGCCAGTCTCTTTATTCTGGGCCTGCGAAAAACACACAAGAACAGTCTGGTTAGTGCAGTTATAAACACATACTGTAATGTCCAACAACAAAATGTGAGGTATTGTATTACACTAGATTTTTTTTTCTGTACAAAACAATTACACAAAGAATTGAAGGACAACACCACGGATTACTTCAAATTTCATTTCATTTATTATGTGCAAGGACATCGTCTAGTGACCGCCACTCATGGATAATTCACAAACTTAGGAGAAGTCTAGCCAAAGCTTTTGCCTGTACTTCTGTAGCTCACAGATGCGCAGTTAGTTCTGCACTCCTGTGACCCCTTTTCAGCTGACAGAGGGCGAATATCTGCTGTCAGCTGATCTCCGTGATACGTTGATATACTGAGATAGCCCCTTCCATTCCCTCCACAGCCCAGCACTGCAGTGAGCTCTGTAGGGGCAAAGCTGAGAGCCCAAGACTGACAGCCATGGCTCTGAGCGATTAGCGGTGCTGCACCACTTGGCAGCACTGGTGGGCACTAGTGGGACTGTACGATAATCAGGACACTCATAATCAGCGCCCTGATTATCAGTGTAGAGGTTCCTTTCACACAAGCCGGTTATCGTCTCTCCTCAGACTGTCAGAGTGAGGAAAGGAATACCATTAACCGGCCTGTGTTTACACCATAATCAGCTTTCATTGGACACAGCTGATCACATGGTAAAGGACTACTGTGATTGGCCCCTTACCCCCATCTGTGATAAGCTGTGCCCTCCAGGCAAAGTAAGCCCCATACTGTAACCGTCTTTTGGCTATAGTGCAAGTGGTAAGTGGTTAAAGGGGTTGTAAAGGTTTGTTTTTTATTATCTAAATAGTTTCCTCTAAGCTAGTGCATTGTTGGTTCACTTACCTTTTCCCTTCTAAATGTTTTTTTTCTTTGTCCGAATTTCTCACTTCCTGTTTCTCCTCAGTAAGCTTTGCCCCCATCATCTGAGCCGTTGTGGCTGGGGGTTATGCAAAATGAAGAAAGGATTTCTGGACAGCCGCATGCCAAAACTTGGTGCTTTTATTGTAAAATGAAAAACACAGGATACGTGTTTCACACTCAACTTTAGTGCTTAATCATAGTGATCACTGACCTGTGATTTTGATGCTTCAGTTTATGAATGGAGAGAAGCTTCTCTCTATTCATTTTAGCTGAGGCTGCAGAGAAAGGGACTGGGGAATCTGTGTCCTTAGTCCCTTTCTCCGTCTTAAAGGGGAGATGTCAGAGGTATGTTAAGACCCCCGATATCTCACCAAAGCCCCCCAACAGGGCTAATAAAAAAATAAAATAAAATAAAAACCACTGACAATCCACTACCCCCCTCTAAAAAAAATAATAATAAAAAAGTAAAAAAAAAAAAAAAAAGTATCGGTATCGGTAATTAGTATCGGTACTTGTACTCAGTCTCAAAAAAGTGGTATCGGGACAACCCTACGTTTTAGGGTCCTTTCACATGGAGCGGACGGTTTTTCGGTCCGTTCTGTGTGTGTCCGTCGGCTCAGCGGGGATCCCCGCTCAGCTGTCGGCGGACAGGGAAGTCCCCGCACACTGTGCAGGGACCGCCCTGTCTCTCCCCCGCTCTACCCTATGGGGAATCGGATGAAAACGGACTGTTTGTCTGTATTCATCCGATCCGTTCCGCCGGACGGAAGAAAAATAGGGTTTTCTTCCGTCCGAAAAACCGGATCAAGACGGACGCGGATATTTGCAGACGTTAGCGGATGCATCATCCGCTAATGGACGCGATCCCATAGGGAACCATTACAAGTCCGTTTACGGACTTGTAAAAACGGACGAGCGGAGGCGGACGTGTGAAAGGGCCCTTACTAATAATGTCTTTATTTTTTATCCCCGATTTGCACGGATAAGGCTGACCATACATTATACAATTTTCCAAAACCATATAATAGGAGGTCAAACCTAAACATGTTCAATTTGTATGCAATCAGGCAGGCCCTCGCACAACATAGCTGAAGGTAAATCTAAAGAAATCTGTATAATGTATGGCAAGCCTAAGAGATTGTTCCCTCTGTACAGAGCCCTGTGTTGATAGTCAACACAGGGCTCTGAGCTGTGATTGGACAGAGCCAATCAGCAGGTCCTGACCATAAATCATTAACCAGGAACGGCTGACAAAGTCCCGCTGTGTACAATCAGAGAGGGTGTCAGTGGAGGCGCACATGCGTGTAACCAAAACCCGGGAACAGGCAGCGATGTACCAGTATGACACTTTGCCTGTACAGGCCACCGTCCGTAGTACATTGCCGGTAGGTGGTCTGCATGTAGTTAAGAGGGCTGAGCCGCGTTTTTACTATTTCTCCCACTTCAAGTGTAAACAAGCCCTGAAATTATCTGGCTGACCTAACTTGCATGACTTGTGTATGACTATGTACGTCTATTTTAATGTGTTCCTTTATGCATTTGCTGGGAGTGAGAGATTACACAGCTTTCAAACATCTATACCGACGTGCCCTTCCTTTTTCTGACAAAAGAGAACAACTAAACCAAGTACTGACTATAACCCGATGACTCACACAGGATAACGGCAGCTAAGAATCTCTCACAATGATGTTGTGTCACTGAGATGAAGTCATGTCTGTTGATAAGTCAAGATGTGATGAAAGCTGGGAGAGAACATGTACTGAACATATCAGGCTGAAAATAAACACGCCATTGGCTTGCCTGCTTTAAAATGAACCTAATTTACACAATCCTCTCTTCTAGGGCTTGGGGAAAAAAAAGATTTGAATCTTCAATCGAGTTGCGAGGACAAATCGATTCTGATTTTGACCAAATAGATTTTTTCCATAGGACCGGCGCTCTGTGGACTAGGCCGAAGCGTTGCCTCAAAAAATCCTGCCCGCAGCTCGCCGCGATCCTGGGAAAAGGCTGTGAGACCGGACGCCGCTCGCGGCCTTTTCTCAGGATCGCGGCTAGGCCGTGGCTTCAGCCTAGTCCACAGAGTGCCGGTCCTAAGTTTTTAGGCAAGGCCGCGGCTTCGGCCTAGTCCACTGCCTTTTCCCAGGATCGCGGCAGACTAGGCCGAAGTCACAGCCTCGCCTAAAAACTTCAGAAAAACCATCAGAAAAAATAAAAATAAAAAAAATCGATTCGAATCGTGAATCAAGTGTAAAAAAATAAAATAAAAAAAATTCCCAGCTCTACTCTCTTCCATTGTATACAAACCGATCCCCAAATTTTTCCCAACTTCACAAACAGTAGAACTCTATCCAATTTTCTTTTTTTTTTGTCTGGACAGTGTGGGGAAGGGAAGGAGCTTGCATCAGTTCTGTGCCCCAGTGGGAGCCATATCACCTCAATTCATGAGAGGTCCATGAGACAGGAAATAAGGGGAGATCTGCCCAAGGGGTGGATAGCAGTGGACGCACACGTGAAGTGACAGAACCTTTGTCATCTTGTTATTGCAGTCTCCATCTCTGAGAGATTCCTCCTTGTCCCATTGTCTGGCTGCAATTCCACCAATTATTGGCTAATTACAGTGGGCTTCATCAAACATATAGGGCACATGTGTCAAACAAGGTCCGCGGGCCAAATACGGCCATTTCATGTGGCTCTCCCACCTCTCCCCTCCCGTCTCCACCCCCACCTTGTCTCAGCAGTCAGCAGCAAAGAGGACAGGACTCCTCTGCCAGAACATATGTGTCTATGTGCAGCTGCAGAGAGGCTCGCCTCTAAATCCCCCCCCCCTTCCTTCCTGGGTATCAGCAGCAGAGGGGACAGTTCCCCCCCTACAGCACCCCCTCATCTCCGCATTCAGCAAACTCCAGCCCTCCGCTCCTCCTCCTCCAGACCCTGCAGCTTCTTTCTGGGAGCAACACAAGGTAAGAGGGGCACACGGATGTAACGGGGGGTGGAGGACTTCTGATGGCGGGAGGGGGGGCTCTTGACCTCAAATGTAAGGGGGGGTGGGGTGCCCTGGACATCTGGTCCTACAGATACAACCGGCCCTTTGAGGGCAACCATAATGCTGATGCGGCCCACAATGAAAATCAGTTTGCATTCCTGTTGTAGGGTATAAAAAGATGCAAACCAAAATCAACCACAACCAGATGTTTCCTTAACCACTTAAGACCCGGACGTTTATGCAATTGTCAGTAAAGGACCTGGCCAGTTTTTGCGATTCGGCACTGCGTCGCTTTAACTGACAATTGCGCGGTCGTGCAACGTGGCTCCCTAAACAAAATCGGCGTTTTTTTCCCCACAAATTAAGATTTCTTTCGGTGGTATTTGATCACCTCTGCGGTTTTTATTTTTTTGCGCTATAAACAAAAATAGAGTGATAATGTTAAAAAAAAAAAATCTATATTTTTTACTTTTTGCTATAATAAATACCCCCAAAACAGATATTACAAAAACATTTTTTTTTCTCAATTTAGGCCGATACGTATTCTTCTACATAATTTTGGTAAAAAAAAAAAAATCGCAATAAGCGTTTAACGATTTGTTTGCGCAAAAAACATTTACAAAATAGGGGATAGTTTTATGGCATTTTTATTAATATTTTATTTTTTTACTACTAATGGCGGCAAACAGCGATTTTTTTCGTGACTGCGACATTATGGCTGACACATAGGACAATTTTGAAACATTTTTGGGACCATTGAAATTTTCACAGCAAAAAATGCTATAAAATGCATTGTTTACTGTGAAAATGACAATTGCAGTTTAGGAGTTAACCACTAGGGGGCGCTGGAGGGGTTAAGTGTGACCTCGTAGGTGTTTCTAACTGTAGGGGCTGGACGTGTGATGTCACTGATCGCCTTTCCCTATATCCGGGAACAGACAATCAGTGACACTGTGAAGAACGGGGAAGCTGTGTTTACACACACCTCTCCCAATCGTGGGACACCGGCTGCGATCGGGTCCCACGGCCACGGTGCTTTGGACTGGGTCGCGGGCGCACTTAAAGAGGACGTACAGGTACGTGCTTGTGCCCAGCCATGCCATTCTGACGACGTATATGTGCAGGAGGCGGTCCTTAACCACTTAAGGACCGCCTACTGCACATTTACGTCGGCAGAATGGCACGGCTGGGCACATCAACGTATATATACGTTGATTGTAGTACCCAGCCGTGGGTCGCGGGCGCGCGCCCGCGACCCGGTCCGAAGCTCCGGGACCGCGGGATTCGCGGACCCGATCACCGCTGGAGTGCGGCGATCCGTCCCTGGAGCGGAAGAACGGGGAGAGCCGTGTGTACACACGGCTTCCCCGTGCTTCTCTGTGGCCGTAGCATCGATCGCGTCATCCCTGTAATAGGGGGACGCGATCGATGACGTCACACCTACAGCCACACCCCCCTACAGTTGTAAACACACACATTAGGTCACACATCCCCTACAGCGCCACCTGTGGTTAACTCCCAAACTGCAACTGTCATTTCCACAGTAAACAATGCAATTTAAATGCATTTTTTGCTGTGAAAATGACAATTGTCCCAAAAATGTGTCAAAATTGTCCGAAGTGTCCGCCATATTGTCGCAGTCACGAAAAAAATCGCTGATCATCGCTATTAGTAGTAAAAAAAATAAAAAAATATAAAAATGCAATAAAACTATCCCTTATTTTGTAAACGCTATAAATTTTGCGAAAACCAACCGATAAACGCTTATTGCGATTTTGTTTTACCAAAAATACGTAGAAGAATACGTATCGGTCTAAACTGAGGAAAAAAAATGTTTTTTTTATATATTTTTGGGGGGTATTTATTATAGCAAAAAGTAAAAAATATTGCATTTTTTTTTAAATTGTCGCTCTATTTTTGTTTATAGCGCAAAAAATAAAAACCGCAGAGGTGATCAAATACCATCAAAAGAAAGCTCTATTTGTGGGGAAAAAAGGACGCCAATTTTGTTTGGAGCCACGTTGCACGACCGCGCAATTGTCAGTTAAATCGACGCAGTGCCGAATCGCAAAAAGGGGCAAGGTCCTTTACCTGCATTTTGGTCCGGGTCTTAAGTGGTTAAGTTGTTAAGTAAATTAAATCTAAAATAGGGTTGGCTAGTATGGGTAATATCAGCTTTTTGCTTTAAAGTGATATTAAAGTCTTGTTTTCTTTTGGTTTCCTCTTCGGTGCTCCTGACCCCTCCCTCCTGCCGGTTGCACCCACAGGAAGCAGCTTGCTATGGGGGCACCTGTGCCGAGCTTCTGCTCTGTGTCCATTCCATGACTAGGCCCCATCCCCCCTCTCTCTCTCTCTCTCCTGACTCACTGACTTTGATTGACAGTAGCGGAAGCCAATGGCACCCACTGCTGTCTCAGCCAATGAGAAGGGAGAGTCCTGGACAGCCGGGGATTTTGTGCAACATTGCTGGATCGAGATGGGGCTCAGGTAAGTATTAGGGGGGCTGCTGCACACAGAAGATTTTTTTTTATCTGAATGCAATGAAGGCATTAAGACAAAAAAAAAGCCTGCCTTTAGAACCACTTTAACCACTTAAGGACCCCCGCACGCACATATACGGCCACAGAATGGCTCGTACAGGCACAAGGGCGTAAATTTACGTCCCCGCCTTCGTGCGGTTCGGGGGTCCCATCAGGACCCCCTCCGCGGCTTGCGGGGGTCCCCCTGCCTCTGGGAGCGATCGCCGACGAGCGGGCGGATGTCCGTGATTTCCGCCCCCCCGCGATCGCTCCCAGCCAATGGGAGCGCGCTCCCATTGTGTCAGTTCCTCCTCCTGTGTTTACACAGGAAGGAGAAAATTATGTCACCTCTCATCGCAGCGCTGTTTCCCAGCGCTGCTGATGAGAGAAGACATCACAAGTAAGTGTGCACCAACACAACACTGACACACACTCACATAGGCACATTAACCCCTTGTGATCGCCCCCCCCACCCCCCTGTCACAGTGTCACTGAATGCAGTGATCTAATCACTGCATTTAGTGTCAGTGTGACAGGCAGTGTAAAAAACAGTTAGTGTTAGGTTCAGGATAGCCCCCCCACCCCCCCTAATAAAGTTTTAACCCCCTGATCACCGCCCTAGTTAACCCTTTCACTCCCTATTGCCAGCGTCACTAAGCGATCATTTTTCTGATCGCTGTATTAGTGTCGCTGTTCCCGCTAGGTAGCTATTTTTTTTTATTGCGATTTTTTTTTTTACTAAAGACATGTGGCTGAATTAATTTTGGCCTAAATGTTTTACTAAAATTTAGTTTATTTGATTTTTTTTATAACAAAAAGTAAAAAAATTGTGTTTTTTTTCAAAATTGTGGCTCTATTTTAGTTTATAGCGCAAAAAATAAAAATCGCAGAGGCGATCAAATACCACCGAAAGAAAGCTCTATTTGTGGGAAAAAAAAGACGCAAATTTTGTTTGGGAGCCACGTCGCACGACCGCGCAATTGTCTGTTAAAGCGACGCAGCGCCGAATTGTAAAAACACCTTGGGTCATTTAGCAGCGTATGTGTCCGGGTCTTAAGTGGTTAAATTCTATACACTACATATAAAGGCCCAAAACCTTTAGCCCCGTGTACCTTCAGATAAATTATGTGATGAGAACAAAAAACAAACAAAAAAAAAAAATCTACTGTGAGGTTATTAGCTATAGAGGTAAATGGTGACTAAAGCGGCTTCTGCATTTGGCGACAGATTTTGTTTACCGTATTTATCGGCGTATACAGCGCACTTTTTTGCCCTAAAACTCAGGGCAAAATCGTGGGTGCGCGGTATACGCCGATAGCCGCTTTCCCGCGTCTATTTCGAATACTGCGCCGGTATATACCGAGCGCAGTACACTCGGGTATAGTCGGGCAGACTCGGCTCCTCTCGCGCTGACGTCCTGGACGTACAGGACGTGAGCGCGAAAGGAGCCGAGCCTGCCCGACTATTCACGAGTGTACTGCGCCTGCATATACCGAGCGCAGTACACTCGCGTATAGTCGGGCAGGCTCGGCTCCTTTCGCGCTCACGTCCTGTACGTCAGTGCGAGAGGAGCCGAGTCTGCCCGACTATACCCGAGTGTACTGCTCTCGGTATATGCGGGCGCAGAATTCGAAATCGGCGCGGGAAAGCGAGGAGGACGCCGCAGAAGGACGAGGAGGACGCCGCAGAAGGACGAAGAGGACACCCGAAGCCGCAGAAGGACGCCGGACCCGACGAGGAGGACACCCGAAGCCGCCGATGGACGCAGGGCCAGATTCACAGAGCGATTACGCCGGCGTTACAGGAGATGCGCGGCGTAAGTCTAAATTTGCGCATGCGTTTGGATGCGCGGCATCCCCAAAACGAGATACGCAAGAAATTTACTTTTTTTGACCCGGCGTAATTTCGATAGACAGGCGCATCCGTCCGCGCAAAACTGCGCTAGACACACCATTGATTTGCTAGTCAAATATGCAAATGAGGGAGTTACGGGGATCCACAAAAGAACATTGGTGCACCGCAGGCTACGCGCTGTGCACAACAGCTGCACATCCTGTCTAAAATTAGACCATATAAAAGGTGGTATAAAATTAGACAATCCGTCTACATGTCAGAGAAAGCAACACTGTTAGTGAGGAGCTGAGCAGTCACACTTGCTGCACAACAAACTGTATACCAACATGCCAGTGGCATCCATGCTCATAGCTATACTACTGACTTTAGATGAGCAAAGAAGGAGGAGGGCACGGAGGAGGGCACAGGAGAGGATTTCTTTTTTTCCTAAAACCTTTTATTTGCTTTTATAAACATTTAAAAAAAATATATACATACATATATACATCAATACATAACATACTTACAAATTACAAACACGGTCTCACTATCTTTAAAACCTCGATGGATATAATAATCTAATCTGATACAAGCCCCTCATTCTTCACTTGATATATCACACACGCATAGACATCTTTGGCATGAGTGATTCTGAGGTGTCTCGCATCTTCAGATTCACCCCTCATGCCATCCTGGAATTAACCACAACCCTGCAGGAGGACATCACCAGCCCCACACATGACACCACCCATGACAGCTACATATACAATCCTAGCCCCATCCCCACAGATTTCGAACAGAACATGTATGGGGACAGCTGGCTGGTTGGTGAGTGACATGGGTGGCAGGCATGACTGTCCCTCCCATGATGCACACATCACAAGGGGCACATGCATGACTAACATCCTCCTGTCTTTTCCCTTACAGGTGACTCTGCATATGCACAGGGACCCCATCTCATGACTCCTATCCGGAACCCCCCATGGTACCCTGCTGTATTCCCCCAACTTTGTATGCCAGATCATGCTGCACAACTTCACAGTGAGAAAGGGCCTGGAGATTGACATACCTGATGACCTGACCCCTGAACCAGACAATCCCCCCTGAGGGAAGAGCAGCCAGGAGACAGCTGACATTAGGCATCTTTGCACGTTAAACACACACATTAATCGTGGCACAATGAGAATGCATGCATGCACACCACTGTGGTCCCTAGCACAGACACATCACATCCTCATCACATTGGATTGGCACAAGCCCACCATGCAGGACTTGTGAGCAGCAACGCCATGCCACGGCTCCAATTATGTCACTGTACATTCATACACCATTCACACGGACCTGGGGATCACTTCTCAACCACAAATGAGGGTGACACCCCTTTTCCCGCAGGAATGTCACCCCCACATTCCAAAATCATTCACAAACAGAACCCCCAAAAAAAAAATGACCAGCAAAAATATAATTTTTAAAAAAAACACAACAAAGAGAACACAGAAAAGACAAAAATTACTCTGCAAAACACTATCCAAAACAGTCACCAAATATCTCAAAGACATGTCACAAACAAACAAACAAAAATAAACAACAGAACAAAAGCATCTTGCTGTATAGGAAGGGATACAAATGGATGTAGTTTTGCAAAGGAAGGGCGTTTGTGTCTGTCTATTTATGCTGTCTGCGTAGTTCACCAAGTTGCCCGGGTCCACTTCCAATTTCACTGATTGCGCCGTTCCCGAGTTGGGAGCATGCGCACAGAGGTGCTGACCATGGTCTGCTTCAAGCGCGCATGCGCGATCCGGCCGGCCCTTCATTTGCATGGGGTCACGGCTCATTTCAATGTAACACGCCCACGTCCTTCCCAATTTGAATTACTCTGCCTTGCGCCTCTGAAATAACGTTGCACAGGCGCAAATTTCTGTGCAAAACCTACGAGAATAGGACAATTGCGCTGCTACATTGTGCCAGTCTAGCGGTGCGCTACGCCGGTCCAATAATGCGCAGATGTACGTGAATCTGGCCCTTAGTTTATTCAGCATGAAATGGAGCTTAGTTATGTAGCACAAGGCTGTATATTCTGCAATAGTTACATTTTTGGTAAACTCTATCAATGAATCGAAGTTCTGCAAGCTGAGATGACATGCACTGCATTTACACAATTTCACATTAACCATGAGATAAAGTTCAGGAATATTCCTTTATCCCACCTTTTTGCAAATCGGTTCTGATATCACTAATATCTGATATTTACTAACCTGACAGCTTATTATTCTAAATCGAAAAAATCTTTAATATTTGCAAACAAAATGAAGGCGACTACAAGCAAGAATAAGTCCTTACATTGAAAGAGCGCCTGTCATTTCAGATCCATCCTGGCAGCGCCTGTTAGCGGGCATCCACTCGCCATTAAAGTGAATGGGGCTGTCAACAGCGGGTCAAAGGAGGATTTGCTGCGGGACAGAGATGACAGTTGCTCTTTAAAAATTATGATTTAGGCCAAGTTGATTTAAAACAAGCCTTTTTACCTATTTAAATCATGAATTAAATCGTGATTTAAATAGTTTTGATTTAAATAAAATCCACCCTGCAGCCACAAATGTTCTAAAAAAATTTCAACAAAATCCTCAAAATCGGCTATTAGCACCATTCTAGCCAGGCTTCATGAGGTACATAAACGGCGTACACCTAGGATAAAAAAAGATTTATTGAGTTTTCATATCAAAGCTGCACAGCCATCTCTTCTCTGCACTGTCAGTTTTTTTGTCAAGGTGAACTACTCCTTTAGGCTCGGTTTCCACGTGATTCCCAGTGCAACTTTGCAATGTAATTTTTGATGTCATGAGACTAGTGAGAAGAGCCATGGGAGAACCCCAAAGTCGGAACAAAGCAGTACAAAAACCTTTTTTTGTGTAGCTGCGAGTTATGTCGCACCAATTAGAACGGGGACCATTGAAATACAGGGATTTTCACATGTGTCAAGTCACACAACTCGCATTAGGGGAAACAGAGCCTTAAAGGGGTTGTAAAGGTAAAAATGTTTTTCCTAAATAGCTTCCTTTACCTTAGTGCAGTCCTCCTTCACTCACCTCATCCTTCCATTTTGCTTTTAAATGTCCTTATTTCTTCTGAGAAATCCTCACTTCCTGTTCTTCTGTCTGTAACTCCACACAGTAATGCAAGGCTTTCTCCCTGGTGTGGTGTGTCATGCTCGCCCCCTCCCTTAGACTAAAGGAGAGTCAGGACGCCCACTAACACACAGCTCCTTTATCTGCAACGTAGAGAGCGTCCTGACTCTCCTGTATTCCAGGGGAGGGGGCTAGCACGACACTCCACACCAGGGAGAACGCCTTGCATTACTGTGTGGAGTTACAGACAGAAGAACAGGAAGTGAGGATTTCTCAGAAGAAATAAGGACATTTAAAAGTCAAATGGATTGAAGAGGTAAGTGAAGGAGGACTGCACTAAGGTAAAGGAAGCTATTTAGGAAAAAAATAAAATTGTACCTTTACAACCCATTTAAGGAATTTTCCTTTGCACCACTTCATATAAAAGTGCTAACAAGATTAGGACTTGATGTGTCATTCGGAAACTCAAATTGTGAAGAAAGTAATACTAATCACAGCTGTGTGCCACAAGTCAGACCTCTGTGTGTTTGCATTTGCAACGCCTGTAATCCAAAATGCTACAAAACAGACTATTTGTGTTTGTCTTCTTAGGCAGGCCCTGGAGGTTCCTGTCATCACACGCGGACACGGCCATGTTTGCTGTACTTTACATACAAATATTTACATTTGAACGCTGGATTAACAGCTGATCCTGTAACAACAGGGTTTAGCACCACACAGCAATAATCAGAACATGTGCTGCTCTTCACACCATTCCTACAATGTAACAAATACACGAGAGACCCTTCCAGATTTGTTTGCCTTGATGAGGTATAGAAGGCTAGCATACTGAGAAAAAAAAAAAAAACTAACCAAAATAGGAAAACAGAGCAAAAAAAGAAGTAAAAAATATGTTTTACTCACCTAGGCGGGGGACGATGTCACTCTGCCTTCTCATTATTCGAGTTTGAGGGACCATACACACCATTGTGCTGTGGTAATGCACATTTTTCTCAATATTGCAATGTGGTGCCATTCATGACGCCCCTGCCAAAAAACGCCGATAGCAGTCTGTGTGTGCGCATGACACATAGGATAACAGGCTGGGGTGTTTACTGGCTGCAGAAAAAAAATGTACGAAGCCAAAAACAGCAGCTGTAAAAACGTCCAGTATGCATGATATGAGGCCTTAGGCTCCGTGCACACATTTAAAAAAATGGCAGTTCCTTTGGCAGGAAAAAAAAAAATTTCATAATAAAAGCATTTTTTGTAAACAGTTTAGACGAGTTTTGTGCTTTTTCTGCCAGAAAGCTCCAATCAGAAATGCAAACCAGAAAGGTTTTTTTCCTGCCTATAAATGCCAAGCTCAAAATATGCCTCTAATCATCCTAATGTGCATGGACACATAGGATAACACTGAGCTGCTTCTACAGGCAAAAAAACAAAACTCCTGTAGAAACCAGTGTACATGGAGCCCACACTACAGCGACATGAAAGTCGTCAAAACTTTGCAAGGAAACTTGAGGCAACTTCAAGTCGCCTCCAGGACAGGAAACTTTGCCAGTGGCCAATCAAACAATCAGCTCTGTGGGAGGGAGGAGTTTGCCTGAGAAAACCATTTTCTCTTCCTGTAAAGTTGCTTCAATTAAGACACTGATCTGACTTTGGAGGCAACTTCCATTGAAATCAGTGGGTACAAGTCGTCTAGAAGTAGTACAGGAACTTTTTCTGAAGTCGGAACAACTTCAGTAGTGTGCATTAAGACGGCTCCATTCACTTTAATGTAATTTCTCATGTCTGGCGACACAAGACGGACCCCTAGTCGCGGTAGTGTGAACGGGCACTTATAATCTGCAATGGAGGGCCTTGTAATTCTCGAATCACAGATTTATTATTAGGTACACTCTAGGTATGTAGGAAATCTATTCCATACTCAAGCCCCTGAAATTCACAAATCATCATATATGGGCTTTGGAAGGCATTAACATTTCTCCGACATTACTAATACCTTTGACAACTCTTAATCACAAAATGAAGTTCAGAGACAGATTTGGTTAAGTAACAAATTCCATAAGTCATAGAGCATCAAGTAAGTCATTAGAAGGTCTATTTATAGAATGGATGGAGCATGGCTTCTTTTTCTTTGCACAATCCTACAGAAATGTTAAAACATTACTAAGGTAAGTTGATAAGTCACCAGAATGAAGCTACGCATTGCCAGAGAGCGCCAAGAGCTCAACTGGCCTATGCACTGTGCGCAAACAAAGGTAAAAATTATGCTCAATATAACAAAATATGATGCAGGTTGAAAAAATAAATAAAAAAAGACTTCTCATTGTAATGAATGATGACAGCGACATGCATGGAGCAGGACAAACCTTCAGAGGAGTCTGTGCAGAGGTGAGCAAACTGCACAGCAAGGATCTCAGCAAAGCACAGACAGGTAATCGTGGATCAGAACTGCTTAAGAAAGGGGCATTGAGGCCTACTAAGGGCAATGCTTTTCCACTTTAAAAACTATTACAATAGAAGTCTGTTCTAGTGAACCTTTAATTTGTCCATTTACTTGCTGTAGGTCAAAAGAACATGATTATGTAGTAGCAAACAATCCTCACCTCCATGATACTTGCCTTCCTGGTTTACATGCCTGGGAGTCAAACTCTCCTACCAGGATGGCACAGTGGGTGTTCTGGCAGACAAACCCCAGACTCAAGCAATGTTGTAGGGGTGCAACCTTCGTTCTGAGCAGGCTGGCTTTGAGTTTTCACGGGGGCTAAAAAGTGAACCATTTTTTTGACTGGAGTTGCACTTTTTTTTACCTGTTGTGACCTACATACAAATTCAACTAAAAGTGTTACTAAACCCAGTAATATGAACATTGTTCATCTGCCCCCCCACAGTGGCCACAGCTTATAAATCTTTTTACATGAAAATATTGCCACTATATACCTTTTTGGATGATCTGTATACCACGGTTACATGATAAACTGCATAGTTTCTCCAGCGCTGAGAATTTAGGTAGGAGGAGATTTCCACTACAGCCTATATACATGCCCACACGTGTGATGTCAATATCATGTGACCTGGCTAGCTCTGAGAACAAGTAAATGTGTTCTCCAGCATAAAAGACACAACTGAGCTTGTGCAGGTCGGCTAGCTGGCTTTTTCCAGATAGTAAGTGTAGGAGGGAAGGATCTGTGCATACAGGATAAAACAGCCTTTTTACACAATGCAGAGATAAAGAAGTCGCCGGCCCATCGATGACATCTTTTTCTGTAAATGACACCGCAGAAAGCAAGAGCAGCAAAGTGGCAAATAAGTACGAAAGATTTCAGTTTAAAGCATTCTGACCAGAACTATCAGTCATGAGGGTAAAAAATAAATAAAAAAATCTGTCTTGGTTTCAGAGATTGAAAAATGATTCTGTATAGAGTTGTCTGCACACATTTAGTTACACCGTATACAGATGTATTCACACAGCTTTCCGGGATGTGCAATTACCTTACATGCACAGAAAAGAAACCCACCAAGCAGGATCTCTCTCATGAGTTCATACAATAATAAATGCAAGTCACAGCTCTGAACGTGGAATGCATCAAAGTGTCACAAGAAATAGTTAAGAGCACTTTTGTTTAGTTTTCGAATTTGCATTTGTCCTGATGAGGAACAGGAAATGTCTGGACAGGAAGAGGTCTGTGTCAACATGGGATTTTAAAGCCTCGTCTTTCTCCAGAGCCAATTAAATGCATCACAATTTATTTCTTTAGGGCAGGGGTAGGCAACATCGGCTGTTTTGAAACTACAAGTCCCAGGAGACATTGCAAGACCCCGACAATCACAGACATGTCTCCTAGAGGCAGAGGAATGATGGAATTTGAAGTTTCACCACAGCTGGAGGGCATAGGTTGCCTACCCCTGCTTTGGGGGGGGGGGGGTAATCTATCTTTTATTTAACTAGAGTCCAGCATGCCAGTTTTAAGAGATTAGGGAATTTAATCTTTTACCTACGCAAAGCATCATTCTATGATCAATTGTCTATACCAGGGATCTTCAAACTACGGCCCCATAGCTGTTGTAGAACTACACATCCCATGAGGCATTGTAAAACTCTGACATTCAGACATGACTAGGCATGATGGGAATTGTAGTTCCTGAACACCTGGAGGGCCGTAGTTTGAGGACCCCTGGTCTATACCCTACACCCCCCCCCCCCCACTAGGTCCCTTGCACACAACTCCTGCAGACAACAGCTTATCCAGAGCCTTTAGCTAACCCTTGCCGGGTTACCTTTACTCCAATCTTCAGGATCCTAAGAGTAATCAGATTGGGGTGGGGGTAGTGTTACCCTTAGGCCCCTTTCACACTGATTGGGTCCACCTGAAAAACATACAGGCGGACCCAATCGGACCACCTATTGTTCTCTATGGGGAGGCAGATGTAAAAAAGGACATGTGTCCTTTTACACCCGCCTGCTTCCGATTAAAGGGGTGTTCCACCCACAAAAATTACCTTTTCTTAACCCACTCCTCACCCCCATACATGCCACATTTGGCATGTAATTTTTTTGGGGGGGGAGTGGGGGCTTCAGTAGGAGTGGGACTTCCTGTCCCACTTCCTGCTTCCGCCGAGGGGCTGGTTAGGCGATTAAGCTTAATCGCCTACACCAGCCCCCTCCCTGTAGGCGATCACATGGGACACTGACAGGTCCCATGCGATCGCCTCTCCAATCAGCGGCGAGCCGCGCCGCGCACGCATGCGCAGTACGGCTCGCGCATGCGCAGTGGGTGCCCGGCCGTGAAGCCGAAGGCTGTCACGGCTGGGTGCCCGCAGTGGAGATGGAGACGCCGGCTGGGGAGGGGGGGAGAGGAGCGGAGCCCCGGTCGGCGCGTCGCTGGAACGCAGGACCAGGTAAGTGAGTGTTTATTAAAAGCCAGCAGCTACACTTTTTGTAGCTGCTGACTTTTAATAAACAAAATTTTGGCTGGAACACCCCTTTAACCAAAAAAGACGGGCGGGGTTTCCCATCCATCTAGCGGATCGGGTGACAGTTGGACGGAAAATGGACAGGCTGTCTGTTTCTATCTGACCACCGTATGGAGAACAGTGGCCTGCGTCTGCTCTGCATAGCAAAGCGTCCATGGACCCGTCATTCGCCCGATATATGAGGACCAGCATACAGATCCCCCACTGTGCAGTCGGATAGGCTTGACGGAGTCTGCCCCGTGTGAAAGGGGCCTTATCCTAAAGTTGGACTTTAAAAAATAAATAAAATAACAAATTACAATAAAAACTTTGCAATTGCCTTAAAAATGTTTTGATCTACCGCCAGCAATGATTTTCTGAAATTGGCAAAAATGTCAATATGACTTTGCAAGCAAACGGAAATTCTGGACTGTGTGTGTTCTACACCCCTAGAAACGTCATTTCCTGTCTAATGCGATTGGGTTTCCCAGCAGCCTTTTCTCAACACAGCACTGGGACTGACTGACTTAGCAGGTAAACTCTCCTATTCAGGATAGAAGTGGAATTCTCAGGTTTCAACAAAAACAGCAGAAGACAGAAGTCTGCAATGCCATTTTTTAGTATTCACTTTGCATCTGGGGGGGAAAACAAAAGATGTTTTTGACGTTATTTAATTTTAGAATTATGTCACACAGTTCTGTCGATTAATGATGGTTCACAATGTACAGTCTTCTCTAATTCTGATATTAAACTATAACTAAAAACAACATTTTTATTTTAGCTATGGGATCTAAAGAGGCCGGTTAGCTTTGCTGCGTTAGATCATTTTTGCAGCTCAAAAACTCCTCTTAAAACCCACTATTTCTGAGGTTTTTTCCAGCTAGAAAATGCCATAGCCAAAAAAACGCAAACAGCAGCCTATGTGTTCATGGCGACATTAGAGAACGTGCAAGCAAGATTACTGGCTGTCGAAAAAAAAACTCCAGTGTATATGAGGCCTCATTGGTGTCAGCGTCCTCACAAAAAAAGAAAAAAAAAATTGACAGGCGTTAAAATCCTTCTTACTCTAATTATATATATATATATATATACACACACACACACACACACACATACACATATATCCTTTAGTTCCACTTTAAATCAGATCATCTATACTCGCCTTCAAACCAGCGATGCGCCGTCCCAGAACTCCCTCCGGCTGCTGACTTCTTTTGGCATCCAGCTAAAGGGTCTCAATTGTTAGGTGCGGTCATTGGCTGGACTAAGATGTCACTCCCATGCATGTGCGCAATTTACGTTAGCGTCGGCATTGCTGTATTTGTGCTACCAGGCAGGTAAGTAGATTTAAAAAGGGGTTGTTAAGGGAAATATTTTTTCACCTATACATTAGGTGAAAAAACATCCGACAGTACCGCCCTCCCAGCCCCAAAAACTGAATTCCGATTGGTAGCCATGAGATATTGCCCATCAGTTTGTCTGTGGAATCACAACGAGAAATTACAGTTTGGTGGGCTCATATGTTGGGCTACGCAGCAGAAGAGACCTGCAATTACTGTCATGGCTTTCATGTGCTCTAAATCATTATAAAAGAAAATGATCTGTTCTCTTGTTTAGTGAGGCTTAACAATGGAAGAGTCATTGCAGTCTCATTACAATGACAAAGGCAGTATTTTGACAAAGGGGTGGGGAGTTGCAAAAGGGGATTACTGACAGCATTATATGTGTATGTCAAACATTAATTATCACTTGCTAATGAACAGCTTCTTGAGAAATGCCTTCTCTGTGTGTGACAATGTATTTATAATTGTACCAAGATTACGCAGATTTATCATGACTTTAATTAGAGCGCTTACAACCATCATACATGAACACTAGAATTGCTCCTCACACGCAAGGTGAACATTACCACAATCGCTGCATGCCAGTTTTATGTAGATGTCATAAATCAACACTAGGCCTAATAAAGGTCTAATTGGTCTTTAGATTAACCTTCCCATAACCACCCATGTTCATGCACTGCTAAGCTTTCTGGCACAGACATCGGCAATCAATTCTGCTTCTTTGATCGGTAGCTAACAAGTGCCCTCAGGTATTTTATCACCTTCTAATGACAATGACCATCTAATATACGATATGTGGACATTCCTGGGTCCAGTTCATAACAATGTGCCTTTAGGCTGATCCCATAACTTATATGTAAGGAATCTCATAAAAACGTACAGTATTAATGACTCTTGATTAAAAGAGAGAAGTGTATATATATATATATATATATATATATTATATATATATATATATACACATATATATATATATATATATATATATACACACATATACATATATACACACACACACACCCCCCCCCCCCCCCCCAAGAAGTATTGTTTGATTGCTTGGTTCTCAGAGCTCTGAGCAGAGAGCTGGTAATGGTCAGTCACTGCTCTCTGCTTTGTCCCCCCTGCACTCACTGGAGTGATGGGCTGTAGAGGGGACGGGAGGGGCTCACTGACAGGCCGAGCCAGGTGTCGGTCCAGAGTTGTGCGAGGATCCCGACCATACTATAGTGATCCTGCCCCGGCCTCGATCGGTTCTGTGGCTTCAGCCTGCTGAAAACAGGTCACAGGAGAATGAACTGCACTCCTGTGATCCACAGGAAAAGTATAGCCAAACAAGCTTTGGCTGTACTTCTCCTTTAACCACTTCAATACAGAGCACTTATACACCCTTCTTGCCAGAGACCAATTTTCAATAAAAACCGTCTGGCATTCAGCCTGTGGCTGGCCCCCATCATCCGTGTCATTCTGGCTGGGGGTTAGCCCGCGTGCTCGCCCCCTCCCTTGGGACTACAACCCTGCGGGCACAGGGGACACTGTAGCTCCGCCTCGGGTTCCTTGAACATCTAAGCAGCACAGCCCCGCCTTAACTCCGCCCCTTACTTACTGCATTGAGAGTTGGACTCGTTATGCGATACGGCGAAAAAGCGGCACTGCGCATGCGCGATGCTGCCAAGCCTCAAGGGAAAAGTAGTTCCTTTGACGCCATGACGTAGCTTTAGTGAACGTGTTCCAAAACCCGGTGTACCGTCATACTCTGCTCCCCATCGCAGAATGCTGCGGAAGTGCTGTGGTGGCCAACTGCGCATGCACGATGTGTTCCAAACGCATCTGCAATGCGTTCCAATGGATTTACGACAGTGCACACCAGCAAAACCTCGTTCGGCATCCAGGTTCTTTCCTTAACATCCCCGTGGATTGGAGGATGTTAAAAAAAGAGCCAGGAAGCCGAGCGAGCGGAGCGAGCCGTTCGAGCGAAGCGAGGACGTGAGGCCGACTGGCCACTTTCGCCTAAGTCCACGTCGCCCTGAATGACGGCTTCGCTGGTGTGTACTGTCGTAAATCCATTTGAACGCATCACAATTGCGTTTGGAACGCATCGCGCATGCGCAGTTGGCCGCTACGGCACTTCCGGAGCATTGTGCGAGGAGTAGAGGAGAGAATCGAGAGAGGAAACGAGGTGGAGAAATAACATACTAATTTAACAGGCAACAAAATATTTTAAATAGTGAATATAGTTGTGATTTCTATCTGTATAGTATATAGCACAGAGATCACATATTAAATAAAAAAATAAAAATAACCTTTACAACTCCTTTAAAATTATAATTTATTTTTATTTTTTCCATCAATCTCTTGCGTGTATATAGGTACTAATAACTGCCAATGGAATACACTGTATTTCATCGATACACAATGGTCAGATAGATACTCATTAATCAAATGAGATCCATTGACAATTCCACAATTGGTGAAAGAAATTGCTTGTTGATCTTTGACATTTTTATGGCTCTGAATTATCTCTGGAGGCTGAACACTGATGTTTAGAACACTTGTAATCTTACGACTTGTGTCACATTTTCTATTTCATGTGTTGAACCTTGCTTGGTAATCGTTTCTGAAAACTGTCACAATAAATCTACAGTCATAGCACAAAGAATGGGTTCATAGCAATTTCAGAGAGGCTGTATAGACCATTTTGGGAATATTTTCCACATGTTTCAGAAGTTACAGAGCTGGAAGCTGGAAACTTTGTCCACAAGACCTCAAATGCATATTAAAAAGGTAGAAGAGCCATTTAAATATTTCCAAGTGACGCGCATAATGCTGCACCCAAAATAGTAGGAAAATGTCGCTTGGCCTGTTCCCATCCTCTGACCTCTGATCCAACCTCTGCCGGGGAAAACCTGCTGCTATTTCTGTAACAAGAGCAGATAGATCCTGTCCCTCACAGGCACAATTGGTCACCAACCTGTCATCAACTTACAGAAAAATAAACCAAAGTGCTATGAACACATGGCTTTGCATGGTTGACAAAAGCACAGAGTACGTCTCACAACATTACAAAACACATCAATACAAAACCATTAGAGCCGGTTCACACTGCGGTGGCACGACTTTGGGGGCGACTCTGCAAGTCGTCCTGAGGTCCGTGACATTGCGGACGGACATATCGGACACTTTTGGCACATTTTTGGGACCATTCACATTTATACAGATATTAGTGCTATAAAACTGCACTGATTACGGTATAAATGTGACTGGCAGATCCACAGTCCTGCCGTCATTGCGGGCAATTGCGCGTGCCCGACAGACATCGCGGCCACCAGGCAGGCGAGCCCCCTAGACAGCCGGGAAGCCCAGGACATCATATGATGTCCACCCAGGATGGGAAATCCCTCCTGCGGACGTCATACGACTATGGGCGGTAGGGAAGTGGTTAAGCACAGACACCAATGCCCCAATCTCAGACCATTCTAATTGGACAAAGCTCTGACATGTACAGGTAGAATCAAAACATGACCATTCACTACCTCACCTTCCTATATGACCAACACGATTACGTTTTTTCCTAACTGGCCAAATAAGAATATGCATTAGGCAGGAAAGCATCTGATCCTACCAGAAAAAACAAATACCCTGTCACTTTCAGCAATACTAATGGGCTTATTCAGTAAAACAGAAGAGCATTTCCACTGTGCAGTAACAAAGGGCAACAATTTGGAAATCATCTTTCGCTTATCCAACCATCTAAATTTAATTGGTTGCTGTTGGTTACAACTCATGGAAAACAACTTTATGTAAAACAATACTGTCCCCATCCAGTACAGCTTTCATCCATTCCCCATAGAGCATGGTCTCCTTGGATGGACTGGTACTCACACCACTTCCCCACTCCCCAATGCATTACTTCTAAGCGATACCTGAAGGCACTATTCTTCCTCTTCACTCTTCTTCCCACTTTAACTGTTCTCCCACCCCTTCCCATTTGCAAGTACTACCTGCTTATACTTTTGAGCACTTACAATGGGGGTTATTTAACTACTTCAGCCCCGGACCATATTGCTGGTCAAAGACCAGGCCACTTTTTGCGATTCGGCACTGCGTCGTTTTAACTGACAATTGCGCTGTCGTGCGACGTGGCTCCCAAACAAAATTGGCACATTTTTTGTCCCACAATAGAGCTTTCTTTTGGTGGTATTTGATCACCTATGCGGTTTTTAGTTTTTGCGCTATAAACAAAAATAGAGGGACAATTTTGAAAAAAATGAATATTTTTTACTTTTTGCTATAATAAATATCGTCAAAAATATAAAAGAAAAACGTTTTTTTTCCTCAGTTTAGGTCAATACGTATTCTTCTACCTATTTTTTGTAAAAAAAATAAGCAATAAGCGTTTATTGATTGGTTTGCGCAAAAGTTATAGCGTTTACAAAATAGGGCGTCGTTTTATGGCATTTTTAATAATATTTTTTTTTTACTAGTAATGGTGGCGATCAGCGATTTTTATTGGTACTGCGACATTATGGCGGACACTTTTGACACATTTTTGGGACCATTGGCATTTTTATAGTGATCAGTGCTATAAAAATGCCACTGGCAGGGAAGGGGTTAACACTAGGGGGGCGAGGAAGAGGTTAAGTATGTTTCCTGGGTGCGTTCTACATAATGGGGGGGTGGACTGACATGGGGAAATGACTGATCGCTGTTCATACATTGTATGAACAGACGATCAGGCATTTCTCCCCCTGACAGGACCGGGAGCTGTGTGTTTACACACACAGCTCCTGATTCTCGCTCTGTAACGAGTGATCGCGGGTGCCCCTATTGGCTGCTCGGCGAGATGACTTATAGCTACGTGATTTCGCCCAGCAGAGCCGACCTGCCGCCATATAACTGCGGCGGCTGGTCGGCAAGCAGTTAAGAAAGGCAAATCCGCTTTGCACTACAAGTGCAAAGTGCACTTGAAATTGCACTTGGAAGTGCAGTCGCTGTAAATCTGAGGGGTAGATCTGAAATGAGGGGAAGCTCTGCTAATTTATTATTTTCCAAGCATGTTCCAAGTGCACTTTCTAGGGTTGTCCCGATACCACTTTTTTAGGACCGAGTACAAGTACCGATACTTTTTTTCATGTACTCACCGATACCGAATACCGATACTTTTTTTAAATGTCATGTGACAGTTTTCAAACCACAATCCAGACTAAGAGTTCTTCATAATTCTAAAGAAAATATCCTAACTCAAGACATTATAAAAGAATAAAAATGAGTAAAAATGAATAAAAATGTTTTATTTGCTTGTCACGCAGTAGTAAAAAACTCAAAGAATTTTCACAGAACATGTTGATAAATACAAAAAAAGTATTCTATTTAGGTATCGGGAGCATTTGCACGAGTACAAGTACTCCCGCAAATACTTGGTATCGGTCCCGATACCGATACTAGTATCGGTATCTGGACAACCCTAGCACTTTCAGTGCAATTTCAAGTGCACTTTGCAATTTTAGTTTGCACTTGTAGTACAAAGTAGATTTGTCTTTCGTAAATAATCCCCAAAAGTCTTTACTTCTAAGTATGGTTTCATATCATTGCAGGTTACACTGGTTGTGTCCTTTGATATATGCCGACTACATCGTGGTCATACCCTTGGATTGTTCTGTATATCCATGCTTTAGAGCCGGTTCACACAGGGGTGACTTGAAGTCACCCCAAGTCGTGCTGTTGAGAAAAGCAATTGAAGTGAATGGAGCCGTCTTAATGTACACTACTGAAGGAAGTCGCTCTGACTTCAGAAAAGGTTCCTGTACTACTTCTAGGCAACTTGTACACACTGATTTCAATGGAAGTCGCATCACTGTCTTAACAGAAGCACCAATACAGGAAGATAACATACATTTCTCAGGCAAACCCCTCCCTCGAGGCCACAGAGCTGATTCTTGCTTGATTGGCCACTGGAAAGCCTCCTATCCTAGAGGCGACTTGAAGTTGCCTTGTAAGTCGCTCCATGTCGCGCTCAGGTCATTTTCAGGTCACCTCGCAAAGTCACGGTAAGAGTTGTGTCGCCCCTGTGTGAACCGGCTCTTACCATTGTATGTTATGTACTTCTTTGAAAATTTCTCAAGAAAAATTTATATTTGAAACAGAAAAAACCTTTATGGAAAATAAAGGTCCTTTGTAGTGAAACATCCAGAGATAAATGACCAAGGTCGAAGTAGTTTCTCAGACTCCAATGTTCCATACAAGTAAACATGAAATGATTCCTCTATCTCCGATCAGCAACACTATACAACCCCAGACAATCACATGGCTGCATATACTGAACTTTTGCCAGGAGATTGAATAACTGAAACTGGAAGCTCTTTGGCAGTCAGGGGTGAAAAGGAAGCAGGGGGTGGGGGTGGGGGTGGGGGCTGTATAACAGATCAATCTCTCCCTTTTGTCTAAAGCAGGGGATTTGGTTTCTTCACATAAGGCAGCAGCACATTCTACTTTCCCATAACAAAATGACACTTTCATTGGTCCATACAAGCAGTGCCTCTGAATAATGTTGCGGAGGGAATGGATCAGGAAGGATGGTTAGGAAGACGAGGCAATCTAAATCCTTCTCTGGTTAAAACATTAAAGCGGCAGCTGCATTTGTAAAGGAAATGCAACTTCCTTCCCATTGAAATCTTTAAGTAACACAAATCTTGCTGATCAGACACTTTGAGCTTTTCAGCAAAGACAAAAATACATGAGTTTGCTTCACACACAAGTATATACAGTGCAGAAAATAAGTATTTGAACACCCTGCTATTTTGCAAGTTCTCCCACTTGGAAATCATGGAGGGGTCTGAAATTGTCATCGTAGGTGCATGTCCACTGTGAGAGACATAATCAAAAAGAAAAATTCCAGAAATCACAATTTATGAATTTGTAACTATTTATTTGTATGATACAGCTGCAAAGAAGTATTTGAACACCTGTCTATCAGCTAGAATTCTGACCCTCAAAGACCTGTTAGTCTGCCTTTAAAATGTCCACCTCCACTCCATTTATTATCCTAAATTAGATGCACCTGTTTGAGGTCATTAGCTGCATAAAGACACCTGTCCACCCCATACAATCAGTAAGAATCCAACTACTAACATGGCCAAGACCAAAGAGCTGTCCAAAGACACTAGAGACAAAATTGTACACCTCCACAAGGCTGGAAAGGGCTACGGGGAAATTGCCAAGCAGCTTGGTGAAAAAAGGTCCACTGTTGGAGCAATCATTAGAAAATGGAAGAAGCTAAACATGACTGTCAATCTCCCTCGGACTGGGGCTCCATGCAAAATCTCACCTCGTGGGGTCTCAATGATCCTAAGAAAGGTGATAAATCAGCCCAGGACTACACGGGAGGAGCTGGTCAATGACCTGAAAAGAGCTGGGACCACCGTTTCCAAGGTTACTGTTGGTAATACACTAAGACGTCATGGTTTGAAATCATGCATGGCACGGAAGGTTCCCCTGCTTAAACCAGCACATGTCAAGGCCCGTCTTAAGTTTGCCAATGACCATTTGGATGATCCAGAGGAGTCATGGGAGAAAGTCATGTGGTCAGATGAGACCAAAATAGAACTTTTTGGTCATAATTCCACTAACCGTGTTTGGAGGAAGAAGAATGATGAGTACCATCCCAAGATCACCATCCCTACTGTGAAGCATGGGGGTGGTAGCATCATGCTTTGGGGGTGTTTTTCTGTACATGGGACAGGGCGACTGCACTGTATTAAGGAGAGGATGACCGGGGCCATGTATTGCGAGATTTTGGGCAACAACCTCCTTCCCTCAGTTAGAGCTTTGAAGATGGGTCGAGGCTGGGTCTTCCAACATGACAATGACCCGAAGCACACAGCCAGGATAACCAAGGAGTGGCTCTGTAAGAAGCATATCAAGGTTCTGGCGTGGCCTAGCCAGTCTCCAGACCTAAACCCAATAGAGAATCTTTGGAGGGAGCTCAAACTCTGTGTTTCTCAGCGACAGCCCAGAAACCTGACTGATCTAGAGAAGATCTGTGTGGAGTTGTGGGCCAAAATCCCTCCTCCAGTGTGTGCAAACCTGGTGAAAAACTACAAGAAACGTTTGACCTCTGTAATTGCAAACAAAGGCTACTGTACCAAATATTAACATTGATTTTCTCAGGTGTTCAAATACTTATTTGCAGCTGTATCATACAAATAAATAGTTAAAAAAATCATACATTGTGATTTCTGGAATTTTTATTTTTGATTATGTCTCTCACAGTGGACATGCACCTACGATGACAATTTCAGACCCCTCCATGATTTCCAAGTGGGAGAACTTGCAAAATAGCAGGGTGTTCAAATACTTATTTTCTGCACTGTAGATGTATTTTTATAAGGAGGCTCTATAACAGAAGCGCGACACTTTGTATTTAATGTGTTACTAAACCCAGGACCATACAGTCACTATATCTGGTCTCCCACATTACATGGAAATTCTATCAGGTTAGTAAATATAAACTGCTAAATACCTTTTCTCATCGGAAGTATAAAGCAGTCTTGTGACTTCTATCAGTGTCTGGCTGAGCAGTGGTTAAAGCTTGTAGGAGGCGTTTTCATTCTACTCTGACTGTCCTATGAGGATGCATGGCCCCCGACCCTCTGTCTGGACAGTGCTGATGGGAAGAGTGCACGTGATCAGCACAGAGCCAAAGAAAAACAAACTCTCTAGCTATACACACCAAACTGAGCATGTGCAGAGTGCCCCCAAGGCTCTGTATTATCAGGAGATGAATTGAGGACAGTGGAATAAGGGGAGGATCAGAGAAGACAGACTCAAACAGCCTTTTTATACAAATGTGCAGATCTGACAGGGCGGTCCCTGCACAGTGCCACAGTGCCCACCCTGTCATCTGCCGGCTCAGCAGGGATTAACGGAGCGATCCCCGCTGAGCAAGTGGATGAGAAAGGTACAGATCCTCACAGGATCCTTACGTTTGAAAGGGACCTAAAACTGACAAAAGATAAAGAAGGGTCTTATGCTGCATACCCCTGACTGGTTTTCATGTCATGGAAATAAAACAACGTTTTTCTCGACGCGATTCCTCTCAAGCCTGCCTTGCATACACACGATGTTGATAAAAAAATCCTTGAGCAAAGCGCGGTGACGTACGACGGCACTATAAAGGGGAAGTTCCATTCGAATGGCGCCACCCTTTGGGCTGATTATGCCAATTTCCCATCTCAAAACTTGCTTCTGAGCATGCACGTTTTTTCCCCCCATTGTTAAAGCGTACACATGACTGTTTTTCACGACGAGAAACACGACGACGTGAAAAACGACGAGGAAAAAAAAGCATGTTCTAAATTTTTAATGCCCTTTTTTCTTGACGAGAAAAATGCTCTGGAGCATTAACGGGCAATTAAAAAAATTGAATTTTTCTCGTCATGAAAAACAGTCGTGTGTACGCAGCTTTAGGCCTTATGCACACTGGACATTTTTAACAATGCCGCTGGAATATCTGCTGTTTTTGTTCCCTGCATGTCCATACACATATAGGCCCCTTTCACACAGGCGCCTTGGTAAAGCGGGATTTCTCTGCTGATCCCCGCTGAGCAGGTGGATGACAGGTACAGCTCACTCTGGTCTATGGGGAAACAGATCGCCTGTCCATTTCCATCTGATGCCATCCAATCCGATCCGGAATAGGTCCCCCATCTGTCTGTTTTTGCCAGCGGACATCTGCCACACCACAGAAGAGACTGGAGGGTCCGATCAGGTACTTCTGAAAAACTGACAGGCAGACCTGATCGTTCATGTTTAGGGACAGAAAAAAAAAAACACACACACACTGTCAGCAGGTCCAGGTACAGCAGCATGTTGGCAGGTAAAAAAACGCTTGATGTATGTAAACGCATAACGCTAGGCGCGTTTAGCGCTCGAGTGTTAATTCATTTCAATGGCCAAAATAAATGATTATTCTGGCCAACTAAATTAAAGGGGAGTTCCACCCACAATTTCACTTTAATATAAATACCCCTGTAATACACAAGCTTAATGTATTCTAGTAAAGTTAGTCTGTAAACTAAGGTCAGTTTTGTTAGATTGTTACAGCATTTAGATTTATAATCTAGAAATAGACCGTGGCCATCATGAAGCCAGACTGTATGACTTCCTGTATTTCAGCTTTGCATATCTCGCACATGCTCAGTGCTGCACAAGCAATGTAATAGGTTTCAGTCAGGTTTGCAAGGACTACTGGGAAACATGATGCCTATCCCAGAAACCCTTGCAAATAGCCTTGTGATTTAATAGCCTATGCTAATAAGGAGGAGGAAGTAATGAAGGACTACAAAATTAAAAAGGTATTTACAAGCAACAAAATAAATAAAAATTGTCCATTTTGAACACTATGAGATTAGGGCACAGACAAACATAAAAAAATGGGGTGGAACTCCACTTTAATGCGCCAAATGAGTTTACAAATGTAAAAAAAATTCCCGCCAAAACACTGCTGCCTGAAGGAAAGGCATTGAGGAGAGATGGCCAGTGTGTATGAGGCCTTAGAGAGAAGCCAGAATAAAGGCTCATTTACACCAGGTGCAGTCATATCCCTTTTTTATTTGTACCATAACCACATAACCAACCAACCATACCACAGTACAAATGTAGTGACAAAAAAAGAAATTAATGAGTTTAGTTTACACTATGGCAGTGCTTTCAATAGTGGGATGCACCGTAAACTCATGTAAAAGCATGCAAACGCACAAGAATGCACGGAAATGCACCACAAAACGCACATGCATTGTAAACGAGTCCTAAAAATGTTCATTCTCCAACTTTCAAAATCGTCAATCTGATTGGCTGCCATGTACCACCAGGTCTTTGCTACATCTTATAAGAAGGTGAAGCATTTCATACACGACTATTTACTAAAGTGTAATTGTGAACAAGTAAAACAAGTCAGTGAACTGCTAATGCATTCCAGCAAACACTCCGTCAGAAAGGTCACTGCATTTCCTTTAATGCGAGTTCTGTGTAATCAGCTGCAGCCACAAAGCACACTGAGGGCGGTCAGTGAAGTGCCCGCTTCCTACAGCCTGGGCTGTGTATCCTCTCCGATGGACCAACCCATTCATTTTTCAACAGCAGGTTTTACACTGGATTTTGGCAATAACTGATATTTATTACATTAGATCTGGGGTAGGCAACCTTACAGGAGGTGGAGATCTACCTGAACAACATGGGAGACATCAAAGATCACCGGGCACAGTGTCGCCTCCTTACACTCAATTTAAAACCTCCAATTGCACACTGGGATCGCTTTTCAGAGGAGCAGCAGTGAATGAGCCCTTAGTTACAGTCAGCAGGAGCCCCCTTAGGGCTCGTTCACACGTAAAGTTGGGGGGGGGGGGTAAAAATCCTGCTGTAGCTTTATGGTTTTACCGCCCCCAATCCCTACCCCCCCTTACCTGCTGAGACGGCAGCCAAAGGTGCACACATGCCACAGCAGGAATTAAAGCAGAGGTGCAGCCGCAAACACTGTAGCTGCTGACTTTTAACCACTTCCATACTGGGCATTTATACACCTTCCTGCCCAAACCAATTTTCAGCTTTCAGCACGGTTGCACTTTGAATGACAATTGCGCGGTCATGCTACACTGTACCCAAACTAAATTTGTATCATTTTGTTCCCACAAATTGAGCTTTCTTTTAGTGGCATTTGATCACCTCTGGGATTAGTAAATAAAATTAAAAAGACCGAAAAATTACAAGTTACAAAACTTTGTAAATAAGTAAGTTTTCTCCTTCACTGATGGGCACTAATGGGGCTGTACTGACGGGCACTGATAAGGCGGCACTGCTGATGCGGAATTGACAGGTACTGATAAGGCGGCACTGATGATGCGGAATTGACGGGTACTGATAAGGCGGCACTGATGATGCGGAATTGATGGGCACTGATAAGGCGGCACTGATGATGTGGAATTGACGGGCACTGATAATGTGGAATTGACGGGCACAGATGGGGGCACAGATGTATGGTATTATATTGGACTTATGGATGCCAATCAGTGCCAAACAACAATGCCTGCCAATCAGTGATGCCCATTGTGGGCACGGATTGGCATCCATTGTGGTCTAGGATGGCATACCTGGTGGTGGGCATCCCTGGTGGTCTAGTGACATCCCTGGTGGTCTAGTGTGGGCATCCTCCCCTGTCAGAGGAGCAGCCGATCGGCTCTCCTCTACTCGCGTCTGACAGACCTGAGTGAGGAAATGCCGATAACCGGCTCTTCTTGTTTACATCGTGATCAGCCGTGATTGGACACGGCTGATCACATGGTAAAGAGTCTCCGTCAGAGACTCTTTACCTAGATCGGTGTTGCGGGGTGTCAGACCATTCTCATCGGTTTAACCGATAGTGTGTACGCGGCCTAAGCCACTGCGAGGGGGTGCGGTTGGGGCAGTGTGATAAATACACATCTTAACTATGGGGTTCTACCACCCCCCCAAACTGCAACTGTATGTTAACCCTAAAGCCACGTACACACGATCGGAATTTCCGACAAGAAAAGTCGGATGCAAGCTTTTGGTCTGCAATTCTGACCGTGTATATGCTCCATCGGACTTTTGCTGTCGGAATTTCCGCCAACAAAAGATTGAGAGCAGGTTCTCTATTTTTCAGACAGAAAATATGGTGGTGGTGAAAATATGCTCGTCTGTATGCAATTCCGATGTGCAAAAAAACATGCATGCTCACAATCAAGCAGAAGAGCCAAACTGCCTATTGAACTTCATTGATCTCGGCTCGTCGTACGTCTTGTATGTCACCGCGTTCTTAACGGTCAGAATTTCCGACAAGATTTGTGCGACCGTGTGTATGCAAAACAAGTTTGAGCCAACAAAAAAAAAAAACACGGGTTTCTTGTCGGAATTTCCGATCGTGTGTACGCAGCATTACTGTTCAGAGCCCGTGGATGCAGCGCAGTCTATCTGCAACTTTTCTGGGGTAGCTGCGCTTTGCTCTAGACTTCTATTATATCCTGCAGGTGTGGTGCACATTTGCATTCAGAAGTCTAATAGAAGTCTATGGTTAAGCACAGCAAACCCGCAGGAAAGCTGTAGGCTCACTGCAACCACAGTGTGAAAGCAGCCCTATACTATTATGCCCAGTGTATTGCTTCACACCAACCTAAAAGATCTCTTCTTTCCTGCTGCTGGCACCACTCTGGAGACCGCAATCCGGGATAAGAGGTGGAGTGCAGTTGGCATCACTCCGCATGGGACAGAAGCCAGAACAACTAAGGAGGCATTGGCTTATATGCAGGGGTGTATTTAGGTTTTGTGCTGCCCTAGGCCTGGTGAACCTCGCGCACCCCCTACTTTATATATGACGCACCCCTTCCCTTTTAAGACCCGTCCTGTAATTTTCATGGGATGAGGACAGGGGGACAGGGTGGGATGAGCACAGGGGGGCAGAGCATCTTTTAATTTAGGGGGAGAGGGTGGTATGGGGATATGTGCTGGGGAGTGATTTGAGAGGGAAGAAGATATGTGCTAGTGGAGGGGGGGGGGGGATCAGATGCCCCACTAGCACATATCTTCTTCCCTCTCAAATCACTCCCCAGCATATATCCCCATACCACCCTCTCCTCTCCCATCACTTCATTTGTTCAGCTTGTATCTGCCTGCCCCCCTCCTTCCCTCCTGTCGCTTTTTCGCCGCCCCCCGCAAAGTGCCGCCCTAGGCCTGGGCCTTGTCGGCCTAGGCCATAATACATCTCTGCTTATATGGCTCTTGCTCCCTATTACAGCTCAAACTTTACAAGTAATCTCTCTGCATTGCAGTCTGTTGGATGGGATGGCATGGTGGGTCAGCAAGCCCAGACTGCGATCTACCAGTCAACTCTCCGCAATCTACTGGTTGCTGACCCCCGCATTAGAGTGTCTTTACAGGAAAGACAGTTTGCAACCTACAAAAAAAAAAAAGAAAAAAAAAATTCCTGCTCTACAAACAGGTCATCAACACAAATTGCCAGATCAACAAATTTCCGGAGCTCCTCAGCAATGATCCACGCATTTCAAGGCTTCATTTTTAAAAAAAGGGACAGCATTAGGCTTAGCTATGGGTACTTCCATTTTTCAGATTTCTGGAAAATCCCTTTGAACAGTAAATGCAAACTTGATTGACGCACTCAAACTCATTACATTCAACAGACAGACATTATCACCATATAACAGAAAGTGCCTGTACAATGTACCCTAAAACCCATTCACATAGGGAGGGCGGAGCGGGATCTGGGGGGCCCCCTTTGTCGAGCACAAGCAGCCTGGTATAATTCAGGAAGGGACGCTTGCTCGTCCCCTCCCTGTCCCGGCCTACTAGGCTGCATGAAGAAGCACCGGATGGCGGTGGGAGGATCAAGAACGATCAAGCGGCGGGAACTGCCGTTATGATCATTATTATCGTGCACAGAATCGCCGGCTGGAAAAAGTGATATCTGAATGATGCTTATAGCTGCAGGCATCATTCAGATATCCCCACTGAAAGTCCAGGATGTCATATGATGTCATTGGGCAGGAAGTGGTTAAAATCTACACCATGTATCTTTACTTTGTAAAGTAAAATATGTGCTGTAGCACTTAAAGTGGTTGTAAACCCTCAAGCCCCATACACACTATCAGTTTTCCTGACGGTTTTCTCATCAGGTTTACCAAAACCATGTAGTGCAAGGGCCTGCCTGATTGCATACAAATTGAAACTCCTGAGGTTTGACCTCATATTAGATGGTTTTGGTAAACCTGAAGAGAAAACCGTCAGGAAAACTGATAGTGTGTATGGGGCAGTACATATACTCAGTGACGTGCCAGCCTCAGGTGATACACAGAGATAAAACAAATACTCCTACATAAGTTGTACCCGTCTGTCTGCATTCCTCTCTACATCCATTCAAAGTCCAGAATTTATAACGTTTATCTGATCCTGCCAGTGAAGTCCACCTAATGCAGCTTCATGTGAAGGTTTGGCAACAATGCTGCACTGCACCTGAATTTACAGCAGAGTTGCCACTCTCACATAGGCTGTGCCTGCTTGCACTACATTAGGATAAAAACATTTTTTCAGATGGGGCCTGTCAATCAGCACCTGGCCACACCTAGTACTCCCTACTGCTTTTTGACAGCACTGTCTTGGTTTATAAAATTCCCCCACTGTGAGCTGCAGTGTCTAGGAAGGGGAGTGTAAGAGACACAAATAAAGGAGGATTTGGTCCAGTCAGGAAAGGTAAAAAGAAATTATTTTGTTTACTTTATGTGGCTTGTGCTGGAACTGGATTGTGGACTTTTTTTGATTGTCATACAGGGGCCTTAATTTGTATTTTGACATGTTAAAGCATATAAGATTTAAGACCCCTTTCACACTGAAGCGTTTTAGCGTTAAAAATAGCGCTATTAATACACTCATAAAACGCTCTCCATGCATCTCAATGGACCCTTTTACACCGAGTCCTGCAAGCAGCATCTTTGGAGCAGCTTTTGGGCGCTGAAAAAAAAAACCGCCCCTCTCCATTGAAATGAATTGAAAAACGCCTTATCTTTTCACACTGAGGTACTGCAAAAACGCCCTAAAACGTTAGGGTCTTAGCGGTGCTTTACCAGCACATTGGGATTGCGGATGAGTCTTCGCTCGAATAGCGCCCTGGTGTAAAAGGGCCTTGATGATTAGATATACTTGAACATTTATGAATGAATGTACAACATGCGTTATGGGGATTACACATATAAAAAACGACAAGCAATCATCCTTGTGAAGGCTTACTCTACTCAATTAAGGTTCTGTCATTGCTCTCCAGAAGGCTGACATCACAGGCAATTTAAAGGGGTTTATGGTATTGAAGATGAGCAATTGAAAATGATCATCTTAATGAATGACATTTACCAGTTTTGGGTGTATATTAGAGCAGCCACTTTTACTCACTACATAAATAGGCCGCGCTGAAACCACCACTCTATGGTCTGTGTGGTCAAGATTTTAACCCAACAGCTGAGAGACTGCAAATCACATTTACTGATAGCAACTGGTAGAAGAATCTTCAAATTTGTTTATGCCCAGGTTCACACTGGGTACGATTTAGTTCGATTTGAGATGCGATTTCACATGTGAAATCACATCTCAAATCAGCGGCAATTGCCGGCAATGACACTGTCCTAATCGGTGCGACGCCGCATCTGCGGCGCTGCACCGATTTCAAAAAGTAGTTCCTGTACTACTTTTTGCGATTTCAGGACGCGATTTACATTGACATCTGTGCAGAAACCTGCACAGATGTCTCTTAAATCGCAGCCGAAATTGGGACTGCCAGCAGGAGTGAAATCGTGCGAGTTCAGCTGAACTCGCGCGATTTCACTCCCGCAGCCCAGTGTGAACCGGGGCCAAGTCACATAACAATGGAACAGAGGTAAAGCTAGCATGTAAGTCTGTAGAAAAATTAAGAAACATTTGTTTAAAAGAGAAGCATGGGGTTTTAAAAAAAAAAAAAAAACACACACACACCACAAAACGATCATACTCGCCTAGATGGCTGCTACTGTCTCCTGCCTACTCTACATTGAGCAGAGAGTGGGGAGTGTTAGGCCGTGTACACACAATTGATCAAAACCGATGAAAACGGACCGAAGGACCGTTACATCGGTCCAAACCGATCGTGCGTGGGCCCCATCAGTCAGTTATCCTTCATTTAAAAAAAAGAGAACTTGCTTTAAAATTTGACCGATGGACGCCTGACCGATGGGTTAAAACCGATTGTTAGTATGCAAAAGCATCGGTTAAAAGGCCGCGCATGCTCAGAATCAAGTCGACGCATGCTTGGAAGCATTGAACTAAATATATCAATATAAAAATGATCATTTTTAGACCTCATTTACATGGGTGAAAAGTGCCATCTTGCGAACTCCTGAAGAAAGCATACTGCAGATATTTGCAGCTGGGATCCCACATGTTCCAATAAGTGGTGGCTGCTCTGAACAACTGAATGCCAGGCTGACAAGAGTCGCAGATCTCGGCCGCTATAAGCATCTATACCAGGCATGTCCAAAGTCCGGCCTGCGGGCCAAATGCGGCCCCCCTGTTGATTAAATACGGCCCCCCTGGGGATTTGGATATATATGTTGTTTGTGGCCCCCAGGGAATATATACCGTATTTATCAGTGCTGCCTTGGAGGGGACAGGGAGGGGGCAGGACGAGTGCTGTCAGATTACATGAAGAGAATCTCCTGTTTACTCAGCAGCGTTTGTATTGGAAGTCCCGTCTCCCGGGATGCCATTGGACGACTGTTCTGTCTGTCATAGAAGGACTTTGTATAAAAGAGGCCACAGAGTAAACAAGAGATGTTCCCGTTTGTAATCTGTCGGCACTCGTCCCGCCTCCCTCCTTCTGCCCTCCAAGGCTGCAGATGGGCATTGATCAGCCTGCACTGAGGCAATGGTGAGGCTGCATTCGTGGCAATGGTGAGGCTGCATTCGTGGCAATGGTGAGGCTGCATTCGTGGCAATGGTGAGGCTGCATTCGTGGCAATGGTGAGGCTGCATTCGTGGCAATGGTGAGGCTGCATTCGTGGCAATGGTGAGGCTGCATTCGTGGCAATGGTGAGGCTGCATTCATGGCAATGGTAAGCCTGTGCGTGTTATACACCGATAAATACGGTATATCCAAATAACACACCAAAGCTTATCCTTAGTCCTGAGCAGCACTCTGAGATTCGTTGGGGCCACAAAAGAAATATATACAGTATATACAAATAACACGCCTGAGCTCATCTCTTCACCACACACAGCTACAAAGGCAGGAGAATTATTGTTGGGCAGTGTATTAGTGCTCAGACGAACACACTTAGATCAAATTTTAATGGTTCAAAGAATGTCAGGCCAAATGGTCGGCCCTTGCGCATGTTCACTTCATCAAATCTCTTTGAAAAAGGTTTGGACACCCCTGATCTAAACGCTTATAAAGACAGACATCTGCATGCAGATAGTTTTCTTCCAGGGGCAGACATCTGTACCTAACCACAGTGGATGTGTGGACATAAACTTATAGCACAGAGTCATAGCTCTTGTCATTCAGTTGTAGAGACTGCACTGCTGACACGGATTGGAACACCTGAGATCACGGCCTCAAGTATCTGCATTGTACTTGTCACAGAATCCACAAGGCGACACTTTCTGCCTGTGTGAATGAGGCCTTCTACAATACCCTATTAGGCTGCAACAGAGGTCCTTTTTCTTGTGACTGTGAATTGTTTCCACTGTTTATAAGTGTGAGAGCAGAATGACTCTCATCAACAGGTGCCAATCTTCCCATTTTCAAAGAGGTAAAGGGAAGGAATATGTTAGCTGTACATGTGGAAGTGCAAACAGTCAGCCACGTCGTATGGAGGACTGGGGTACATCTCTATGACTGACCGGTTTCTCTGTAATGGTGACCACACATGCTTTGATACTATTGTCCAATTAATGTGTGAGCCAATCAAAATTATTGCATCTGCAGACAATCAAAAAGCCATTATTTCCCTTCCAATTGATTAAGACTTGATTCAGATCAGTCAGGGTGGAAAATATTGATCATTTTGCATCAATAAAAAGCAGTGGGATACTTTGTTAATGAATATGATCACATTTTGATCAGATTATTAGATCACATTGTGAAAACAGAGATACAATCGTAAAATGTAATAATAAGTTATGGATTGTAATCTCAACCACTTCAGGCCCAGAAGGTTCTGCCCCCTTAACTGGTTGCCGACCAGCCGCCGCAGTTCTACGTCGGCAGGTCGGCTCTACTGGACGAGAGCACATAGTATAACGTCACCTCGCACAGCAGCCAGTAGGGTCGCGCATGCGCACTCGCCCCCCAAATCCCGTGTGCGTGCCCGGCAGGCGTGATCGCCGCCGGGCACACGCGATCGCTTGTTACAGAGCGAGGACCGGGAGCGGTGAGTGTAAACACATAGCTCCTGGTCCTGTCAGGGAGAGAAATGCTGATCTTCTGTTCATATAATGTATGAACAGCGATCAGTCATTTCCCTCAGTCAGTCCACCCCCCCCCCCATACAGTTAGAACACACCCAGGTTACACATTTAACCCCTCCTCCGCCCCCTAGTGTTAACCCCTTCACTGCCAGTGGCATTTTTATACTAATCAATGCATTTTTATAGCGCTGATCGCTATAAAAATGCCAATGGTCCCAAAAATGTGTCAAAAGTGTCCAAAGTGTCTGCCATAATGTCCCAGTACCAAAAAAAAAGGATGATCGCCGCCATTACTAGTAAAAAAAAAATATTAATAAAAATGCCATAAAACTACCCCCTATTTTGTAAATGCTATAACTTTTGTGCAAACCAGTCAAATGCTTATTGCGATTTTTTCTTACGAAAAATATGTAGAAGAATACGTATCGGCCTAAACTGAGGAACAAAAATGTTGTTTATATATTTTTGGGGGATATTTAGTATAGTAAAAAAAGATATAAAAAAAAAAAAAAAAAAAAAAAAAATCAAAAATTGTTGTTCTATATTTGTTTATAGCGCAAAAACTAAAAACCGCAGAGGTGATAAAATACCACCAAAAGAAAGCTCTATTTGTGGGGAAAAAAGGATGCCAATTTTGTTTGGGAGCCATGTCGCACGACTGCGCAATTGTCAGTTAAAGCGACGCAGTGCCGAATCGCAAAAAGTGCTCTGGTCTTTGACCAGCAATATGGTCCGGGGCTGAAGTGGTTAATAACCAGGCCATGTTTTGCGATACAGCACTGCGTCGCTTTAACGAACAATTGCGTGGTCGTGCGACGCTGTACCCGAACAAAGTTTACTTTTTTTGCCACAAATAGAGCTTTCTTTTGGTGGTATTTGATCACTTCAGCGGTTTTCATTTTTTGAGCTATAAAGACCGACAATTTGAAAATAATTTTTATTTTATTATTTACTAGAATACATATCAAAAAATATATATAAAAAAAATGAAATGTATTCATCAGTTTAAGCCAATGTGTATTCTTCTACATACTTTTGATAAATATCTGCAATTTTTAGCGGGACTACGAAATTGCGGCAGATTGGACATTTTTTTTTTTTAACCAGTGAAATTTATACAGCGATCAGCGCTATAAAGAGCCACCGATTACTGTGTAAATGTCACTGGCAGGGAAGGGGTTAACACTGGGGGCGATCAAGGAGTTAAATGTGTTCCCTCAAGTATGTTCTAACTGTAGGGGTGATGGGCTGCCAGGGACATGACAGATTCCTTGGAACAAGTAGATCTCGGACATGTCCCCTGTCAGAACAGGGAATCGCCTTGTTTACAAAGGAAGCTCCCTTTTCTGCCTCTGTAATAGGTCAATCAAGTCCACCCGACCCACGGGCATGCTCCCGCAGTGGGACGTGCCTGCCGATTGTACAGCTACAGCGAATTGCACAAGAGAGCTGACCTACCGCAGTATAATGATGGCAGCTGGTCAGCTAGTGGTTAAAAGGTTACTAAACCCAGGACCCTGCATTCACTATATGCAGGGTCCTGGTCCCCCACAGTACACAGTATATGGAAACGCAATAATTTTAGTTAAAAAAAAACAAAAAACTGCTGAATACCTTTTCTCATCAGCAGTATATAGCAGTCCTCTGACTTCTATTAGTGTCTGACTAAAGCTTGTAGGAGGAGTTTTCATACTGCACTGAGCTGTCCTATAAGGATCCAGGACCGCTGACCCTCTGTCTGGTCAGTGCTGATTGGCCCTGTGCTAATCACATGCACTCTCGCAAGGAAAATAAAAACTCTCTAGCAATACACACCAAACTGAGCATGTGCAGTCTGATTCCATAGACTGTTATCCGGACCTGTCTGAGTCAGTGGAAGAAGGGGGATTATTTGCGCATACAAGATCAAACAGCCTTTTTACACAATGCAGAGGATTAACCCCTTAAGTTCCACAGCGAGTATAACAAACATGCTTTACTGTTGTGGGTTTGTAATACTTTAACTATAGACTGAAATCCGATCTGTGGCATATTGATTGAATGGCTTTTTGACTATAGATTTATTATTGTTGTCAGGAGGGACCGACCCGAAAATAAATAAAAAATTATTAAAAGAAGCATGTATGGCCGCCATAAGTCATCTGCCTATATTAACCTCTATGTTATAAGATAAAAGGATAAAGATAGCAAAATAAGGGTTGCCAAGGTAGATGTTTACAATTTAATTCAGAAGCAATGTGTGGTCTGCCAGGGTAAATGAACTGTGATGTGCTAGGTGCCCGATATGCATCATGCGGTGATTATGGGTGGGAGAAGAAGGGTGAGGCAGCCTGACTCATGTCAGACGGAGATGTATTACTGTCACTTTCTCCAAACCTGTGCAGACATTTCACACTCCATCGAGTCTGACACTTACTGAACATTCCTTGGAGTTAATCAAAATGACCAAAGAACAACCACCTGGTTCTGTAATCAAAGTACCAAATACTAGAAGGGGCAACGTAGAACTTTCAGACAACACCTTTGTTTACTCTGACATGGGGGTCGATTTACTGAAACTGGAGCGTGCAAAATCTGGTGCAGCTCTGCATGGTAGCCAATCAGCTTCTAACTTCAGCTTATTCAATTAAAGTGATTGTAAGTCTTGTTTTTTTTTCCCTATAAAAAAAAACCCAACATGTTAAAGCAGGCTGAATGCACCTCTTCTCGGGTCCCTCTTCTGTGAACCTGGCCCCTCCCCCCTGTTCAGTGCCCCCACAGTAAGCAGCTTGCTATGGGGGCACCCGAGCCGAGTCACAGCTCCCTGTGTCCATGCAGACCCAGAGCCCCAACACCGACACCGCCCCCTCTCTCCCCTGATTGACGGCTGTGGGAGCCAATGGCACCGCTGCCATGTCTCAGCCAATCAGGAAGGAGAATCTCAGATGGTTGACACACTCGTGGACATCGCGGGACAGAGAGGGACCTTAAGTATTGCGGGGGGGGGGGGGTTGAGGGGGGCTGCTGCAAACAGAAGGCGTTTTACCTTAATTTTGTATCAACCACTTTGACATAAAAAAAAAACTGTAAGCCGATTGGTTACTATGCAGAGCTGCACCAGATTTTGTACTCTCCAGCTTTAGTAAATGAACCCCACTGTGTATAAGGGCCCTTTCTCATGTCCGCTCTGCCTGTCCGTTCATTACAAGTCCGTTTACGGACTTGTAACGAACCCCTATGGGAGCGGATCCGTTAGCGGATGATGCATCCGCTAACGTCCGCTAGATCCGCATCAGTTTTTGCGGACGGAAGAATGCCCTATTTTTCTTTCGTCCGGCCAAACGGATCGGATGCAAACGGACAGACGGTCCTTTCCATCCGACTCCCCATAGGGGAGAGCGGAGGAGAGACAGGGCGGTCCCTGCACAGTGTGCGGGGACCGCCCCGTCCGCCGACAGCTGAGCGGAGACCCCCCCGCTGAGCTGACGTTTTTCGGTCCGCTCCGTGTGAAAGGACACTAAGGGTCCTTTCACACATGCGGACCATTTTTTAGATCCGTTTTTTTATCATCAGTTGATCCGTTTTTCATTCGTTTTTTTTTTTGGTTAGAACTTTATTTTTATTACATATTTTGATGAAAAACGGATGTTAGCGGATCGGATGTTAAACGGATCGTCCGCTAACGTCCGTTTTTCGTCCGTTCCGTTTTTTTGACAAAAGAAAAATAGGGTTTTCTTCCGTTCAAAAAAACGGAGCTTAACGGAGACGGACGTTAGCGGATGCGTGTGAAAGGACCCATTGGAAAGCATTGCGGTCAAAAAACGGATGTCTAAAAACGGACGAACGGTCCGCACGTGTGAAAGGACCCTAAGGGCTCTTTCACATGGGCGGACTGTATGTCTGCTTTTTCATCCATCCATGTACGGATGAAAAAGGGATATACATTGGTCCCTATGAGATCGCGGGTGTCAGCGGATGAACATCCGCTGAACCCGATCTCACCCGGTTCTGCAATCCTCAGATTTTGCAGACAGAGGAAAACACAATTTTTCCATCGTCTGCCGATCGCAATAACACGGACAGACAATCCGTGTTCATCCGATCCTCCCATAGGTGAGAGCGGAGGTCTGACAGGGCGGTCCCTGCCACCCTGTCATCCGGCGGCTCAGCGGGGATCAACGGAGCGAACCCAGCTGAGCAAGCGGAGGTTCATGGGGCCCAACAGTCTGGCACAATCACATCTCTAATTCCACCCCAAAATAAAGAGACTGCTCTTCATTTCAGGATAATAGGCAGAGCCATGCCATTTATACCATTATAGACCAATGGCCAGCTGTACATCCAGAACCGTAGATTACAGACACAGGATAATATGCAGCCTATTAAATAAAACACTGCACACAGCTGTTTCAGGCTTGTTGCATGTAAACTGTGGCTTCTATGGGGTAGGGCCTGGTGACCACAATCAACGTACAATAGAGAAAGTTATGGAATGGAAACAAACATCCCTCCGACTGGACAGTTCATAGCACAGTAAGGTCTTTTCACACAGAAAATATGGGCATTTTTCATCCCATCCCATTTCTTATAACATTGTATGTAAAGTCAAAACTTTTCTAGTGATTTTTGATAGTATAAAGGAACAGCTATGACTCGTCTTGGCTTTTTGGTTTGTTTTGTGCCGTCTGTGTCCTGTCAGGGAAGGTTCATTTATTTCCCAGAGACAGAGCAGGAAGTTAAAAGATCTGTCCAAAGTGAAGGGATATCCCTCCTAGATTGCCGTCTATAAAAAGGTAACATTCGCAGATTTCCCCTCACCCCATGTTTGTGTGACAACTGAAAGGGGCCGATGTACTAAAGGAAAATATGCTGTTCGTTTTGCAAGGGAATTTGAGCTAAAAGCAGAGTTCCACCCAAAAATGGAACTTTAGCTTTAAGGATAGGTGACCCCCTGACATACCACATTTGGCATGTCATTTTGGGGGGGGTAATTATGTCGTGACCTACCGGAGCATGCTGGGACTGCGACGTCATAAGAGGCCTATACAAAATCGGCGCGCACCGCACACCCGGCATTACAGCGAGAGGGAACGTCGAGTCAACATCGAAGAAGGAATCTCCCAATTCCTCCCGGGGTACCGCGGCGCCGGAAGGATGGTCACCTCTCACTCTCGGCAATCATCTGGGACACACCACAGGTCCCAGATGATTGCTCAGCCAGTCACAGTGCGCAGCGCGGCGGCCACAACCGGGCGCCCACAGTGACAATGCCGGTGCTGCAGAGAGGAGGGGGAGAGGAGCGGGGCTTCGTTGCGTTGGACCCTGGGACAGGTAAGAGCCCAATTATTAAAAGTCAGCAGCTGTAGTATTTGTACCTGCTGACTTAAAGCGGATCTCCACCCTAAAGTGAAGATCCGCTGATCCGAACACTCCCCCCCTCCGGTGTCACAATTGACACCTTTCAGGGGGGAGGGGGGTGCAGATAGACACGTATCTGCACCCACTTCCGGCCCAGCATTCACGGGCAAAAGACGGGCATTACATCACATCCCGTCTCCCGCCCGTTGTGTGCTGGGAACACTCGGCTCCCAGCACACAGCTGGAGCCAATCGCGGGCGCAGCGCCGTAGGGAACCGGGCAGTGAAGCCGCAGCGCTTCACTTCCTGGTTCCCTCACCGTGGATGGAGGGGGGAGCAGCAGGGTGACGAGCGATCGCTCATCCTCTGCTGCGGACGGCGCTGGACTCCAGGACAGGTAAGTGTCCTAATATTAAAAGTCAGCAGCTGCAGTATTTGTTGCTGCTGGCTTTTAATATTTTTGTATTTGTGAACCATCCGCTTTAATATTGTTTTTTTTTTTTTTTTGTAGAACTCCCCAAAAAATGATATATTGCAGTATACAAATCTTTAGATGTGGTGGCTGCATTTGTTTTCTTTTAGGCTTTTTCCTTCTGTTTTCACCAGGTGATCTGGCCAGTAACACTTTTTCTGTATTAGAGAGAACCCACTCTGCATGAAGGAGCACAGGGGGCACCTTTGGACAGCAGCATTGTCAGTCTGGGGGGTGGGGAGTGTTAGATGCACTAGCAGATTTAGATGCACTAACAAATTGAAGCCAAACTCCAGCTCACACTTATCATTTATAATCAGTTTTAGGATAAGGATATTTACATAAATAAAAGCCGATGATTGTAAGCAGCCATGCTAGCTTTAAATGGTTTGTCGCATACATTCTGCTGGAGAGCTTGTTCTTTTGAAAAACAACAGACTTAAGGCGGTTGTATAGGCAAAATGTTTTTTTTTTTTTTTCTGGCACCTGTAAAGGAAAAAGCATAATGAGCTAGTATGCACTGCATACTAGCTCATTATGAAATACTTACCTTGAAACGAGGCGTCGGTACCGCTGCTGGTCCACGCTGAGGGAGATGACATTTCCCCTCGTCGTGTCTTCTGTGTATCGCATGCGCGCGGGAGACTACTTTCCAGGAAGGTCCGGCGACTACCGGGCCTTAAGCCGAAAATCCCCAGTGCGCATGCGCCACTGCATTCAGCGGCTAGTTGCGAGGGGAATATCTCCTAAACTGTAAAGGTTTAGGAGGTTTTTTTTACCTACAGGTGAGCCTTATTCTAGGCTTACCTGTAGGGAAAAGTAAAAAAAAAGACCCTATACAACCACTTTAAAGTGGTAGTAAACCCTTACAGACCACTTGGCCTTACAGGTAACCCTAGATTAAGACTTACCGGTAGGTGCAAGAAATATCTCCTTAACCTACACGGTTAAAGAGATATTTGCACAAAAGACTTCACCAATGTCTACAGCCCATGCGCGCTGTAGACTGCGGTGCAGGTGCAATCAGCGTGCCGTTAATGAATGCCGTCCCTGACAGCTCCCACGCGCATGAGTGATGTCATCGCTACCCCGGCCAGTCACAGCGCCGGAGCAGCGATACCCAAAAGTCACTCCGGGTATCATGGCGGCAGTGGAGGAGTGGAACAAGGGTCAATGCAGGGGCTTCGATCTCAGGTAAGTAAATCATAATGAGCTAGTATGCTATGCACACTAGCTCATTATGCCTTTCTCTTGCAGGTGTTTTTTTTTTTAGGAAAACTTTGAGGGTTTACTTATTATTATAAAAGAAAGAAAGCCTAAAGAAGAAAGTGAATGCAGCCATCACATCTTAGAACCAGTACGCTGAAACATAATTGTTTGCTTTTCGGTTTAATACCACTTTAGTTTAATACTAAAAAAAGTTTTTCCGTTTTTTTTATGGTTTACAAAATATCTGATATATTTTTCCACATTAGTAGTCATACCACCAGAGCAAAGAATATCTGCCCATAACATCTCACACACAAATCAGGAACAACCAATGAGGTTCGCAGAGGTGAACAATAATAAATGGAAGGCGTTCCACATGTCAATCAGGAAACAAAACAACACACTAAAACACAACATTTACAAAAGTTGTGCAAACACCATGATGATATACAAAGTTCAGTAAATGACAGCAACCAAATTTCACCTCAAAATATTTTCTAATTTGCAGATTTTGAGTTACAGAATGTTCAGTACTCATCATGCGATATGACAAGTCGCACCCCATTGCTGGCAATGGAATGGTTCACGTCGCAGCGATTATGAAAAAGGTTCCTACACTACTTTCTGCACATTTCATTGCGACTTCCATTAAACAAAGTCACAAGCCGCAATGAAATTGGCAGTGCAAATCGCACATGTGTGGCTGTGAAATCAGGCTGAAGTAGCTGCACCGGTGACAATAGAGGCTTAGGCTCAAATCACACCTTTACATTTTCTCTGCATTTTCCTATGCAGCTTTTGATGCGTATTGACATTCATTTTCTTTTTTTTTTCCCAAAAGCCCAAATAAAGTAGGAGATCACTGGTGGGTGGGTTTGTTGTTATCCACCAAAATGCATGTTACACAGGGGTTGGTTTACCAAAACTGTACAGCGCAAAAGCTGGTGCAGCGCTGCATAGAAACCAAATAGCTTCTAACCTCGGCTTGTTCAATTAAAGCGGTTGTAAAGCCTCACATATACCCAGTGAAGTGACTGTCCTCAAGTGATACACAGAGATGGAACAAATCCTTCTACATAAGTTGTATCTGCAGTCTTCTCTTCTCTATAGAAACATTTCTAAAGCTTGTTTGAGTTGTCAAAAAAGAGAGCTGAAGTTACACTCTGCACAACTCAGTAAGGAGAGCTCTGAGAGCTCATTGGATGGAAGAGACACACCCCCTCCACACAGGAACAGAAATAAAGCCATCCATTAGCAGAAGATCCCTCCCCTGTCACCTTGTTTCTGTTGGTGTCAGGAAAACTTGTCAGAAGTGATTTGTGCTGATAGCAAACAAAAAAAATGAGGCAGCAGACAGAAATGACACTTAGGCCCCTTTCACACTGGGCATGTGAGGAGCGGTGGCGGTATAGCGGCGCGCTTTTTAGCGCCGCTATACCGCCGTATTTACCACGATATTCGGCCGCTAGCAGTGCGGTTTTAACCCCTGCTAGCCCCCCGAAAAAGAGTTAATACTGCCCGCAATGCGCCTCTGCAGAGGCGCATTGCCAGCGGTATTACCACGGTTTCCCATTGATTTCGATGGGAAGGAGCGGTATACACACCGCTCCAAAGATGCTGCTTGCAGGAGATTTTTTTCCCTCCTGCCAGGAGACCCCTCCACAACGGGAAGGGGCGCTTTAGGAGCGGTGTATTCACCGCTCCTAAAGCACTGCAAAGAAGCTGCTTGCAGGACTTTTTTTGACGCCCTGCCAGCGCAGTGCCTCAGTGTAAAAGCACTCATGCTTTCACATTGGGATTGCAGATGAGGTTTCTTTCAGGCGCTTTTAACGCCAAGACCCCTTTCACACTGGGACGTTTTTCAGGTGCATTGGGGTTGCAGATGCAGCTTCTTTCAGGCGCTTTTTTTTTAACGCTAAAGCGCCTGAAAAACGTCCCAGTGTGAAAGAGGTCTTAGTGCTCTTAATTGAAACAAATAAACACTATAGAGGGATATGCTTTGTTCATATTTCGTGTCTGAGGTTTACAACCACTTTAAGCTTTGACAAAAAACAAACAAACCTGGAAGCGGATTGGTTTCTGTGCAGAGCTGCACCAGATTTTACACTCTCCAGTTTTAGTAAATCACCCCATGGGGTTCTATACATGCCTTTGGAGTCTATATACACACACTTTGATGCACTAAAATGGATACCTGTACTACTTTTCCCAACGCACAGCATGATCATGTTAATAGACTCCCTAAAAAAGAATGGCAGTCCTATCCTCTTGCCCCAAAACTGTATACAATCCCTTTGTGGATGAAGGATGCCTTTTTAGTTGCACAAAGCCACAGGTCATCATTGTTCACCATTACATAGTGTTCTTGTTAGCCCCTCCCCTGCAGCACTGGAGTCACATTATGTAGGAAAGGGAGAAGATAAACATTGGTATACTAGTCAGTACTAGTGTGAAAGGGTGGATTTGTTTTGGAAGAATAAATCACCTCTAATGATGGGCATCCGGTGTGTGGATGTTGTTGCATTATGTAAAACTATTTTTTATTTTTTTTGCATTTTAGAATGGGGTGCCCTGGGAGCATGCTGAATTTTAAAGGGCGCCTTAACTGAGAAATGTTGACAAACACTGCATTACGCACCGAGCAATGTACATTAACACCACAAGTGTGTACAAAGCCTTATGTTTAAGGCTGGAATTACACCCACACATTTTCCACCCCGATACCTTGCTACTGAAATCAATGGAAGTGCATCAACAGAAAAATGGGGATATGTGGGACTTTGAATGAGAACGCTACGGGGCATTTTGTAAAAGTCATTGGAAGTGCATCAAGAAGACATGTCAATGCACTACTGTCTTGTGTTTTTAATATGTTGCAATGTACTTTGTATTGGATATCTATGACATCACCATGATGCCTTCCTATGCCTTGTGACGTGTGGATGTGTATAATGACGTGTGTTGAGATGCATCTTCCATCAATTTCAACAGAAAACTCATCAAGCAAAAACGCACCAATGTGAGTCCAGCTTGATAATAGGAAATAAATGTTTCAATCGAAAAACACTCTCTGACAAAACATTCGCTTTTCCACAACGCCCGCCTTCCATTGTCAGATGGCATTTCATCACAGATGTGGTGTAGCTGCTGGTCCTTCCTGTTTGGTTTCCTGACACTTGACTCCTACAGCATTTCAGAAACAAAATATGACCCGGGGATCAGAAAAATCGCTCCCCTTTGGGTTGGGAAATGTTTTATTACATTTGTTTGTCAAATGCAAAAAAAAGTATAAAAAAATAGCTGTTTATGCAACCAGAAAATGTGTCAGCTGATAACTCCTTGAACTCTCTGGCTCTGGACTGGTAACAGTTCATGTGGTTCTCTGCTATTTCCATGAACTACAATATGCCTCTTCGTGTTAGGGAGGAGGGAGGTGTTATGTATTCCTGACAAACTGCCTGTCCTGTACAGAGGGTCATCCTAGGACAGGAAGCAAGTGGATAGCAGGATTACTAGGTTAGGATAAAGGGGGGACACTTAGTGGCTGCATTAAAGGAGCGATGGCCAGAGCCAGCGGAAGGGGGGCGCAAAGCGATGGCCAGAGCCAGCGGAAGAGGGGCGCAAAGCGATGGCCAGAGCCAGCGGACGGGGGCGCAAAGCGATGGCCAGAGCCAGCGGCGGGGGGCGCAAAGCGATGGCCAGAGCCAGCGGACAGGGGCGCAAAGCGATGGCCAGAGCCAGCGGACAGGGGCGCAAAGCGATGGCCAGAGCCAGCGGACAGGGGCGCAAAGCGATGGCCAGAGCCAGCGGACAGGGGCGCAAAGCGATGGCCAGAGCCAGCGGACAGGGGCGCAAAGCGATGGCCAGAGCCAGCGGACGGGGGCGCAATGCGATGGCCAGAGCCAACGGACGGGGGCGCAAAGCAATGGCCAGAGCCAACGGACGGGGGCGCAAAGCAATGGCCAGAGCCAACGGACGGGGGCGCAAAGCAATGGCCAGAGCCAACGGACGGGGGCGCAAAGCAATGGCCAGAGCCAACGGACGGGGGCGCAAAGCGATGGCCAGAGCCAACGGACGGGGGCGCAAAGCGATGGCCAGAGCCAACGGATGGGGGCGCAAAGCGATGGCCAGGGCCAACGGACGGGGGCGCAAAGCGATGGCCAGAGCCAACGGATGGGGGCGCAAAGCGATGGCCAGGGCCAACGGACGGGGGCGCAAAGCGATGGCCAGGGCCAACGGACAGGGGCGCAAAGCGATGGCCAGAGCTAGCGGACGGGGGCGCAAAGCGATCGTCAAACTGTGGACAGGATGCATGTGACTGAGACCATGTTATAGGGCAGTGATGGCTAACCTTGGCACCCCAGATGTTTTGGAACAACATTTCCCATGATCCTCATGCACTGTACAGTGTAGTTGAGCATCATGGAAATGTAGTTCCAATACATCTGGGCTGCCAAGGTTCGCCATCACTGTAATAGGGGCTGTTGGAGACTGGCGATATGATTTAGGGGACAGTTAGTGACTGGAGACATATTACATGAGACTGCTAAAAATCACTTGTATAACAGGGCAATAGGGAAGCACAGACTAGTGTTTGCAGGGGTGCCAAAAAAGAGCAACAAGTGCCGCAGGTCGGGCCCCAAGGTGCTAGAGAAACCTAAATGTGCAATTACCCAGATGTAGAGCCCCCCCCCACATTAGGTCAGGTTTATATCAATGCGTTATCCATGCGGCTGTGTTTGCCTGGGTACGGCACCCTATTTATTTGAGCCTGTGGGAAACAGAGGAAAAAGGTCCATGTAACATTTCTAAAATCACAGCCGCTTGAAAAACGCATTGTGATTTCCAATGTGTGGGGTAAGAATTAAACGGCAGCTGTGTGCAATTTACAGGCAGTCCTTCACCCACATATAGGTGCCCCCCCCCCAGCCTCCTCTCACCTTATAGACTTTCCCGAAGGCTCCGTCCCCCAGCTCCCCTATGATCTCCCACACCTCCTCAGGGTTCTGGTCCCTCTTGACATGTTCATATTGTTTCTTCTTCTTCTCTCCTCCCAGCTTAAAGATCTTCCTAAAGTTGAAGAAAGACATGTCCCCGGCGGGGGTGGACAATGACGCCCAGAAATTAGACCTCCGTGTGTTGTAGATGGTCAGCGGGGGGCGCCTGGCTTCATGCCCCCTCCACTAAGGAGATCCCACCGGTGATCCCTTCTGATGAGCAGATCCCTTCTGAATAATTCCGAGCAGGATCCTCTGCTGATAGATCCTGTGTGATCCACTGATAGATCCTGTATTGATTGGTGATCTGATCCTCTCCCTGTATTGGGTGATCAGGTCCTCTCCCTGTATTGATGGGTGATCTGGTCCTTTCCCTGTATTGACGGGTGATCTGGTCCTTTCCCTGTATTGACGGGTGATCAGGTCCTCTCCTTGTATTGATGGATGATCGAGTCCTCTCCTTGTATTGATGGATGATCGAGTCCTCTCCCTGTATTGATGGGGGATCTGGTCCTTTCCCTGTATTGATGGGTGATCAGGTCCTCTCCTTGTATTGATGGATGATCGAGTCCTCTCCCTGTATTGATGGGTGATCTGGTCCTCTCCTTGTATTGATGGGTGATCTGGTCCTCTCCTTGTATTGATGGGTGATCAGGTCCTCTCCTTGTATTGATGGGTGATCAGGTCCTCTCCTTGCATTGATGGGTGATCAGGTCCTCTCCTTGCATTGATGGGTGATCAGGTCCTCTCCTTGTATTGATGGGTGATCTGGTCCTTTCCCTGTATTGATGGGTGACCAGGTCCTCTCCCTGTATTGATGGGTGATCAGGTCCTCTCCCTGTATTGATGGGTGACCAGGTCCTCTCCCTGTATTGATGGGTGATCAGGTCCTCTCCCTGTATTGATGGGTGATCAGGTCCTCTCCTTGTATTGATGGGTGATCAGGTCCTCTCCTTGCATTGATGGGTGATCAGGTCCTCTCCTTGTATTGATGGGTGATCTGGTCCTTTCCCTGTATTGATGGGTGACCAGGTCCTCTCCCTGTATTGATGGGTGATCTGGTCCTCTCCCTGGATCCCTCTTCTGTCAGGATGTCTCCTCTCGGGGTAGATCCCTCCTATGCTCCCATAGAGGACCCCCGGTGTCAGGCGCTCAGGACGGTCCGGTAGATCCCCGGTATAATCACTCAAGAGGCCGGGCTGTCCTCAGATGTCACCGTACACCTGTCTTAGGTCCTCTCCGCAGGCCGCGGGCAGCTCACACTGTCAGGCCCAACCCATCCTCACACGGCCCGGCGGGAGGAGAAGAAGGAGGAGAGGAGGGAGGAGAAAGAGACGGGGGAGTGACCCGAGAACTGCGCACTGACTCCCGCCCGGACACACCGACACCGACCAAGGTAAGACTCAGCGCGGACTACACACAAGCGGACTATGGAGAGAACAGGCGCCGCGGACACTTCCTCTGTGTCAGGCCTGTGCGCGCCCCCGTACTGCTCCTGCAGCGCCTCTGAGCGCGCACGCGTCCCCCTGGCAACACTGTATTTTTTTTCTCATCATCATCAAACTTTATTGACATTAAAAGTGACACTCTGGCCTGGGGCTTGTGCCAGTCATACTCACAAGTGAGGAGTGCTGGTTTCTCCCCAATACCAGGGCCTGGCTTTTTCACATTTGTGTTTAGACCAGGTTGACACATGTGCGTGTAGGGACTGTGTGCACCGAGCACAAACACACTATTCCCAATGACATGTACCTGAAAAATGCCTAAGGCCTCATGCACACATTTTTATTTTATTTTTTTGCTTCTAGGGGTGTTTTTTTTTCTCTCTGCCTTGAAGGCCTAACTTACATCTATGCATTTTTTGTGCATTTTCAGTTTTGCAGAAACACACTACAGTCCGTTTAACATGGTTTCCTATGGGTCACATCTGTGAATTTTTTGAAAAGGGCCAGGGACTTTTTACAGAATTTTGGTTCCATAGACTTCAATGGATCAAAAACGTGTATTTAAAAAAGCAAAATGCACCTGGAATATGGAAACTGCAACCTGCATAGGTGTGAACCAGGCTCTAACGCCCTCCATGTTATCCTATGTGTCCATGCATACACACAGGCTTTTAGCAGCGTTTAGTGGCAGGAAAAAACTCAGTGCCAGTGCGTCCAGGAGCAGCAGAGTTTGGACAGAAAAAACGATTGGCGCTGCTAAACGCGCCTAACCGTTAGTGTTTGAGCATTAATTAATTTTAAAGGCCAGAATAAATTAAATAAATTAATGCCCAAGAGCTTGATGCCTGTAAATGCTTGCAAACACATCACAGCATCGGGGCTTTTTTTTCTGCAAATATTGGCTGTTGGCTTCTAGGAGAGTTAAAGTGGTAGTATACTCTATACCTCTTACCTTTAGGTATAAAGAAGATCTCCTAAACCTGTACAGTTTAGGAGATATTCCCCTCGCAATGCGCCGCTGATTGCAGCGGCGCATGCGCAGGTGGGATCCTTGGCGAAAGGGCCGGCAGCCGCCAGACCTTGCCGGTGACTTGTCAGCCTTGTTCCACTATGAGATTTGTTCCAGAACTAACTGCGCATGCGCAGTCACCAACTGCGCATGCTCAGTATTAGTCTACGGAAATAGCCGAACGCAACAGCTGATCGTCAGCTGTCTATGCGCTCGGCCACGGCGGCTGTTTAACAGATATGTTAGCAATAAAAAAAAAAAAAAAACATTCCTCCCCTCATTCCTCCCCTTTCTGCCGAGCGGCAGCGTGCATTACCTGCCATCCGCACGATCGGCATCTGGCAGCTAACACACAGCTGTTCGCGCACGGCAGTTTCCGTCGGATGGGCGTACACAGCTGGAACAAAACAGATAGGTGGAACCAGACTGGCAGATCACCGGAATGAAATCTCCCGCACCCATGTGTGGGAGTGACGACATCGCCGCTACAGCCAATCACATCGCTGGAGTGGCGATACCCGGAAGACACGCCAGGCAAGATGATATCTCGCTCGGCGTGGACCAGGTAACTTCTCTTCACCTCGTTCCGAGGTAAGTATTTCATAATGAGCTAGTATGTGGTGCATACTAGCTCATTATGGCTTTTTAAATAGAGGAGAAGACCTGCGCTTAGGACGGACACTATGGGTAATGAGAGTATGCAACTGCAGCCCCCCCTAAATATAGCTCCCCTAAGAGAGTATAATGATTAAGGTGAACAAGGAGGTGGGGGTCGTGGCGCTGTTGCTAGTGAGTTGTATTGATGAGCAGAATTGCTCTGTTGGGGCAACTACCCCAGATGAAAATATAAAAGATATAGAGGTGGCCACCCTGGGCAAGGTAGATCTAAATGTGCAAAGATAGTGTTAATACCTTCTAGAACCTCTAGATACGGTAGTGCTCCTAATAGTAGCTCTTAATAATGATCTACAATAAGTCAAGTCCACTAGACATAAAGCACATACCGCAGTGTATATAACAGGAATGAACCTAATACACCAACTATAAGGTACATAAAAACAGCATATTATTCAGGTCGAGAGTCTAAATTATATATATATACAATAAATTAACATGCAGGAGTCCATAAGAAAAATGCAGGCTGATCGGTGAAAGTGATGTGAGGGTCAGGGTGCACCTAACTGGGTAGGTGGTCTTAGTACTGTACAACAGGTGTTGCTCGCTGTGGTCCCGGTGCTCCCCCTTAAGGGTCCCCACTCACCAGAGGCAATCACCCCTGCTGGGGTAGAATGCGTATCAATCAGACAGCTGCTCCTTCGTACCGAGGCCTTTTCTCCTGGTGTGTCTCCTGGGTTCCTGAGGTATATCCTTATTGCTGATGATTTTGGGGTTCAATTATTTCTAAGTTCCTTGATGGGTAGATGTCAATCTGGAGGATTGGAGGATCCAGTCTGGAGGATTGACATCTACCCATCAAGGAACTTAGAAATAATTGAACCCCAAAATCATCAGCAATAAGGATATACCTCAGGAACCCAGGAGACACACCAGGAGAAAAGGCCTCGGTACGAAGGAGCAGCTGTCTGATTGATACGCATTCTACCCCAGCAGGGGTGATTGCCTCTGGTGAGTGGGGACCCTTAAGGGGGAGCACCGGGACCACAGCGAGCAACACCTGTTGTACAGTACTAAGACCACCTACCCAGTTAGGTGCACCCTGACCCTCACATCACTTTCATCGATCAGCCTGCATTTTTCTTATGGACTCCTGCATGTTAATTTATTGTATATATATATAATTTAGACTCTCGACCTGAATAATATGCTGTTTTTATGTACCTTATAGTTGGTGTATTAGGTTCATTCCTGTTATATACACTGCGGTATGTGCTTTATGTCTAGTGGACTTGACTTATTGTAGATCATTATTAAGAGCTACTATTAGGAGCACTACCGTATCTAGAGGTTCTAGAAGGTATTAACACTATCTTTGCACATTTAGATCTACCTTGCCCAGGGTGGCCACCTCTATATCTTTTATATTTTCATCTGGGGTAGTTGCCCCAACAGAGCAATTCTGCTCATCAATACAACTCACTAGCAACAGCGCCACGACCCCCACCTCATTATGGCTTTTTCCTTGCAGGTGTAAGAAAAACAAAAAAATATATATGCGGGTATACAACTGCTTTAAATAAACACCCTGGGCCGGATTCAGATACAATCGTGTATCTTTTCGGCGGCGTAGCATATGCTATTTACGCTACGCCTCCGGAACTTTTACAGGCAAGTGCCTTATTCAGAAAGTACTTGCTCCGTAAGTTGCGGCAGCGTAGCGTAAATTGCCCTGCGTAAGGGCGCCTAATTGAAAATAGGCATGTAGGGGGCGTGATCCATGTAAATGAATCATGACTCCACGTAATTTACGTTTTTTCTGAACTGCGCATTCGCAGTCCGTGGACGTTATCCCAGTGCGCATGCGTGAAATCACATCGCAAGTAGTCAATGTAAACGACGTGAACGTAATTTAAGCCCAGCCCCATTCCCAAGCGATTTATGTAAACGACGTACAATTCAACGCTGTCCTGACGTCCATACTTAACATTGGCTCTGCCTCATATAGCAGGGTAATTTTACGCCGGACTAACGCTTACGCAAACGACGTAAAATACGACGCCCGGCCGCAAGTACGTTTCTGAATCGGCGTATCTCCCTAATTTACATATTTAACGCGTAAATCGACGGAAGCGCCACCTAGCGGCCAGCGTAAATATGCAACTAAGATACGACGGTGTAATAGACTTACGCCACTCATATCTTAGCAGAATTCCGGCGTATCTTGTTTTCTGAATACAGTTACGCGGCGTATCTCTAGATACACCGACGTATCTTCGTTCTGAATCTGGCCCCCTGTGTGCATGAGGCCCAAGACCTATGCAGGTTGCAGTTTGAAAATCCTGGGTGCATTTTTCATTTTTCAATACATGTTTTTGAGCCATTGTCTATGTAGCACTACCCCTAAAAAGAGCTGCTGAGTATTTTTGGGTGGCACGTTACCTCTATCTTCTCGCTGTCCAGGTTGAAAAGAGAGTCTGAGGAATTTCAATGTCCACACAGTGCACTTCTTTTTCTAGGATTTATTTGCAGAACTTCAATAGAAAAGAAGTAAAGGGTGGAAGGGTAGGTAGGTTCAGGTACATAATCACAAATAGGAAACAGTCCCGCTTCCAGCAAACAGTTCATGGCTGGAACAGAGGCTATATTTGCCGTCTCACTAATAACAGCCCAGACCCCACTAAATTTAAAGAAGCGCCTGTTCAACAGGATCAGGCCGCTACATCTATGGAACCAAAAACCAGAAAAATGTCCCTGGCCCATTCCATAAAATGCACAGATGTGAACATAGGAAACCATGATAAATAGACTGTAGTGTGTTTCTGCAAAACTGAAAATGCACAAATAGTTTTAAACCAGCCCTAAGTGAGTGCTGCAATAACTATGGGCTGTAAACAGAACACATTCAAAGTGAAAAGTATGTCACCAGCATACCGAGGATCTCCAGAACAGGTCCAAAGCTTTACTAAGCGATCACTTGATACACAAGTTTCAGAGCCTCACAGCACCCCTTTATCAGGCATTACATTCTCCCAAAACAACTCTTGTATTTATGATGTGATCGCTCAATAAAGCTTTGTAGCCATTCCAGAGATCCATGGTGTGCTGGAGACATCGGTTTCCCTTTGCAAATGGGTCACCAACTCCTTTTTTATAAAACGCACATTAACCACGTCCCACCCATCATATGGTAAAATGACGACATGCAGCATCCCCTCTCGTTCTGGGACGATGTCATATGACGTCACCACTCTCGCGCAGCTGCGAAAGGGGTGCACAGCGCTGTAAATGCGCTGTGGCCCTAGCACACGGCGCGACCCTGATCTTGGTAAAGAGGCGATGACATGATTTACACATAAGTGCTGTTTATTGGCTCTTCTTGCCTCACACTGACAGAGTGTAGGGGCGAGGAGAGCTGATCAGTGGCATCTCCTCTCTACATGTAATCAGGGCACTGATCATCAGTGCAGCCCTATCGGTGCCCATTTTTTTTTAAACGCTCCTGTCCCTGGTAGCTCGCACTCAGAAGCGAACGCACATGTAAGTCCTGCCCACATATGTGCAAACCACACATGTGAGATATTGTCGTGTGGATTAAAGTTCAAGAAACAATTCTAGCACTAGACCTCCTCTGTAACTCTAAACTGGTAAACTGTAAACAAGCGTTGCCTATGGAGATTTTTATATACCGAAGTTTGGCACCATTCCATGAGTGTGCGCAATTTTAAGGTGTGACATGTTGGGTATCTATTTACTCGGCGTAACATTATCCTTCACATTATACACAAAATTGGGCTAACTTTACTGTTTTGTTTTTTTAATTCGTGAAAATTGTTGCGCAAATACTGTGCCAGATAAAAAGTTGCAACGACCGCCATTTTATTCCCTAGGGTGTCTGCTAAAAAAAAAACATATATATATATTTTCTAGCAACAAAATTATGATTTTTACATGTAGGAGAGGAGTGCCAAAAAAGCACGGTACGCGACAACACGCTATGTTTTCCGATGCATGGAGGTGGCATTAAAGTGGTATTAGCTGCTTGTGAACCTTTCTGTTGTCTTTTGGTAGATATCTTTATTCCAGCATCAGTGGTTGCTGAACAGCAATTCTGTACCAAGATCCCTCTTACCTACACGGTCTACTCTACACCATCTGCACTAAGATACCCAGTATCCTCTCCTGCTGCACCAAGATCCCCAGTATTCTTTCCAGCTGCCCCAAAATCCCCAGTACCCTCTGTAACTGCACCAAGATCCCCAGAATCCTCTTCAGCTGCACCAAGATCCCCAGTATCTTCTCCTGCTGCACCAAGATCCCCAGAATCCTCTTCAGCTCCACCAAGATCCCCAGTACCCTCTGTAACTGCACCAAGATCCTCAGAATTCTCTCCAGTTGAACCAAGATCCCCAGTATCCTCTCCAGCTGCACCAAAATTCCCAGTACCCTCTGTAACTGCACCAACATCCTCGGTTCCTCTGCAGCCAGGGTGGCTTTGGCCAATTATGGCTCTGGGGGTTTAGTACACGCCCCACACTATAAAAGGCCGCCTGCAGGTCAGCCTTGTGTAGTGTGTTGCGGCGGTGGTTAGAGACAGAGAGAGTGTCATTTTTTCTAGGTAGTTAGAGCAGGCAGGCTAATCGGTTAAAGTTATAGGGCCAGATTCTCAAAAGAGATACGATGGTGTATCGCAGGAAACACCATCGTATCTCTGTTTTTTTCCCTGGGTATCTATGCGTCTTGATTCATAGAATCATTTACGCATAGATACGGCGAAGATCCGACAGGTGTAAGACACTTACACCGTCGGATCTTAGATGTAATTACTTCGCTGGCCACTAGGTGGCCTTTACGTTGATTTCTCATTTGCCCAGTGGCGGCCCGTCCATAGGGGGTGCCCGGGCGCCGCCCCCCCCTCCCCCCAAGTCGCCGGCGCGATGGACCTGTGACCAGGCGGGTGCATGGCACCCAGTATATGCTGTGCTTGTGCATAGTGCTGACAACAGGAAGTGACGTCGGCACTATGCATCTCAGAGGGGCGCATCAGCGTGAGCCTGCAGCCAGCCAGGTAAAGACTCCTGCTCCCGATCCCCCTCTCCCTTAGTATACTTATCAGCCTATAATTAAATGAAAAAAAGGTCAGCGAACATAGCGGGCGTTTGGTGATTTCCCCCCCCCCACTTATTTAGACTCATTTATGTCGGGCATCAACGACAATCCGCCGCGGCTGATGAGGTCACTGACTCTACGTGGGTGCCTGATAGGGTGCACAAACGTCACTTTTTCTCACGTAAGGCGATTCCGGCTCTCTACCTCGCTGGACAGGGCGGTCAGTGGTAAGGTGCATATTACAGCTGACTCATAGTCTAGCAGGCAAAAAGATGCCATGCAGTGCTTGAGCTGGTGTGCTCGGGGGACACTGGGCCAGAGGTTCTGTCGGCTCTGCAGGGGCAGGCTCAGAGGTGGTTGACGCCACTCCAGCTTAAGCCAGGAATGGTGGTTTGCGACAATGGCACCAACTTTTTCTCCGCCCTGCGAAAGGGACAACTGACCCATGTGCCCTGTTTTGCTCATGTCGTTAACTTGGTGGTGCAGCGGTTCTTGGGCAGGTACCCGGGCTTACAGGATGTCCTGAAGCAGGCCAGGAAAGTCTGTGTGCTTTTCCGATGGTCATATAATGCCAGTGCTCGGAATATAACCTGCCCAGGAACCGCCTAAACTGTGACATGCCCACCAGGTGGAACTCTATGTTGGCCATGCTGCAGCGGCTGCACACGCAGCAGAGGGCCATCAATGAGTATCTGTGCCAATATGGCAGCAGGATATGGTCAGGGGAGCTTGGTTTTTTTTCCCCCATGCCAGTGGGCCATGATCGGGAATGCATGCATTGTCCTATCACCATTTGAGGAGGCCACGAGGATGGTGAGCAGTGACAGTGCATGCATCAGTGAGACTGTCCCTCTTATTCACCTGGAGCACATGCTGCGTGGAATAATGGACAGGGCCCTTGAGGCAGAACAGGGGAAGGAAGAGGAGGACTTCCTTACCTCTCAAGGACCCCTTTAACCAGACAGTGTTCCTGCTTGCCTGCCTATCACACAGGAAGAGGATGAGGAGGAGGAGGATTGTTTCAGCATGGAGGTGGAGCCTAGCACTCAGCATCAGCAGCAGTCTTCAAGGCATCATTTACAATTCCAAGGAATCCATGGACTTGTACGTGGCTGGGGTGAGGTGGCTGCGGATCATGTCATCCTCAGTGACCCAGAGGACTCTGCACCGAATGCCTCAGCAAACCTAAGTTGTATGGCCTCCCTGATCCTGCAAAGCCTGCGGCAGGATCCTCGTATTCGTGCTATCAAGGAGAGGGATCATTACTGGCTGGCAACCCACCTTGATCCACGTTACAAGAGTAAGGTTGCCGGCACAGAGGGAGCAGAAGATGAAACATCTTGGGAGGCTTTGCAGAAAGGTCTGTGCAACGCGTTCCCAGATACTGGGAGGTTACAAAATCCTGGTCCTGGACAATGTGTTGCTGAGGCTTCGGTCAGTCACAGAAGGAGCGGTGGAGAAGGTGGCCGTCTGAGCGATGCGTTCAGACAATTTTTTTCCAGCAACCATCGGCAGCGTCTGTTTTACATACCTAGGGGCAAGATCAGACTTGGACACCTTTGCCACCGAAAATCCTCTGGCTTACTGAGTCTTGAGGATGGATCACTGGCCAGAGCTTGCACAGTACGCAATTGAGCTACTGGCTTGTCCTGCATCCAGTGTTCTTTCAGAAGGCACATTCAGTGCTGCTGGAGGCTTTGTAACCGATCACAGGGTGCGCCTCTCCACCGACTTGGTCGATCGACTGACCTTCATAAAAATGAATCAGGCTTGGATCACCATCAGCTACCAAGCACCTGATGCTGATGTTACTGAATATTTTTTTTTTTAAATGTCAGATCCCTTTCAAGACTGTCTATGCTGATGCTGAGTGACTATCCCGTTATGCTGAGTGACTATGCTTTTCCTCCTCATTCTGATGGCTTGTAAGAACATTTTTGGTTCTGGGCACCAGCACCAGTGCCTAAGGCCCAATTTTTCTGCCCCTGTTTAACCACTTTAGCCCCGGACCATATTGCTGTCCAAAGACCAGAGCACTTTTTGTGATTCGGCACTGCGTCGCTTTAACTGACAATTGCGCGGTCGTGCAACATGGCTCCCAAACAAAATTGGCGTCCTTTTTTTCCCACAAATAGAGCTTTCTTTTGGTGGTATTTGATCATCTCTGCGGTTTTTATTTTTTGCGCTATAAACAAAAATCCCCCAAAAATATATAAAAAAACTTGTTTTTCCTCAGTTTAGGCCGATACGTATTCTTCTACATATATTTCGTAAAAAAAATCGCAATTAGCGTTTATTGATTGGTTTGCGCAAAAGTTATAGCATTTACAAAATAGGGGGTAGTTTTATGGCATTTTTATTATTTTTATTTTTTTTACTAGTCGGCGGCGATCAGCGTTTTTTTTTTAGTACTGCGACTCTATGGCGGACACTTCGGACACTTTTAAAAAAAAATTGGGACCATTGGCATTTTTTTAGCGATCAATGCTATAAAAATGCATTGTATTACTATAAAAATGCCATTGGCAGTGAAGGGGTTAAGTGTGTTCCTGGATGTGTTCTAACTGTATGGGGGGGTGGCCTCACTAGGGGAAATCACTGATCTTCTGTTCATGCATTGTATGAACAGAAAATCAGTGTTTCCCCCGCTGACAGGAACGAGAGCTATGTGTTTACACACACAGCTCCTGTTCCCCGCTCTGTAACGAGCAATCGCGGGTGCCCGAGTACCGACGTAGAGCTACGGGCTCTCGCCCAGGAGAGCCGACCTGCCGCCGTAGAATGACGGCGGCTGGTCGGCAAGTGGTTAAGCATCATTAAAATTACTGCTCCAGAAAAAATACAGGCCCAGATTCACAGAGCGATTACGCCTGCGCAACAGGAGATGCGCGTGCGTAAGTCTAAATGTGCGTTTCGTTGCGCGGCATCCCTAGAACGAGATACGCAAAAAATCGACAATCGACAATTTTTTGTCCCGCGTAATTTCGTTAGACTGGCGCATCCGTCCGCGCAAAAGTGCGATAGACACACCATTGATTTGCTAGTCAAATATGCTAATGAGGGACTTACGGGGATCCACAAAACAACGTTGGGGCAGCGCAGGCGACGCAGTGTGCGCAACAGCAAAATGTCCTGTCTAAAATTAGAGCTGATAAAAGCTGGTCTAAAAAAAGAAAAAAAGTCTACTTGTTAGATAAAGCAACACTGTTAGTGAGCAGCTCAGCAGTCACACGTGTTGCTCAACAATCTGTATGCCAACATGCCAGGGGCATCGTCGCGCATAGCTATACTACTGACTTTAGATGAACAAAGAAGGAGGATGGCACGGAGGATGGCACGGGAGAGGATATACCGCACCCGCATAGACCTCTTTGGCATGAGTGATTCTGAGGTGTATCGCATCTTCAGATTCACCCCTCATGTCATCCTGGAATTAACCACAACCCTGCAGGATGACATCACCAGCCCAACACACCACTCACATGCAGTGCAGCCACTGGTCAAGGTCCTGGCAACACTCCATTTCCTTGCCAGTGGCTCTTTTCAAAGAACAAGTGGAGTGGTGGCTGGGATGTCACAGTCCTCCATGAGCAGATGTGTGCACCAGGTTGTCCCTGCAATACTCAGACGCATGGCCAACCAAATCATCAAACCCACCACTGAGGAGCTGTGGCTGAAGGCAATGACAGATTTCTACAGAATTGCCAGATTCCCACGCACTGTGGGGGCCATTGATTGCACACATGTGGCACTCCAGCCCCCCCAGGAGACAGAGCACATGTACCGCAATCGGAAGCATTGGCATTCCATCAATGTACAGGTGATAGTCGATGCCCAAGGCCTCATATGGCACGTCCGTGCCAAACACCCCGGGTCCAGCCATGACAGCTTCATATACAATCAATGCCACATCCGATTGGAATTCGATCAGAACGTGTATAGGGACACCTGGCTGGTTGGTGAGTGACATTGGAGTCAGGCATGACTATCCCCTCCCATGATGCACATCACAAGGGGCACATGCATGACTAACATCCTCCTGTCTTTTCCCTTACAGGTGACTCTGCATATCCACTGGGACCCCATCTCATGACTCCTAGCCGGAACCCCCAAACCCCAGGAGAGGAAAGATACAATCAAGCACATGCCCAAACCCGTGCAGTGGTGGAGCGCACCTTTGGCATCCTAAAGTCACGTTTCCGATGCCTGGATAAGTCTGGGGGTACCCTCTTGTACTCCCCAAACTTTGTGTGCCAGATCATCGGTGCATGTTGCATGCTGCACAACTTTGCAGAAAGAAAGGGCCTGCAGATTGACCTACGTGATGACCTGACCCCTGAACCAGACAATCCCCCCCTAACCGAGGTTACCCCGTCTTCTGAGGGAAGAGCAGCCAGGAGACAGCTCACATTGGGCATCTTTGCACGTTAAACATACACATTAATCATGGCACAATGAGAATGCATGCATGCACAACACTGTGGTCCCTAGCACACACACCCCACATCCACATCAAATTGGATTGGCACCAGTCCACCATGCAGGACTTGTGAGCAGCAACGCCACGCCAAGGCTCCAATTATGTCACTGAACATTCATACACCAATCACACGGACCTGGGGATCACTTCTCCCTGGTCCTGGGGAACCCTTCTCCACCAAAATAGAGGGTGACACCCCTTTTCCGGCAGGAATGTCACCCACACATTCACACAGCATTCACAACCCAAAAAATAAAAAAAAAAAAAAAATGACCTGCAAAATCAAAAAATTTCCAGCAAAAAAAAAATGACAAAAAAAACAAAAAAATATTTGACAAAAAAAAAAATTGGGGGAAAAACAAATTACTGCCCTCTGCGTGAGTCACGCCTGGGGCGCCCCCGGCCACGGCCCCGGCTTCTCAGGGGAGACTCATGGGGGAGGGGAAAAACCGGGGAAGGAGGATCAGCCCCTGATCTCTGCCCACCTGGTGGCCTGCCCTCCAAGGCCACGGCAATTCTGTCCAGGGCAGCACCAACTGTTGCCGTGTTGGCCTGGATAGCCAGGGTAAGGGCCCTCACATCCTGCCCAACGCCTGCTGATGTCGTCTGCAGTTCATTTAGGCAGGTTGTGAAAGCCCGGGAGTGGGAGTCCAGGTTCCCCAGCGTATCCTTGATGGAGGACAGGCTCTCCTCCATCCGCACCAATGTCTGGCTGACCTGTCCCAGATGGCGGGTCTGGAGGAACTGGTCCCTTCTCAGGGTGGCGGGCAGGAGATCGGCCAACCCCCTGGTGGTCTGGGATGACATCCTGCCTCCAGCTGATGCTTGTGGCCGGGGAGAAGGGGAGGCCCTTGTGAGGGGAGCCATGTTGGGGGAGGAGGGGGGGGGCTCCCCCTTAGGGAGGCCTGCCTGCTGGCAGCCAGAGGGGAGGAGTCCTCAAAACCCAAACGTCCAGTGCCTGACATGGACTCCTCCTCCTCATGATTCTCCTCCTCCTCATGATTGTCCTGCTCCTCATGATTGTCCTGCTCCTGTTGAACCTCCTCCGCGGACTCCGGCCTTGTTGGGGGGGCCTCATTAGGCTGCTGTCCTGGGGTTGGTGCGGTCAGGCCAGATGGCCCTGCACCCTCCTGCACATCTGTGGATGACACATAACATTCACAGGTTGGAGGATCCACACACTTGCCACATATTCCCTTTCACCCCCTCCCCCACACATGATACACACCTGATATGAAAAAAAAAACTTACCTGGCACCACGGGCTGGGGACTGGAGTCAAAGCCGGGCAGGCCCTCAACTTCATGCCGATGAAAGGTCAGGGCCACCGCACGCTCCTCCGCTGTCAGGCTAATACGGCATGGTGGGCCCCCTCCTGTGCCCCTGGCATGGGCATGCATTCTGGCCAACTTCTTTTTGACCAGACGCCGGAGGTCATTGATTTTTTTGTCAATCCCAGACCTGGTCCGTGTCTCCCCCTGCCCCGCTGAATTCACCTGGTCAGTGATCCTATCCAATATCTCCCTCCTCCTGGCCGGGGTGGTGTTGGCACTCTCTGGGCCGTGGAGGTAACGCCCATACTCGCTAATGGCCCGGGCAAGAATCTGTTTTTCCACAACTGTAAAATTCAGCTTGCGTTTTCTCTCAGTCATCCTTCCAAAAAAAAACAGTCCCAGTCAACAAAATTCACGCACATAAACAAGCCCAAACAATCACAAAAAAAACACACAGAGAGAAAACGACTCAGCAAGAAACAGTCCCCAAAAAACAAAACAAAAATACAGCAGAAAAAGAAACAAAAATAAATATATCAATCAAACAAACAGTCTCTCAAACACTTATCAAAAACCACTTTCAAAAATCTACTAACAACCACTTGATCACACAGAACACTAATCTGACAACTACAAAACACACCGCAACGAACAACAAGAACAAAAGCACTTTGTTAAATGGGAAGGGACAAAGGGATGTACTTTTGCAAAGGAAGTGCGTTTGTGTGTGTCTATTTATGCTGTTTGCGTAGTTCACAACGTTGCCCTAGTCCATTTCCAATTTCACTGATTGCGCCGCTCCCGAGTTGTGAGCATGCGCACATCGGTGCTGACCATGGTCTCGTTCAAGCGCGCATGCGCGAGCCGGCCGGCCCTTCATTTGCATGGGGTTACGGCTCATTTCAATGTAACACGCCCACGTCCTTCCCAATTTGTATTACTCCTCCTTACGCCTCTGGAAAAACGTTACGTATGCGCAATTTCCTGCGCAAAAGCTACGAGAATAGGGTGATTACGCGGCAAAATTGCGCAAGTCTAACGTAAAGGCGGTGCGCTACGCCGGTCCAATAATGCGCAGATGTACGTGAATCTGGGCCACAGTTTTTAAAACTTTTTTTTTTCCATTGATATATGTTCCCTGGGGCAAGACCCGGTTCTCAAACCCGTTTTCTGACAATAACTTGCATATTAGGCTTTAAAATTAGCATCTTTGAATTCAAAGTCAATGGGGTTCTAAATGTTTGCACAAATGTTTGGTCCGTTCAAAGGTTCTGGTGCGAATCGAACAGGGGTGTGTTCGGCTCATCTCTATTAGAGAGGATGCTGGAGATCTTTGTGCAGCTAGTGAGGGTACTTGGGATCTTGGTACAGCTGCAGAAGCTATTGGGATCTGGGTGCAGCTGATGAGGATTCCGGGGATCTTGGTGCAGCTGGAGAGGGTACTGGGGATCTTGGTGCAGTGGGAGAGGATACTGGGGATCTTGGTGTAGATGGTGTAGAGTAGACCGTGTAGGCGCTGGGGATCTTGGTGCAGCTGGTGTAGGTACTGGGGATCTTGGTGCAGCTGGTGTAGGTACTGGGGATCTTAGTGCAGATGGTGTAGAGTAGACCGTGTAGGTACTGGGGATCTTGGTGCAGCTGGTGTAGGTACTGGGAATCTTAGTGCAGATGGTGTAGAGTAGACCGTGTAGGTACTGGGGAACTTGGTGCAGCTGGTGTAGGTACTGAGGATCTTAGTGCAGATGGTGTAGAGTAAACCGTGTAGGCATTGGGGATCTTGGTGCAGCTGGTGTAGGTACTGGGGATCTTGGTGCAGCTGGTGTAGGTACTGGGGATCTTAGTGCAGATGGTGTAGAGTAGACCGTGTAGGTACTGGGGATCTTGGTGCAGCTGGTGTAGGTACTGGGGATCTTAGTGCAGATGGTGTAGAGTAGACCGTGTAGGTACTGGGGATCTTGGTGCAGCTGGTGTAGGTACTGAGGATCTTAGTGCAGATGGTGTAGAGTAGACCGTGTAGGTACTGGGGATCTTGGTGCAGCTGGTGTAGGTACTGGGGATCTTAGTGCAGATGGTGTAGAGTAGACCGTGTAGGTACTGGGGATCTTGGTGCAGCTGGGGTAGGTACTGGGGATCTTAGTGCAGATGGTGTAGAGTAGACCGTGTAGGTACTGGGGATCTTGGTGCAGCTGGTGTAGGTACTGAGGATCTTAGTGCAGATGGTGTAGAGTAGACCGTGTAGGTACTGGGGATCTTGGTGCAGCTGGTGTAGGTACTGGGGATCTTAGTGCAGATGGTGTAGAGTAGACAGTGTAGGTACTGGGGATCTTGGTGCAGCTGGTGTAGGTACTGGGGATCTTAGTGCAGATGGTGTAGAGTAGACCGTGTAGGTACTGGGGATCTTGGTGCAGCTGGTGTAGGTACTGGGGATCTTAGTGCAGATGGTGTAGAGTAGACCGTGTAGGTACTGGGGATCTTGGTGCAAAATTACTGTTCAACAACCACTGAGATTGGAATAAAGATATCTACCAAAAGACAACAGCGCAAAGGTGCACAAGCTGCTTGCCAGTGCTCTAGTTTTTCTTCATCTACAAAATATTACACTTTTAAATTGAGCTACAGCCTGTGGTGTAGCTGGCAGCTAGTACAGATAGAAACAAACGCAGCACAGATCTGAACAGGACCAAGTGCTGCATGCATTTCGTACCATAGAGGTTCAACAAGAATAGTCAATTTTTGATAATACTTCTTTAATGGCAGAACTGATTGTCACTTTAAAATGGCTGTTTGCAGCCTTCAGCACTATTTGAAGTGTTTTGAAAGACTGATGATCCCTAATAGCTTCTTGTTTAAAGTGACAGTCAGCACTTCCATTAAGATCTATGTTTAAGGTCTCTATACTGAAACAGAGGTTTTCTTTAAAGACTTTAACATTTGACCCTTTCCTTGTATATTAGTCCATACAGATAGCTAATAACCTCCTCCTCCCAACACTTAACCCCTGTTCTGCTGCCTACTTACCTCATCCTGTGTAGAGAGCATGCAGGTTTCACACAAAATCATGTAGCACTATGACCCCGGAACCCTAAAAAAACGCTATAAAAATTGCGCAAGTCTAACGTAAAGGCGGTGCGCTACGCCGGTCCAATAATGCGCAGATGTACGTGAATCTGGGCCACAGTTTTTAAAACTTTTTTTTTTCCATTGATATATGTTCCCTGGGGCAAGACCCGGTTCTCAAACCCGTTTTCTGACAATAACTTGCATATTAGGCTTTAAAATTAGCATCTTTGAATTCAAAGTCAATGGGGTTCTAAATGTTTGCACAAATGTTTGGTCCGTTCAAAGGTTCTGGTGCGAATCGAACAGGGGTGTGTTCGGCTCATCTCTATTAGAGAGGATGCTGGAGATCTTTGTGCAGCTAGTGAGGGTACTTGGGATCTTGGTACAGCTGCAGAAGCTATTGGGATCTGGGTGCAGCTGATGAGGATTCCGGGGATCTTGGTGCAGCTGGAGAGGGTACTGGGGATCTTGGTGCAGTGGGAGAGGATACTGGGGATCTTGGTGTAGATGGTGTAGAGTAGACCGTGTAGGCGCTGGGGATCTTGGTGCAGCTGGTGTAGGTACTGGGGATCTTGGTGCAGCTGGTGTAGGTACTGGGGATCTTAGTGCAGATGGTGTAGAGTAGACCGTGTAGGTACTGGGGATCTTGGTGCAGCTGGTGTAGGTACTGGGAATCTTAGTGCAGATGGTGTAGAGTAGACCGTGTAGGTACTGGGGAACTTGGTGCAGCTGGTGTAGGTACTGAGGATCTTAGTGCAGATGGTGTAGAGTAAACCGTGTAGGCATTGGGGATCTTGGTGCAGCTGGTGTAGGTACTGGGGATCTTGGTGCAGCTGGTGTAGGTACTGGGGATCTTAGTGCAGATGGTGTAGAGTAGACCGTGTAGGTACTGGGGATCTTGGTGCAGCTGGTGTAGGTACTGGGGATCTTAGTGCAGATGGTGTAGAGTAGACCGTGTAGGTACTGGGGATCTTGGTGCAGCTGGTGTAGGTACTGAGGATCTTAGTGCAGATGGTGTAGAGTAGACCGTGTAGGTACTGGGGATCTTGGTGCAGCTGGTGTAGGTACTGGGGATCTTAGTGCAGATGGTGTAGAGTAGACAGTGTAGGTACTGGGGATCTTGGTGCAGCTGGTGTAGGTACTGGGGATCTTAGTGCAGATGGTGTAGAGTAGACCGTGTAGGTACTGGGGATCTTGGTGCAGCTGGTGTAGGTACTGAGGATCTTAGTGCAGATGGTGTAGAGTAGACCGTGTAGGTACTGGGGATCTTGGTGCAGCTGGTGTAGGTACTGGGGATCTTAGTGCAGATGGTGTAGAGTAGACAGTGTAGGTACTGGGGATCTTGGTGCAGCTGGTGTAGGTACTGGGGATCTTAGTGCAGATGGTGTAGAGTAGACCGTGTAGGTACTGGGGATCTTGGTGCAGCTGGTGTAGGTACTGGGGATCTTAGTGCAGATGGTGTAGAGTAGACCGTGTAGGTACTGGGGATCTTGGTGCAAAATTACTGTTCAACAACCACTGAGATTGGAATAAAGATATCTACCAAAAGACAACAGCGCAAAGGTGCACAAGCTGCTTGCCAGTGCTCTAGTTTTTCTTCATCTACAAAATATTACACTTTTAAATTGAGCTACAGCCTGTGGTGTAGCTGGCAGCTAGTACAGATAGAAACAAAACGCAGCACAGATCTGAACAGGACCAAGTGCTGCATGCATTTCGTACCATAGAGGTTCAACAAGAATAGTCAATTTTTGATAATACTTCTTTAATGGCAGAACTGATTGTCACTTTAAAATGGCTGTTTGCAGCCTTCAGCACTATTTGAAGTGTTTTGAAAGACTGATGATCCCTAATAGCTTCTTGTTTAAAGTGACAGTCAGCACTTCCATTAAGATCTATGTTTAAGGTCTCTATACTGAAACAGAGGTTTTCTTTAAAGACTTTAACATTTGACCCTTTCCTTGTATATTAGTCCATACAGATAGCTAATAACCTCCTCCTCCCAACACTTAACCCCTGTTCTGCTGCCTACTTACCTCATCCTGTGTAGAGAGCATGCAGGTTTCACACAAAATCATGTAGCACTATGACCCCGGAACCCTAAAAAAATGCTATAAAAATGAACATTTCCATACACACTAGCCTAGATAACAAGCAATTGTGCTGCAAGTTTGAAAATCACTTGCTAACCATTGCTAGACTTGTCAGGCTTCAAAAGTTTGTTGCACAATTGCAGCAAGTACGCATTGCATGACTCCAGATCAACTTTATTTGCAAACATTCTGCAAATCTGCAGCAAGTTCTAAATCAGTAATGTTGTGCAATAGTCATCCCGCCACAGGGGTCACTGTGACTTACAGAGCTCTTACTGTAGACTCAGCACTGCAACTTTGCTCTTGCTAGAGACATGGCAAGGAAATTTGCTACAAATTAGAAAAGTGTCAACTATAACTTGTGCTTTAAGTGCTCTGTAAGTGCATAAAGAGAACAGGATGTGAAAGATGATGTAGATCTCCTATTGATGGTCTCAGCATGGATACCGGAACATGGGGACATGGAAGAAAAAACAACCATCTAAGAGCCTCCGCTTGATCACTGCTTTAATCAGATAGGCAATTGACAGGCTACTCACATTTCATCAGATGTTAACAGGAATGTACATGTAAAGGACAGCTCACGGAGTTCACCAGGAAAGACACCGAGCGACGTGTAAGGCGGCGTACACACGATCGGACATATCCGATGAAAACGGTCCGCGGACCATTTCCATCGGATATGTCCGATCGGGAGTTTGATCCGATGGCGTGTACACACCATCGGATCAAATTCCCCGCCGCCGGACGGCGCGGTGACGTGGCGTCACCGCCACGTCACCGCACCAGGAAGTAAAACACTTCCGCGCATGCGCCGAATCCATTCGGCAGCGGCGCGGCGGCGGTGGGGGCCGACATGTCTGCTGGTAAGTGTACTAACCAGCAGACATGTCGGGCGGACAGATTCCCACCGGATAGATTTCAAAGCTTGCTTTGAAATCTGTCGGGTGGAGAAATCTGTCCGCTAGCCCATACACACGAGCGGAGATGTCTGCTGAAACGGTCCATCGGACCGTTTTCAGCGGACATATCCCCTCGTGTGTACGCCGCCTTAGGCTCCAAAACCCCCGGGGGATTTGTGTAAAAGTCCTTTTTGTGCTTAGCTAGCATTCCCAAGATACATTAACTGTATTAGTTTCTGCATCTTTATTAAGGAATAATTTGTAGTGATACATATTTTCCCATTCTTATATTCACTTTCTATTCATATGCTTTAATAATCACGTTGATCATATATATATTTTTGCGCTGATTGCACCCTCTATTTGTATTATTATGTTATCCTTGCTATCTGGGACATTATGAATGAACGCTAGCTCTTTAATCACCCCCAAGTATCGGGTGGTCTTTACACAGAGAATTGGGGATTTTTACCATCCTTGTCCTGGTGAGACACTAAATAATTTTTCCCATAACAAAGCTTTTTCCAGTTGAAAAAACAATGATTCCCAAAATGTTTTGCCAAGAAAAATACCATTATTAACCGGTTCCCAACCCGCTCACGTCTATTTATGGGGCAGAATGACTCCCCTGCGCAAAACCCCATTCTCTTACAGGGTTTCCTTTAAGAGCCGCCAGCGGGCGTGCGTGCGTCACGAGGGGCGCAAACACACAAATCCCTGTGCTGTCAGAGGAGTGAAGTAGTAAGTAGGAACAGCGATATGTCTCCTCTCCTACTCCGTCCAATCCCCATACAGTTAGAACGCACTGAGGGAACACACATTTAACCCCTTGATTGCCCCTAGTGTTAACCCCTTCCCTACCAGTGACATTTAAACAGTATTCAGTGCATTTTTATAGCACTGATCAATGTATAAATGTCAATGATCCCAAAAATGTGTCAAAAGTGTCTGATCTGTCTGCCGCAATGTCGAAATACCACTAAAAATCGCAGGTCACCACCATTACTAGAAAAAAAAATAATAATAAAAATGTCATAAATCTTACCTTAGTTTGTAGACGCTTGTAGTTGTATAACCTTTACGCAAACCGATCAATATATGCTTATTGCAATTTTTAATACCAAAAATATGTAGAAGATTCATGCTATGATTGGCAGAGACCAAAGACTCCTTTTGAACATTTATGTCCTAAAACAGTTCCCCAAAAACACTTAATCTCCACGCTACACACTTTATTATATTCAGGTTTTGATTTAAAAACAGATGCCACAAATCTAAAATGGGAGGAGGATCTTAACCACTTAAGACCCGGACACATACGCTGCTAAATGACCCAAGGTGTTTTTACAATTCGGCGCTGCGTCGCTTTAACAGACAATTGCTCGGTCGTGCGACGTGGCTCCCAAACAAAATTTGCGTCCTTTTTTTCCCACACTTTCTTTCGGTGGTATTTGATCGCCTCTGCGATTTTTATTTTTTGCGCTATAAACTAAAATAGAGCCACAATTTTGAAAAAAAACACAATTTTTTTACTTTTTGTTATAAAAAAAATCAAATAAACTAAATTTTAGTAAAATATTTAGGCCAAAATTAATTCAGCCACATGTCTTTAGTAAAAAAAAAATCGCAATAAAAAAAAATAGCTACCTAGCGGGAACAGCGACACTAATACAGCGATCAGAAAAATGATCGCTTAGTGACGCTGGCAATAGGGAGTGAAAGGGTTAACTAGGGCGCTGATCAGGGGGTTAAAACTTTATTAGGGGGGGTGGGGGGGCTATCCTGAACCTAACACTAACTGTTTTTTACACTGCCTGTCACACTGACACTAAATGCAGTGATTAGATCACTGCATTCAGTGACACTGTGACAGGGGGGTGGGGGGGGCGATCACAAGGGGTTAATGTGCCTATGTGAGTGTGTGTCAGTGTTGTGTTGGTGCACACTTACTTGTGATGTCTTCTCTCATCAGCAGCGCTGGGAAACAGCGCTGCGATGAGAGGTGACATCATTTCCTCCTTCCTGTGTAAACACAGGAGGAGGAACTGACACAATGGGAGCGCGCTCCCATTGGCTGGGAGCGATCGCGGGGGGGGGGGGCGGAAATCACGGACATCCGCCTGCTCGTCGGCGATCGCTCCCAGAGGCAGGGGGACCCCCGCACGCCGCGGAGGGGGTCCCGATGGGACCCCCGAACCGCACGAAGGCGGGGACGTAAATTTACGCCCTTGTGCCTGTACGAGCCATTCTGTGGCCGTATATGTGCGTGCGGGGGTCCTTAAGTGGTTAATATATCCATTTCGACAGATCAATGGGAGACTATCTTTCGAAGGTTGCATAAAGGTTCTTTGAACGTAATGACCCAGGAAAACGGATACAAATTGTATTCAAGATGGTACAGGACCCCTCATATTGTTAATAAGTTTAACCCGAATGTATCCTCTCTATGCTGGCGCTGCAAATCTGCTCCCGGAACATTACTCCATATTTGGTGGGAATGTAGTGACATCAGACCCTTCTGGGAATCGATCCACAAACTAATAACTGAGATTACTACATTTACACCAGATCTTACCGCCCAACAATACTTGTTGCATCACTCATCCTTACCTAACTCTGTTTACAAAGATTCAATAATATTGCACCTCATCATTGCTGCAAAGCTTTGCATTCCAGCTAAATGGCTTCAACCTTCTCCCCCCTCTGTCTCTGATTGGCTGCGAAAGGTCCAACACATAGCAAACATGGAGGATTTAATCCACCAATCGCATGATTCCTCCGAGAAATTCCATAGCAGATGGGCATGCTGGTCGCACTTTACGAAGTCTAGGGAATTTAGAGTTTTAATGGATGGCTAATGTTATCTTGAACCAATCCACCTTGTTTACTTATTTATATATCCATTTATTTCTTTATTTTTATTTATCTTTTTTTTTTTTTTTATATTATCTTCTTGATTCCAGCAATCTTACAGCTTTAGTGACTAATTGTATTGGTCTTTATTTAGTAGAATTTTATACTCTTTACTGTTCTTATCTTTTAAGTGAATATTTAATGTATCCTTGTCATATTCCACTTTGAGGTGTACGACGATGTCTTGTTTATACCTCTCCCCTTTTTAGGGCATGAATAATTTCCCATTGTACAATACAGCTTTACGTAAAAAACGTGTATTCAAATTGTTACTTCAATATGTGATTGTATGTTTTGAAAAACTAATAAAAATATTTGAAAAAAAAAAAATATATGTAGAAGAATATATATTAGCCCAAACTGATGAAGAAATGTGTTTTAAAACATTTCTCTGGATATTTATTATAGCAAAAAAGTTAAAAAATATATATATATTTTTTAAAATTGGCGCTCTTTTTTTGTTTATAGTGCAAAAAATAAAAGCCACAGAGGTGATCAAATAGCACCAAAAGAAATCTCTATTTGTGGGAAAAAAAGGACGCAAATTTTGTTTGGGTACAGCATTGCAATTACCAGTTAAATTGACGCAGCGCCAAATTGTAAAAAGTTTTCTGGTCAGGAAGGGGGTAAAACCTTCCGGGGCTGAAGTGGTTAACATAAGTTTTACAGGAAACTGATTTCTGGGTTTTTAAACTGAAATCAAAAGGGAAATATTTTACGCAGACTTTTGTGGTATCAGGTGAATCAAGGCCAGTGTGTGCTAATGGCCTTATTATACACTCTGCTAGGTTTTATAATCCGCTTTTTCTAGTTTAAAGCTGTGTCCAGGCCTAGAGGGTTACTTTTTGTCATGTTAAATAATTTTTATTATACTCTCTCATCATCTGGGTCATTGGATCCCATAAGTCATGACTCTGAACATTTAGAGGTTTCCATGGTGACACCAGCTAGACCCCCGTCTAACATACCACGTGTGCAACCGCATGCAACTTCCTGCTTTAGGCTAAATTTACATCCGTTGTTTTTTGAACACAGTGAATAATAAAGGCTTTATTTCTCAAAGGGTCTGTACCTGCACTGCTCTTTCACTGAAGGTAAATATATACAGTGTCTTGAGAAAGTATTCATACCCCTTGAAATTTTCCACATTTTGTCACGTTACAACCAAAAATATAAGTGTATTTTACTGGGATTTTATGTGATAGACCAACACAAAGTGGCACATAATTGTGAACTGGAAGTAAAATGATAAATGGTGTGACAGGAAGTCAGGTAAATCTGTGGGTGTTGTCACAGACGGGAGATACATTTCTGCCTTGTTTAGACAATACACCAGACAACGGCGCAGTAAAAACCCCATTCATAAAAACGGCAATGCCGTATTTGACAGGTCCCGAACGCATGCGCGGGAGTGACGTTATCGCCGCTCTGGGTATCTGTGAAGAGATGTCTGCAGCTGGAGGGGGAGACAAGGACGGCTTTGATTCTAAGGTAAGTAATGCATAATGAGCTAGTATGCTAATCATACTAGCTCATTATGGCTTTGTCTTGCAGGTGTTTTTTTTCCCAAGGGTTTAAACTTCTCCTCAACTTTATCCTTGACCTGTCCGGTGTGTTCCTTGGTCTTCATGATGCTGTTTGTTCACTATGGTTCTCTAACAAATCTCTGAGGGCTTCATGGAACAGCTGTATTTATACTGAGATTAAATTACACACAGGTGGACTCTATTTACTAATGAGGTGACTTCTGAAGGCAATTGATTCCACTAGATTTTAGTTAGGGGTATCAGAGTAAAGGGGGCTGAATAAATACTATAGTTTGTAGACACTATAACGAGTTACACCACCACAGTTTAGCAGTCTATTATTTACCCTCTCTTTTGCTGCTAAACTGTGGTGGTGTAACTCGTTATAGTGTCTACAAACTATGGTATTTATTCAGCCCCTCTGGGGTCCAATTCTTATGACAGAGAGCTCAGAATAATGTCCCTTTAATCACCGATAAAGGTGGCTTTGTAATACTTGCAGGCTACACTTTTCCTCTTTAGGAGAGTCAAAATGTAGTGGGATTTGGCCATCAGCCTCTCACCAACTCCCGTGGAAGCAGGTGATCTATTAGCAGCACAACTGGTCAGCATCCACCATTCTTCAGTCAGGTAGCAGGCTCCGTCAGCATCTGTTCTGCTCCCCAGTGTTCCAGAATGTCTGCCACTGCAGTAGTGAGTGATCTGCTGGCAGCCAGATGCACTGCAGATGGGGCTGCACCTGGTCATGCTATCAATAGTTAGATATCACCCAGGGTTCTCACTTTAAGGGGTTGTAAAGACAAAAATATTTTCCTCTTAAATTAAAGTCTGACAGTAGCTGATAAAGTAAAAAGTAATGTTTTGCATTATAACTAGTTTCATACCTGTTGAAATCGAGCTGTTTTATTCACCTCCGTCACTCCTGAATCGTTATTCTCACTGACTTCCTGGTTTGCGGTGCGCATTCATTCTTGCTACATCACAGCCTAATGGGAACTACAGTTCCCATTAGGCTTAGCCTCCATGCCTGTGAGGGATAAGAGAGCATCTTCACGCAGGGCTGTAGTCATAAGGAGGGGGTGAGCACATTCTGCTTTCCACCATGCAAAACGGCTCAGATGCTGGTGGAAAGCAAGAAGAGGAGAGGCGGGAAATGGCATTTTCAAACCTGGATTACTGTATTTTGGAGGTCAAAAGGAAAAACGAGGTAAGTGATATTTAAATGCTCTAGTTTACAGCAATCAATTGATCTAATATAAAACAAACCTTCAGTGTTCAGGTCTGGCCTGTATGGTCAGTCAGGTCAGTATGTCTGTTCCAAGGAGCATACACACGGTCGGGAAAACCGGATGTGTGTATGAGACTTTCGTTTTCACTCTTTCAACCTGCGGACTGGACAAAAGAAATCTATAGATGTATGGCCAGCTTAAAGTGGTTGTAAAGTCTTTTTTCCCATGTTTATTTATATATATATATATATATATATATATATATATATATATACCTGCTCTGTGTAGTGGAACCTCTTCTTCTGGGGTCCCCTGCTGGCAGTGGCATATCTAGGGTATGGCAGCCATGACAAGTGCCATGGGCACCATATGAAGGGGGCAATGTTGAGTGGCTGGGCAGCAAGGCACTTACCAGGGTCCTAGGGTCTCCTCTTCCCTCCTCCCAAGCATAGGCAGGATCTCCCCTGTTCTCCCAGGCTCTCCCATTCCATCTGGTCGGATTGGCAGCACACAAAGAAGAAGGAGGAACATCAGTTTCTCCCTCTCCTCTGAGAAAACTGAGGCCTTAAGTGATGAAGATTTCATCACTTCCAGTATTGGTTGGCCTTGGAGGACAGAGGAGGGATCAGGGGTCTAATAAACCCCATCTTTCTCCATAAAGAGGCTATGTCACTACTCAAGGTATCACAATGGATGATAAGTATCATTAGTTTTGTTAGTTGTTTTTTTTGTTAAGGTTATCCGAAAGATGGGTTTCAAATGTTTCGACAGGGGCGCAGTTTCAGTGCTTGCCATAGGAGCTATTTTCACTAGATATGCCTCTGCCTGCTGGTGCTCTCTGCTCCTCCTCTTCTTGGTGTGCCACCATAAGAAGCAGCTTCCAATGGGAGCTTCATAGACACACACAATATGGCTCAGCCCTATCCTCACTCCCTCCTCACAGGATTCCACGGAGAGCAGCAGTAGTCAATGGTCCAGCTTCTAAGTATGCTTATGCCATAGTCACCAGTACTGCTGTCTTCCTGGTCTCAGTAAATGTAAAGTGTTCCTGTCCAGTCAGAGAATGCCTTGCATTAGTTAAGAAAAATGCATCCCCTGCAAATAGGCACTAGTGACAAGCCAATATAAACGTCGTTTTTGAAACGTCACTTTTCAAAGACAATTTTGCATACACACCATCGTTTTTTCACAAAAAGCGAGGTTACGTTCACCACTCTTTTCCATTGAAGCTCGCTTCATAACTAGCTTCTGGGCATGCGCTTGTTGAAAAACGTCGTTTTGAACGACGTTTTTGCTACACACGGTGACTTTTTGTGAAACAAAAAACGACGTTTTGAAAAACGACACAAAAAATTCAAACATGTTGGAATTTTTTTTTGGTCGTTTTTTTGAAGACAAAAAACGACGTTTGGCCCACACACGATCAATTTAAATGACGTTTTAAAAAACGTTGTTTTTTTTCAAAAAACGACCGTGTGTACGCGGCATTAGGAGGCAAGCAGCAGAGGTGATCTATGCAAGATCTTCACAGCAGAGAAACCATGGCAAGAGCCTTCTGTCCAAGCTCTCTACCAATATCTATTAGGCTTACCCACAATGGCAAACCCATCAACTGTATGTTTTCCTGTATATACTGAACCTTTCACGACCTCATGTATTACGAAAGAACCATGACGGAAAATCTGTACATATGTGATAAAAGTGTTTTTTTGATGTGCAAACCACAATTATCAACTGTTATAAGCCAAGACGGTAGAGTCATTTGCCAAAAGTCCAAGCAATAGAAAGCTCTGCCTATTACAGGAATACAACGAGCTCCAGACAGAGGAACTATGCAGTATTCAGAGAAACTTTTCTCTAGAGTTTTCTCACTTCCCCTAATAGCATTCTTTAGGAGAGTGGGGAAAGTTTAGGATTCCCCCTGACTTTTTATTTTTGTGGTCACTAGGACAGGAAGTGAGCAAATAAAACAAAGTTAGGGCCCAAAGTGTAATAACCAAAAGAAACCATTCCCTATCCAATGTGGCCACAGTTGTAAACAACCATTTTAATATACAATGCATGCTCGATGTGATGTTAGCTGTATTAGTGCACTTGCGTCAGAATTGAGTAGTGTGCAATAAAAAAAAAGAATCATGGACAGTATTCAATCTACACTGCATGTAATTCTACAGATGTCAGTTTTGTGTTGTTCTTTTTGTATGTAGCACTACCCTCGTAGGAGCTGCTGGTTTAGATTTTTGGGTTTTGCACGTTACCTCTAAGTTCGTTGTCTAGGGAAGGAAGTCTGTAGAAATTGCAATGTTCACACAAGATGTAAAATCTTCAACTGCAGGCTTTTGCTGCATAAAACTTGTGAAGGAAGTAGAGAGTAATGCCCTGTACACACGATCGGATATCTGATGGAATCTAATCCGATGGATTTTTTTGTCGGATATCCGATGAAGCTGACTTTTATCAGTCTTGCACACACACCATCAGTCAAAAATCCAACCGCGTCCAACGCAGTGACGTAAAACACTACGACGTGCTGAGAAAAATGAAGTTCAATGCTTCCGAGTAGGGTTGTCCCGATACCACTTTTTTAGGTCTGAATACAAGTACGGATACTTTTTTTCAAGTAGTCACCGATACCGAATACCGATACTTTTTTTTCAATGTCATGTGACAGTGACAAAAGATCTAAAGTAAACTCTAGTCTAAAGTATTACAAAATCAAATTATTTAAAATTTACATAAATTGATCAATATCTTTTACATGAATAACATTAATATTTAATTATTTAGAAATTACTTAAAATACAGAGCTTGTACTTTAGGAAGTTGTATTCTATGTGACTCCATTTTGAGTGACACAGAAAGAAATAACATGCAATGCAGTGCACTGACTGAGAACTTCTGGCAGTGGCAAGGCAACAAACTACACATTGCTTGCCTCTGTGTGCACTACTGTATTACAATTTACTAGACACTCGGTATTCTATTCAATTCATTCAGTTATATTATATATCACTGTCTCACTCTCGAGTGTCTACAATTCTAGATTTAATCTTACTTGCTCGGTGAGGGCTGGCGAGGGCTGACTGCTGCTATTAAGTTCGTCCTGGTCCTGCTCTCCGCCCGCTCTCCTCCCTCTCTCCGCCCACTCTCCTCCCTCTCTCCTCCTTTCATAATTTAGCAGCACGAGGCGAGAAGGAAAACAAACAACTATTGGCTGCTCTTTGGCGCTCTCTCCACCCCTCAGCTGCTGCTGCTCTCCGCCCCCAGTATGCACGCTCGAGCGAGGGGAGTTAAAAAAACGGCACATAGACATACCTCTGATGTTTGCTGCCGCTCTATCCAGTGTCCACCCCTTGCCAGCTGCCACTATTACGCTGCTTACCAGGAACATACTGTTACATACACAGTACCAGTGCAACCAATTAGGATGTCGCTGCCGCTCAGTCCCCCCCCTTCTAAACTGCCGCAACCAATTAGGATGATCGCTCGCCAGTCCCCACCCCTTCTAAGCTCCCGTTCTAACACTCAGCAGCCTGCTAGTTGAAAAAAAAAAAAGTATTCTATTTTGGTATCGGCGGTATTTGCGGGAGTACGAATACTCCCGCAAATACTCGGTATCGGTCCCGATACCGATACCGGTATCGGTATCGGGACAACCCTACTTCCGAGCATGCGTCGACTTGACTCTGAGCATGAGTGGATTTTTCTTCGATGGAGTTCCACACAGACGATCCTTTTTTTCTATCAGTTTTTTTTATCCATAGGTCAATTTTAAAACATGTTCTATTTTTTTTCAACGATGGAAAACAAACAGATGGGACCCACACACGATCGGTTTGTCTGATGAAAACAGTCCATCGGGGCGTTTTCATCAGACAAACCGATCGTGTGTACAAGGCTTTAGAGAGAAGGGGTAGGTTCAGGTATGCGGTACAGAATGCACAAAAAGTATTCAAAGTTCCAGTATTCACCACTCACTCTTGAGTGGGTATTGCTTACATGGCCTAGCAGCCGGAATGATGCACGGACAGTATAGGAACAGTCTCTGCCACAGACCATCTTAGAACACAGGATGGAGAGTCAGGAATCCTCTGCCACCAGATTTCAGTCCCAAACTTCCTGTCTTACAGCAAAAGAGCCTTTAAGTTAATCCGGCGGACTGTAAGACAAATTGCATAGTGGATCCCTTTCCTTAACGAGGTCACCAGGCCTATCCCGAGACATCAGCCTACTTTGCTTGTCTCCTCCAGGGCAGGTTCTTCACCAGTTTCCTTCGCTAAGAAGCTTCCCTCGCTTGGATGGACAGCTTGGGATCCCTTGTAGAACCATAGGCCCCAGCCAGCATAGCTGGGCCTACCTGATAGGAGTACAGCCTCAGACCAACGTGGTCCCGGGCTGGAATCACGCACACTCTCCTTGCTCCAGGAGGGCCACAAGGTGAAGGCCACCGAAAGACTGTGTCTGCCCCTTAAGCATCCCTTCCCAACATGCACAGCGGGGCAGCACACCCAATGGGCTGCTGCCGAGAAGGGTCACTTAATACACCATGGTTCGCCCAAGTTCCAACATGGGCCTGAGTTGGTAATGCCACCGACAGGCAACAGGGGAAAACTTCTACCCACAACCACAGCCAGAACAGAGGCGAATTTACATAGAATTACTAGAGTCTGAGCCCAACTATGGCTCAGACGTCCCCAAAATTTTAAGTAGCGCCCTTGTCATTGGGAGCCCGGCGCTACATGTAAAAATGTAAAATGTGTATTTTTTCAAATAAAAGGGTTTGAATACATTGCTTTTCCAGTGCAGTTTTCTCTTTTGTGTTATAAACGCACATTGTTGCTGACAGATGTCCCTTTTTTTTTGTTTGACGCTGTGGCGAGATTGTTCTGCACTGAGCACAGTATTGGGGAGATTTAAAAAAAGCAGCACTCAGAATCTGTTAGCTTTAACAGTTTGTTCATTTAATCTTTGCCACCAAAACCTGGAAGCTGATTGGTTTCTATGCAGAGCTGCACCAGATTTTGCACAATCCAGATTTAGTAAATACACCCCCCATTGTGTCAGTCCAGGGCAATAAGAATAAACAGCTATGCTTGAGTACTTGCAGAAGCGATGTGCTTCCAAACTTGTGCATCTAATCTGTAAAACTTAAAAATAATAAACATGTTATGCCCCGTATACACGATCGAAAATTCTGACAAGAAAACCATTGATTTTTTTCTGACCGAATTTTGGCTCAAACTTGTCAGCTCTGCCTACCTAAAGCCTTCCAGTTCGTTTGCTCTCTGCCTTCGCCTGTTGGTAACATCACAAGAGACTTTCTCCTGCGTTCCTGTTGAAGACCTGGTTGACTACGTTCCCTCTGGCTACAGATCCCGCTTGCTGTACTACTACCTTTATCGCCGGCTCTTCAACATTGGCTTGGCCGACTACCCGATCCGGTTACTAAACTCCGGCTATGTTTTGAATACGCTTACTCTGTTTACCTTTTTATTTTTATTATAAAACAAGTGTGATTTAACTGTACTTCTGTCTCGGTCTGATTCATGGTTTCTGACAGTAGGCGAAGGCCATGAATTCAGAAGATGCAGCCAATCCACTTGTTGGTAATATTTTTTCCAGATTGAATGACCTGGATCACCGCATGGATCAGTTTGCCACGGCGATACAGACGCTCCTGAGTTGCACGGCTCGTCTAGAATCTCCCACTTTGGTCCTTGCGGTAGTCTCTTTGTAGGCAGCCGCCTCGAGTATTACCTCTTAAGAGATATGTCTGGTTGCGCTTCGCTTCCCTAGCGATTTGGGGGCGATCCAGTTCAGTGCAGAGGGTTTCTCAACCAGATATACTTTGAGATGCTGCCCCAGGCATTTTACACAGACAGAAGCAAAGTGGGTTTTGTGATATCTTTGCTTTCTGACAGAGCCTTTGCCTGTGCAAACCCTGTATGGGAGACGCAAAAACCCATGGTCCTGAGTTACCCAGAATTTGTGGCTTTCTTCAAAAGGGTATTTGACATTCCCGCACACTCCGCTTCTGCTGCCAAGTGCCTCATGTCCATCAGAGTACGAGGACGATTGCCAACTTTGGCAGCAGAGGTTGCTTGGAACAATGAGGCCCTCGAGACTGCTTTTTCTCATGGTCTCTCGGATAACATCAAGGATGAGGTAGCAGCCCGAGATATACCTACTGAGCTGGAGAGGTTGATCACATTTGCCATCCTCATTAATTCTTTCTTAAGGAGTGCTTGCGGAAGCCTCCTGTACAGTTGTCTCCAAGCTTTGCAGTCCCACCTTTGCCTCCCTCACCTCCCATGCCTCCTGGTACCGAGTCGGTCTGTGAAGATGAACCCATGCACTTGGGCTTTACGCGTCTCTTTTGAGACGAGAGAGCCCTTAGGAGGAGGGAGAGATTGTGCCTTTTTTTAAGTGTCTTGTCCTACCCATCCAGGAAACGCCCAAACCTTGAGGTCCTGTCACACGGACAGACCGTGGGCGGCACTGATGGGCACTGATAGGTGGCACTGGATAGGCAGCACTGATGAGGAGCTTCTGACAGGCATTACTGAGTGGCACTGATTGGTACTTTGATGGGGCACTGACAGGCATTACTAATGTGGCACTTTTTTGGGCACTGATTGGCACTGTTGTGTGCATTGATCATCAGTTTTATGGGCACTGTCAAGCGTTTTATAGAGGGGCACAGGCTGGCAGGTGATGGGCACTGATTGGCAGCTGATGGGCACCTTTTCATAGGGGCTGTGCTGACAATGTCAAATGGGACTTGTCACAGACTTTGGGCTGCAGGAGAACCATGGCCTGGAGAACTCTGTTATAAAGTTTTAAATTAGTCCAAGCACTTATAGAGTCACCCATTAGTTAAAGCACCTAATCCCAGACAAAAAACATTGGAATTGTAAAGGGAGAGCAGAAGAGGATAAATACTGGTGCTAGTTAGTAATGCAGTAATGATGAGAAAAACGTATTTGTTTTTATAAAAAAAATACAAAAAGATTTTATTAAATACACAATATAATAAAATTTTGTGATCCAAACAGGGTCATACATTGTTGTGGTCATTAATATACACAGTTGCAGTTTCAAACATATAGAAATCGCATATTCCCAACATGTTTCGCAATTTTCGCTTCTTCAGGGGAAAGCAAAATCCATTTAAAATGTTTTACAACTAGATGGGAAAAAAAACATTTCCATTAGTCAAAAAGTCATCAATGCAAATTAAATGGAATATAACACATAGTAAGTGAAATATACAGCATGATGTACAACCCAGGAATAACCCCGGAAGAAGGCAATTTGCAAGCTTACCCACAAAAAAATCACAGGACCGGGCTCCCAAAAAGACTACCTCCCAGGGACATGAGGTGCGTGTGAACCTTTGGATGGATCGACACAGTGCTACGAGGAATCGCAAAAAGACGCTAGACAAAGCCAACGCAAAGCTGATGGATCGGAAAACAGGTATAGAGAAAGCATATATTAGGGCAGTGGGAATTAGGTCCCATAAAATTAGGGCCATAAAGGTGTTACATAAACACTGTCTCTATGTAAGTATAATTTATAGAAACAGTGTTTATGTAACCATCTGCATGGATCTTTGTCAGAGTAACGAAACCGGAATCTCACAATGTCTGGCCGTGGAAAGCAAGGAGACAAGGTACGGGCTAAGGCCAAGACCTGTTCATCTCGGGCTGGTCTGCAGTTCCCAGTCGGTCGTGTTCACCGTCTGCTCAGGAAGGGCAACTATGCTGAGTGGGTTGGGGCCAGAGCTCCCGTCTATCTGCCCGCCGTCCTCGAGTATCTCATGGCTGAGATCTTTGAGCTGGCCGGCAACGCCGCCTGCGACAACAAAAAGACAACAAAAAGACCTGCATCATCTCCTGATACCTCCAGCTGGCTGTCTGCAATGACGAGGAGCTCAACAAGCTGCTGGGCGGCGTCGCCATTGCCCGGGGAGGAGTCCTGCTTAACATCCAGGCCGTGCTGCTGTCCAAGAAGACCGAGATCTTAGGAAATTAAGGGAAACCTTTCTAACAGGACATGGAAAAATGAGGACACATATTGATGTTAGCAATAGACATTGGGGTAAAGGCCTATTGCAACAGCGCCCTTGATGTGTCTGATTTTGGAAGCTAAGCAGGATTGGGCCTGACATTGGGGGTAAGGTCTTGGTGATTCATAGGATTATTTTTCATTTTATTTCACTATTTTATAGTTTGTGAGTGCTGCACTTGTAATGTAATATACCTAGCTTCCAGCCAATGATTCATGGCTGAGGCCTGCTGATTGTCTGTGTCCAATCCAATCACAGCCCTGAGTCTTGTGTTGACACACCCACACAGGGCTCTGTACAGAGGGAACGATCTGCTTGTTTCTTCTCCCTTCAAAGCAGGGAGAAGAAATGTAAATTTAGTAAAAAACAGCACATATTTTACGCATTAACAGTTATTATGCCGCGTACACACGACCGTTTTTCATGGCGAGAAAAATTCAATTTTTTAAATTGGTCGTTAAAAACGGTCGTGTGTAGGCTCCAGAGCATTTTTCTCAACGAGAAAAATGGGCATTAAAAATTTAGAACATGCTCTATTTTTTCTCTTCTTGAAAAATGGTCGTGTGTACGCTTTAACGACGGGGGGAAAAAATGTGCATGCTCAGAAGCAAGTTATGAGACGGGAAATTAGCATACTCAGCCCAAAGGGTAGCGCTATTCAAATGGAACTTCCCCTTTACAGTGCCGTTGTACGTGTTGTATGTCACCGCGTTTTGGTCGAGCATTTTTTAGAGGTAAATATGTCTTTATTGTTTTTCAGCATAAGAATACAACACATGTAATCATCAGGTGTCTACAGTATAGGAAGAAACATGTTAATACATACTTTCTGAAATTCTTCACAACGAAAACTCAACATGAGTCTAACGAGTTTGTCCCCAATGTCAGGTTACTAACAGTATATGATATGGAAAAACAAGGAGAACTGAGGAAACATAAGTCAGCAGAGCTACAGCTGATCATTAGGAAAGAGAGAAGGAGAAGAAGTAAGAAAGGAGAGAAGAGAAGGAGGAAAAAGATGGGTGGGGGAGGAGGGAAGAAAAAAACGAGAACCGAGCAGGCCACGACACCCCAGCTGTGTAGAGAACACACGGATCGAGCATCAGGGCTGGGCTCGAGGCGTCAGCAACGTCTTTAAGGAATCAGAGGTGGAGTAATCAATCCATAAAAGCCATAAGGTCATGAACTTATCGTAGGTGTCGGTATCTAGGGCTAACATCTCCACCATCCGCATGATATCATTAACTAAAGAGACCCACAGGGATAATGGAGGGGTAGAGGTAGATTTCCAGAATAGGGGGATAAGCTGCCGTTCGGCCGAAAGAAAGTAACGCAGCAAGGTACCCTTCTGTGATGCTATGGTACCAGGTAACATGGACAGCAAGGCTATTTCCGGTGAGGGTGTCAGAGGTCGATCATAGAGCTTACTATATATGGTAAAGATCTGAGACCAAAGGGTCTGAACGGCCGGACATTCCCACCAAATATGGAGGTAGTTGCCATCCATCGAGCCGCATCTCCAACATACCGGGGGCACAGATAGAAATATTTTATGTAAAGAGTGAGGGTCCCTGTACCATCGAGAGAGGAGCTTAAAGTTTTTCTACTGAGAGTAACAGGAGATAGAGGACTTGTGAGTGAAGTAATACGATTTCTGCCAATCCGTTGCATGGAATTCCTTTCCCAGATCCGTGGACCACTTCCTTGTGTAGGAGGGAGGTTGATAATGTATCAGCGTGTGCAGCAGCGTGTACAAAGAGGAGAGCAAATGTCTCTGTGTTCCTGAGAGAGAGCACCGCTGTTCAAAACCTGTTAGGGGTCTGTGAGTCTGGGATGAGGAGAATAGATCAGAGCAAAAGGAGGATATGCGTAGGGTTGTGAGCCAATTACGATGGTCTCTAGGCAGTACAGGGGAGCCGGAAGCGGGATGTATAAATGAGCTTGCTGTGGGCCAGGCAGGACGGGAGTATGGATCCACCGTGTGTGAACCCAGTCCCTAAGGCAGCCCAGGGTGATCGAAGAGGGATGTAAGTGGTGATGGATCAGTGGACAATAAGGAAAGCAATCCCTTCTTGTACCACAGCTGTAGGGCAGTGGAGAAGCATGAGAAAGTAACTGTAGGTGATGCCCATAACCCCAAAACAGGGCTCGTAGATCATAAACAGATAAGCCTTGTTCCACCATGGTGGACGCCTTAAGGAAGGGACGAGGGAACCAATCTAACACCCTGGATAACAATGCAGCCCTATGGTATAATTCAAAGTCGGGTAAACCCACCCCGCCCCGAGTCTTGGGGTATGTGAGTAAAGTGTGACGGATGCGAGACATAACGTGGTGCCAAATAAAGCGTATGGACATGGAGCGCAGGGATGAGAAAAAACGTTTGGGGACAAAAATGGGTACTGTTTGGAACAGAGCAATTTAGAAAGTGTGTACATTTTCAATGTATTAATTCGACCAAACCAAGGTATTAGGGAAGAATTCCAGGCTTCTAATTCCCTCCAAAGCTGGGCCAGAAGAGGGAGATAATTGAGGGCATAAAGTTGTGATAGATTTGAGGGGATCGTTACACCCAAATAGGAGATGCCCTTAGTGCTCCATTGGAAGGAAAAATTTGCCTGTAATCTAGTGAGGGTTGTATGAGTAAGGGATATGTTCAGGGCTTCAGTCTTGGACATATTTAATTTAAAATGACTAAAGTCCCCGAACCTATGAAATTCATGCAATAACGAGGGGAGAGATTTATGAGGTTGTTGAACGTAGACCAGTAGGTTGTCCACATATAGGGAGAGTTTGTGTTCAGCAGAGGGTGTCTGAATCCCAAATATGGACGGGTTCTGTCTGATGGCCTGAGCCAAGTGCTCAATCACTAGGACAAAGAGTAGAGGCGACAGAGGGCAGCCTTGACGCGTACCATTTGCTATCTGGAAGGGCGCGGAAGAGGAGCCATTGACCAGGACAGATGCAGAGGGGCGAAAGTATAGAACCATAGTCTTGTATATGAAAGCAGGGCCCAAGCCTAGCTGCTGTAAGGAGAGACGCAAAAACTGCCAATTGACCCGGTCAAAGGCCTTCTCCGCATCGAAGGACAATAAACAGGCCTTTAGGTTATGTAGGATATCAGGTGAATGGTTTAAGTCGTGTTGTACCTGGCCTCGCGGCCAGGGACAAAGCCAACTTGGTCTTTATAGACTATTGAGGGTAATAGGGGGAGAGGCGGTTGGCCAGAACCTTGGCGTAGAGCTTAACGTCTATGTTAAGGAGCGAAATTGGTCGGTAGCTACTACACTGTGATGGATCCTTGCCAGGTTTGGGTATAAGCGAAATGTTAGCAGCTAGGAGATTGCTGGAGGGCAGATGATCGTCGTCAATAGAGTTAAATGCAGTGGACATTAAGGGGACCAGGGATTGGGCTAGTGATTTATAAAACCTAGGAGTAAACCCATGCCAGATTTTAAGCCTTTAATAGCGGTAAGGAATTATTCGACCGTTAGGGGGTTATCCAAAGCCGCAGCCTGATCGGCAGTTATCTGAGGTAGGGCTGTTTCCGAGATATATGCCTTCAAGTCGGACAGTTTAGAGTCCTCCGATTGGGCCAGTGGGATCTGCAAGGATAGGTTATAGAGGTCAGAATAATAACGCTGGAAGACGTCTAGAATGCCCTTTGTGTTGCAAATTTTTTGTTGGGCGGTACTACAGATATGTTGTATGGGAAGACGCATGGGGTGGGGTGAACGATTTTTGCCAAATGTTGGCCACATTTGTTGGCAAGGAGATAATGTCTGTTACATCCTCGGTCTCTGGCAATCAGGGAATTGGTGTCAAGGAGGAGGAGAAGCTCCCTACGAGCTATGTAGCCGGATTCATGTCACATTTATGTGCCGTCTCAAGCGTATGTATAACAGACAGGAGCCTGGAAACATCTGCTTTCCTGGCTTTCTTAAGTCGGGAGCCATGCTGTATGAGGGACCCCCGAATCACGCATTTAAGGGCCTCCCACTTAGTGAGAGGGTTAGTGTCATCCGAACGGTGGTCTTGAATAAAATTCTGTATCGCTAGCTTAACGTCTGTGATGCATAGGGGGTCAGTCAAGAGGTTGTCGTTCATACGCCACGAGAATGTTCTATTCAATGTTGGGGGGTGGGCAAAGCTGAGGTGGACGGGGGCATGGTCGGACCAAAGAATGTTGCCCAGAGAGGCCTTAAGTGGAGTGTCAAGTAATGATTGGGAAATTAAGAAGTAGTCAATGCGACTATAGGAGTTATGGGCCACAGAATAACAGCTGTAATCTCTCTCAGAAGGATGCTGTACTCTCCAGACATCCACCAATTGTGCGGAGTGCAGAAGTGATTTTATGTGTGTAAGTGCAGTGTGAGATAAGGAGGACTTTACCTGAGGAAGTGTCCACGGACGGAGAAAGGGCCACATTGAGGTCGCCACCAAGGATGAAACAAGGACCGCCAAAAGAGAGCAATTTTTCTAAAACCCCCGACAGGAAAGTCCCCTGGTCTAGGTTCGGTCCATACACATTAGCCACTGTAAAAACAGAAGAGTTAGATTTCAATTTAAGGAACAGATATTGGTCTAGAGGGTCAATAAGAGAATCTAAAACTTGGGGGTGAAAGGACTTGTGAAAAGCTACGGATACCCCCCTGGATCTAGACTGCGGGTTCGTACTGTGATACCATTGGTGGTAATGAGGGTTATTAAGGGTCGGGACAGCCGAGCTTCGAAAATGAGTCTCCTGAAGTAACAGAATCTTGGTTTTTGCCTTGTGGAAATGGTAAAGGATCTGGCTGCGCTTTTCAGGAGTATTGAAGCCCCTGCAGTTATAGGAAGATACGGTAATATGGTCAAGAGCCATCTTTAAACCATAAGTAAAGGAGGGCCCCAAAGCAAGTCTAAGGTGATGTCAAGGCCCGCTCAGTCCACGCGGAAACAAAAGGAAGAGGGAGGGGGGAGGGAGGTAAAAGTGTAGGGGGAAAAAAGAAGAGTAAGAGCAAAAGAGAAAGGTGAGCATCAGACCCAAAAAGAGAGGGGTCTGAGCATCGGTGTCGTAGAGGATGAAGGTCAGCAGACAAAACAGAAGTGAGAGGATATACAACCGGCCACCAGGTGGCGGCGTTGAGGCATGAGTCAAAAAACAAAACATTGCTAACCTACAAAGTAGACTATAACAAAAAAAAGTACAGTGCTCGCTCAAGCACTGTCGGTCCTAAGGGGGGAAGTGCAGTATGCACACAGAGCGTCCCCCAGTCCCGGGACCCGCGTAGGCGTAACAACTAAACCTGCATTAGGTGAAAACATCAAAAAAAGAAAAAATAGAAAATGCAAATCAGAACAGTTCAAGCACAGCCACATCGATAGGGCAAGCACCCCCCCTCTCCCACCCGCCAATGGTCCCGCAAAGGAACCCAAAAGGGTCAACTGGGCAGGCAGTCCTGTATAAAATGATGAAAGAGAAAAAAAAAAAAGGGGGGATTAAGAAAAAGTCAGCAAGGCAGTCCAGAACATTCGGCCTCACAGGCCTCAGGTGGAGAGGGGTGCAAGTCCCGTGTTCAAACGATAGGTAATCAGCCCCAATTTAGGGCGGCGACGGGCAAACATGAAGAGCCATAGGCGAATCAGTCATCAGGCGATCTCTGGGGCGAAGCCCTAGGGTGCTTGCCTTTGCCAGCCTTTTGCCATTGTGGGTGAAAAGGGAGACCAGGAGTAGTGAAGGGAAGAGGCCAGTCGGGCAAGGAAACCTGATTCAGTTCCAACGTGACCAGGAACCGTGGTAAGTCCCCAAGGGTGCGAAAAAGGGCCATCTTCCCCCCATGTTGAACTCTCAGCTGGAACGGGAACTGCCATTGATATTTGATGTTCCTCTCCTGTAGAATAGATGTAAGTGGTTTAAGTGCGCGCCTCATGGCGAGTGTTTGACGTGAGAGGTCTGGGAGTAACATAACAGGGACGTCATTCAGCCGAATGGAATATTGCGTACTGGCAGCTCTCATAATCGCTTCCTTAACCTCGTAAGAGTGCACCCTGCAAAGCGTGTCGTGGGTGAAGGAGAGGTCAGGGTTCCTCGGGCCCGAGGTCCTCTGCACTCTGTCCAGTTCAATGGGAGTATCTTTAGGTTGTTGGAGAAGCTGATTAAAGAGGGCGGTAACCGAACCCGGCCAAGTCCTTGTGTTCAATCGTCTCAGGGATACCACGTATTCTGATATTGTTTCTGCGATTTCGGTTCTCAGTATCATCCTGGTGGTTGCTCGAGCATTTTTTAGCACAATCGTGTGTATGCAAGGCAGGCCTGAGAGGAATCGCGTTGAGTAAAACTTTGTTTTTTTCCATCACATGAAAAACGGTCGTTGTTAATCACCACTATTACCAGTATAAAAAATAAAATAAAAATTCCAGTATATACCATGGTTTATAGACGCTATATCTTTATCATTTTGAACTAAATTTTAGAATAAATTCGATTTTATTTTTTATTTTTATTGGATATGTTTTATAGCAGACAGTAAAAAAATATTGTCTTTTTTTTTTATTTATATAATAATAATAAAAAAGATTTCCCTTTTATCACTTTTCTGGGGGACAACCTAAAATCTGAAATTTTCTTTCACTTTCAATGATAATGCGAAGCGGGACAAATGGAGAAGGTGAATCTCCCTAATTGGGCCACAGACAGCAAAAAAAAATAAAAAAAATAGGTGTTCTTGTCCCTCTACTCTGTCCAATACTAGAAAGAACGTTTTTTCCCTTTGTTCTACTTTAGTATTCTGGCCACAAAATTCAAAGGCAAGGTTCAGTGGAGATCACAAAGGGATAATGGGAGAGCAGATGCTTTTCCCAGACATCATGGCCAAATCATAGAGAATGAACCTGCAAGTGCAAGAGTTCAGAGTTTCAATTGTTGAGGGGTTTGGTTTGCCAAAGTACAAAAGGTCACAAATAATAGGATAGCACTGAATTATATTACTATATGATGTAACTGTGCCCTGGAATTTGACTATACACCTCAACACTTGGCCTAGCCCATATCCAGAGGCTCCGGTTTGCTTGGGGGGTGTTCTAACTCTGTACTAGCAAAATAGAACACTTGGCAGTTATTGGAACATTCTTTCCAATAGCCTCCCTATAGTGATGTCACAAGGATGGAGCACAGGTGTTATAAAATAATAATATCTCTTTCTTATGTGGAACAAGAAACATAGTTTTGACTGTGATGGAAAATAAATGTTTCTTTATTCTTGGAGCCAGCAGACTGTTTTTACATTAAATTAAAGGCAGATGTTAAAGAACACCTAGGACTGCAGATACTGTATGGGGGTTATTTACGAAAGGCAAATCCATTTACAAAAGGCAAATCTGAAAGTGCACTTGGAAGTACAGTCGCTGTAAATCTGAGGGGTAGATCTAAAATGAGGGGAAGCTCTGCTGATTTTATTATCCAATCATGTGCAAGCTAAAATGCTGTTTTTGATTTTCCTTGCATGTCCCCCTCGGATCTACAGTGACTGCACTTCCAAGTATGCTTTCAGTGCAATTTCAAGTGCACTTTGCACTTGTAGTAAAAAGTGCATTTGCCTTTTGTAAATAACCCCCTATGTATCTATCAATTTTTTTTTTTAAGTGTGTGTATATATAATATAAGTACCAACATTTGTCTTTATATCAGCTTCCTGTATTCCTCAAATCAGATACATTCAGATTGGGAGAGGGTGGCCAGTACTATCCAGCTCTGCAGAAGTCAACCTGTTCCAGCCATGAATATCCTGACAGTATAAGAAAACAGAGAGATGACCACATCAATGTGTTTCTGCTCCTTCACAGAGTAATTAACAGGTTGGAAGTTGTTCTTGACTATTGCAACGGCATTGATGGTTAAGGAGTCTGGCTGGGAACCTGAATCACAAACATTACTGAAAAGAAATACAAATACTTGGTTGGGTACAATTCCTATTCATGTGTCTTGACTGTGTATTTAGCTGCGTGTTTAGAATTCAGCTTTAATGTGTATGTAAACCCAAGTACAAAAGAAAAATATAATATATTGCAGCATACCAGTTCTAGTGGCCAGTATCATACTTCTTGTCCTAGGGTGACCATGCTAACTTGTGGTACTGTATCTGTGAGGTCTGATAACACTGCTTGGTCTAACACTGTAGAACAGTGGTTCTCAACCTGCCTAGGGCTGTGACCCCTTGATAACATTTTCCAAGTTGTCGGGACCCCTAACAGTAAAACTTTTCGTAGTGTGGGTTGTCGACACCCAAGGCAAGACAAGTAATTTGCACCCCTAACCCATGGATATTTAGCGCTTCCAGAGTCCCTTCCACTCGTACAGTATTAAAACCCTTATGGTACATTTTGTTCTCCTTTCTTTCCATTTTATCTCTCTCTATCCTAATTTCTTGTTTTTTTCCCCCATTCCTCTCTCTAGCCATCTTTCTTGTTCTTTCTCTTATTCTTTCTCCCCCTTTTTCTTTGTTCCTTCCCCTCTTTTCCTCTCCCTTCCATGTATTCTCTATTTTTATTCCTTCTCTAATTACTCTTTGGTGGGGGGTGGGGGGAATGGGATGAGTGGCAGTGGTGGCGTGGAGTTGGGATGAGTGGCAGTGCTGGGGGAGTTCTGATTAGCCAACTTGGGTGCTTTTGATCAAGGTTATCTGCTGATCTGAGAACTGTAGTTTGGACTTTTATTGGCAACTATAATCACAGGTAGTGTTATTCACTGTGTCTCCGACTTTGTGGTGTCTCGCAGCCTATTCCAAAAATCAGGAAATAGGGTCTCCTTCAGCCCCTCCCACTTCACAGCTGGCCTCTAGTTTCTGCCCCCCGGCCATGCCGTGAACTGAATGGGTGGCTGCGAAGAGGCAGATTGGGCGACTGTGGGCTCCAGGTACAGCCCTGCTGGGTGGCCGCGAAAAGGTTGTGAGAAGCGCTGCGGGCTTCAGGAACAGCCCAGAATTCGGTATCCCCTAGCAAATCGTATTCGACCCCCGAGGGAGTCCCGACCCCCAGGTTGAGAACCACTGCTGTAGAGTGTAAAGCACCGAACACACGCAGAATGTCGGGAGACATTTGCCGGTACAAAAAATACCAGCCGACATTCTGCCTGTGTTTATATCGGTCTGTCCGGCTTCTGTCAGCCGGCTTCTGTCGGACGTGCATGCTGGAAATATCTGCATTAGTTGTTTTTGACAAGCTATCCTAACACCACAGATCTTCGGGAGATGCACCCCCAGGGAACAGTAGGTGATTGACAGTCTTTGTTGTGCTTGTTTCCCCGTAAGCCTGGGATTGTGTGACCTCCACTCAGGTCTCAGATTACACTCAGTTTCCTTCTCTATGCTGTGCAGTGTGTGATGTCAGATCCCAGTCCTGTGCCTTCTGGAGCTAAAAAAATAAATAAATAGCCTCTGATTTATGTGTTTTAGAAGCCTGTGGAGGAGAGGGTGCTGCAGATAAACAGGTTCAATTTATGTAGAAGATTTTTTTTAATCTCTGTGCATCACTTAAGGCCAGTCACTTCAGTGGGTATGGCATTTGTAGTCCAGACATAATGTTTACAGGGCCCCTGGAATATGTCCTATATTTATTATATGCTTTTTATCTTATCACATACAAGGTATATTATGAATTTAGCAATAAACATTTCCCAGTGGCCAAAGCTAACATAGCCTATCTTATTTTGAAATGGATAAGAGAAACACATCACCTTTGTGGAAAATTTTCAGGCTATTGCAGTTTTATATGGCTATGGGGAAATGTAGTTAGACTGGTTCTGCTATGGATTTTTCCCAACTTGCATTAATTTAACTGGGAGGAAACATCTTTGCTTCAGACAGAGGGTGTTGTCAAATTGCTGAACACTTTACCTTATGTAACTGGAACTTCAATGAGTAATAAGTACTGTACCTCGTTCGTTCAGTTTAAATTTAGTTGTCGGGTTTTACAGTAAATTAAACTCAATGGCACAACTGAAAGACATAAAAATGACCTCCACACAGCAGAAAATAGAGGTTGGGGGCGGGAGGGGTTGTGTTAGCATCTGAGCCGAACTTGCAGGATACACAAGGAAATGTTTAGAAGAAGCCTAGAAGTGTCTTATGCCACGTACACACGATTGTTTTTTTCATCTGTGTGTGGGCCCCATCAGACTTTTTTCAATCGGTGTAAAAAAATACATGTTTTACATTTTTCCCATGGAAAAAAATCCGATGGGAAATTCCATTCTTCTGTGTGGAATTCCATCGGAGAAAAATCCACGCATGCTCAGGATCAAGCCGACGCATGCTCGGAAGCATTGAACTTAATTTTTATCGGCTCGTCGTAGTGTTTTACGTCACCGCGCTTTGGACGGTCGGAATTTAGTCTGACAGTGTGTAGGCAAGACTGATGAAAGTCAGCTGCATCGTAATTCTGATGGAAAAATCCATTGGATTTTATTCCATCGGAAATCCGATCGTGTGTATGTGGCATAAATAATGATCAGCTGTTTTTGTTACAAATTAGCTATGGGAGTCACCTATGCTCCAATCACAAGACAATCTTTGTTAGCTACTGGCTTTCAAAGTAATTGCAATTCAATCATTCCTCCCTCTACTGCTAGATGAGGAGAAGTGCACATAACATCTTCTATGATATTGTATTTGTCAAGGATTCCAGTGACAAGACCACTGCTCCTGAGTTCCCAGCTCCGCCCACTTCCTGTCCATCCCAAGAGAGACTAATATTCTCTGCTGGACTTTGTTATTAACTTTACAAAAGTTTGATTTCATCCTTACAAACTGACTATATACTGTCGCTTTTCTTATCCTCAGGTCACTGAATGCAGGCAAGTTTTATGGAAGAACCACCTTCACTTCTATGGGGTTTGGATCCTGTGTTCCTATCACATGCCAGGTTGTACATCAAAGATATTTTAGAATTAAAGGAGTCCAATGAAGTTTTAGGTAAATTATTCTGCAACTAGTCACTTGCTGGGAAATGTACCAGTGTAAAATGTTGTATGGTTTATAGACAGACTGAGACTAATGTGTCAGAGGTTCGATGCTCAAAACATTTATTTCCTTAAAGACACCAATTAGATTGAAGCTTGCCATGGAATGTAAAAAGGTTGAATTTGAATGGTAGCACTGGGGAACCAAGAAAAGTTCTAGGTACAAATGCCCACAGTATGTGTATGAGTCATAGGTGTGCATAGCCTATGATATTAGGGCATGCCCCCCAAAACTCAAACACGTATGCATGTATATATACCGACAGTGTCAGTAGAGCAATGGATGATGTCAGTAGGGCAGTGAATGGTATCAGTAGTTATTTTATTCTTATTTTTTACAATTTAGGAGCCCCAATATGGGGCTTTGGTGAAGTATCAGGGGTCTAAACAGGGGTAATCTTCGCCACACGGGGTGATTAGACACACCTGGCACACCCTGTGCGCACTCCTATGGTATGAGTATTAATCTTCTGAGTATATGCAAATATATTTGAACAACATTTTATTTTTCTGTGTTACTGAAACATCTGTAATTTACTAAGGACTAAATATTCTTATATGTGTTTTTTGCTGAACAGTGTTGCACAGAGATTATATTTAGTACCGTATTATTGTGTATCGCTGTCAATGCATCTCTTGCATTAAGCAAAGCCTTTATCCGGGTAATTAATTTAAAGCAGAAGTTCACCCTGAAAATCAACTATCTACCATTAGATCCAGCATACTGCTGACATCTGCAGTATGCTGTTTTCTTTTTTTAGTGTACTTACAGTGTTATCGTTCTTCTCATCCGGCTCCGAGCGGGGACTCCTGTGGGGAATAGGCGTTCCTAAGACAAGGCGTAGTTGATTGACGTGCTGGTAAAGCGAGTCACACCTTCTGAAAATAGCCGAAGTGACACTCGGCTGTTTACGGCGCTATGGGGCCCTGCGCCTGCCGTGTAGAGCTGACTGTGCAGGCACCGTAAATTGCAGAGTGTCACTTTGTGTATTTTTGGAAGGCGTGACGCACTTTACCAGCACGTCAATCAACAACGCCTTGTCTTAGGAACGCCTACCCCTGGGGCAGAGAGAACCCGGAAGCCGGGTGAAAAATAAGATAAAACTGTAAGTACAGCGGGGGGGGGGGGGAAAACAGCATACTGCAGATGTCAGCAGTATGCTGGATCTAATGGTAGATAGTTGATTTAGGGTGAACCCCCGCTTTAAGTAAACACTACAATAATTGAGCATGTATTTTTCCCCTTAACATTTTATTGCATTTAATGTCTGTTTAAAGTGAGCACAAATTAGACTAAATTAAACAAAATTATTATCATTTACTATTCTTTATTCTTCTTCTTATTAATATCCATTAGTAAATTAAGCTGAAATGTATTCAAGTCTTTATGCTACTTTTATGTTGTCTCCTAGTACTAAAGCAAACCTTGTGAATATCTATTGATATGTAATCTACAGTATACAGTGGAACCTCGGTTTATGAGTAACACAGTTAGCAAGCTTTTTGAAAGACGAGCAACTTTTTAAAAATAATTCTGACCCGTTTTGCGAGTGTTGTCTCGCAAAACAAGCATAATTCAAGCTAATGGGGCCTGCAGTACCGCATTTGGCCTGAGGTGAGGGGGGGCACCGGAGCCGAGCGTCGCCGTTCGGAAATGCAAAAAAAGGCCCGGCAAACAACGGGAACAAAGTCTTTCCGAGGTTTGCCGAGGTCAGCCGAAGTGTCCTCGGGCCTTTTCGGTCGTTTTCCCGCACCTCTGGCTGCATGCGGTATTGCATGTATATGAAGTCAATGCGGAACAAATTATTTTAGTTTCCATTGACTTCAACAGAGAAACTCGCTTTGATATGTGAATACTTTGGATTACGAGCATTCTCCTGGAGCGGATTATGCTCGTAATCCAAGGTTCCACTGTATATTAAATTCTATCTATCTCTCTATCTCTATTTCACCGCCTGGTACTTCCACCAAGATACAGCTTCCACCACTCTGGAACCAGGTATTATAGTTTGAGAATTTCACCCATCAGCTAGAGGACACTAGCTTAGGTGCAAACTGCATCTGACTTTATTGTATATTCACACAGATTACACATACCAGCAGGAGACACCGGCATCAAGTTGTTTGAAGCTGATTATAACCTTCTTCTTAGAGTCTCTGACCGCGATTCAGATACATTGGCGTATCTTTGTGCGGGCGTAGCGTATCTTCTTTATGCTACGCCGCTGCAACTTAGAGAGGCAAGTGCAGTATTCACAAAGCACTTGCTCTGTAAGTTGCGGCGGGGTAGCGTAAATTGGCCGGCGTAAGCCCGCCTAATTCAAAGTAGGAAGGAGGTGGGCGTCATCTATTTAAATTAAGCGTGACCCCATGCAAATGAATGGCCGGTCGAACTGGGCATGCGCGCGCATGCTCAGAATCACATCGCATATACTCATAAAGATACGTCGGCGCAATGCCTACGACGTGAACATAACCTACGCACTGCCCTATTCACGTAGTATTACGTAAACGGCGTACGCGACGTAAAATTTGACAGCGTCGTTCCCTGGCCCATGCCTTAGCATTAGCTGCGCCTGCTATATGAGGGGTAACTTTACGCCGGACATAAGCCTTACGCAAATCGCGTATATGAAGCGGCCTGGCACATCTACGTTCATGAATCGGCGTTGCTTACTCATTTGCATATTTATAATGGGAACGCCGAATGCGTCCAGCGTAAATATGCGCCCACGATACGCCGGTGTAGGCAAGTTACGCCGGGCGGAGGAAGCCTATTTTTCGACGTATCTCGCTTTGTGATTCGGCGTAAAGGTACGATGGCGCACATTTGGACTTACATCGGCGTATCTGGAGATACGCCAACGTAAATCGTTTCTGAATCAGGGCCATTGAGTCTAAGAGGGGGATTGAAGCAATAAATGCTTGTTTGGGTACAGAGGCCCCAAATCTGTATCCAGGTTCTAGGTTCCCAAAGTCTGTGTGTTTTTTGGCGGGGGCTAGGGGGGGAGACATGGACCCGAATCTGAAGCAAAAACACTCCAAATGTCCCCCAGGCACATAGAGAAACAGAGACCCCTCAAAAGCCAGGGCCCATAGTTAGTAGGCAAGAGGATACAACTCAGTCCCCTCCAAAAGCCCCGTTCCTGGTTGTATCTATCTATCTATCTGCTATGTAATTGTAAAAGTCTTTGCTACCCAGGATTCCAGTTTGGGAATCATATTATCCATCACTTGTCAATCTGTCACTAATTTGTCTTACACAGGTATATTTTTTTACAAAGATCACCCCATCAAACAGGTTGACATCTTGGGAACCGTTGTGTGTGTAAGGGAAAAGGAAGCCTTCTACAGTTATGGAGGTATTATGGATCTTATGTGTCATTATTTTTTTGTATAATCACTTTTTTTTTTTGCTTTCTTTCAAACAGTGCAGATGTTTCTTTTTTCTTTAACGTATACCTAAAGGCAAAACTTTTTTCTTTGGGCTGCATACACACCTGAGCATATCATTTTCAGGCAGAAAGTCGCCGCAATTTTGCATAGGTGAAAAGCAAAAAAAACGCCTGTATTCTGCCAAAAAAAGAAGCTTCTGTACTTTTTTGAGCAATGGGCATTTTGCTTCAGAAGACAGAATGCTCAGATGTGAACAGGGGCTATTGAAATGAATGGGATTTTTCTTGTTGGGCGTTTAAGAGCTGAGGTTTACAGCAGAAAAATGCCTAAAAAACGCCTAGGTGTGAACAGAGCCTAATGCCGCGTACACACGATCGGAAATTCCGACAAGAAAATGGTAGAAAAAATTCCCAACGGAATGTTGGCTCAAACTTGTGTTGCATACACACGGTCACACTAAATTCTGACCGCCAAGAACGCTGTAACGTACAACATTACAATGAGCTGAGAAACATTAAGTTCAATGATTCCAAGCATGCGTCAAATTGATTCCAAGAATGCGTCAAATTGAATGAAAGCATGCATGCATGTTTTTTTGTGCGTCAGAATTGCATACAGACGACCGGAATTTCCGACAAGAACTCTTCTTGTTGGAAAAATTGAGACCCAGTTGACAGAAAAAGTCAGATGGAGCCTACAAACGGGTGTAATTTCCGACCAAAAGCTCACATCTAACTTTTTTTGTTGGAATTTTCAATCGTGTGTACGGGCATTTGTTTTGGACAGAGTGGAGAGGGATTTGAACACTTTTCATTGCTGTCCATATAAATGTTAGAGAGATTCACTCTCCCTATTTGTCCTGTTTACCATTATTATTGAAAGTGAAAGGAAAAGAAAATCACAAATTTTGTATTATCCCCAGAAAAGTATTAGAGGGGAAATCTTCCAATAAGAGATTAGTTCTGGTAACCTGGGGGCTCAAAGGAATTTCCTTAATTTGCATGGCTTTCCTTCTCACTTCCTCTTTGGCTATAATACGGGAAGTGAAGGTAAATTTCTGCAATGGGAGACACAGATGGTGAAAAAAAAAATCTGTCAGGGGTCATAACCCTCCCTTACTCCCTATGTTTTGCCTTTAGTACTACTTTACTGCTCTAATACATGGCCAACTGGGTTCAATACCTCAATTCAAGACAAGAGGACAGTAGGCCACTCACAAAGTGGCTGAACTATTTTAAAATGGCATTGGGACTACTCTAAATCTACGCTGCTAAAACAGCTACACTAATGGTCCTTACTGCAAAGAGGATAATCTGTGATAAGGCAACAACAAGCCTGATAATTCCTCCTGGAGACTTCACAGTTTGCCTCAATAGCCTTCACAATGAGGCTTCATTTCTACCTCAGGCCCATAGCAACTGCATAGACAGCTATGGCCGAAAGGAATTGCTGTGACACCATTTATAATACAATTAGCAGTTCTTGTGATTTTGGCATCCCTGCTTAGATCCTCCAGGCCCTGAAGTCCTTTATGTTTTTTTTATTATACAAGTGAAGATTTCAACTTCAAAGTCAGAAATGTGTGCTCAAGTCCTCCTGCTTCACTTGCATCTATATCAGTTATTGGAAAATATTTAAAAAAAATTCAAATGTATAAAGCTATGATGACTAACATGGACTTGAGAAAAAATATTATATATTTTTCACATACAGTAAATGTATATATGGTATGGCTTGGAAGGAAAGACATACCACTCACCAGCAAGGATTGGTCCTTCACAGGCACACCTCTCCCGTGACTAGGGCTGGGTTCACACATATGTGAATTGGATGTGGGGAAACCTCCAATTCACATGACAGGCAAGTGTGACTGTCTCTCAATAGAGCTGGGTCACACATGTCCAGGTGGTCCAAATTAAAAAAGTTTGAATCTGATTCAGGTGCAAATTTAGGCAAAAATTCAGGACCTGAATCGCACCTGAACAAGTGAACAGGGATGCACCGGACCCAGGCACAAACCCGCAGCCACACATATGTGAACCCAGCCTAAAGTAGCAAACCATTTATTAAGGACTCCTGCAGCCTTTCAGTGCCCCCTATCACTGAAGCTGTTCTTTATCACAGGACATTCTGATGCAGTCAAGAGGCTGTCCAATAATCCCTTACCATTTAGGAGCTTTTTGAAGAGTCCTCTTACTGGGGGAAGTTGGTATGGCTGCTCATTGCTGGCTTCTTCTTGGTTGCTGAAGAAGCTTTTAAAAAGACAAATTGAGCAGTACGATCCCAAATGGCCATATGTGAATGGGGACTTACTGTGTAGAGCCACTGTTTGTTGAGACCACAAAGGAATGTCCTATCAGCAGCAAGATGCTTTTAAAAATATTTAGGATCGTGATGGGGGGGGCATAGATTTTCTATTGGATTGAGGTCTAGGCTTTGACTAGGCCATTCCAACACATTTACATGTTTCACCTTAAACCACTCACGTGTTGGTTTAGCAGTGTGTTTGCGGTCATTGTCCTGCTGGACGGTGAACCTCTGTCCTAGCCTCATCGCACACAGAGTGGTACAGGTTTTGCTCAAGAATATCCCTGTATTTAGCACCATCCATCTTTCCCTCAACTCTGACCAGTTTCCCAGTCCCTACTGCTGAAAAACATCCCCACAGCATGATGCTGCCACCACGTATAACAGGAAAATGCCTTGTTTACATAGGCATCTCCACATTCTGCTGCTCCCTGACACAATTGCGGGACCAGCAGACTCAATGCCCGCCGGTGTCCCGCGATCGTGTCAAGGAGCGGCGCGGTCACGGAGCTCGCTGCAGGCGTGTGCGCCCTCTAGGTGGCAGTTTCAAAGCAACGTACAGGTACGTTGCTTTGCCTGCCCAACATAAATGTACATTAGGAAGTCAGCAAGTGGTTAATTCGCTATACCTCTGGTGCTCTAAGGCCTGGTTCACACCTATGCATTCTTTTGTGCGTTTTCAGTTTTGCAGAAACACACTACAGTCCATTTAACATGGTTTCCTATGGATGTAGTTCACATCTGTGCATTTTATGTTTTTTGTTTCCATAGACTTCAATGGATCAAAAGCGTGTAATTTGCAAACTGCAACCTGCATAGGTGTGAATCAGACCTGAAAAACACAAGCTTTCCCTCCATCTCTCTACCCCTCCTCTCCTATTGTCTAATCACAGAAGGTTTAATAAACAGAATGCAATGGGTGGGGTATAGCGTGTCGGAGCGCTGGAATTACAGTGAAAGCTATACCATCAACGTTCAATAAAAGGGGAAATATGAAAGAAAACAAAGTGATCCAGGAGGTGTCATATACCTCATTACACTTCACTATTTGTAATCCAACACATTTTAAATAAAGTTTTGTTTTTTTTTACTAGTGTTGTATTTTAAAGGGCTATAACATGGGTAAATGTGCATGTATTCCAGAGATGTAGTAAACAAATATTTGTTTTCTGGTTTTAAAGACAGGTTCACATTTGATCAATGGATTAATCTGCATTCATTTTGAATAGGCTGCCAACATACCTAAAACTGCACCTGACTACTTCTTGAGAACTAATTGTGACACACTTCAGCGCAAGTACATTGGGTCACCATTCAAAATTATAACATGGAATGTGCAACAATATAATAGTAATCTGGTCTATAGCCTAATGCCGCGTACACACGATCGGACATTCCGACATCAAAACCGTAAATTTTTGTCTGATGGATGTTTGCTCAAACTTGTCTTGCATACACACGATCACACAAATGTTGGAAATTGTGAACGTCAAGAACGCGGTGGCGTAAAACACTACGAGGAGCCGAGAAAAATTAAGTTCAATGATTCCGAGCATGCGTCAAATTGATTCCAAGCATGCTTAGGATTTTTGTGCGTTGAATTGTGTACACACGGTCAGACTTTCCGACAAGAACTTTTGTTATCGGAAAATTTGAGAACCAGCTCTCAAACATTTTTTAGTCGGAAATTCCGACAGCAAATGTCCGATGGAGCATACACATGGTCGGATTTTCCGACAACAAGCTCACATCGAACATTTGTTGTCGGAATGTCCGAACGTGTGTATGCGGCATTGGAGTCCTTTCACACTATAGCGCAAAAAAACGATATATGCAGTTTATAAAAACGCATAGCATGTTTCTATTTCAGAGCTGCACTTATAGAGCTTACAATGTTTTTTGATGCGTTTTGTTATTGTGTATCCTGGACATGTGAGCAAAAAATGCAACACGGTGTGTTTTATATGTGTTCCTATTGATTTCAATGGAAGATGCATTTTTTTGTGCACCTTTTACACAATGCACAAAAGATGCTGCATGCAGGACTTTTCAAAACGCAGCGCACAAATGTGAATAGCTACATAGGATTTCAGGGGAAATACAGGTGATGTGCTTTTGTCACACTGGAAAGGTGCCTTCTAGCGTGGCAAAAGCGCACAGGTATGAACGGGCCCTTATAAGACGAGTGCCAATTCAACACTTAACCACTTAGAATTTTCTAACCTATACCGGGGAAAGACAACTAGATTCTAATTGGTTATCATTCATCTACATTTTTATTTTATTTTTTTGTGACTTTTTATAAATATTTTTTTTCAGCTTTGTATAGATTTAGTGAACTGGGAAGAAGGTGGCTGCTCATTAGCTTGTGACTTCCGTGTTTGTTTGATTAATAAACAATCAACCCTTTTTTGTTCACGTCTTTCACTGTTCTCCTGTTTTTAGGCCACCTGCCAAGCTGCCCCACCCTTCCCTTTCCTCCTGAAATCTGGCCGACGCCAACTAATGGATTGGTTTCCTGCTGTAGCCCTAAGCTTAGAGTAGAGCCTCAGTGGCATAGCATGTTGGTAAAGGCAGCCTGACTCCGTTAAACTATTTGCTGTAACTTTGTATGTTGCAGTAAACCTGTGATGAACACTAGTCTTTTGTACATGTGATTTAAATGTACTTTTATGTCTGTTTTCTCATTTAGTGGATGATAGCACTGGAGTTATCAACTGCACTTGCTGGAAATCCTCGGCAGCCAAAGACGGACCTGCAGGTGAAAATATACATTTTATTTATAGCAACCCTTTTAAAGAAGATCAACGCTCCCTGCAATAAAAGAGCTTGTGTAAGACAAAATAAAGTGTATGCAAATGAAAAAGCACAGCACAGAAATGTTTAGATTTAGGCTTCTTGCACACTGCAGCTTGAAAAAGCTCAGGACAGCTTTTATTTTTATATTTCTGAGCTAAAATCTAACCCAATAATTGTAATGTGCCTATGCACATAGGTGCGTAAACAAGCGCCATGCATTCTTCAGTAAAAAAAGATAATAATTGAAAAATCAGCTTTTTTCATCAGTAATTTACACCTCATGCACGCAAAAGCATGCAAAAATGCTCATTGGATATTGTGCAGAAAGAGAATGCGAGAATAAGTTTGCGTGCAAAGTGTGTGGTTCTAACTGTAGGGGGAGGAGACCGATGTGTGTTTCTCTGTACTGGGAACACACATATTGGTCTCCTCACCTGACAGGACCGTGGATCTGTGTGTTTACACACACAGATCCACAGTCCTGCTGTGATTGCAGGCAGTCGCTGGTGCGGCCGCCGGGCACGTGCATAGGGCCCTGCGTGATGCTTTGGGAGTGCGCACCACCTAGACAGCTGGGAAGCCCAGGACGTCATATGACGTCCACCCAGGATGTGAGATTCCATCTGTGGATGTCATACGACAATGGGCTGTAGGGAAGTGGTTAAATACACACAAAAACATACCAAAAAAAAATTCAATTTGAAAAAATAGATGCTCAAACAGGAGTATCATGTGCAAGAGGCCATATGCCGCCTACACACGATCGGAAAACTGAAAATCCTGGATTTTTTTTCTGACGGAAACTTGGCTTAAACTTGTGTTGCATACACACGGTCACACAAATGTTTTCTGAAATTCCAACCAAGAACGCGGTGACGTACAACACTATAACGAGCCAAGCAAAATGTTCAACAATTCCGAGCATGCGTCGAATTGATTTAGAGCATGCATGTTTTTGTTGCACGTCGGAATTGCATACAGACGAATTTCCGACAAGAACTTTTCCCGTCTGAAAATTTGAGAACCAGCTCTCAAAATTTTGCAGTCAGAAATTCCGACAGAAAAAGTCCGATGGGGCTTACACACGATCAGAATTTCTGACCGAAAGCTCACAAAGAACTTTTCTTGATGGAAATTCCGACCGTGTGTTTGTGGCATAAGGCTACATATATGCGTACTGCCGGCGGGAAGAGGTTAAAGGTGAATGGGGGGCAGCCCAGCAACGAACACAGCTGTCTATTTACCAATATGGAACAGATAAACAGTAAGGGTCCTTTCACACGGAGCGGATCATTTTTGTGTCCGCTCCGTGTGTGTCCATCGGCTCAGCGGGGATCATCCGTAATCCCCGCTGAGCTGTCGGTGGACAGAGCGGTCCCCGCACACTGTCTTTCCTCTGCTCTCCCCTATGGGGAATCGGATTAATACCGACTGTCTATCCATATTCATCCGATTCGATTCGCCGGACGGAAGAAAAATAGGGTTTACTTCCGTCCGAAAAACCGGATCTTTACGGATGCGGATCTTTGCGGACGTTAGCGGATGCATCATAGGGATGCATTACAAGTCCGTAAACCGCACATGTAAAAGGGGCCTAAAGCATGACAACTATTCCAATACATGATACATCATTTTTATGGTATATTATTCTATATGTAGTTTGCCTTGATTAATTTCCCAAATGAAAACCAGCTTCCATGCTAATCCATTTAAGCAAATTAATTGGATATTTGTATTAACTTTACTGACTTATGCAAAACAAGAACACTTAGAGCAGAACGTCATTCTCTCACTCAACATCGGCTTTTTAATCTTTATGCTGCTAACATTAATAAATAGATAGAAAAGTATATTATATTTATAATATTGAACTTATGATATTATTATTATTATTATTTTTATTCGCACAATCAAGAATGTTTGGTCCAACTGAACACATCAGCACCTCATCCCAATAAAGTATAAAGAACAATCAAAAGAAGAATAAATGGGATATTTTGTGGTGCTAAAATCACAAAATATCCCATTTATTCTTCTTTTGGTTCCTTATTATTGTTATTAGGACAACGTTTATTATGGGCAAGACGCCATAGTTATAGCACCACATCCATAGACAGTGAGTATAGTTGCAGATTTATGGGATTTTAAGAATCCAAAAAGATTAAATTAAAAGAATTACATTTTTATTTCAAACATCAGTTTAAAAGGTATTATATACTCATAAAAACAGTACAATACAGTAGACTCATATGATACAGTGATTATAGGTACTGTGATATTAGCGTAATTTTCAACATGTTTCGCCCTAAAACTGGGCTTCCTCAGGGGATACAGTCCACTTGGAATTAGAGCCTTCTGATAAGATAAATATGTAAAATAGGTATACTGTAAATATCACAAATAATCCACAATCACAAACAGTAACAGCAATACACATGTGTGTGTTCCTCTCAACTGCTGCCTCTACCCACCCTCGGGAATGGTAAGGTATCTCATAGAACTACAATCAATGGTGGTTCAAGGGGTCATAGAATGCCAAAAAGTCAACCAAGGACTGGGGGCAACCACAGGAGGCAGATAAGGACCGCTGGAGGTACTTCTGTAAGTACTGGAGGGGCAGAGCAGAGAGCTGGTAACTGACAGTCATCGTCTTTCTGCTCAGTGAAGGCTGAGAGCCATGCGATCAGCTGCTCTCAAGCTTAGAGCTGGCGGGGAACAGATGCAGCATCCTAACAATTCTGCATCCACCCAGGTGAGTATGTGAATTTATTTTTTTAATTGCCATAATTCTCTTTTAAAGAAGTATGGTCAAAGCTTTTTGACTATACTTCTCCTATGGATCACAGGAGTGCAGTTCGCTCTGCACTCCTGTGATCCATTTTCAGCCAACAGTGGGATGAAGCCTGCTGTTGGCTGACGTCACAGAGCCAGTCCAGGTTCTAAAAAGATCCTGACTATATGGGATTTATCTACCCAAAAGCCTGGACTGACAACACGCTCAGCAATCTGGTCAGAGCCTTAGCCAGCCCCTCCTGCTCCCTCCACAGCTCAGCACTCCAGCTGAGAGCTGAGTGGTCCATGGTCTTTGGTGGTCCTTAGTGCAGAGGGGATAGATTGAGCACTGGATCAATGCTGCATCCACCTAGGTGAGTATAAGGCCTCATGCACACAGGAGCTAGCAGCGTTTTTGCAGAAAAAAATGCCTGATGTTTGTAAGAGACCCCACGCCAGTTTTTTTTTTTTTTTCAATTTGACAAGGGTCCCCCTTCAAGATCCTCAGCGCACAAGCCACAATGCAAGTCGGATCATCATGATCCGACTTGTGGTGCGACTTCTATTCAAATCAATGAGCTCTCATAGGGAACTATTAATTTTGAATGGAGGCAGAGAAACGCTGCTAAAAGCTAGCGTGGCTAAACATGCATTAACGCCAATGCAAAAAGCTACTAAAAGCACGTTTTTACAGCTGCTTTTTCCTGGTATTGGTAGTGGCTTTGCAGCTAATTTTTTCGAATTCCCTGTCTGCATGAGGCCTAAAGCTTTTACAAGCTCTTAGGAGCTTTTACAGGCATCAAGCTCTTGGACATTAATTCATTTCTTTGGTCAGAATAAATAATTTATTCTGGTCATTGGAACAAATTAATACTCAAGCACTAATGCTTACCAGCTTTTAGAAGCTGTTAGCAGCTTCCTGCCTCTAAAAGCTGCTGCCATCAAATGCTGCTAAAAGCCTGTGTGTGCATGGACACATAGGATAACATTGAGGGGCGCTTAGAGGCAGGCAAAAAAAAGTCAGATGCCCCTAGAAGCAGCTGTAAAAACGTTCTGTGAACATGAGGCCTTAAAGGAGTTGGAAATTTAAAAAAAAATCAGCTTAATGCAATCTATGCATTAAGGTGAAAAAACATCTGGTGTTGCTGCCCCCCCCAGCCCCCGTTTTACTTACCTGACCCGTCGAAAGTCCTGCGCGGTCCCGATAACCTCTTCGCCGCTTAGCCTGGCCACTGATTGGCTAGAGCCGATTGATTGAGAGCAGCGCAGCCATTGGCTGTCTCTGCTGTCAATCACATCCAGTGACGCGCCGAGGGGCGGGGCCGAGTGATACAGTGAGCGGCTATGGCGGCTCGTTGTATCACGGAAGCATGCCTGCAATTACTGACCACCATGCAAGCTCTCTCATGACTGTGGTAAGTAATTGCGGGGAGGACAGAGACAGCAGCCGAGGGACCCCAGAATATCATGGGCACTCTGTGCAAAACTAACTGCACAGTGGAGGTAAGTATAACATGTTTGTTATTTTAAAGGAAAAATAATTTTTCCTTTAGTGAACCTTTAACGTTTTCTTTTTTCTAATTATCATACTTCTCTATATTGACGCTCTTAGCATTTAGAGCAGAAACAAGGTACCTCTGAGAATACTGTCAGCCTCTCCTTCCTGTCGGTTTTATTTCCTGCATGCCCTTATATTCTGCAGCTATGCTGCTGATCTCATCAAGAAGTACAGGTTTGGTTGGTGTTGAAGATTGTCTGTCTATATTTGCAGGTTTGGACTGGATTATACAGATCCAGGGTTCAAATAAATTCTGGAGCTTCTAATTAAAGGAAAATAGCAGGTTTTATTTTTCTCATGATAATGGAGAGTGTGAACTAATTGCTCTTATTATCTCCTGTGATCAGTGTGTATCCAGATTTACAGAATAAGCAGAATTTTAAAAGCAAATATTGCTAAGGCTGAGACAACAGTTTTTTAATGTACTGTGGTCAACAGACTAAAGCCTAATACACACGTTCGGACTTCAAACAAACTTTTCCGTGGATTTTTGTTCACAGGACGTTGCCGTCACACGGCAGGACTTTTTCAGCCAACTTTTACCAAATCACGTGGTTTTTCTGCTCTTCACCAAATCACGTGGTTTTTCTGCTCTTTACTGCCACCCTTTGGTCAACTTCTGCTATTGTTGGCTGAGCATGCGTGCTTGTACTTTGGACTAAAGTCCAATGGACTTCTGTACACACAATAGGATTTTGCACTGTCAGGCTGCGTACACACGAGGGGATATGTCCGCTGAAAACGGTCCGATGGACCGTTTCAGCAGACATCTCCGCTCGTGTGTATGGGCTAGCGGACAGATTTCTCCACCCGACAGATTTCAAAGCATGCTTTGAAATCCATCCGGTGGGAATCTGTCCGCCCGACATGTCTGCTGGTTAGTACACTTACCAGCAGACATGTCGGCTCCCACCACCGCCGCGCCGCTGCCGAATGGATTCGGCGCATGCGCGGAAGTGTTTTACTTCCTGGTGCGGTGACGTGGTGGTGACGCGGCGGCGTCAACGTCACCGCCGCGTCACCACTACGTCACCGCGCCGTCCGGCGGCGGGGAATTTGATCCGATGGTGTGTACACGCCATCGGATCAAACTCCCGATCGGACATATCCGATGGAAATGGTCCGCGGACCGTTTTCATCGGATATATCCGATCGTGTGTATGGGGCCTAAGACTTTTGTTGCCGAAAAGTATGTCCGTTTTCAGAGTGAACATTAGTCCCATTAAAAACTGAAAAAGTTTGTCGGTTGCAGCGTGGACATGGTCGGACTTTTTTGAAAACCTGCTCATATTGAAGTTTGTTGTCAAAAAGTGCGACTGTTTGTATGGGCCTTTAGAGCATTTACCGTGTTGTACAGACAGACAATCTTCAAAAAACTATTTGCTTTGGCAAAGGGAAAGGGTTGCAGGAGCCAGGGGCATGCCCCTGGAGCTAGATATGGTGGCATAGTGGCAGCGCCTATTTGGAATTCTAAAACTTAGTGTAATATGCTAAGGAATTTGTTCAACACACCCTGTGGGGTCATTTTGACAGTGGGACCTTTACGCCCTTTATAGGGTCCTGTGGAAGTTGAAGTTAATTTATTAATGAAAAAGGTGACCTGTGACAAATCCTGGATAGAAGCTACCATTCTCTAATATCTGAGTAGTTTGCTAGTCCTAAGTTACTGTTATCAGTTGTAGTAAAGATTCACTGCCATGGAACAGTATGTATTCTGGGAGATGGAGAATGTCAGCTTTTTACTGGCAGCCAGTAAAAAACAGGCATTTTTCTCCTGCCAGTAGTGCCAGTGACAGGAAAAGGTTGCCAGTTAAAAATATGGCTGTGATGTTCAGCTCTGCCGAGACAATCTGAATGCCTGCTACAGTGTGTTCGGGTGGTGTTGGTGGGGCGCATGTCTGGCGGAGGCGGTGCCTAAGCTTGTCGTGTGATATCATGGTGCAAGGGAGCCAAGTGGAGCAGCCAGAGCCTTGTGTGCAGGTCTGCAAAATAGGAGCAAGTCAAGCCGTGTGTGGGACTGTCAGTGCTGTTCGGACTGGAGTGGACTGAAGGGACCAACTGGCGTGGAGAGAGAGTGTCCCTGTGACTCAGGAGGGGACGTGTCGTGATCTTTGAGATGTCATCATCATCTGTGCTGCTGCACACTGCTGTCTGTGTCACTGTGAGAGTAAATTTTATGTGTATGTGCCTGCCCATTTTAATTTCTTGCCCTTTTGAGTCCTATCTCTGAACTACTTACTATATCATAAATAAAATTAAAAAAATTTTTTTTTGCTATATCTACCTTAAATCAGATTGATAATTACATATTGTAACTTGTTTGTAGCCTAAATTCTGAAATTTTCTTAAAGCGGAGCTCCACCTTTCACCTCCACTCCCGCAAATCGGAACCCTCCCCTCCTCCGGTGTCACATTTGACACCTTTCAGGGGGAGGGGGGTGCAGATACCTGTCTAAAGACAGGTAATTAATTGCACCCACTTCCGGCCACACAGTCTGCGGGTAGACTGCGGGCAGAACGTAACATCTTCCTCTGCTGCGGACTGCGCTGGACTAGGATAGGTAAGTGTGCTGATATTAAAAGTCAGCAGCTGCAGTATTTGTAGCTGCTGGCTTTTAAATATCTATTTTATCAGCGGACATCCGCTTTAAACTCTTTATAACTTTTGGAAATGCCAGTTAAATCTTGTCTGTGTCAGTAAAGTTTGCAATCTGGTAGATTGGCAACAGTGCTTCACGCAACACACAGGAACAGAGCTGAGGCGGTCAATCATAGGCTGCGTGCTGGAGCTCCCTCCCCATCACCTTCTTTCTCTTGGTGTTAGGAAAACTTGTCAGAAGTGATTCATCCTAATAGCAGAGGACTGAAGCAGTAAACATAAATTACACTTGTACCCATTTCACACTCGCAGTGTGGCCGCGCTAGTTTTAGCAGCGCTTTACCATCGTTTTAGCTGCGCTTTTTCGGAAAGAAAGGGTTAATGTGCCAGAAAAGTTCCACTGCCGAAGCACTTTGCAGGTGCTTTAGCAGTGGTGCCCATTCATTTCAATGGGCAGGGGCGGTGGAGGAGCGGTGTATACACCACTCCTAAACCACTCGAAAGATGCTGCTTGCAGTGTGAAAGGGGTTTTAGTGCTCTAGATTGAGACAGGTACACACTATAGAGGGATATCCTATGTTCATATTTCATGTCTGAGGTTTACAACCACTTTAACCACATGCCGACCAGCCACCGTCATTCTACGGCGGCAGGTCGGCTCTCCTGGGCGAGAGCCCATCATTCTACGTCGCACTTTCGACGGCCACTTCTGTATGAACAGAACAGAAGATCAGTGATTTCCCCTGGTGAGGCCACCCCCCCATACAGTTAGAACACACCCAGGAACACACTTAACCCCCTTCCCTGCCCCCTAGTGTTAACCCCTTCACTGCCAATGGCATTTTTATAGTAATACAATGCATTTTTATAGCATTGATCGCTAAAAAAATGCCAATGGTCCCAAAAATGTGTCAAAAGTGTCCGAAGTGTCCGCCATAAGGTCGCAGTATTGAAAAAAAACGCTGATCGCCGCCATTACTAGTAAAAATATTAATAAAAATGCCATAAAACTAACCCCTATTTTGTAAACGCTATAACTTTTGCGCAAACCAATCAATAAACGCTTATTGCGATTTTTTTTTAACGAAAAATAGGTAGAAGAATACGTATCGGCCTAAACTGAGGGAAAAAAATGTTTTTTATATATTTTTGGGGGATATTTATTATAGCAAAAAGTAAAAAATATTGAATTTTTTTCAGAATTGTCACTCTATTTTTGTTTATAGCGCAAAAAATAAAAACCGCAGAGGTGATCAAATACCACCAAAAGAAAGCTCTATTTGTGGGGAAAAAAAGGACGCCAATTTTGTTTGGGAGCCACGTCGCACGACCGCGCAATTGTCAGTTAAAGCGACACAGTGCCGAATCACAAAAAGTGCTCTGGTCAGGAAGGGGGTAAATCCTTCCGGGGCTGATGTGGTTAGGCTGGCCATACAGGTGTAGAATTTTGTCCAAAACGTTTAGTTGTCCTAACATTTGTCCAATTTTCTGATGGTTAATGGGTTCAAAAATAATTTTGTTTTCAACCTCCGTGAAAAGGAAATTGGAGGAAGCAAGATGGAAATTTTTTCTCAAACAAGCAAAATTCTAACTGTGAGCCTAGGGTTCACACTGAGCTGCGGGAGTGAAGCCGTGCGAGTTCAGCTGAATTTTACTCCCGCTTGTCAGTCCTGATTTTGGCCGCGATTACAGAGACATCTGTGCAGTTTCTGTAAATCGCAAGCTGAAATCGCAAAAAGTAGTACAGAAACGACTTTGAAAAATTGGTGCAGGGTCGCACCGATTGGGACAGCGCCATTGCTGGCAAATGCCGCCGATTTAACATGTCAAATCGCATGTCAAATCTCACCAGTGTGAACCAGGGCTGAATGTGGTTTTTGTTTGGGAAAAAAATCATACAAATTTTCAATAAAATCTGTTTAATACCTCTGGGATTCCATCCAAATAGTAGGTCTAAGTGAAATTTGAAATCCTTTGCAATGAAATGAGTTGACTCAATGATGGCAAGAAAGAATATTCTGGTGAATTATTTTTCTGAATTTCCATAACTCCTCAAATGAAAATCTAATTGTGTATAGCCAGCTGGTTTACCCATCAAACTTCTCCCCAGCCAAGTTAGTCTTACATACCAGCACCTGAAACAGCCATCCTTTAAACAGCTGACTGGATCTTCTTCGGCATCCTATAGGTCGGTGACCCATGCAGTAAATTCCATATGCTGTTATGAATTTCCCACAGCAATATATATGGAGAATTTCCTTAATAGGTGACACTGAAAGCTTAGTTGAAAAAACACTCTCAGCCTATAAAAGTGGCTCTAGTGATAGGTGTAAATCTTTTCACTAGTGTTGCTCACGAATATTCGCATTGCGAATATTCGCTACGAATATTGCATATTCGAGTATTCGCGAATATCTCGAATATCGCGGCGAATATTCGCTATTTCGAATATTCGATATTTTTCGCAATAGCGAAAATTCGCAATTTTTTTTTTTATCAAATATCACGAATATTCGATATTAACGAATATTCGCAACCGCATATGTGAAATTTCGCTTTTTTTATATATAAAATATACCGAATATTCGTAAATATCGAATATTCGTGATATTTTATAAAAAAAAAAAAATCGCGAAATTTCACATTAGCGAAAATTCGCATTAGCGAAAATTCGCATTGGCGAAAATTCGCAATTTTTTTTTTTATTTTTTTTTTATAAAATATCACGAATATTCGATATTAACGAATATTCGCGAATATTCTTCGAAATATTCGCGAAATATCGCGAAATCGAATATGGCGTATTCCGCTCATCACTACTTTTCACCAGGGCCCCAGACTACAGTAATGAGTCCCCCAGGAGGCAAAAACCTAAGGTATACTTTTGAGTAGTTCTTCATAAGCTAAATTCAACTAAAAGCAGTGTTGCCAACCTACCAGACTGAAATTTACTGACAAACCACCCAAAATGTACTGGCACAGCCAAGTTTTTGCTGGCATTTCTAAAAGTTAAAAAATTACCAATTTAAGTGCAAATTTCAGTATTTAGGATACAAAAAAGTACAATATGCAATTAGCAATATGATTTAAGATACTGTATTTATCGGCGTATACCGCGCACTTATTTCCCCTTAAAATAATAATAATAATAATAACGCCGATACCCGCTTCCCGCGTTCAGTTTGAACTGAGCCGCTGACATATACCGAGTGTAGTACACTCGGGTACATTCGGCCAGGCTCGGCTTTGCTCGTAGTCACGCTCTGTGACATTTATGCGTGAGAAGCCGAGCGTAGCCAAGCGTGCCCTAGTGTACTGCGCTCGGTATATGTCGGCGGAGGCTTCAAACTGAGCGCGGGAAGCGGGGATTTGACTCGGACAGCGCTGGAGAAGCCGGGAGGAAACCACCGAGGCCGCAGAGGGACGCCAGACCGGACGATGGACGCCGGGCAAGACACCAAAACTGTAAGTAATAAAATGTTATAACATTTTTTTTTACAGGAATTATGGGGCTACTTTAGGGGTGTGCGCTATACGCGGTAGCGCGCAATACCCCGATTAAATATGGTACATAATAATGCAAAAAACACATTTCCTATATTATTTTCGATAGTGTGCAGCAGCACAGATCACCAACATGTACCCTCCGGAGTCACAGCGACAGTCACTCTCCATGCCAGGTGATCCTCCAGTTCACTCCAGTCTAAACAGCCCCGCTCCTGGCCTGTCTTGCTCCCAATCCCACACACGAGGCTCTGGCTGCTCTGATTGGTTTCCTTGCACTATGACATCACAGGACAGCAGAGCCAGCCAAACACAACCTGGCAACCTTTTCTTTTTACTGGCATTTAATGGCAGGAGAAAATTGCCTGTTTTTTACTGACAGTTGGCAACACTGATTAAAAGTGATATTTGAGTAGTAGGTGCTCACCAGTTCCAATTTACTGTGCAGTAGGTCATATGCTTGTACCTCTTTTGGATGCCAGATATTTGTCAAAAAACAGAATAAGAAATGAATGACTGCGGTAGCATTTTTAGCTAGAAAAAGTGATATAAGCTACAAGCCATGTGCTGTAATGTGTGGTCAGCCCCTCCTTAATGAAATATTAATTTCCAAAGGCCTCAAGTTGCCCTATAATTAGCTGATGATCCTTTTGTCTGTTGTCATCAGACTGCACCAGATATGCTTGGGAAAATAGCTTTCAGCTAAGTTCATCTTTTCTTTTCTCCCTTAAAAAATAATTAATAATTATAAAATCATTGACACACAAGTGCGTGGATTGATATACAGTATCCATGCACATATGTCAATCTGAGTATGCATATTATGCAACGTGAAGGTGCCTCAAACCGGAAGCTCAGTGTGTAATACCTATGAGAAGCGGCCTCAGCATTGGCTCCTCCTAAGACCATGTTCCGATGCATTTCATGGTTACCATGCCTTTTAGATGAGCATGTCAAACTCCAGCACCCTTCCAAGTAGAGGATCACCGGAGTGGAGTTATCAGCACTGAGAGCAACACTGGTCGTGGTAAATCTGAGCTTGCATGTTTACACACTAATCTATTAAAAGAAATATCTGTTTAGAGGTAAAATCATGCCCACTTTCCAACTGCAATTACATTTTAGAATGGAAACTGAGAACAAATGTGAAGCCATTGGTGACCAATTAGAATTCCTATTTAAAGCCGAACCCCAGACAGATATAAAAGAAACAAATAAATGCAGCTCTGTATTCATTAATACATCATTAAATGTATTTTGTAAAAACAAACTATGTAAGTGCCTGAATTTGACTTGGTATCAGCCTCTTGCGCTCTTTGTACAGCAGAGCTCACACTGTAATGCTGTGTACACACGATAGGTTAATCTGATGAAAACAGTCTGATGGACCGTTTTCATCAGACCAAACCGATCGTGTGTGGGCCCCATCGGTTATTTATCCATAGGTTAAAAGAATAGGAACTTGTTTTAAAATTATCTTATGGATAAAAAACCTATAGAAAAAAAACGATCGTCTGTAGGTACGTCCATCGGTTAAAAACCCACGCATACTCAGAATCAAGTCGACGCATGCTCAGAGGCATTGAACTTCGTTTTTTTAACTGATGGTGTGTAGGCACGACTGATCATCAGTCAGCTTCATCGGATATCTGATGGAAAAATCCATCAGACTATTTTTATCAGACTAACCTATCGTGTGTACAGGGCATAAGGAGTAGGTTTTGCTTGTGTGCTAACAAAGGATATGCTGGAGAGAACATAGTGAGAGGTAAGCTCGTCGGTCTGCTCCTTTTCTTTTGCCAGTCCAGTCGCAGGGTGGTGGTGGAGGGGTGTAAGGCCGCGTACACACGATCAAACATGTGCGCTGAAACTGGTCTGCGGACCAGTTTCAGCGGACATGTTCGATCATGTGTACGGCCTATCGGACTGTTTTCCAGCAGACAAAAGTTTCAAAACATGCTTAGAAACCTGTCCGCTGGAAACCTGTCCGTCGGACATGTTTCATGGTTAGTACACGAAATCATCGGACCAAAATCCCACGCATGCTCAGAATCAAGTCGACGCATGTTTGGAAGCATTGAACCTTATTTTTTCATCACGTCGTTGTGTTCTACGTCACCGCGTTCTGGTCCGAGGGGATTTTGGTCCGATGGTGTGTACGCACATCAGACCAACAGACCACTTCAGCCTGGTCCGATGAAAACGGTCCGTCGGACATGTTTCATCGGACATGTCTGATCGTGTGTACGCGGCCTAAGTGTTACTGAATTGCAGTAGAGAAAAATCTCCTCTCCTGCCCTGCCTGACAGGGCAGTGCCATATGGCAGAGATGTGTAACTCTCAGGGCTGGACGGACAAAAACAAATGTTTTAGCAGGTACAATTGTTCCCTTAGACCCCTTTCACACTGAGGGCGTATTGCAGGCGCCATAGTGTTAAAAATAGCGCCTGCAATCTGCCCTCAAACAGCTGCTTCTGTTTGAAAGCCCTCGGGCTTTCACACTGGAGCGTTGCGCTAGCAGGACGGTAAAAAAACTCCTGCTAGCCGCATATTTGGAGCGGTGTGTTTACTGCCCCTACACCGCTGCTGCTCATTGAAATCAATGGCAGCGCATTCCGGGCAGTTTTAACCCTTTCTCGGCCCCTAGCAGGGGTTAAAAGCGCCCCGCTAGTGGCCAAAATGTGCCGCAAATACGCCCATAGCGTCGGCGGTAAAAATAACAGTTTTACCGCCGACGCTATGGGCGGCTCAGTGTGAAAGGGGTCTTAAAGTGTTAAAATACAACAAACTCTAAGGCCTCGTACACACGAGGGGATATGTCCGCTGAAAACGGTCCGATGGACCGTTTCAGCAGACATCTCCGCTCGTGTGTATGGTCTAGCGGACAGATTTCTCCACCCGACAGATTTCAAAGCATGCTTTGAAATCTATCCGGTGGAATCTGTCCGCCCGACATGTCTGCTGGTTAGTACACTTACCAGCAGACATGTCGTCCCCCACCGCCGCCGCGCCGCCGCCGAATGGATTCGGCGCATGCGCGGAAGTGTTTAACTTCCTGGTGCGGTGACGTGGCGGCGTCAACGTCACCGCCACGTCACCGCGCCGTCCGGCGGCGGGGAATTTGATCCGATGGTGTGTACACGCCATCGGATCAAACTCCCGATCGGACATATCCGATGGAAATGGTCCGCGGACCGTTTTCATCGGATATGTCCGATCGTGTGTACGAGGCCTAAAGCTTCTCTCTGCTACATTCTAAACCCAATCTATCTAACCCAGTAAAGCAAAAATCACTGCACTTACCTATTCTGCAGCCTATCTGGTTTCCAGAGGCAGAAGCTGTGTGCAGGAGAGGACTGACAACGGCTGTAAAAAAGGCTGGCAAGGGACGTCACCAATAGACTTACTATGAGTCTTCTGTTGTCAGCTGCCTCTCCTGCACACACCTACACACCTGAAGCCACCGCTGACAGCTGATGCTGGGACCGGACTGGATTGGCTCCAGAATAGGTAAGTATTGTGATTTATGCTTTACAGGGTTAGATAGATTTGGTTTAGAATGTGTCAGAGAGAAGGTTTAGTGTTCTTCCACTTTAAATGTATTTTATCTTTTTATTTTAGATGTTAGCCTGCAGTTGAGATTTAATTTTCCCATAGCACAAAAGGTTATACATATTTGGTTGCTACCTTTCATGTTCATTTTCTTTTCCCCATTATTAGAGAATCAGGCCCTCGTGTTAATGTGTCATTTTAATTCCAGGGTGAAATCAGGTCACATATCTGTTTTATATCATTAAAGTAAAGTCTTCCAGTAAAATCTTTGATCTTGTGTGTTTGCAGACGCTCACAGAAGTACACCGGGAGCTAATGACCTAGATGGACTAGTGCAAGAACTGCGCAGACAGGAAAGCAGTAAGGCCAAGATGGAAATTGGCGATGTTATCAGAGTCCGAGGATACATCAAAGTTTTCAGAATGCAGAGAGAGGTGGTGGCTTCTATTTTCTGTAAGGAGAACTTCATTATACAAATGGGCTGTTTGTTTATGCTTGTATGGGTTGTGTTAGGTATCAGCTGGCATTTCTGGCACAAGTTTGCCATTTGTCTGCCCACACACGTGCATTTCATTGCCTTAGTTGGCTTTTGCTATACATCAGTCTTGTGAGTTTAAGAGGAAGCTTCAGGCAAACGGCTGAATACACAGTTACATCACATGTATGTGGACTTCATTATCTGCAAAGGATTTTCAATTATGTGCAGCCAATTTTGTGATTTACACACTTTCCACACTCCAATACCAGATGGCTGACACATAATTCCTGATTGAGCAATCCATTTTCCTGGTTCAGCAGTTCAGTGTCATATGTAACTTGCCTCCTTATTCAACAGTGAAACAATATTGCCTATCCAATAGCAGGGAGCTGTAAAGGTGACCCAGCTAGCAGTAATAGTTAACCAGGAACTGATAGAGATCCACTTTAAAGTGGTTGTAAACCCTTACATATACTCAGTGAAGTGACTGTCCTCATGTGATCCACAGAGATTAAACAAATCATCCTACATAAGTTGTACCTGTTTATTTGCAGTCTTCTCTTCTCTACAGCCATTTATATTCTATAATTTTTACGGCTTATCTAAGCTTTCAGAAAGCACGGGGCGGGGAGCTGAAGTTATACTCTGCAAGGCATAGTGAGAGCTGATGGGAAGAAAGGGACACACACCCGTTCACACAGCACACAGTAACAAAGCTAAAGCTGTCAATCACAGGCTGTATGCCGAAGATACCTCCCCTGACGCTTTTTCTCTTGATGTCAGGAAAACAGTGAAGAAGTGACTCATGCAGATAGCAGAGGAACGAGGCTGCGGGAAGAAATGTCATTTTGTGCTCTGAATTGAGACAAGTACACACTATATAGAGGGATATGCTTTGTTCATATTTCATGTCAGAGGTTTACAACCACTTTAGGGAGACTGACATCCATTAGAAATAGCAGGAAAGCTTTTCATATGTTTGCATGATGATTATCATAGTTAGCATACACTGATGCCGCATACACACGATCAGAATTTCCAACGAGAAAAGTTTGATGTGAGCTTTTGGTCAGAAAATCTGACTTGTGTAGGCCCCATCGGACATTTTCTGCCGGAATTTCCAACAGCAAAAATCTGGGAGCTGGTTTTCAAACTTTCCGACAGCAGAAGTTCTTGTCGGAAATTCCGACGTGCAAAAATCCTACGCATTCTCGGAATCACTAAATTTCATTTGCTCGGCTCATGGTAGTGTTGTACGTCACTGCGTTTTTGACGGTCGGAATTTCCGCCAACATTTGTGTGACTGCGTGTATGCAACACAAGTTTAAACCGACATTCCGTCGGAAAAAATTCCACGGTTTTCTTGTCGAAAATTCCGATCAGAATGATTTCCCAAAGGCATCAGATTCAGTCAAAAAGCACACTGGGTACATTTGACAGTTTTCGTTTGAGAAGATTCTCACTGAGATCATCACAGTACTGTCATTTACAGCCTGTGGGTACCCGTTTCATTAAATCCTTTCAGCTACAGAAGCGACAGGTGAAAATAAAGAAAAAATGTAATAACCAGATCGCAGACCCTACAACCTCACCTTGTATGACCACTCAGAAACCATGGTCTCTACCTTCCCCATCTGCTAAACTATATAGCCATTTCTAAACTTTTTTTTTTAACCACTTGCTTACTGGGCACATAAACCCCCTTCGTGCCCAGGCGAAATTTCAGCTTCCGGCACTGCTTCGCTTTAACTGACATTTGCACGGTCGTGCGACGTGGCGGCCAAACAAAATTGACGTTTTTTTTTCCCCACAAATAGAGCTTTATTTTGGTGGTATTTGATCACCTCTGCGGTTTTTATTTTTTGCGCTATAAACAAAAAAAAGCGACAATTAAAAAAATATATATTTTTTTTTTACTTGTTGCTATAATAAATATCCCAATTTAAAAAAAAAAAAAAAAAACAATGGCCCAGATTCAGGTACATCTGCGCATTATTGGACCGGCGTAGCGCACCGCCTTTACGTTAGACTTGCGCAATTTTGTCGCGTAATCACCCTATTCTCGTAGCTTTTGCGCAGAAAATTGCGCATGCGTAACGTTTTTTCAGAGGCGTAAGGTGGAGTAATACAAATAGGGAAGGACGTGGGCGTGTTACATTGAAATGAGCCGTGACCCCATGCAAATGAAGGGTCGGCCGGCTCGCGCATGCACGCTTGAAGGAGACCATGGTCAGCTCCGCTGTGCGCATGCTCACAACTCGGGAACGGCGCAATCAGTGAAATTGGAAGTGGACCCGGGCAACTTAGTGAACTACGCAAACCGCATAAATAGACAGACACAAATGCACTTCCTTTGCAAAAGCACATCCCTTTGGGATCTTCCTATACAGCAAGGTGCTTTTGTTTATTAGCGTTTGTTTGTTTGTTTGAGACGTGTCTTTGAGATATTTGGGGACTGTTTTGCAGAGTGATTTTTGTCTTATGTGTTTTCTTTGTTGTTATTTTGTTTAAAATATATTTTTGCTGGCCATTTTTTATTTTTGCTCGTCATTTATTTAATTTTTTTGGTTCTGTTTGTGTATGATTTTGGAATGTGGGGGTGATATTCCTGCGGGAAAAGGGGTGTCACCCTCATTTGTGGTGGAGAAGTGATCCCCAAGTCCGTGTGAATGGTGTATGAATGTACAGTGACATAATTGGAGCCATGGCATGGCGTTGCAGCTCACAAGTCCTGCATGGTGGACTGGTGCCAATCCAATGTGATGAGGATGTGGGGTGTGTGTGCTAGGGACCACAGTGGTGTGCATGCATGCATTCTCATTGTGCCATGATTCATGTGTGTGTTTAACGTGCAAAGATGCATATGTAAGTTGGCATGAGATGGGGTCATAAGATGGGGTCCCAGTGCATATGCAGAGTCACCTTGAAGGGAAAAGACAGGAGGATGTTAGTAGTGCTTGTGCCCCTTGTGATGTGTGCATCATGGGGGGGGGGACAGTCATGCCTGCCACCCATGTCACTCACCAACCAGCCAGCTGTCCCCATACATGTTCTGTTCGAAATCTGTGGGGATGGGGCTCTGATTGTATATGTAGCTGTCATGGGTGTCATGGGTAGTGTCATGTGTTGGGCTGGTGATGTCCTCCTGCAGGGTTGTGGTAATTCCAGGATGGCATGAGGGGTGAATCTGAAGATGCGAGACACCTCAGAATCACTCATGCCAAAGAGGTCTATGCGTGTGTGATATATCCTCTCCCGTGAAGAGTGAGGGGCTTGTATCAGATAAGAATATTGTATTAGATTAGATTAAATTGTAAAGTTTAGATAAGCAAAAAGTGCCCTCCTCAGTGCCCTCCTCAGTGCCCTCATCCTTCTTTGTTCATCTAAAGTCAGTAGTATAGCTATGTGCGACGATGCCCCTGGCATGTTGGCATACAGATTGTTGTGCAACACGTGTGACTGCTGAGCTCCTCACTAACAGTGTTGCTTTATCTGACAAGTAGACTTTTTTTCTTTTTTTAGACCAGCTTTTATAAGCTCTAATTTTAGACAGGACAATTTGCTGCGCTGCCCCAACGTTGTTTTGTGGATCCCCGTAAGTCCCTCATTAGCATATTTGACTAGCAAATCAATGGTGTGTCTACGCGATTTTTTGCGTATCTCGTTCTGGGGATGCCGCGCAACGAAACGCACGCGCACATTTCGACTTACGCACACGCATCTCCTGTTGCGCAGGCGTAATCGCTCTGTGAATCTGGGCCAATATTTTTTTCTCAGTTAAGGCCGATACATATTTTTCTACGTATTTTTATAAAAGCGCCTACAAAATGGGGAACAGAATTATGATTTTTTTTTACTAGTAATGGCGGCGATCTGCGACTTTTATTGGGACTGCGATATTGCGGCGGACACATCGGACACTTTTGACACAAATTTGGGACCATTCACATTTATGCAGCGATTAGTGCTATAAAAATGCACTAATTACTGTATAAATGTGACTGGCAGTGAAGGGGTTAACACTAGGGGGTGAGAAAGGGATTAAGTGTGTATCCTGGGTGTGTTCTAACTGTGTGGGGGGAGGGGGTGACTGATGCTGTGTCCCGATGTACAAGGGAGACAGATCAGTCCCCTCTCCTCTGACAGCACGTGGAGCTCTGTGTTTACACACAGACCTCCACGTCCCTGCTGTCATCTGCTTGTTTTCCCGCCGATCGCGTGTACCCGACGGACATCGCGTCCGCCAGGTACATGCATCGGCTCTTCAGCGATGCGGCGAGACAGTGTTTACCCGCTGCGCGCCACCCAGTAATGCACTTTAAATTACATCCAAAGACGTCAACTTGGCACTTGAGAGCCGTGCTGTTGACGTCTTTTGTCAATAGCGCGGGTCTCAAGTGGTTAAAGAATTGACAGTGTGAATATTGGTAGAATCTCCACCAAACGCTGCTCTTTATAAATGAGCCACAATATTATTTAGTTTGGGCTTAAAGTATAACTAAAGGTAAAACATTTTTCATTTTGGATAGAATAAGGGAGGATTATAACTCCTGTCAGAATCTTTTTTACCATCTGTGTCCCATTGGGGAGATTTACCTTCACTGCCTGTCCCATAGAAAAAAAACAGGTAGTAAGAGAAAATCCTCCAAAGTGAGGGAATCCTTGGTTGTCACCAGAACTGGTGTCACCATTGGAAGATTTACCCTCTAGTCCTGTTCTTGTGACAACCCAAAAATTTGGATTTTCTTTCACTCTCAGTTCTCACTCCCTGTTAGGAAGATCCACCCTCTCTATTTATCTACTTTATAAATAGAGAAGGTGGATCTTCTAAACAAGGGCACATACGGCAATAAAAACCTGACACGTGTTCTAATCCCTCTCCAAGGGTTTGCCTTCAGTTATACTTTCATTTCCACTAGGACCAAAAGGCTGCCATACACAGCTCAGGTTTTGGCTGATTCATGCTGAACCGTGGATGCCCCTGTCGGCACCATCCAGCTTTCCAAAAGTCAATTGTTAAAGGACCTGGGTGAAAAATTATCAGCTCAACAATACGTAAATTTAATCAGATGCAGACACCGTCTGGGTATTCTGATAACTACTGGAACGAGCTGTCAGAATACAATATCAGGCAGGGGAGATTTGTCTATCTACACTGGTAAACCACTTCAGCCCCGGGAGATTTTACCCACTTCCTGACCAGAGCACTTTTTACAATTTGGCACTGTGTCGCTTTAACTGACAATTTTGCGGTCATGCGATGTTGTATCCAAACAAAATTTGCATCCTTTTTTTCCCACAAATATAGCTTTCTTTTGTTGGTATTTGATCGTATCTGCGGTTTTATTTTTTTGCGCTATGAACAAAAAATAGCGACAATTTTGAAAAAAAATAATATTTTTTACTTTTTGGTATAATAAACCAATTTTAAAAAACAAAAACAAATGTCTTCATCAGTTTAGGCTGATATGTATTCTTCTACATATTTTTGGTAAAAACAATCACAATACGTGTATATTGATTGGTTTGCGCAAAATTTATAGCATCTACAAACTATGGGAAAGATTTATGGTATTTTTAACTAGTAATGCTGGTAATCTGTGATTTTTAGCGGTATTGCAACGGACAGGTGGAACACTTAACACATTTTTGGGACCATCGGTGCTATAAATTTGCACTGATTGCTGTATAAATGTCACTGGTAGGGAAAGGATTAACACTAGGGGGCGATCAATGGGTTAAATGTGTGTTGCCTAGAGTTGCCACCTCATCCCTTTAAAACAGAACACATATTAATTACACAGGTTCTGTGGCTAATTTAATGCAGGTAAAGCACCAAGTGAGTTTAATTACCACCTTAATTAGCCACAGAACCTGTGTAATTAATATGTGTTCTGTTTTAAAGGGATGAGGTGGCAACTCTAGTGTTGCCTCAGTGTGTTCTAACTGTATGGGAATAGAACTGACTAGGGGAGGAGACATATTGTTGTTCCTACTTAGTAGAAATAAACGACATGTCTCCTGTCCCCTGACAGAACAGGGATTTGTGTGTTTACACATACCAGTCCCCATGCTGGCTCTCGTGCACGTGATCGTGCATGGCCGCAGGGGTGCCATTCTGCCCCTATAAAAAGACATGAGCCGGTCAGGAACCGGTTGAGAAAAAAAAGAAAAAAGTACCTTGCTAGCTTAAAGGCATTGTTCACCTTTTCCAAAAAAACTGCCTATGCAGATAAGGCGTGTCTGTAGATAAAAATGAACTGTGCAGCTTTGACCAAAATGTAATGTTGCCCTTGCTATAGGTGTAGGCCTTTGATATATCTCCCGAAGTTTTGCAGAAAAACTCCCAGAGATCGCATCATCCTGTCCTGCCTTGTCGCTAGGATGTTGCTAAGAGACTCCTAGCTCCTACTTACTTCCACCATCACAGATGTGAGCTCCTTCTCCGATTCAAACTCCCTCACATATTCTGTCACTCCTAGGAGCTCTGAGCTCAGCTTTAGTGAGCTTGTTTTCTGAGGGAGGTGCTTTTTTTTATCACTTGGGGACTGCCTAATGCCGATATACGTTGGCAGAATGGCACGGCTGGGCACAGGCACGTACAGGTACGTTGCCCTTTAAGTGCCCAGCCGTGGGTCGCGCGCAAGCCGCCGGTGGCGAGCTCGTGACCCGGTCTAAAGCTCCGAGACCGCGCCCGCGGGAGTGGGACCCTTGGACCCGATCGCCGCCGGTGTCCCGCGATTTGGTCACAGGAGCTGAAGAACAGGGAGAGGTGAGTGTAAACACACCTTTCCCGTTCTTCTCTGTGGCAGTGTCACTGATCATCTGTTCCCTGTTATAGGGAACGACTATCAGTGATGTCACACGTCCAGCTACGCCCCCTACAGTAAGAATCGCTCCCTTAGGGCACACTTAACCCCTTAGTGGTTAACCCCTTCACTGCCATTGTAATTTTCACAGTAATGAGTGCATTTTATAGCACCGTTCGCTGTGAAAATGGTCTCAAAAATGTGTCAAAAGTGTCCAATGTGGCGGCCATAATGTTGCAGTCACACAAAAAAAATCGCTGAATGCCGCCATTACTAGTAAAAAAAATATATTAATAAAAATGCCATAAAACTATCCCCTATTTTGTAAATGCTATAACTTTTGCGCAAACCAATCAATAAACGCTTATTGCAATTTATTTTACCAAAAATAGGAAGAAGAATACGTATCAGCCTAAACTGAGGAAAAAAAAGTTTTTTATATATATTTTTGGGGGATATTTATTACAGCAAAAAGTAAAAAATATTGTTTTTTTTTTCAAAATTGTCGCTCTTTTTTTGTTTATAAAAACCGCAGAGATGATCAAATACCACCGAAAGAAAGCTCTATTTGTGGGGAAAAATTTACACAAATTTTGTTTGGAAGCCACGTTGCACAACCGCATAATTGTCAGTTAAAGCGACGCAGTGCCGGATCGCAAAAAGGGGCCTTTACCTGCATAATGGTCCAGGTCTTAAGTGGTTAAAGCTGGCTACACATTACACAATTTTCCTTTAGATTTACTAAAAAACATATAATATGTTGGCAAACCTAAACCCTTTCATATTGTATACAGTCAGGCAGGCCCTTGCACTACATAGTTGACGGTAAATCTCAAGTACAGGGAACAAAAAAAAATGTATAATGTATAGCCAGTTTACTAATGATACCAGCATTGTGTTTAACTCACAAATTTTTAATTTTATTTATTTACATACTAGAGTAACTTTTCTTTAACTAGCTAATTTTTTGCCTTAGATAAAGTGGATGATCCCACACTTGACATGCAGATTATGAGGATGCTTGAACTGCCTTACCTCTATAAACATGTCTACGACAAACCTTTTATTCTTCCTGATGATATGAGAGATCAATCCCATGATCAACCGTAAGTCATATAATTTCTATATTATTATATTTTATATTGTTCTATATTCAGAAAGCATTCAGGAAGCATACCAGCCAGTACCAATTGTACAATATTTCATTTGAAAACAGGTTGTTACAGGAATTTATAGCAGTCTGGGTGAGGAATTTCCCATCAGATCAGCTTGTTCTCCAAATAAGAGCTGCCTAGATGAGAAAGTACAGCTGTTGCTCTTGGATGCTCGGTGTATGTGTGTATATTTATTATTATTATATATTGTGATATTTGGGGGTTGTTTAGCTCATGTGTAGCACCCGCTAGTGAGAACAATCCACGCCAGAAATTACATTTTAGGGCTTGTTGGCCCACTTTTATTAAGAAAAGTTCAAGAAAACAAAAATCACAGGTTTTCCCTCGCAGAGGGCTTTCACCATCAGTACCAAATATTAACTTCAGCCTCCTGGCTTATACATACAGCAGTGCTGCTCAGGCCTTCCCCTTCAGCCTCTCGTCTGTCTCCTACAGACTACTCCTCTTTGCCAATTGTCCATACAGATAGTATCCCCTCACTGCTCTGACCCTCAGACTTGGGTCTCTGGCTTCTCCAGTGCACACATGCGCTCTCTGGCTTCTCCAGTGCACACATGCTCTCTCTGGCTTCTCCAGTGCACACATGCGCTCTCTGGCTTCTCCAGTGCACACATGCTCTCTCTGGCTTCTCCAGTGCACACATGCTCTCTCTGGCTTCTCCAGTGCACACATGCGCTATCTGGCTTCTCCAGTGCACACATGCACTCTCTGGCTTCTCGAGTGCACACATGCACTCTCTGGCTTCTCCAGTGCACACATGCTCTCTCTGGCTTCTCCAGTGCACACATGCACTCTCTGGCTTCTCCAGTGCACACATGCGCTCTCTGGCTTCTCCAGTGCACACATGCTCTCTCTGGCTTCTCCAGTGCACACATGCTCTCTATGGCTTCTCCAGTGCACACATGCGCTCTCTGGCTTCTCCAGTGCACACGTGCGCTCTCTGGCTTCTCCAGTGCACACATGCTCTCTCTGGCTTCTCCAGTGCACACATGCGCTCTCTGGCTTCTCCAGTGCACACATGCTCTCTCTGGCTTCTCCAGTGCACACATGCTCTCTCTCGCTTCTCCAGTGCACACATGCGCTCTCTGGCTTCTCCAGTGCACACATGCACTCTCTGGCTTCTCCAGTGCACACATGCGCTCTCTGGCTTCTCGAGTGCACACATGCGCTCTCTGGCTTCTCGAGTGCACACATGCGCTCTCTGGCTTCTCGAGTGCACACATGCACTCTCTGGCTTCTCCAGTGCACACATGCTCTCTCTGGCTTCTCCAGTGCACACATGCTCTCTCTGGCTTCTCCAGTGCACACATGCACTCTCTGGCTTCTCCAGTGCACACATGCTCTCTCTGGCTTCTCCAGTGCACACATGCTCTCTCTGGCTTCTCCAGTGCACACATGCTCTCTCTGGCTTCTCCAGTGCACACATGCTCTCTCTGGCTTCTCCAGTGCACACATGCTCTCTCTGGCTTCTCCAGTGCACACATGCACTCTCTGGGTTCTTCCCTTGCAAGCCCGGAGTCCTCGGGAGGGTGGAGCCCAGAACCCTGGTCCTGACTCTACTATCAGGGGCACACACACCTGAACCGTTTCCATCGGATATGTCCGATCTGGAGTTTGGTCCGATGGCGTGTACACACCATCGGATCAAATTCCCCGCCGGCGGACGGCGCGGTGACGTGGCGGTGACGTTGACGCCGCCACGTCACCGTTACGTCACCGCACCAGGAAGTAAAACACTTCCGTGCATGCGCCGAATCCATTCGGCGGCGGTGCGGGACGACATGTCTGCTGGTAAATGTACTAACCAGCAGACATGTCGGGCGGACACATTCCCACCCGATAGATTTCAAAGCATGCTTTGAAATCTGTCGGGTGGACAAATCTGTCCGCTAGCCCATACACACGATCGGAGATGTCTGCTGAAACACCAGTTTCCTCTGTATGGTACAAGCTCCCTGGAGCCCCTCAACCTGTCCGGTTAAGAAAACTGGGTACATACACTGGTGAGGTACTACAGTGTGTGTGTGTGTGTGTGTGTGTATATGTATATATATTACAGACCAAAAGTTTGGACACACCTTCTCATTCCAAGAGTTTTCTTTATTTTCATGACTATGAAAATTGCAGATTCACACTGAAGGCATCAAAACTATGAATTAACACAGGTGGAATTCTATACATAACAAAAAAGTGTGAAACAACTGAAAATATGTCATATTCTAGGTTCTTCAAAGTAGCCACCTTTTGCTTTGATTACTGCTTTGCACACTCTTGGCATTCTCTTCATGAGCTTCAAGAGGTATTTACCTGAAATGGTCTTCCAACAGTCTTGAAGGAGTTCCCAGAGATGCTTAGCACATGTTGGCCCTTTTGCCTTCACTCTGCGGTCCAGCTCACCCCAAACCATCTCGATTGGGTTCAGGTCCAGTGACTGTGGAGGCCAGGTCATCTGGCGCAGCACCCCATCACTCTCCTTCTTGGTCAAATAGCCCTTACACAGCCTGGAGGTGTGTTTGGGGTCATTGTCCTGTTGAAAAATAAATGATGGTCCAACTAGACGCAAACCGGATGGAATAGCACAGCCTGGAGGTGTGTTTGGGGTCATTGTCCTGTTGAAAAATAAATGATGGTCCAACTAGACGCAAACCGGATGGAATAGCATGCATGTGGAGGCCAGGTCATCTGGCGCAGCACCCCATCACTCTCCTTCTTGGTCAAATAGCCCTTACACAGCCTGGAGGTGTGTTTGGGGTCATTGTCCTGTTGAAAAATAAATGATGGTCCAACTAGACGCAAACCGGATGGAATAGCATGCCGCTGCAAGATGCTGTGGTAGCCATGCTGGTTCAGTATGCCTTCAATTTTGAATAAATCCCCAACAGTGTCACCAGCAAAGCACCCTACACCATCACACCTCCTCCTCTATGCTTCACGGTGGGAACCAGGCATGTAGAGTCCATCCGTTCACCTTTTCTGCGTCGCACAAAGACACGGGTGGTTGGAACCAAAGATCTAAAATTTGGACTCCTCAGACCAATGCACAGATTTCCACTGGTCTAATGTCCATTCCTTATGTTCTTTAGCCCAAACAAGTCTCTTCTGCTTGTTGCCTTTCCTAGCAGATATTCCACCATGAAGGCCTGATTCACACAGTCTCCTCTTAACAGTTGTTCTAGAGATGTGTCTGCTGCAAAAGGTGGCTAGTTTGAAGAACCTAGAATGACATATTTTCAGTTGTTTCACAATTTTTGTTATGTATATAATTCCACATGTGTTAATTCATAGTTTTGATGCCTTCAGTGTGACTCTACAATTTTCATAGTCATGAAAATAAAGAAAACTCTTGGAATGAGAAGAATACACACACACACACACAGAATATATATTTTTATATAATTTTCTTTTTGATTACTGTCATTAGTACATCATGTTTAATCCCTTTATTTCCTTTGTTACTCAGTTATTGCATTTGATGCTTTTATGGTCGCTTGTACATGTGTTTTTTATGGCCAATCAGAAAGTATGATTTCTGAGAGGTACCAAACCCTTCTGTTATTGATTGTACAATGTGTGAGGGCAATCATTGGAAGCAGAGAACACTTAAAGGGGTGTTCCAGCCAAATGTTATGTTTAATAAAAGTCAGCAGCTACAAAAAGTGTAGCTGCTGGCTTTTAATAAACATTCACTTACCTGATCCAGCGTTCCAGCGACGCGCTGGCCGGGGCTCCGCTCCTCTCCCCCCCCTCCCTGGCCGGCGTCTTCATTCTAACTGTGGTCACCCGGCTGTGACAGCCTTCAGCTTCACAGCCGGGCACCCACTGCGCATGCGCGAGCGGCACTGCGCATGCGCACGTGGCCCGCCGCTGATTGAACAGGCGATCGTCTAGGACCTGTCAGTGTCCTAGGCGGTCGCCTACAGGGAGGGGCTGCTGTAGGCGATTAAGCTTAATCGCCTAACCAGCCCCTCGGCGGAAGGAGGAAGTGGGACAGGAAGTCCCACTCCTTCTGAAGCCCCCACTCCCCCCCCCCCAAAAAAAATTACATCACAAATGTGGTATGTAAGGGGGTGAGAAGTGGATTGAGCGGAAGTTCCATTTTTGGGTGGAACTCCGCTTTAAGTTGGCCATACATTGAGTTCAGTCTGTGGGTCGAAGAAATAATCTGATTCCTTCATCCATGTTATACAGAATGGATAGACGAATCTCCCACTAAAGCTGTTGTTTCAGTGAGCTGGCCATCTGATTGGACAGAGACATTTTTCACCCATTCATTTTTCACCTGGCTCTTTCTAATTTTGAATCAAAAGCTGTCGGGTTTGAGGGTGGTGGCAACGCCACCCACTAAGCAAATATTAGCCAGTTCAGACAATGTATGGCCAACCATAACCTGCTTTGTTGCAAGCTCAGATTCAGGATCGTTTAAAAGACAGATAGCGGCGACTATTATGATTAAGCTGGAAGGACCACCAAAGGCACAAAATGGAAGCTGGAGCCACTCTCTAGTAGTATGTGCCACCTATACCCATTTATTGTCTTTGATACATTAGTGAAAAAGATAAGCACAGATAAATCTTTCTTTTTATAAATGTTTTACGGTGGAATTGATGCACACCTTGTAATTATATACTAACATGTAAAGAGACATATTAACCAATAAATAAGCGGGCTGTACTTGCTGCTGATCCTCTTAATTTGATAAGGACTTTCTGAATGAAAACAATAGACTTCCTACAGTCTGTAATGATGTCAGATACCCACAATGCAACGGGTGCCCAGAGACCATGTGACCTTTCCTAAGGTCATGAGTAATTATAGGGAGCACAGAGAAGCATTATTTTTTCAAACCAAGGAAGAGGTCCCCTTTTACCCCAAAATATATTATCTTGTATTAACATGTATACTTAGTGATGATATTTATTAGTGGGACCACTTTATAGTTATAGCGCTCCAATATACCTTCAGTATTATACAGTTGTACGGGCTTCTTTTCTGTACTGAGATTGGTTTTAGTGCACGTTGTGAGCATCTTACAGTGTACGTCAAGCTACAAGAGCCTGCCTTATTTCCTGAATAACATCTAGAATTCCCCCCAGCTTTCCTGCCCCTTCACCGTTCTTTACGTTAACTGGATTTCTGTGCCTTTGATCTGTATGATCTATGGTGGTACTCGAGGGCAGGGGTGTCCAAACTATGGCCCTCCAGTTGTTCAGGAATTCCAATTCCGATCATGCCTAGTCATGTCTTTGAATGTCAGAGTTTTACAATGCCTCATGGGACATGTAGTTCCGCAAAAGATGGAGGGCCATAGTTTGGAGATCCCCGCCCTAGGGCAATCTTTATGTAAATGCAGTCTGCCTATAAACGCCAACTTCCCCAGATTGACACCCATTAATTTAGGATTTTTTTTTGTTATTTTTGTATAACCCACTGCATGCGTCAGGGTGGAGGGCTCTTAAGGAGAGTACTTAGGCAGGGTGCTGTGATGTTTTCAGGAAGCTATGTACTGCCCCCTGCTGGCCCCTCCCACCATCCATGATCTGCTTGCATTGTATAAGCATAGATACTCACCATTATTTCACTTAAAAATAAGGTATGTAACGAAAGCAAGAAGGTTTTATTTAAAAATAAGGTTAAAGATGGATACACTGGGACCTCTTCCGCTTATCAGATGAATTCCTCCAATATAACTAGTTTAAGATTATTTGACAGTGGTTCATGCTGCCTGACTGACGCTGTGGATGCTTTCCCCTGAGAGGCGACCCCCCCATCCCTCCTCCACCCCCCCTCCCCTTTTTTTCCTTCTTTTTTCTTTTTCTTTCTCTTCCTTTTCCTACCTCACCTTCATTTTATTTTATTTTTTCTGTTCCTTTTCTAATTCTAATGAAAATATGGTGTGTACAGGATAGCATTCTCTACCCCATTTTAGACTTCCCTCTACGATGTTCTGTATTTTCCTGGCAATCTAGGGGCTTCCCCCCTTGGACAGGCTCGCTTTCGGTGAGACCTGCCTGAGGGGTTTTTTACGGGAAGATAAGAATGTCTTGTATTTATTTATTTATTTTATTGCCTTCAATATTTGTTTTTACATTTCATAATTCAGTACGGAGTAATGGCAATACCTCATACGTTTGACATTGATTGTTTGTTCTGAGAAGTTACCTTTTTATTGTACCTGTGACACATCTTTAAATAAAGAATAATAATTAAAAAAATAGGGTTAAGCATGTTGATGAGCTAAAATAAACTTCAGCTTTAAGGTTTTGGATGCTTTAATGCTTCAACCCACATTTCCACTGATATGGATCATTTTTATTTATTTATTTTTGAAATGTAAACCTTTATTTCTAACTTTAGGCTAACTAGTTAGGAGGAAAGGGAAACAGAAAATAAAAAGGGAGCAAAGAAAATAGAAAGGACAAACAGAATATTTCCGTGTCATTTATCTGTATGGCCTCATAAAGTGTAGTAGAGCTGATAAGGTCCACTTGGCTGGCATGAGTCCTCAGTGATGGCTGTATACAAGGATAGGGGTTTGTTTATTTGAGCTCAACTGCAGTAAATGCAATGGTGCTCCTGATTGTTGCAATACACATTCCCAATCTTTCAGGGGAGCCTGTGCTGAAAGAAATCTGAAAGCGGTCATTACTGACATCCTCTAAGAATCTGTACTTCCTGGATGTGATTGGCTTTAGTACATTGAGTTAGTGACTTGTGACATGCATGCTCATGAAGTCAGGATATCTTATCTGTATACTCTTCCAGGTCAGTGCCTCAGAGGATAATGGAGTAGCATGACCCCACCCCCCCAGGAACTTGCATCTCAAAAAAAGAGGTTAGCTGAAATGTCACGTAGTTCATTTTCCATATACTGTCTGCTTAAGCCCTGAGCCTGTTTTTCAGATTCGGTGTTTACGAGACTAAAAAAAATGTTTTTGCTATAAAATTACTTAAAACCCCCAAACATTATATATATATTTTTCTAACACCCTAGAGAATAAAATGGCAGTCATTGCAATACTTTGTCACACCGTATTTGCGCAGCAGTCTTACAAGCGCACTTTTTAAAAAAAAAAATCACTTTTTTAAATTAAAAATAAGACAACAATAAATTTGGCCCAATTATTTTACATATTGTGAAAGATAATGGTACGCCGAGTAAAATGATACCCAACATATCACGCTTAAAAATTGCGCCCGCTCGTGGCATGGCGTCAAACGTTTACCCTTAAAAATCTCGATAGGCGACGTTTAAAAAATTCTACAGGTTGTATTTTTTGAGTTACAGAGGAGGTCTAGGGATAGAATTATTGCTCTCGCTCTAACGATCGCGGCGATACCTCACTTGTGTGATTTGAACACCGTTTTCATATGCCGGCGCTACTCGCGTATGCGCTCGCTTCTGCACGCGAGCTCGTCGGTACGGGTGCTTTAAAATAATTTTTTTTTGTTTTCGGATTTATTTTTATCTATTTTACAATTTTTAACAAAAAAATAAAAAAAATATCACTTTTATTCCTATTATAAGGAATGTAAACATCCCTTGTAATAGAAAAAAACATGACAGGTCCTCTTAAATATGAGATCTGGGGTCAAAAAGACCTCATCTCATATTTAGGCTTAAATACAAAAAACAAAACAAAAATTGAAACTGTAATTTTTTCAAATGACAGAAAAAAAAAAATGTTTCTTTAAGACGCTGGGCGGGACTGACGTTTTGACGTCACTTCCGCCCAGCAGAGCTATGGGGACGGGTGAGGACATTTTTCCCTCATTCGCATCCCCAGTCAGCAGCCGACAGGACCGATCGCCTCCGCCGCTACCGACAGCTACGGTAGCGGCGGAGGGCGCGGGAGAGCGGCGGGAGGGGGGGCCGCCGCGGAGACCGCCGTTATCATGTGCAGGACCGCCCACTGAAGAGATGGATATCTCGGTTGTGACAGCAGCTGCTGCGGTTACCGATATATCCATCTTTAAAATGCCGACGTATAGGATGGTGGGCGGTCGGTAACTAGTTAAAGGAATTACCCATGCAGCATTGAACCATTCAAGCCTCATGCCGCGTACACACGACCGTTTTTCATGTCATGGAAAAAAACAAAGTTTCTCTCAACGTGATTCTTGTCAAGCCTGCCTTACATACACACGTTTTTTAAATGCTTACTTGCATTTTCCTTTTGTATAAATTATGTTGTATTACCTTGCAATGTGGCTCTGAACTTGCCAGGAAATTTGACAAGTCAGTTCCCTAGCACAGCCCTCTCACTCCTGCCATGTCATAGCCCTCTCTTCTTCGGGGAGTGTCTAATTACTATATGTGCTGGCCCAGCTCCTCTATTCCTCCCTTCACCTCTCTACATAACCTTTTACACAGCTTCCAGAAAGGAGGAGGCAAAAGGGAAAACTATAGAGCAGGTGTGCCCAAGCGCTGCCCTCTGATATGGCCCGCCATCTCCTGCTCTGGGATGGAGGGTTGGCAAGCCCAGATAGCTAGCAGGTTCCCAACTGCCATCCCCAAGCATTAGCATGAAGAAAAGCTCCTGTCACAAATGTACTTCGCCTGTGACAGAAGGCGGCGCGATACAGGAAGCATCGGTTCTGCTCTCTACTGCAGCCGCATGTTTCCTTCCATCGGGGATGGTGGGTTGGGAATCAACTAGCAGTACCCACCAACAGTAGTCGCCAGTAGTACCCACCAACAATTCCCAGCCAGCAGTACCCGCCAGCAGTACCCACCAGCAGGAATAGGTGATAATTGAGGTTAGTTAAGGTGCAGGTACTGCAGTGCATGGGTGTGAAAGCAGCCTTAGGCCCCTTTCACATGATTGGTCCAATCGGGTCCACATGTCTGTTTTGTCTGGGGGACCCAATTGGACCCTCCATTCACCTCCTCTAGATCGGCAGATGTAAACAGCCTTATGTCCATTTACACCCGCCTATCTCCACAATTAAAAAACAGAAGGAGATTCATCCCCTTCTGTCTGGGCAGATCGGATTGTAGGAACAGGCTGTGTCCATGTCTGTTCTGCATATGCAGAATGGACACAGACCTATCATCTGCCCGCTCCGCTCATTGTTACCAAGTCGCTAAAGTGGCCCTTGCTCTTCAAAAGTATGGGCACCCTTGCTATAGAGTATCATTTGAGCGACTGCTGGGGCTGCTGACTTCAGGTCCAATATAGCAGCACCCAGCAGCAGTTTTAGGGCTTTTGGATATCTACACAACGCTTTTACAGATCTATAACATGCATAAAATATGGTAAATACACATATGATCTTACGGTAATATTGTTGAAATGAAGGGTCAGGTGACTCTTTAAGGTGGCCAGGCCCAGGGCATATTTATTGATAGCAGACAAATCTAGGTACATTGACCTGTGAGATTCACCCCGCACATACAAGGAAGTTATATACGTTCCCAGCAGTCCTTTATGGCTACATTCACACAACAGTTTAGTCGCAGATATTTTTCTGCATTTCAAAGCAGCTACAGTAAATGCCGGCTCTGGATGCAGCAATACTCTGTGCTATGGCAGCATGCAAACTGGCTGTTTAGCTGCACACAGTTTGTCAATGCTCTGAAAAACACCAACCCTGGATACACACTGGCTGCGTTCAGGGATGACTGGAGGGTCTATTCACATGTAACTGATCAGAAGAGCAGTTACGGGGGCGCATGCGCGGCGCGACGCTGATGGGAAGTGCCTAGTCACATCTCCTCCACACCCGGACACATTGCGGCCGTTTCCCCGGGGCTATAACGCTCGTTTTTCGCCCAAAATTATCAGCACCCCTGCGGGAATACGGGGTGCATGCCTGGCACCAACAAGAAGAAAAAACGGAGCCAGCATCGCTCACTGACAAACTTTCTTCTTACAATGGAGCAGAGGACAGGGAAGACCCAAAATGGCAGCAGCATGTGGGGAGAGGATGCAATCATCTCACACCCTCCCAAAGACCTGGAAAACTGTGAGTACAACTCCCCCCTCTCCAAGGCTGACCTAGATGAAAGTCTCACAGCAGTCTTTAACAAACTTGTGGACAAAATAGAAAAAGAAGTGCATAAATCTACTGCTGCACTGTCCCAGGAAATTGCTAGCATAGGAGGACGCACTGACCTCCTAGAGACAAAGCATGATGAACTCTCCCTAGCACACAATGACTTGAGGAAAGACTATGAGAACCTGGCCGATAATTTTGCTTTCATGCAAGCCCAATTAGAAGATTTGGACAACAGAAATCGCCGCCAAAATATTAGATTGCGTGGTATACCGGAATCTACTACTGATCTACTACCAGCTATGTCCCAGATTTTCCACGGTCTCCTGCCAGAGAAACCATTATCCGCCTTTGCCTGTGACAGAATCCACAGGGCCCTCCGCCCCAAACCCCCCCCTGAAAACCCCCCCAGGGACATCATCATGTGCATGAAGGATTTTCTGGTGAAGGAAGACATCATGCGTGCTTCCAGAAACAGCCCCAACACCTCCTTTGAGGGAAAACGCATACAAATCTTCCCTGACATCTCCCCAGCCACATTAGACAGAAGGCGCAGGATGAAAGAGGTTACCACAGTCCTTCAATCAGCCAGAATAAGATACAAATGGGGATTTCCCTTTAAGCTGACCATACCTCACAATGGATCCACCTATACGGTCTACAATGTGATCGAAGGTAAAGAGCTGCTAATTAAGTTGGGTCTATTGCCTCACCTCACCCACGGCTCCCAGCTACCCCAAGACCCTCACCTATTTGGTCTACTCCTTCCAACAGGCGCAGCCAGAGAGACCAGAGGAGATTATTCAACCATCAGTGAAATCATCCCATGTAAACTTTCAAATGGTTCTCTAAGCTACTGCACTATCCCTCCTGAAGATTGCTGCATTCCAGAAACGTAATCCCTTGCTTCGAGAATGCCCAACACTCCAGGTTCCAGAGTGTTCCAATACAACTAAATCATTCAGATTCTGCAGGAAAAGCAAGAAGCTCTTTTGAACTTACTATTTCTATCCAGATTTATTACACGGGATTCACACTTCCTCCACTAGAGGTCCCCCCTCCCCTGCTGGAAAGTCTCTAACACATTTAATTGTTCCACACATCTAGCTCATGGGCTCCTGTGGCAAACAACTTAATACACAGTGCTCTCTGCACTGAACAAGCCACTATAGCAGATTTCTTTTCTATCATCTCATTCTGCCATATGCTATACTACTTAGAGCAATCTCATGTTACAGCTCTGTTTATCCCCTGCACTAAAAGAGAACTATCCTGAACTTCCCACATTTTAATCCCTGGATGCTGCACAGGACTGCCTCAAGTTTCTCTTGATCTACCTCCTCCCTATTGAGGTGATTGTGACTTAAATCACAGTATCACATCCCTCTCTTGCTTCCAATCCATTCAATACAAGGTTGTGGTCGGTTATGCTGGCCCTGTTCTCTAATTTTTGAATGTTATATATTATTACATTATTGTTTTAAGCTGCCATGCACTTATATGATGCTTTTATACAGTTTAGCATGTCCTTTTGTCCGGGTGTGTCCGCCGCAGTTAGTTTGACCCCACTCCTGCCTCGATCTATATCTAGACCACCACTGTGATGGTCTGGCTAGATCTGACGCAGGATAAGGATAATTTTTCTTTATCCTATATGTTCTTTTTTTTTTCTCTTTTATTCTTTATGTTTGATCGGTTTAATACCAGAACAAATGGGTTATTACCCTTTTTGCAAAGTCTGGTTTATATCAGGAGTACCATCTCCTGCGTTTTTGCACGGAAAAAATTATATTTGTTTTGCACAGGCATAGTGTATATGTATTCTTGTTATTTTTCACTCATAGATATACATAACCAATATATCTTATATTTCTACCCGACTTGTAGACTGCCATATATGGCGGAGATACTGACTCCATGCAGTTACTTTGCGTGGCTTCGGTGTTTCCTGCTCTGTAAAGGTAAACCACACACAGGCGACATCTTTATGGTTCGATTTGTTACCCCTCTATGTTATCAGCTTTTATATATTTCTGCTGTTCAGTTGATAGACTGTTATGATTCTAGCCATGGGTCTTAAAATCATATCTCACAACACTAATGGGTTTAACTCACCCAATAAACGTAAAAAAGCCTTTCAGCAATACAAAAAACTGGGCGCAGACATTATCCTGCTCCAGGAGACTCACTTTGCATCCGCTAACCACCCTAAATTCCTCCACAAATCCTATAACCAAATGTACTATACCACCTTTGACAATAAAACTAAGGGGGTCGCCATTCTTATTCGTAACACGATCATCTTTGATGTTCATCATATATTTAAGGACCCAGAGAGCAGATATATCATTCTCAAGGGTATCATCAACAATAGGGAAATCACCATAGCCTCGGTTTACGCCCCAAATGACACCCACACTTCCTTTTTTCTTAAATTCTTTGAAACATTGGACAAATACCACTCACCCCACATATTGATCGGTGGGGATTTTAACTTAGCTGCCCACCCAATCCTTAATAGAAGTTACATATCCCCCCATACAAAATCCTTTTCTAAGACCATAAACCGTCTAATCAATAAGGCACAATTATTAGATACATGGAGAGCTCATAACACGGGTATTAAAGCCTATACCCACTACTCCCACCCACATGACTGCTATGCTAGACTTGACTATGTGCTGTCTACCCCTATCCTACTTGCCAACTCCACTCAGGCACAGATTCACCCCTGCCCATGGTCGGACCATGATATCTGCACATTCACCACATCTTACATAGGACTAACCCCCTCTCCTCATAACTGGCGTCTCAATGACTCCGTACTAACAAACCCTGCTAGCAACTCTACTATTTCCTCACACATAGAAAACTATTTCACAGACAATATTAATGAGGAAACTCCACCCACCTCCATATGGGTCGCCCACAAAGCAGTTTTAAGAGGTCACATCATTAGCTTAGCTGCAACCAAAAATAGAGAACGACAGGCTGACATCAGACGCCTCACCAATGAACTCCACCATCTATACATTAAACTACATCATGCAGTTGATCCTGCCATTACCCAACAAATACAAGAAAAACGCAAATCTCTAGATACCCTCCTCTCCGCTAATGTCGAGAAGTCCCTCAGGTTCTCTAAAGCCAAATATATGCTACACTGCAACTCCCACTCAGCAATGTTTGCAAGGAAACTTAAGCAAGACAGTAACCCTACGCATACGTACAAACTTAGAAATAATAAGGGCAACCTAGTTTCCCACCCACAGGAAGTTATGGAAATTTTTACCTCCTTTTATCAAAACCTCATGTCAAATCCCAACACCCCCCCAAATGAAGCTGCTAAATCTTGGCTGGACAGCCTCAATCTCCCCTCCCTCAATCACGAACATTTAGACTCTCTTAACGCACCTTGTACAATTGAGGAAATCACACACATTATCAAATCACTCAAAACCTCCACTGCTCCTGGCCCTGATGGGTACTCATCCTTATACTACAAAAAATATGCCCCCCCCCTTGCCCCCCATTTGAAGAACCTCTTTAATCATATCCTAGAAGGCAATTCCTTTCCAAGAGAAATGCTATTAGCTAATCTCTCCTTAATCCCCAAACCCAACAAAGACCATTCACTCCCCCAGAATTTCCGCCCCATTTCGGTCCTGAACAACGACCTTAAGATCTTTGGCAGGATTCTTGCAGACAGACTCGCCAAAGTCATCTCCCCACTAGTTCACATTGACCAATCTGGTTTCATACCCAACAGACAGATCACAGACAACATCAGGCTTGTCACCAATATTATCCAGGATGCTAATCTCCACTCACGCCAAACCTGTCTTCTCAGCCTTGACATTCACAAGGCGTTTGACAGTGTCAGCTGGTCGTACTTGAATTACTTGCTCCCCAAATTTGGAGTCTCTGGAGCATTTTTGCAGGGATTCAATGCTCTATACAATTCTCCACAGACTCGCATCCGCTTACCTGGTGTCAACTCTGATTTTTTTACACTAGGTAGAGGTACCAGACAGGGCTGCCCCCTGTCTCCACTCTTCTTCGCTTTAGCCATAGAACCCTTAGCCCAGGCTATCAGAGCCAACCCAGATATAAGAGGATATACCAAGAATCATCAGGAATACAAGATTAGCTTATATGCTGACGATGCACTACTATACATTACCAACCCCCATACCTCCCTTCCCGTACTTCTCAAACATCTAGAACTTTTCCATAGGGTCTCAGGACTTAAAATTAACTTAAGCAAATGCTCCGCACTACCCATTAACATCCCTTCAGCGGAACTTAGCCTTCTTCAGTCCAACTTCCCCTTCACGTGGATCTCCTCCTCATTTACATACCTTGGTGTTAATATCACTCCTCTTTACAACGGCTTATATAAGGCTAACTACATTCCATTACTAGCCCGCATTACCTCTCTCCTGAAAACCTGGTCCTCCTATCACATTTCCTTTTTGGGCAGAGTTTGTGCAATCAAGATGAACATCCTCCCCAAACTCTTATATTACTTTCGCTCCACTCCAATCAACATCCCTAAAACCAAACTCGAGGCTCTTCAAAGACAAATTAATAAATTCATTTGGGCTGACAAAAGACCACGACATAGTTACACCCTACAATATAAATCACAATCTAAGGGCGGTCTGGGACTCCCCAACTTATGGAAATATTTTTTAGCCGCACGCCTATCACAAATCTCCCAATGGTTTTCCCCAAATAAAAACATTCCCTGGATGAGCTTTGAGACCTCATCTATATATCCACTGCACCTACAAGGGATACTTTGGTCTAAATACATCCTTTATAAAGACCTCATCAAACGTAACATTATAGTGGCTCATGCATTCAAGCTCTGGCAAAATACTAACGACACTTTCTCACTAGCTTCAGCAACCTCCTCACTCACATCATTCCTAGGCGATCCCAGACTACCTCTTGCATACAAAGATAGACATTCTGTCTCTGCCTGGATAGACCTTGGACTGACTTCCTTGGGCTCACTACAATCTAAATGGAAATTTAGAAGCTTTGAATCCCTTCAAAGGGACTTTAATCTCCCCTCCTCAGAGATTGAGAGATTCCATTTAATCAAATCATTTTTTCAGACACATTTCTCACTCTCCACGAGTCCATCTATGACAGTCTTTGAGAGAATATGCAAGTCCTCATCCAGGGACAGAGGAATGATATCTAGGCTATACAACAACCTCAATGATTTCTCGGCCTCTGAAAAAACCCAACCCATGCTACGCTGGGAATCAGACTTAGGTATTGACCTCCCCCCAGATACATGGTATGCTATGTCCGAAAACCTCAGGAAAAGTAACAAAGCAGTCTCCTTTAGGGAAACCCCAACAAAATTATTCACAAGATGGTACCTAACCCCATCCAAAATCCATACCTTTTATCCAACAGTTTCTCCTAACTGCTTCAGAGGCTGCCAAGCTGAAGGTACGCTACTTCACATTTTCTGGAGCTGCCCACGTCTATCACAGATCTGGCTAGAGGTAGCTCGTAGATTCGAGGACTCCTCTAAACATAAGGTCTCCCTCACCCCATTAATCTGTCTACTCTATGGAGATGTCCCAGACATCCCTCCCCCATGCTCCAAACTCCTCCATTCACTATGTAGCTCGGTGCAATGGATGATCGCACTCAACTGGAGATCTGGGGAGGTAATATGGTCACAGGTGCTTGACAGGATGGAACTGTTAAAACTATCAGAAAGAATATATCACACAATTAATGACAGCCTACATGTTTTTGATGCCAAATGGTCATATTGGTAGTTCACTAATTGATGTTCCCATTTGCTTTTATACGCATTGAATTATAGTGATGTATTACTGACATTATCCTCTACCCACTCAGGGACCACTCATCATGACCTGCCTTACGTGTCACTAATTCCCCATATGGAAGAAAAATATATTTCCAATATATTTATTTAAAAAAATTATATATTTTAAATATATTTACAATATATTGGCCTACGCGAATATATTTTTACATCTATTCCAAAAATGTAAATTCAAATATATTTTCCAAAGGCATATATTTTAAAATATATTTTTTTCAATATATTTGACATATATTTTTGAGCATCTAAAAAAATGCATTTAAACATATATTTTTAAATATACTTGTAAAGGCATTCCAAAATATAATTTAAATGCATTTTCCAAAGACATATATTGAAAAATATATTTTTTAAATATATTCTTCAGATTTTTTTCAACATATATTTTTACATATATTTGTAAATGTGTTCCAAAAATATAATTTTAATATATTTTCCAAAGGCATATATGTGAAAATATATGTTTGAAAATATATTGTCCAGATATTTTTGAACATATAAAAAAATGCATTCAAACATATATCTTTAAATATACTTGTAAATGCATTCCAAAAATATAATTTAAATATATTTTACAAAGCTATATATTAGAAAATATATTTTTAAAATATGTTTTTCTGAAAATATTTAATGTCTAATAAAGACATTTCAACATATATTTTGTCTGATATTTTTGTAACTATGTCATAGATAACATTCTGAATACATTTATAAGAGACCCACTACCATTTTAAAATGGCTTGTTTTACTCTTTTAAAATAAATAAAAAAAAAAAAAGATTCAAATAAAATATATTTTTTTTATAAGATTTTAAGCACATAATCCATTCAATACAAAGCAGATAAACCTCTCGCATCCACTTTCCATTCCCAAAGAATTTTTGTATAAGTCATTCTGAATTGAGAACGGCGGACCAGCAAGTACAGTTATATTGATTTATTGATTGACCTGAATGAATGAGAACCTTCACAGACATCCACCTCCACAGTCCAAGGGTCTTGTCTGCTTACAGAGTACAGAGAGAAACTCTGGATATAAATCTTCAATGTTCTGTTTAATCCATGAATCAGAAGTTGCACTATTATTACCAAACTCGCTCATCAGTGTCTTTATGGACCTTGCTTTGTGCACTGGTGGGCAGCCATGTTGGAACAGGAAGGGGCCATCCCCAAACTGTTCGCACAAAGTTGGGGGCATAACATTTTCCCAAAATGTCTTGGTATGCTGACGCCTTAAGAGTTCCCTTCACTGGAACTAAGGAGCCAAACCCAACCCCTGAAAAACAGCCCCACACCATAATCCCCCCCCCCCCCCACACACACCATAATCCACCAAATGATTTGGACCAGTGCACAAAGCAAGGTCCATAAAGACATGGATGAGTGGGTTGGGGTGGAGAAACTTGACTGGCCTGCATAGAGTCCTGACCTCAACCTGATAGAACACCTTTGGGATGAATTTGTGTGGAGACTGTGAGCCAGGCCTTCTCATCCAACATCAGTGCCTGAACTCAAAAATGTGCTTCTGGAAGAATGGTCAAACATTCCCATAAGACAGCCTTCTCAGAGGAATTGAAGCTGTTATAGACTGGCATGCTATTAAAACTCATGTGCGTGTAAAGGCAGGCGTCCCAAAACTTTTGACAATATAATATATATTGTATATATACTGTATATTCTTTTTATACTAAGTCCAGTCCATTGTTTGGACTTCGTACCTGCCGAAGGGTAATTCCAGCAGCAAAAAGTTCCCCCCAGCACAAAATTAAAACTCAGCAGCTACACAAAGGGGGTTATTTACTAAAGGCAAATCCACGTTGCACTACAAGTTCAAACTACAAATTCAAAGTGCACTTGAAATTGCAAGGAAAGTGCACTTGGAAGTGCAGTCGCTGTAGATCTGAGGGGGGCATGGAAAATAAAAAAAACAGCATTTTAGCTTGCACATGATTGGATGATAAAATCAGCAGAGCTCATTTCAGTTCTTATAATCTGATCTTATAATATCAGATCTTATAATATGTGATCTTATAATATGTGAATTCAGCCCTGGGGAAAACTCTTTAAATGAGACTGCAATGATAATACAGGAAACAATACAGGAGGTGTGTGACAGGAAGTGAGCAGTGGGAACCAGAGGGGTGAACTTTCACCTCTCACTTCCTGTTCCTGGTAAGGCCTAGTCTGAAAAGGAAAGCATGGCAGCATGGTGGAGACGCTCTCTGTATTCCCCTGGATGTATTCTCCTGGATGAAAGGTGAGCCTTCTATGTAATAATATTAGAATTGTGAAAGTTTGGTGTATGAGTTAAGTTGTATTTGTCTATTTCCTGCTGAATAGTTCTCATTGTGTGTACATTCACCTTCCCAGTTACCATACAGCATGTGCACAGTAATGTAATATTATAGAGCTCCTCTTCCACAGCATGTCACCCTGCTGCATATAATATGTATGGCATCCATGTTATATCCAGTAACTGTGTAACATACTGTCAGTGCACATTGCTGTATATAATATGTATGGCTTCCATGTTATATCCAGTAACTGTGTAACATACTGTCAGTGCACATTGCTGTATATAATATGTATGGCTTCCATGTTATATCCAGTAACTGTGTAACATACTGTCAGTGCACATTGCTGTATATAATATGTATGGCTTCCATGTTATATCCAGTAACTGTGTAACATACTGTCAGTGCACATTGCTGTATATAATATGTATGGCTTCCATGTTATATCCAGTAACTGTGTAACATACTGTCAGTGCACATTGCTGTATATAATATGTATGGCTTCCATGTTATATCCAGTAACTGTGTAACATACTGTCAGTGCACATTGCTGCATATAATATGTATGGCTTCCATGTTATATCCAGTAACTGTGTAACATACTGTCAGTGTACATTGCTGCATATAATATGTATGGCTTCCATGTTATATCCAGTAACTGTGTAACATACTGTCAGTGTACATTGCTGTATATAATATGTATGGCTTCCATGTTATATCCAGTAACTGTGTAACTTACAGTCAGTGCACATTGCTGTATATAATATGTATGGCATCCATGTTATATCCAGTAACTGTGTAACTTACTGTCAGTGCACATTGCTGCATATAATATGTATGGCTTCCATGTTATATCCAGTAACTGTGTAACATACTGTCAGTGCACATTGCTGCATATAATATGTATGGCTTCCATGTTATATCCAGTAACTGTGTAACATACTGTCAGTGCACATTGCTGCATATAATATGTATGGCATCCATGTTATATCCAGTAACTGTGTAACTTACTGTCAGTGCACATTGCTGCATATAATATGTATGGCTTCCATGTTATATCCAGTAACTGTGTAACATACTGTCAGTGCACATTGCTGCATATAATATGTATGGCTTCCATGTTATATCCAGTAACTGTGTAACATACTGTCAGTGCACATTGCTGCATATAATATGTATGGCTTCCATGTTATATCCAGTAACTGTGTAACATACTGTCAGTGCACATTGCTGCATATAATATGTATGGCTTCCATGTTATATCCAGTAACTGTGTAACATACTGTCAGTGTACATTGCTGCATATAATATGTATGGCTTCCATGTTATATCCAGTAACTGTGTAACATACTGTCAGTGCACATTGCTGCATATAATATGTATGGCTTCCATGTTATATCCAGTAACTGTGTAACTTTCAGTGTACATTGCTGCATATAATATGTATGGCTTCCATGTTATATCCAGTAACTGTGTAACATACTGTCAGTGCACATTGCTGCATATAATATGTATGGCTTCCATGTTATATCCAGTAACTGTGTAACATACTGTCAGTGCACATTGCTGCATATAATATGTATGGCTTCCATGTTATATCCAGTAACTGTGTAACATACTGTCAGTGTACATTGCTGCATATAATATGTATGGCTTCCATGTTATATCCAGTAACTGTGTAACATACTGTCAGTGCACATTGCTGCATATAATATGTATGGCTTCCATGTTATATCCAGTAACTGTGTAACTTACTTTCAGTGTACATTGCTGCATACAATATTATATGGCTTCTATTCTATATCCACTCGCCATGCAGCATAGGAGTTGATTTACTAAAGGAAAATCCATTTTGCACTACAAGTGCACTTGGACATGCAGTCGCTGTAGATATGAGGGGTAGATCTGAAATGAGGGGAAGCCCTGCTGATTTTATCATCCAATCATGTACAGGCAAAAATGATTTTTTTTTTGTCCCCTTCAGATTTATAGTGACTGCACTTCCAAGTGCGCTTGTAGTGCAAAGCGGATTTGCCTTTAGTAAATATACCCCATAATGTCAGTGCATAGTGCTACCAATGTTTATGTCTCCCTCCCCTTTTGCATATTATTATCTGCCCTGCTACTAGGTGCCATTAGATATGGATTTTTCATACAGATACCAATTATGGGCCACCTTTCAGGCCGATAACAATATGAGGTAATGATATTATGTTTACATCCAGCTGCCCCAGAAGTAGCCTGATATCAGTTGACATCTAGGCCTTTTTTTGTATTCTAACAGCCACTGGCCACTGTCAGAATGCAGGAAAAAAGAGCAGATAGCAGGGAAATCAATAGCCTGCTGTCAATCAGCAAAGGAGAGGATTTGAAGGAGAACATTCTTCTTCAGGTCTTCCTCTGCTGATTGACAGCAGGCAGTGGGAAGGGGGCACAATAGTCAGCCTAATTTTAAAATTTGAAACAGCCAATGGCAGTCTGGCTATGGTTCCCCCACTGCCTGCTGTTTACATTCAGCTACCATCAAATAAATTGTGCAGAAGGAGGTTAGCGGTGTCTGGGGTGTGTGTGTGGGCGGGGGGTTTGAAAGATGGGGGTGTGTGTGTGTGTATGGGGTGGGGGGGAGTGGATGGGGGGTGTGGAGGTGGAAAGATAATTTTTATTTTTTTTATTTTTGGCAGATTCTGACAGATGGGCCGCCAGCCGCTGTCAAAGCACCTGACCAAGACTAACTGACAGCTGGTGAATATAAAACCAGAATAAGCACTTGGAAGAAGAAAACCAACAACTGAGACAACTTGCCTTTGGTAAGCGGACAACTTAATTGCGGTTTATATCACTGCATTAAACTGGCACTGTATCTGATCATCATATCTGCATCATCCTTCATTATTCATTTGGTCATCAGCGTTTGAGTTTTGTGGGGATATCATTAAGAATTTTTGAGGTTTGGTTTGCCAATTGTGTGCTGTTGGCATACAATTTTGGGATCACCGATTTGGCGTATTAACCTCTCATTGTTTATACATATAATTTGACATTCATTATGTGAATTTATATACAAATTTTTCCTTGCACTCTGATTTTTTTGTTTTGGTTAATTATTGTGCACCGTTTTTGGCATATCAGCCCCTGGATGCCAATCTTTCAATGGAATTGGTATTGGTGAAATTTTTTCAATTTTAATTTTCATTGAATCTTTTTTATTGGCACAGTCTTTTATTTTTGTTATCTATTTATTGTGTGTTATTCCACCAGTTCTGCTGCCTTTGTTATTTTTATTTTTATTTTCTGTTTGACCAATCATTTGCCCTTTCATTCTACAGTGTTTTAAGGCAGAGGTAGGCAACCTTAGAGAGTTGGAGATCTACCTGAACAACATGGGAGAAGTCAAAGATCACAGGGCACAGTCTCCTCCAATGTTGCCTCCTCACACCTGACTAAAACCTATAATTGCCGTACTACCGCGCTGCAATTGTGTGCCTTTCACTGCAATTTTTGGTGTAAACATTTTGCCTCCTCACCACCTTGCAGAATTTCTCAGAGGCGCATTGGAGCATTGCATACCGCACTTGTGAATGAGCCCTAAGTTGCATTTGGCAATAGCACTTTTAAGGCTCATTCACATGTGAATTTGGGGGTGGTAAAACCCTGCCCCCAATCCCTACCCCCTTTAGCTGCTAAGTGGGAGGGGGTCAGGGTGCCATGGGAGGTGGATGCTTGAGAGTTACTATTAAATCTCAAGCAACCAGAAATAACAGTACCAATGGGGATCGTTGAGTAACTGGAAGTTTACTGTACTACATTCATTATAGTATCAGTGAGTGCACTGAGGTAACTACATACTATATGCACAAGTAGGATTTTTGTTTTGTGGAACATCCTTACTTTTACCTTGGGAGAAACCCTCTTGGGGGGGGTCAGCAGCAGACTGGAGGAAACCCTCTAATCATTTAAGTAAATTTTTCCACAAGTCATCAATTTCTAACAAATGAAATGAATGGATATAGTGAGAAAATAGGCCATTATGTTACTTAAAAAGTTGTTATGCTTTTCCATAGAGTTGCCTGGTGTAAAGGATCTTTTGAAAACAACAAGAGCGCAGCTAATAGCACTGAAGAATGATGGTGGAAGTTCATCCTGTGTGGGTGTATCGTGTGCATCACCTTTTGTCCCATCTGAAGACTTGAGCTCATCTCCCTGTCAAGTGTCGTACTCAAGGCCTAAACAGGTAGGTTTTCTTTTGGTATCGAAACATTAAATGGTTGTCTTTTTTTTTAAATATCAAACATATCCTACTCCTATTTACCTGCTCTGTGTAAGGGTTTTTGTACAGAGCAGCTCAGATCCTTCTCTTCTCAGGTCCCATGCCGGTGCTCCTGAACCAGAGCTCTGTGTGTCCAATCACACACTGAGCCTTGCCTTGACCCCATCTCCTAATTAGCTCACTGGCTGTGATTGACAGCACCGTGAGCCAATAGCTCCCACCGCTACAGAAAGCCAATCAGCAGTGCAAGTCCCTGGAGAGACAAGGCTCTCGTGGACATCACTGGATTGAGAGAGGGCTCATGTAAGTATAGGGGGGCTGCACACAGAAGTTTTTTTTACCTTCATGCATTGAATACATGAAGGTAAAAACCCTTGTACCTTTACAACCACTTCAATAAAAAGTAACCTTTAAGGAGGTGCCTCCAAGCGGCTGACAGATGGAGAGAAGCAAGTACAGTTAGACCCTATGAAAACATCAGCTTTGACATGTAGGCTGTAAGCCAATTTGACTGTTGTGTCAAAATAAGATATCTTGCTCAGTCTGGTAGTAGTCTGAACTAAAAAGACAAGTTGTAGGCAAGATGTTGATTTTTATACAGATTTTTTAAAAGTGTACAATATTTTTTTTTTACATGCTTAATTTTGTTCGTTTTATTTACTCAGCTGCATCTATTAGACCCCTTTCACACTGAGCCAGTATTCAGGTGTTTTAGCACTAGAAACAGCCTCTAAAAAGCTCATGAAACTGCATCCCTTTCAGTGCAATGAGTACTTTCACACTGGGGCGATGCGCTTGCGGAACATTAGAAAGAGTCCTGCAAGCAGCATCTGGGGCGGGTTGGGAGTGCTATAAATAGCGCTCCTAAAACACACCTGCCTATTGAAATTAATGGGCAGCACTTCCAAAGCACTTTAAAAGCGCATTAAAAACTGTACTTTTTCCCTTTAAAAAAAAAAAAAACGCCTAAAAAAAGTGTTGCAAAAAACGCCGGAGCTTTAGCAGCGCTACAGTGTGAAAAGGGTCTTATATGGCTTTTGATTCACAGGGAAAATCTAATAAGTCTAATATTTTCCATTTACTTTTTAAAGCTGCTACTTTGGCAAAGTTTCCTGGGACTTCAAACGGTGTGATCAGTGACGCTCTTACGAGAACAATTCCGGTGTTGAAATATCACCTGAAGGGAAACATCGGGAACCATCAGAATACCACAAATAAACTTGTATGTCATTTACCACAGTTAACACCACTTTCTATTCTCTGTGTTGTAGTGTTTGTATATTTACATGATAATAAAGTTGTGTGTATTGTACTGTGTTATCGTTTTTATTTCCAAATATTTGCTGGTTTTATAGGCCTACAATATATAAAATACAATATATAAATGCACAGCATTTCAAAATGTAATAGGAATGTATTTTTTTTTTTTTTTACATTCAGTACATTTATATTTTAAATATATTTTAAAAAACATTCTTAATATATTTTTTCCCAAATATATTGCCATATATTTGAAATGCTACAATTTTGGCCAGATTCAATATATTTCAAAAATATATTTCAATATATTTGTGAATATATTGGGTAATGCATTGTGAAATATGTTGCAAATATATTCATAAATATATGTTAAATGCATTTAGCAATATATTTATGCAGCCATAAATATATTGCAAAGTGCATTTTGGAATGCATTGTGAATGTATTCTGAAATATATGTTAAATGTACTTCTGAATGCATTTAGCAATATATGTCTGAATATATTCACAATGCATTCCAAAATGCATGTTGCAATATATTTATGGCTGCATAAATATATTGCTAAATGCATTCAGAAGTACATTTAACATATATTTATGAGTATATTTGCAACATATTTCACAATGCATTTCCCAATATATTCAATAATATATTCACAAATATATTGAAATATATTTTTGAAATATATTGAATCTGGCCAAAATTGTAGCATTTCAAATATATTGCAATATATTTGGGAACAATATATTTAGAATGTTTTTTTTAAATATATTTAAAATATATTTTTCTTCCACGTGGGTCTGTTATGCCGATGAAAAGTGTTATGTTTTTTATACCTATGCTTGTATTCCAATTTATACTTCTTAATAAACTTTTGTAAACAAAAAAAGAAGAGCAGTTACATGTGAAGATAGGTGGCGCCAGCCATTGATCTGTACAGAGTACAAAACCAACTGCCACTGCTGACAGCAGAAGCTGTTAACATACTAAAAAAAAGCCTGTGCAATGGCACATTTTGAAGCAAGTGTAAACCAGCTCCAAGGCTAAAATTCTGATTTTAATGTGCAGGAATTATTTATAATTATTGATTTTCCCTCTCCAAATAAATGTCAACATTATCATTCATAATTCTGGTGAATAATAGACTTGGGTTTCATTTTTGAAGATGTGGAGTGGATGGACTCGATCCAGCTCTTGGTTTTAATCTAACCAGCCACTAGGTGGAGATAAAATCCACTATCTCTACTTAGGTCTGTAGATGAACCAGGAAAGTTTAAGAGAAATATAGTGCTTGCTTTTTTTGTGACCGGATAGAGGGAACGTTTTCTTTACGTCTTGTCTGTATATTAAGACACATTTATTGCACTTTATTTTAACACTTAGCTTGACATCAATTGGTTCTATCATTATTTGTATTAGCATGCAACATACTATTTATAGAAGGCATGCATATTTCTAGCATATCTTAGCTTTTTTTTTTTTTTACTCTGATTAGAATCAATTACTGATAACATAGACACACAAAATGTTTGTACTTTTAAGCATAACGGCTTCATAGCTTCATAACCCCAACAGCACTGAGATCCTGGTTTCAGTTCCCAATGACTGCAGTTAGTTTATATGTTCTATATGTTTGCATTGGTTCCCTTAAAGTGCTCTACTTTCTTCCAACAATTTAGAAACATACTGTTGCCAAAGTGTCTGTATTGTGTGTAACACATGCTAGTGTACAAGGTTATTCGATTGTAAGGTAAGGCAGCCAGATCTTCCAAATGAAATATAGAGACACCCTACAGGCCAGAACTATTTTCACCCCCACTGGTGTAGCCATAATTATAAAAAAAAGTCTCCATTTTCAAAGACAACATTGGGGGTCAATGGGAAGCTTTAATTAACCCCCCTTCCCCCACTCAACAATGGTGCTCAGTTGTTTGTTGCGAGCTGTAAACACCTTCTACAATATTGGTGGTTATTGGTTATCTCAGGCTCTATGCAAAGCAGCTTGGGCAGAGTTATGAGCTTGCAGGAACACAATGTAAGGCTGCTCCTAAATTAGAGACACAAAGTCTTGGGCTCCATTCGCACCTGGGCGTTCTGAGTCACGGGCAGAATCGGGATAAAATGTGCAATGCGTTTGCGATTGCCATTTGAAATGAATTTGATTTGGCTTGATGTGCGTTTTAGAGCTACAAGCAAAAAATCGCTCAGGTGTGGAGTGGGCCCAAGGCTCCATTCACAACTGGGAGTTCTGAATCGCAGGCGGAATCCAGAACTGTAGCAAAACACACAATGCATTTGCAAAGGCATTATTTCCCAATGGCACCCCAAACGCGGCATGATTTTGTCGCACGACAAATCACTGCAAAATTGCGTAACGTCTGTCGCCCAAAAGAATTTCTAGAAAAATCAGCAAAATTGCGTTTGGGGTGCCATTGAGAAATAATGACATTGAAAATGCATCGCGTGCTTTGCTGCAGTTATGCATTTCCACGATTCAGAGCCTTGGGCCCCACACCTGAGCGACTTTCTGTAAAAAGCTACAAAATATACTGATGCTATAACTATTTAGGAAATTAAATATATAACTATCAATCTAATGCAGTAAAATGACAAGAAAATATACCAATTTCAGAATGTGTACGTGTTGTAATGTAAGCTGAAATACAGAACAGTGAATTGTAAACCATATTTACAAAAATCTTTCAGCATACAAGCAGCATATGTTTGTGGCTGCGAATTTCCTTTTCCTTATCTGCCTGCTTCCTTGTTTGCTGGTATGAAGACGCTTGTCGCAATGTGTACGGTATCTCCCCACAACGAGAACGTGACAAACAGAACATGTGCAAAACTCTTTGGACTTTGACATAGAACAGATCATATTTAAATATGCATATGTAGTATTTTTGTTGTTCATTCTACTGTAGTTAAATGAGTGTTTTAAGGCCTGGTTCACACTAGTGCGATTTCAGATGTAACTTGGATCCCATGAAAAGGGAAATCACATTGTTTTTAATGGTGCCCATTCACATCAATGCAGAGCGTTTTTGGAAAAGGTTCCTGTGCTACTTTGGTGTAATTCCAGTGCAATTTTGGCCCCATAGCATAAACAAACCTTATCAAAGTTACTTCCAAGTAGCACTATATAATCGCACTCAAAGACGGATCCAAATGGTCTAACAGCAGTGTGAACCTAGCCTAACTTTTATATAAATGAAGATCTCATATTCAGGACACAGTATTCTGGATCATAATACATAAGTTATGTCTGCGATGATTTGGCTCCCATACACAAACAGGGACAGACATAGTTGCAACAATTAGCATTGTTTATTTTCAACAGGAATCAAGCCGTGTTACAGAGGTCTGGCCTTATCTCACAGCTCAGTGAAAAAATAATGATGTTTGTGAAAGAGAACACAATTTACAACTTTTACCTACCAGAACTGGAAAGTGTGCCCTCCTTACTCTCCGCAGCTACAAATCCACATTACAATACAGAGGTGTGTACATCATTATGTGGGTCTCTCTTATTGCGGTTGTAGGGTTCTATTCTAGACGTTCTATCATGCATTCTTCTGGCGTATGTTCCACTCAAAGAGGAAGTCCTTCTTCTTTATCAACCACTAAAAGCTATTAGCAGCTGTTTCTTTAAATTAAATCAATCTTGTGTGTCTTGGGTCAGGATTGTATGTTGCCTTGCCCAGGCACTTTTATTAAAAATACCCCTAGTTCAGGGGTCTACAGATCTCCCACACGAAGGGCCAGTTTATTCAGACTTGGGAGGGGGGGGGGGGTGGTGTATACCAGGGCTCAAAATTTCAAGCCCATAGCTACTAGCCAGGCCTCAAGAGTTACTCGCCACCAGTTGCCCCACCTAATTCATACACTGCCCTGCACCTAATTGCACCCGTAAACACGCCCTCGTAGATTATCTCATGGAATGACACTGTTAAATGTTTTATGCAGAATCAAGTTACACAATTAAATATTACCAACAACAAATTTAACAAAATGGGACAGGGCACTGGGGGCAGACCAGAGGGACAGGGCACTGGGGGAAGACCAGAGGGACAGGGCAATGGGGGCAGACCAGAGGGACAGGGCACTAGAGCTGGGTCTCTTCCCCATTCTCTTGCTGTTTCCTCTGCAACTCCCATCCATCCTCTCTCTCTCTCCCTCTCCTATTCATCTCATCATCGGGAGCCTGTGTGTGCGGCTCCACGCTTGCATGTCCCCACTTTATTCAGGCTGGCAGTGAGGAGAGGAGCTGCAGCACAGAGGGAGGGAGTGCAATCCAGCGCTGAGATCCACACAACTGCACAGCAATTGACAGCATAGCACAGCGTACACTGACCCCACACAGCACACATTGAGACCAGTCTGTTCACAGTGCTCAGGCTGAACTGTTGGACACTTACATAGAGCACAAGGAGAAGAAAACGGCACAAACTGGAAGGCTGCCACTCTAATGTCAGGGCAACTTTCAGTGAGTGCTGCACCGGAGTGGTAATTTTCGCAATCCTCCACCTCACTCATTACTTCCTGCTCTCTGCTCTTCAGCTACATTGGTCGGGGGGGAGGGGGGCAGGCTCAAAAAGGTCATGCTGTTAGGTCCCATGGCTTAATGAGAATTGTAAGGAGAGCACCTGTGTACTGCTCTGCCTGTGCGCGGCTCACCAGACTACTTTTCCAGAGCATGCACCTTTCCTCTTCGGCCACCAATCTCATCGGGACTCTAAGTGTAGGCACAGATTGGAGGGAGATTGGTCATGCAGCCCTGTCATCGCTCGCCCCCAGCTTAAATCCACTCGCCAAATGCTAGCATTTGGCGAGTGGAAATTTTGAGGGCTGGTGTAGACTATGGTTAGGGGAGTGAAAAAGGCCTCAGTCCTGGAGGTCAGTGGAAGTAAAAAAAAAGCACATGTGGACAGCAGGAAAAGGAATAGTGGCAGTAAAAGCTCCTCATCATTGATGTCAGTTTAAGGATTAGTGCTCTATCTTTGATATCAGTGGGAGGAATAGAGCCCCATCATTGGTATCAGTATGAGGAATGGTGCCCCATCTTTAGTATCAGTGGAAGGAATAGTGCCCCATTGTTGGTGTCAGTGAGAAGAATAGTGCCCTATCATTGGTGTCAGGGAGAGGAATAGTGTCCCATCTTTGGCATCAGTGGGAGGAACAGTGTCCCATCATTGATGCCAGTGGGAGGAATAGTGTTCCATCATTTATATTAGTGGAAGTAATTATGCCCCATCATTGTTGTGAGTGGGAGAAATTATGTCCCATTGTTGGTGTCAGTGGAAGGAATGGAATGCTGCCTCATCATTAGTATAAATATATATATATTTTTTAAAGGAATGTTTTTATTAAAAAATATCATTAGCATATTGATTTAATGGGGTAAAGAGGAACCAGGAAAGGCAAAATATATACAGATTAAACTTCAGGTTTAGTAATATCCTTGCTTCTTAAATTAGTCACTGATCTGCATCAAACATGCAGGTCAGGGGTACAGACTTCCCTCACTGTGTTCCTGTTTTGAGTCAATAACTCACTTAGTAGACATGTGCATTTTTTTTTTATTCCTAATTAACATTCAGGTAAATTTTTTGTTATTCGGAGATTCGAATATAACTGAATACCCAAATTATTAAACTAATTTTACCGAATGCTCTGAATAATGTCACGAAATTCGTCTGAATTTCACCAAAGTGGCAGTGAGACGCACACTGACGAAACACGTTGGGTGTGATCAAGCGTAACACGTCACCTCTGCCTTCCAAGAAAGCAGGTGTAGCGCATCACAGCGTCCCCTGTCTTTTTATATTCTGTGAAACTACTTACTCACTGTAAGTGCGATTTTAAAACCTTTTTTAATTTACATTTGTACATTATTGAGAGCGCGGTTAAATCATTTTTTTGTCTGCCCATGGATTTAAACCCTTTATAGAGGCAGTTAAAGAAAAAGTTTGTTTAAAAAAACAAACAAACAAACATATACTCATCTCAATGATGCAGCACCGGTCTGATGTTACAGCTGTCCCCCACCATCTCTAAGCCCGAGACTGCTGATTACTCAGTCTGCTCGGAACAGAGAATGGCACTTCGCTTTGCCCTTTCAGCACTCACAGGAGTGACGGGCAGTGGAGGGGGCGGGAGCAGCTGGCTCCAGCTCTCAGTGGTGCGCTAAAGGGGCTGAGCCAGGTGCCGATCAGGATTCTGAGCGTATCCCAACAATATGGCCAGGATCCTTCCAGAGCATGTTCTTATTATGGCACACAATAGAAAGCTGAAATGTGATTGGTTGCTTTTGATTACATGAACTTTTCACATCATAATTGCATTGCTATACTACAAACTTTGAAGTGTCTTTCTATCAGTGACATGTTATGTTTGTTTTACAGAGTGACTCAAACGTTAGTTCCAGTTCCAGAGAAATTCGCAGCTTGTTCAAAGAAGCCATACATATACTACTAAAAAGCAGCATTGTTTACCAGAAAGGCCAAAGCAAAGATGTTTATTATGTACGCAGATTCCATAAGTACAAGTTTAATGTGTATTAAAATTCCAAAAGTACAAATTTGAGAAGAATTCAATGCATGTTTGTAGTTACCAGGTGTGATAGAGACTTCACAATGAAAATTACTGCCAAGGCAAGCTAAACTGTAGATCAGGGGTCTCCAAACTTTCTAAACAAAGGGCCAGTTTATGGTCCTTCAGACATAAAGGGAGTCGGACTGTGGCCATTGTGAGTAGAAAAGGTCCCAACATCCGTAGAAATAAACATTACCCCATCTTTGGCATCAGTGGGAGGAATAGCAACCCACTGTCAGTGTGAATGGAAGGAATTGTGCCCCATCGCTGATATCATTGGGAGGCAGTGTGCCCTATAAATTGGTGTAATTAGGAGGAATTGCGCCCCATCGTTGGCGCCATTTGGATGAATTGTGCCCATCATTGGTGTCAGTGGGGGGAATTTTGTCCCATTGTTGGTATCAGTGGATGAGAATAGTGCCCAAAGGGCTGGATAAAAGCATGTAAAGGGTCACATCTGGCCACCGGGCTACAGTTTGGAGACCACTGCTGTAGATGAATACATTTTCTTACCTTTCTTTCGCTCAATTCCACAGCCAGTGTTGTACCAGTTTGGAAGGTGTACTATGGTAACACTGTATTGCTCTGGTCACTGTATGTAAAACAAAAATTATAAAAAAAAATGAAAACGATAAATTCGAAAAAAGAAAAAATATTAATCTTTTTTTTATTTTTGTTTTTTATTACATACTTTCAACAGTCAGTATCCCTGATCATAGCCACACCAGTTATATGATGACTCTGTACTGCACTAATGACAGTATGTAAGAATTTTTTATTTTTTTTAGAAATGTCTTCATTTTCCAAAAAAAATTGTGACAAAAAAATATCAACTTAAAAATACTCGCCATGCCTCTTACTAAATACATTGGACTGTCTACTTTCTTAAAAAGGGGAATTTGGGGGATATTTGTACTGTTCTGGCATTTCCGGGCCTTAAGAAATTACACAGGCCGTCGGTGCATCAGGATTCATCTATTTCCAGATAAATATACCATGTTTGTGGGCTCTATAACTTTCCTACAAATTAAATAATATACACTGAGTTAGGTTATTTTCACCAAAGAAATGTTGCTGAATACATTTGGGTCTAAATTTATGAAGAACAGTTATTTGTTTGCAAAATGTTATAAGAAATTAAGAAAAATTCATATTTTTTCCCAAATTTTCAGGCTTTTTTCCTTTATCAAAAAAAATAAAAACAGCGGTTATTAAATACCACTAAAAGTGAGCTCTTTGTGTGAAAAAAATGATAAAAAGTTCATATGAGTACATTGTTGCATGACCGCACAATTGTCATTCAAAGTGTGACAATCCTGAAAGCTAAAAATTGGCCCGGGTATGAAGGGGGTAAGAGTGCCCGGTATTGAAGTGTTAAGGTGGGGGTTGTTCACTTTTTTGCATTTCTAAATACTGTGGAATATTGTTAGGACATTTTTTTTACTAACTAGCAGGTGCCACGTTATTACATTTATTGTTAGGGGTGTCTATCATTTTATTGAATTTGATAATAAAAAATCTCCCTGCTCATGAGTACCGAGCTTTTATTCTTCTGTGGAATAGAAGTACCACAACTATGCAACTGTTGCCATAAGACAAGGATCATGATGTCACATCATTCATGTAGCCAAATATAAAAAGGAAAGGATGGGTACCTATGGACCCTGGGATTATGCATCGGTGCAAATGGAATGTACTGAGACACAAATTAAAATGGTAGAAAAGTTTTTAATTCATACAAAAATATATACAGTATATACACATAAATCAAGAAACCATCTGAAGTCTTCCAAAATATCAAACTTCAACAATGTGAGGAAGGTTCCATGTAGTTATATCTTGCTCAACATGTTTCGCTCTGCCCATCTATCTATCAAATCTGCCCATCTATAATGAACTTATTTTATATTTATTTACACACAATATTCCAGCTTTTAATCTTGTTAATTCATATACTTTAAATGTAAAGTATGGAAGCAAACATAAGCTTCAGCAATTGAGGAAAAGGAATTTAGAGGATGTGGATTACAGGAAGACTCGCTTTCTTTCCAGAGCACAGCATAGACAATGCTATGTTTTTTATCTGTAGATGTTTATCACAAGTACTTCTCATATTTTGCAGACTTCTTTCTTGTTTGGGTTTATTTTCATCTAAAGATTAGGCTTCCTGACAGTCTTTATTAAATATGTTTATTGTTTTTTTTTTTTTAAGTATAACAATTCAATTACTATATTGTACTTGGGTTTTTTTGTTTCCAAATCTGTCCAGCCCTATAAAATGCATATATACATGTTTGTGATATTAGGTATCTTTACAAATGTAATAATATATGTACTGCTGTGCGTGTTGTGAGGTGTTTTTTCTCCTTAGTGGTTAAATCGAGGGATGATACCCACAGAAAAATATAAATATAGAATGCGACCCAACCACTATTTACTATTTTCTGTCCCAGATGCAATAGTCATGGGAAACAAATAAAGAAAATCAGTCAACACAGCACAAGAAACTTGACAGGAGTTCAAATTCTTTTTTTTTCTATATGTAAAGCATAAAAACAAAGTTTTGGTGATGCATACATGGCATTTTTCCATGTATCTGAGCTTTGACTGTCCTCTGTATTCTTTTCAGGTAACAGATCATGACAAAGAATTACACAAGTCAACTTTGAATGTGATTAAACAGGACTGCATTAGGCAAAGACGTAAGTGTGTACACTCCTTTCCTTATTGTAATATTGTAGACATAATTCCAGACAGACTGCAGAGTTATTTTCAGCTACATGTTGCAAAAAAATAAAATAAAAATTATTTCTAAAAATAGATTTACAATTGATAAGTACACACAAAGGAGATCTATGGTCACAGCATACACATCCATTTAATGCCACCAGCATTGTAATATTAATACAAACAATAGTTATATTTATATTTGACAATCTGATATAATCTTACTTGAAAAATCCACTTTCACTTTGTGATTGCTTCCTGTCTGCTGGCCATCTTTTTCCATAATTACTTGGATTCCCTGCATGCTTTTGCATGCTTTGCAGCTTCCCTTTTGATGTTGAATTAAATTTCTAAGCACTACATATCCCATGGTAAACAATTTACCAACTGAATGTCAGTGAGTCAGCGCAGACTGATGAGAACAGAAAATACATTTATTATGATGCATCAAGTTCATGTAGTCCAGGGGTGCCCAACCTTTTGAAGCACAAGGGCCACTTAAGCGATTTGGTAACCGGTCACGGGCCGTAATAAACAGGGCAGGCGGATTGCAGATCCATGTCTGCTCTGCATATGCAGCGGGACACGGACACAGCCCACTATACTCCACTACACTAACCTGCAGGTGCACTGCTCTGCATCTGCGGGTCAGTTTGAAAGCAGCCCAGTAACCACTGCAGAACAGATATGCCCATATATACACTGTGATTTTAGTAATAAACTGACCTCTAATAACAGTATTCTATTCCATCCCAGAGCCGGAGGTCGCGGGCCACATCAGAGGGCACCGCGGGCCACATGTGGCCCCCAGGCCACTGGTTGGGCACCCCTGATGTAGTCCATCAGTGGGTCAAACCACAGAATGACAAGGCCAGTGGGGAAAAAATGGCAGGTGGTGACTGAACAGAAATCAAACAAGAAGGCAGCTCCTTGTTGAGGTATAGGATTCCCTACGAGATAAGAAATAAAAGGAGAAAACAGGGCGCCAGGTCAGTGTGAATAAAAACAGCAACTCTTTATTCCAATATCTGCTTACATGTAAAAAGCTTGTAGACTGTATGTAGAGGTGCTGTGGTATCATGCGTGGTAATCCAAGACAGTAGACAGGGTAGACTGGAGGGCCCTGTCTACCGTCATGGATTACCACGCATGATACCACAGCACCTCTACATGCTGTCTACAAGCTTTTTAGATGTAAGCAGATATTGGAATAAAGAGTTGCTGTTTTTATTCACACTGACCTGGCGCCCTGTTTTCTCCTTTATTTTACATATTCCATGGCACCTTGCTACCCACAAGCAGTGATTCCTGTACTGCCTCTACCTCCTCAAACTCTTCCTGTCTGTAATTCAGATGGCAGGCTCTGTGAAATATTATGACACAGCAGTGCCTACTCACAGGGCATAGTGAATAGATGTCACAGAATTTAAGGAAGTATATATATGGGGAAGTTCACAAAGTAAATTTACGAACTTCAAGAACATTCAGATTAAAAGAAGTAAGCTACAAATAATTAAAATGTAATGTGGAAGTGAGTATATGAGTTTTCATTTTGACCATAGAGGTCCATTAACATTTTTACATAGTTTTATAAACAAATAAAAAAAAAAAAAAAGTGAGGTAACTTCTCAAAACTAACCACTAGAGGTCACCACGTGACAAAGTTACCATGGATATTGCATTGCGCAATGACTACAATGAGTGCAAGATGCTTCTATATAAATTTACAATTGAAGCTGGTGCTAAAGTATTAAATAAGAGGCAATTTGTGGAAATGGCAAAGACCTTTCAGTATTATTTTCTTAATCCAACAAGGTGTTGAAACATTGTTTTTTTATTCTAATAATATTGGTATGTGTGACTTCCTAGTTCAGTTCTTGTTTAATTAAGACTAACAATGGCATAAGCACTTATAACATAAACACTGTTGTAAAATGTTCTAAAATATTAGACAGAACATATAGACAAAGGGCCAGATTCAGGCAGAGTTGCGCTGGAGTATTTCGATATGCGCCGCGTAACTGTGAATATGCGCCGTCGTTTCTATGTGGCCGTACCCACCAAACTAGATGCGACAGAAAACGGGCCATTTCCGATCGGCTTAACTTTCCGACGCCAGAGTCTCGTCAGCGCATAATTTCGCTTGGCGCATCAGTCGCGCCTATTGATTTCCCCTGCAAATATGCAAATGAGGGAGATTTCCCGATTCGCGAATGGATTAGCACCATACGCTGGCTACATGCGCCGCGCGTATCTCGTCCGTCCGGCGCAAAGTTATTTCTACAAATAGCTGCTTTATCTTTACTCCAGACGGCCACAGGTCAGCAGGAGAGCAGCTACAGCAGCGTTACCGACGATAAGAGCTAGCTGAGCACCCCCACTTGCAGGACAACACCTCTGTCCATGCTTGTCTGTCAACTTTTACAGCCATGGAGGAAGACATCATAGGTCTCCATAGCCGAGATGACGGCTGACAGCTCCTGGCCTTTAGAGTTCAGCTTTCTCCTGTGTGTTTGCGGGGAACGGGAGCAGCCATCTCAGAACAAAAGTAACTTCACTGCGGGGAGGGGGAACAGGATATACTTTAGTGCCGGAATGGGGCATCTACAGGCGCATTTAAACGCCCAACGGAACGCATTGCTCTGACGTTTCCCGTGAAGTGGTGCCGACGGAAGTTGTGAGCATGCACACAAGGGGGCGAGTGAAGCCTCACTTATTGCGCATGCTCCGTGGATGATGCGCTGAACGTAAGCCTCTGCGATGGGCTCCGCCCATCATTTACATATGATCACACCCACTTCCACTTGCGTCGGGTTACGCCAGCGCATTTTCGTTACTCCGGCGCAAGTTTAGGAGCAAGTGCTATGTGAATTACAGTACTTGCGCCGAAAGTGTCGGCGGAGTAACGTAAATGAGAAACGTTACTCCAAAGTAAAAAAGCGCCCATCTACCTGAATCTGGCCCAAAGTGGCATTTCTGCACGCCTACAGCAGAGGGCGCATTTGCGTTCTGTTATTTTTGTATTTATTTTTTTGTGCATAGGTAGAATTCTATTGGATGTGGTGTCTTACACTTAGTACATATCTTTCTAAGTAATACCCTTTCACGCTGGATGCAGTTGGATGCATTTTGAACTACACTTCAGTTGCATAGACAGCCCAAAATCAAGGTAATCCTATGGGTATAGTTCACATCATTGCAGTGCAGTTTAGCGCAGTTAAAAAAAAAGTAGAGCATGCTGCATTTTTCTGTACCGCAAAATGCAAGTAACATGCTACAAACACACTGCAAATGCACTGCACCCCTGTAAGCCAAGAAAGCCGAGCCCACAAACGTATAGAAAAATGTACTGCAAACATAGTGCTGAACGCAGCACAAAATGCGTGGAAAAATGCATTCAAGCTCACATGAAGTGCACATCAAGTGTGCTTCAAATTCATGTAAACATGCAGTCAAAAAACGCACAGTTATGTGCAGTTATTTCTGGTGTGAATGGTTCCTAAGACAATATTGCCGTTATTTCTGATGCTACTGTGTTCCAGTATTAAGTCTTACTACTGTATTCCAGTATTAAGGAATGGATATATCAAAAAGTCTATTTCTACAGCTATAAAATAGATATTTACATTAAGGGGCTTATTCAACAAGGAGTTATTATTCTTAAAATTGAACTAAAGTCTGACAACAAGTAAGCTTTTATGGCAGAAGAGATGCTATGGGGTTGATTTACTAAAAGAAAATAGAATGTGTATGAATCATCAAAGGTTTTTAATACGAACCAGGCAAAGGCTTTTTTGCATGACATACCCCTTCCCACTTTGTCTAGTGAAATTGTGGCGGCCATAAAGTCCCAGAACCCTTCTAAATCGCCTGGCCCGGATGGGTTCACTGGTCACTATTACTATAAATATGCCGAAATCTTGACTCCGCACCTATGTGCCTTTTTTAATGGATTGCGGAAGGGTTCCCCTCTCCCACCCCATGAGAATAGGGCATTTATACATGTTATTCCCAAACCTAATAAGGATCATAGTGATTGTACAAACTACCGCCCGATATCGTTGATAAATGTCGACTAAAATACTGGCCACTCGTATGAACTAATTTCTATCGCAGTATATTCATCCTGACCAGGTAGGGTTCGTACCCCACAGGCAGGCTTCAGATCAGACTAGAAGGGTCATTGACATTATATCTGCGCTAAATTCGGGTTGGGATGGTGGAGGCCAAAGAGGGGCTTTACTGGTATCATTGGACCTGCAAAAAGTGTTTGATTCCCTGTCCTAGGATTACCTTTTTTTTATACTTGAGAGGTATGGGTTTGGATAATATTTTCTGACAACGTTTCAAATGATCTATAGTGCCCCTACTGCAAACCTGTTAGTCAAGGGCTAAAAATCTCAGGATATTCGCATAAGCAGGGGTACACGTCGGGGTTGTCCCTTGTCTCCCTTATTATTTATTTTGGCTTTAGAACCTTTGTCTATTAAGATTAGGGCACATGCAGATATATTGGGGGTCAGCTTTGGAGGATGGGAGCATAAATGTGTGCTGTTGGCGGAAGACATTCTGTTGCTCCTCTCCTCCCCGGTTACCTCGTTGCCAAATCTGAATGTAGTATTGGGAAACTTTGCCACGTTTACTGGTCTGCATGCAAACCATTCTAAATCTCAGGCCCTTAATATCTCCTTACAACCCCACATAGTTCAAGCTCTCCGAGGGTCTTTTTCCTTTAGTTGGCAGGAAGAGGCTCTACCTTACTTAGGTATATTTCTAACTCCTACTCTTACTACACTGTATAAGAAAAACTATCCTCCATTGTTTCGAAAATTGTTGGAGGACCTTCAGAGGTGGTCAAACAAATCCCCGTCATGGTTCGGTAGGCTGTATTCGGTCAAAATGACCATTTTACCTAAGGTGTTGTATCTATTTAGGACTCTCCCAATAGCAAGAGAAGGCATATACCTTAAAAAGTTCCAAGCTAAACTTATTGATTATATATGGGATCATAGGAGAGATCTAGGGTGAACAGGAAACATTATACACCCCTAATTTGGGTGGTGGTCTGGGCATGCCTGATCTTCTTAAATATTATTACTCTGCCCAATTAGCCCACTTGATTCGATTTCATACTTGTCGGTCCAAGCCACTCTGGATGGGGTTGGAGTTCTCTCTGAACCCAGACAGAGAAGTCAGTCACCTAATGTGGCTGAGGCGAAAGGATAGACCACCTGTCTTATGCCCGTCTTTATTGTTTTCCCTAGGCCTTTGGGATCGTCTAGCATCCACCTACAGATTTAATTTGCCACACATACCGATGGCGTCCCTTTATAACTTTATAACCCTTTGTTCACCCCGGGTCCCTGCCCCCAGGATTTTTCGTGGTGGACCAATAAGGGGCTCCGACTAGCAGATTTCTGTGATCATAGGGGAGCTTTGTCAAAATCGGTCCTGCAGGAGACTTTCCGTCATGCTCAAATAGCTCATTTTTAGTGTCTTTGAATCGCGCTTCTGATCTCTCCTCTTTCACGTAATAACTTGTAATTGTATGCTTGTCCACTGACATTGATGAACGCTGTCTTCTTTTTTTCTTTGTGCATTTTACATTTGTAATCTTTAATCTTTAATAAAAAGATATTGGAAACGAAAATAGAATGTGCACTCATTCTCCCCAGAGCTTAGTAAATGTGGCGAAGCTGTGTTGATTCCCATCGTCCAATAATGTACAAGCAAAAATACTGTTTTTTTGTTTTATTATTATTATTTTCCTGGCACCTGATTAAGTATTCTTTACAAAGTGAAGCTGCACCACATTCACTATGCTCTGGGGAAACTGCACTTGCAAAGTGTGCAGTCGTTTAAAGACCCCTATGTGTCTCTTCTGTGTAGTTTTCTAGAAACGTTTGGCTGAGAATACACTGAGGGGCACATGCACAGATCAGTGTACATTCTCGGCATGCCTTAGGAGCCAAGTTTAATTAATTACCATGTATATGTATGGGAGTTACATCACTCTAAGTGTAAGGCCTCGTACACACGAGGGGATATGTCCGCTGAAAACGGTCCGATGGACCGTTTCAGCAGACATCTCTGCTCGTGTGTATGGGCTAGCGGACAGATTTCTCCACCCGACAGATTTCAAAGCATGCTTTGAAATCTATCCGGTGGAATCTGTCCGCCCGACATGTCTGCTGGTTAGTACACTTACCAGCAGACATGTCGTCCCCCACCGCCGCCGCGCCGCCGCCGAATGGATTCCGCGCATGCGCGGAAGTGTTTAACTTCCTGGTGACGTGGCGGTGACGTGGCGGCATCAACGTCGCCGCCGCGTCACCGCCACGTCACCGCGCCGTCCGGCGGCGGGGAATTTGATCCGATGGTGTGTACACGCCATCGGATCAAACTCCCGAACGGACATATCCGATGGAAATGGTCCGCGGACCGTTTTCATCGGATATGTCCGATCGTGTGTACGAGGCCTAACTGTAATGATCCAGGTGGAAGGTTAAAGGTTGAATAAGAAGATAGGTTTTAGGACTCGGGTGAGGGAAGGGTTGTGCTAGGGTCAGATTAAGCTTAGTAATGGGGAGGATGGGGGGTCACATTACTTTTTTCTTATTTTTTTAAGCACATTTTGAGGCTCTATCATAGAATTCTGGCATATTTTCTCTGTCTGAGGAACTAGCAGTTGAGGCATAGAATTGAAGGGCTGTATGCAGCCATACTTGAGCATATGCCAGTGCTTTTGTACATCAGCATAAACACACGCATGTGTGCTAAGTCCCCTTTTTACACGGGTGATCGAATCAGGTCTGCCTTCCAGTTTTTCAAGCGGACATGATCGGTCCATATATCCCTATGGACCAGCAGGTGTAAATGGATTGTGTCCATTTACACCTGCCTACCTCCGATCAGATCTGGTCCACTAAAACAAAAACAGAAGGTGATCCGTTCCCCTACATCTAGGCAGATCAGAGGGTAGTCGGGTATAAACAGACAGCCGGTCCCTTTACACCCGACAACCCATGGAGCAGAGAAGGCTGGGTCTGTGTCCGCTCTGTATAATCAGAGCACGCACAGACATGTCATCTGCCCACTAAGGCCTGGTTCACACCTATGCAGGTTGAAGTTTGCATATTCCGGGTGCATTTTGCGTTTTTCAATACATGGTTTTCATCCATTGAAGTCTATGTAACCAAAAAACAGAAAAAGTCCCTGGCCCTTTCCATAAAATGCACAGATGTGAGCTATAGGAAACCATGTTAAATGGACTGTAGTGTGTTTCTGCAAAACTGAAAATGCACCAAAAAATGCCTAGGTGTGAACCCAGGCCTTAGTAGACAGATCTTCTGCTGAGCAAAGCAGATCGGCCCTGTGTATTCTCTGATCGTAGAAATTCTGCATTTGTGGAATACTTCATATGCACTTAATTACACCAATGCATGAAAGCATCAGGGTATACTAGAGTACAGCTATGGACAGCTGTACACATCTGTGACTCCTTGGACAGGGGAAATAAGCCAGAATTATATGCTAGAGCCTCAAAATGCCAATTTCTTCCGGACACTGAAAAATGCTGGGACTTTATGTTAGACTCACAGGGGTCTCCAAACTATGACCCTCCAGTTTTACAATGCCTCATGGGACATGTAGTTCCACAACAGCTGGAGGGCCGTAGTTTGAAAATTCATGTGCTAGACCCTCAAATGTCCATGTGCATGGCCTAAACCCACAACAAAGCCAATGCACCAATATGTTTCTTGGCAGACAAAGCTGCTTTGAGCTCAAAGACGTTAGCTTGAGGAAAATGACCTCCAGACTCCAGCTGTATTGGGATGAAGCTTGAATATGTGACCAGCTGCCTGAAACATAGGATGAGTCATAAAAACCTAAAGACTGTACACACATGGGTGGGAAATGCAGTATTACTATACATACATCACTGTTCATATTAGAGACTGGAGGATACAAATGAGACATCCTGTTTCTCCACACAATCCAGACATTCTCCTGTTGTCAGAATGAAGTTACTCACAAGAGTTATCTTCACGGGTTGCTTCTATATTTATTCAGCAATGAGAGGCACGCATAAGAAACAGCGACAAGTGTGTATACGCACTTTAAAAGGTTTGACTGACGCCTGGTTGCTAGGTATCATAAGGGCTTGCACGGTATTCTTGTGTTGGAATGACTTGTTAAATCTGTGTAGCTGCTGCAGACACCTATAGGCTGGACCACAAGTATGTCAGCATAAAATAAGTCACATCTACAGTGGTAATTCTACTTACAGGCACATCTGCCTTCTCAGCACTCCAATTAACCCTTTTTTTTCACAAGTTTACTTGAAGTGTATAGCCATTTTTTTTCTTTGCCCCTGCTGGGTAAATTCACCTTCCCCATTTGTCCCAATTACCATTGTTACCCAGATAGAAAGTTATGGGAAATCCAACATTTTACATGACCGGCATCTGTCGGACCGGCTGTCATACACGGGCCTAATGTTGTGTACTAGGTTTAAAAGTGACCTGTTCTGGGGACAGCTGTCTACGAGGATAATTTCCCTTCACTTTGTAGAGATTTAAGCTGGTCATACACCACTTACATTTACGTCCATAATCAGCATTGCCAACACCACGCAGCTCAACAAACCTTGACTAAGAAATCAGGGGAGCCAGATGGAAAAAAAAAGTCAGCCGAACAGTGACTGCAGCCAATCAGCTGTCGTTATTGTACAAGTATTCTGACAGCAGTGGCTTCTGGCTGTCAGAATACAATACCCAACACTGAGCAATTTGTGCATCCAAGCTGTAAAGCATGGTATAGGGAATCTATGAAAATTTTTGGATAAAAAAAGGATAACCCCACTTTCATTGGAAAAATAGCAAAAAAAAATTCATATAGCATATACAATTGCAACACAAGCTATATTATAATTGAATGTTATTAAAAATTACCTTTCTGTTTTCTCTGTAGTTTTCAGCAAATACCAATGCAATATGGCAACCTTGAGGTGTTCTGTACACAGTTGGTGTGCGGAACACTCCCAGAATTGTCGTCATCTCCTGCTTGTATGATTGGCTTAATGATTTTTCCAAAAGTCTATGTAACGGTAGAAGTTCGATTTTAGGTATTCTCAATAAGAATTTTATTTTGGGTATTCTCTGCAATAAGAATTTTATTTTTGGTAAATCTGCTAGAAATATTGTTAAAATCCCTGCAATGTACCTTAATCACCCAGAGGGGATTGTTTTTCATTTTTTTCTCAATAAAAGTGGAGTTATTGTTTAACTCTTAGTTCCTATTGCATCTTCAAAACAGGAAACCTTTCCAGTGAGAAAAAGCAAAAAAAATAAAGTTACAGGGGTTTTAATCCTCCTCTTCTCTATTCAGAAAATACACTTTGGCCCGGACTCGCAGACATCGGCGCACATTTATGCCGCCGTAGCTTATCTCTTTTACGCTACGCCGACGCAGCGCAGAGAGGCAAGCATAGAATTCACAAAGCAAATGCTCTCAACGTTGCACCAGCATGGCGTATATTTCGTAGGCGTAAGCCGGCGTAGGTGGAAGTGGGTGTGATCCATGCTAATGAAGCGTGACCCCATGCAAATGATGGGCCGGACACCAGACAAGTACTTAAAACAGACTGTGCATGCATCGAGACGTGGATGTATCCCCGTGCGCATGCGCACAACCACGTCGGAACAACTGCCTAAGATACGCCCGATCACTGTGTACGCCGTTAACGTAACCTACACCCAGCCAGACCCATGTCGGCCCATATTCACAGACGTCCAACGTACAATACGTAGGCTTGTGTTCCCTGGTCCATACCTTTGCATGGGTTGCGCCTCATCTATGGGGAATAACTTTACGCCGGACATAAAACTTACTCAAACCGTGTATATCATGCACCGAGCGCAAGTACGTTCGTGAAACCCATTTGCATATTTGAATCGAAAATCAATGGGAGCGCCACATGCGTCCAGCGTAAATATGCGCCCACTCTACGCCGGCCTAGGCAAGTTACGTCGGTGGGATGAAGTCTGTTTTTAGGCGTATCTTAGTTTGTGGGTCCGGCGCACAGATACGACGGTGCATATTTGGACTTACGCGGCGTATCTGGAGATACGTTGGCGCAAGTGCTTTGTGAATCTGGAACTTTGGGGCAGATTCACAGAGAATTAGATTCTCGTAGAGTATCAGAAATACACTACGCCGCTGTTTTTTACCTGGCTCTATGTGGAATCCAGGTAGATTTTGTCCAGTAAACGACAGCGGCGTAGTGTATTTCTCCCGTCGCAATCCATCTGCGCAAGTAGGGGGTGTGAAGCATTTAAAATAGGCGCGTTCCCGCGGCGATCGAACTGCGCATGCTCCGTTCGCAAATTTCCCGCAGTGCATTGCGCGAAAACACGTCGTCACGTCGTAGTAGCGTCGTTTACGTACATTCCTATTCCCGAACGAGTTACGTTAAAAAAAAATTCAAATCGACGCGGGAACGACGGCCATACTTTACATGGGTTACGCACTGTTAGACCAGCAAAAAGCTCCTCTAACATTACGTAGCCAAAAAATTACGTAGGCGATTGCGAGGGACACTCGTACCTTCGTGGATCGCCGTAAAAACTCATTTGCATATCCCGACGCATGAAAACGACGCAAACTCCTCCCAGCGGCCGCAAAAATATCGCAGTGTAGATCCGAAGGCTTACGAGGACGTAAGCCTCTCGGATCGAAGCCCGAAGCCGCCGTATCATGGTTTGAGGATTCAAACTAGTGATACGGCGCGCAAAATTTGAAATTACTCCTGTCTAACACTAGTTAGACAGGCGTAATTGCTCTGTGAATCTGGGCCTATGTTTTTTTGACTTGCATTCAAGAGGTGAATTTAAGACATAATGTCTGATTACCTTTAAATGCTACTCATTTAAAATATATCTTGATTGTGTGTTTAATTATTATATATGTAGAGTGTAGTACAATATTAAAGCTAATTATGAGTCTGTAGACAGAGAGAGGAATATAGATTTTTTTTTTCTACAAAGCATACAAATATCCTGTTTGATTAAGTTACAATTTTGAGGAAACAAATACTATATAATCCAGTTCTTTCGAATGACGCAATATCAGTTAAGGCTAGTACATACAATATACATTTTCGCCCACAGAATTTCCGTATGATTTTCGTATAGTGTGCAACTTTCGACAGCCAATTCTGAATTTTCACAATGTCATCGAAAATTCCCGAAGGGACAAACTCCAAAATGTTTCTCGTACTGTAACAGAACAAACGATTTTTGTTTAATACTGTTTTAGTACCGCTTTCATATAATTTTCATACAAGAAAAATCTGAAAAAATACATTGCGCATGATCAGAAACAATAAACGACAAAAAAAGCCTTTATCCTACGAGAATATTCGTAAGAATTTTTGTACGAATTTCTTTCATCGTTTTTGATTTGCTGTGAAATATCAAGACAAATCAGACGAACGTTCGCCCGATTTTCTTATAGGGTGTACCCCACTTAAGTCACTGATCTTAAATCCCCAGTTGTATGTGTTATACAGTTTATTTTTTACAGTTACTTGAAAGGTTAAAAACGTACAGAATAAATATCTCTGGTACCGGCAATTACTGCTAATTATAGATCTAAGAGGTCCTATTCTAGTGTAAGCTAAAGAGGATTTGAAATCTGATTGCTGAGTGTAACACAATATTGTATTTAGATTTTAGCTATCTTTTTCATTGCAGATCAAAGAAAAGCTAGTAGTAATTAGTCACATTTGACTTTCTAAGAACAAGATGGGAGGCCTGATTTATTAAACCACTCTGTTCTTCACAAACTTTCACAACTCCCCTCACGTTTTTGGACAATCAATATCTGCCTTGAAACATTCCTCGGTGAATGGATTAAGGTGACTGATTTACCCCTTGACATTCATTTTTTCTGAGGAAGCTACTTAGATGAGTAAATGCAGTGTTCAACATTACAGAACAAGCTGACTGACCTGGATAAATGGGAACCCTTATTTGCAATATAAAACAAAAGCTCTGTTAATATCTATGCATTTTAGGTGCACCGGAGGTGCAGTCCATGAAAAAAAAGCCCTGCTTGCTGCATCTTTGATGTGTTTGCAGAGGTACATAAGCCCTAAAAATAACAGCTTTCATTTCCTTTGCTCCCTACAAATATATGTACACACCTGCGACTAACTTTTTTTATTTATTTTTATTTATTGTAGATGCAGAGAAGGGATGTCACTTTCTCCATATTTTGAACTGTGTACAACAAGATTTTGGGTCCTGCATAAATGAAGCCATACTGCAGAGAGTCATTAATGCACTTGAACAGAACAGTGACATTGTCAGCACAATGGAAAAATACTACACTACCTTCTGATATACCGCAGACACTAACTGTCCTGGGCCGAGTGGTCACAAAATGGATTCCTGCATGGGAGCAGTGGAAGAAATCGTGACCAAAGTCATATCCAGGGGGACCCCAGCTGAGAGCCTGGCTCTGTGCCAATCAGCTCTCCAGTAAAAGCATCATCGGCATTGAGAAAAGACTTTCATCTTCCCATTATATTGTATGGGAGACATTGCAGAGTCCTGGCTCATATTTTTCATGCATTGGGCTCCTGGGAAAATTTTAACATTTCAGATTACAGAGTAAAAAGACACAGCATTATAGAGGATATCATTTTTTTATTCTTATCAAAAGAGGTTGTTCTTTTTTAAACAAAAGCAAACATAATCAAAGATCTGACATATAGTATTTTTTAAAGACCATTTTTTACCAAAGCAAAACTCTTTTTGTAAAACAATTATTCTTACTGTGAAAATGTCTTTATATTGTCCTTCTGTCTGCGACCACTGGTATGTACTATTGCCGGTTCTTTATAACGGGCTGCAGTACAGTTCATATGTAATTTTCCTGCTCATAATAAACATTGAAGTTCCTAGTCTTATTGTAGCTTACATCATAAAAGTGGGTGGGCTTTCCTCCTACATCACTTTGCAGAAAGAGAATGCAAGTAGACAGTGGACATGGATATGTTCACATGTAGCCCCTAAATCTTCTTTCAGTGCTTTTGAGTAGGTGGCTACATAGGGAGTAATTCCGTTGCACTATATATATATATATATATATATATATATATATATATATAACATTTATTAAAACACATATCCTTATAGGTGAACTCACTTCCAATTGAAGAGATTCAGACTCATGTCTTTTTGAGTCACTGGGACAAAATGTGAGAGGATATATCCCTAACATTGTAATAAAGCACTGTTTAAGTAAACTGGGGAAGGATTTCTGTCTAGTTTTTATTGCTGCCTGAGTTCCTGTTAAAAAAAATTCCCTGACAGGGACACAAACAACAAATGAAACATGACACAGATTCTAATCCTTCCCAATTCTATCTCAGAATCAAAAATATAAACTTACTTTCCTTGTAATGGAAACAGCTAAGAGCAAAGTTAGTACCTTGTAGACTCTGTCTGTTATCACCGCTCTACTACATCATGCAGCTTGCTATCATGTATAGTGCTTGGACGAGTACTATATCATAAGCTACATGATTTTTTCAAATTAATCCTTTCATGACCAGAGGTCATTGATATCTAGATGCACAGACCAAATGTATATATATAGTTGTATTCAAAATTATTCAACCCCCACATAAATTGATTGTTTTGGCTAGTTTGACATTGAATTAGATCATTCAGTCATCCTGCTTACAATTAAATCAAAGAGGCACGTGTAGGTCAGACAAATATAACATAACATTTATAATGAAATAACCACAAATGTCTTTTCTGTGCTCACATCATTATGAGTTTTATTCAACCCCCAAGTGACATTCAATCTTAGTACTTAGTACAACATCCTTTTACAGTTAGAACAGCTTTTAAACATGAAGCATAGCTTGACACAAGTATCTTGCAGCGATCTACAGGTATCTTCGCACATTCTTCATGGGCAAAAGCCTCCAGTTCAGTCACATTCTTAGGCTTGCGCACTGCAACTGCTTTCTTTAAGTCCCACCAGAGGTTCTCAATCGGATTTAAGTCTGGTGACTGTGATGGCCACTCCAAAATGTTCCAGCCTTTAATCTGCAACCATGCTTTAGTGGACTTGGAGGTATGCTTGGGATCATTGTCCTATTGAAAGGTCCAACGTCTCCCAAGCCTCAGGTTTGTGACTGACTGCATCACATTGTCATCCAATATCTCCTGGTACTGAAGATTATTCATGGTACCTTGCACACGCTGAAGCTTCCCTGTACCTGCAGAAGCAAAACAGCCCCAAAGCATGATTGACCGCCCGCCATGCTTCACAGTAGGCAAGGTGTTCTTTTCTTCATAGGCCTTGTTCTTCCTCCTCCAAACATAGCGTTGATCCATGGGCCCAAACAGTTCTAATTTTGTTTCATTAGTCCACAGAACACAATCCCAAAACTTCTGTGGTTTGTCCACATGACTTTTGGCATACTGCAGTCGACTCTTCTTATTCCTTGGAGACAGCAAGGGGGTGCGCCTGGGAGTTCAGGTAGCGCACAGCAGTCGAAGTCAGCATCTTCTTTCTGCCACGACCAGGTAGCGTTTCAACAGTGCCCTTTGCCTTGAATTTGCGAATGATGCTTCCTATGGTGTCTCTTGGTATGTTTAACATCTTTGCAATCTTCTTATAGCCATTGCCCTTCCTGTGAAGAGTAATCACCTCTTCTCTTGACTTCCTGGACCATTCTCTTGACTTCACCATGTTTGTAACCACACCAGTAAATGTCTAGAAGGAGCTGAGTATCACAGTCATTTTAAAGCTGCCTAATTGGTGCTTATTAGGCTTTATTGCTGCTCCCTGACATCCACAGGTGTTTTCAATACCTGATTGAAAACACTTCAATGAACCTCTTTTCTTCAGAGTGGTAGTCTTTAAGGGGTTGAATAATTGTGTAAAAGAAGAATTCACAAAAGAAACATTTACTACTGTATTACAAAACCAATTGATGTCATTTTAGTTGCATATGGTTCTTTAAGAAGTCCTTGTAGGATTTCATTCTGAATACAATTACAAATTTACAGCATTGGGGGGTTGAATAATTTTGAATACAACTGTATATATATATATATATATATATATATATGTATTAGGGTTGCACTGATACCATTCTTTTTTAAGACTGAGTACAAGTACCAATACTTTTTTTTCAAGTACTCGCCGATACCGTTCACCAATGCTTTTTTGTATTATTTTTTTATATAAATACATATTGTGAGGGATTTGCTCGGTAGTGGGTGTGTGTGACCCCCTGGATGGGTTCACTACACTCTGAACTATACAGAATAGCAGCTGAGGATGGTTGAAAACAAAGGATATGGTTTATTCTTCCATATTGCTGGATACAAGTGCAAGCATCAAAAAAAAACATAAAATAAACCCTTGCCACTTGGGGCATCTATCTTTACAACACAGGAACCAACCTATGGAGTCTGGCACAGCCTACTGCTGGGCAGACACTGCTGGTCAGACAGCAGAAAAACAATAGGCTTTTTGATTTTTATCACACAGAAAAATCAACAACCACCTCACCTCTTCAGAAGTTTTTCTGACTGCTCTCCTTAACTCAAAAAGCCTCAGGATGCAGCAATCAGTAGTCATCTTCTGGCTAAATTATAGAGGCCTTAATTGCCTCATTCTGAACAGCTGAAGTTTTTCAACGCCCTAAACCTTTCTGGCTATTTCTGCAGCCGACACCTAATTCCTCTGCTCTCCATCTTGATAGATCCAGGATGAGGAGGGACTGGAGGAGAACACAGGGGATGATTGGTGTGGCGGTGGGAGCAGTTACAAGCACCAATATCCCTGTTAGCCACAGGAAGAAGAGGAGAAGCAGCTGTCAGAAAAGCTATACAGGAAGATCAGTGCTTGTAACTGCCCCCACCACCGCGCTGATCATCTGTGAGGCTGCCTGGCCCCTCTGCTACACTGAGGAGAGGGTGTACTGGCCTCCTGACAGATATTGGGTCAAGCATCGGAGCATTTGCTTGTGCAAATGATCAGTGTCTGCACCGATACTAGTATCGGTATCGGTGCAACCCTAATATATATATATCTATATTATAGACTATATATATATATATATATTGGGTATAGAATCGAAACAACCCCCTTAAAAAATATTTTGTTGCTTTGCAGCCTAAAGTGATGATTAACACAGTTTTTGTTTTATTCAGCTGTATTTACTTAACTTATAACATCCAAGTGAAATATATAACACCAACGTGTCAGAAAAACATGAAAAGAAATCAAAAACAGAATCACAGAGTTGGAAAAAGGATCACCCCCTTGTGTCAGTATTTTGTTGAACCACCTTTTGCTTTAATTATGGCCTTTAGTCTGTTGGGATATGTTTCTACTAACTTTGCACCTCGACTTTGCAATATTTGCCCACTCTTCTTTGCAGAACTACTCAAGTTCAGTTAAATTTGATGGTGACCGTTTGTGGACTGCAGACTTCAAGTCATTCCACATATTTTCAATGGGGTTTAGGTCCAGGCTCTGACTAGGTCACGCAAGGACATTCTCCTTCAACCACTGTGTGCTCATTTTTGCTGTGTGCCCACATTGTCATGTTGGAAGGTAAACCTTATTGACAACTTTCTGGCAGAGGGCAGCAGATTTTCCTTAAGAATTTCACAGTATTTTGCCCTCTCCATTTTTATTCTATCCTGACAAGTGCTCCAGTCCCTGTTGTAGAGCAACATACCCATAACAGGATATTACTGCCTCTATAATTTACTGTAGGAATAGTGTTATTTGGATGGTGAGCTATATTGGATTTCTGCCAGATATATTGTTTGGTGTTTGTGACGGACCCCGGTACACAAGATGTGTCTGTCCGCCGTATTGCTCCTCTGTCCGGTACCACAAAATCCACCCATTAGTTTTCCCATTCACTAGTCATAGCTCAGTGTAGGCTTGGCATCTCTTGCCAGAGTTGCCGACAGATCACATCCCCTCAGCCGAGCATGGTGTGCTCTGTTACTAGTCCTCGATGCTGCTTCCGCATGCATTGCAGCCTCCTCCCAAACTCAGCTCTAATGCTGGCTGATCCCTGTATCTTGAATCCTGGTGGTGGTTTGGATGTCCTGGACTGCAAAAGACATCCCACTGTTGCCACCAATTGTGACGGACCCCCGTACTCAAGAGTAGTCTGTCCGCCGTATTGCTCCTCTGTCCGGTACCACACAATCCAAGACCCCTTAGCTTTCCCATTCACTAGTCGTAGCTAAGTGTTGGGTAAGACATCAGGCAGTTTATTAGAACCAGAATACGTCTTATAATAAGTCGAATAATAAGTCTTATATACAGTTAAAGAGGAGGAGGTTCCTACCTCCTGCTCATATTACTCTAACAATACACAGAAAGATAAATTAACATGAGCTAATTAACAAATCTCTTAAAGCAGCCGATGTGACTTCCTAACTACAATATACATTATCATACATATCAACACAGAATGCCTTCATACAATTGCAGGGTTAATAAGTACAAGCAACAATGGGTGAAAGACTCTTAGAAGTTATCCTAGACTTATTTACATTATAACAGACAGACAGATGGCTGGAGTTGACATCAGCATATTCTAACAGTATGTGTCCCAACATTATGAATCAGTGACTATTTCTAATATGACATATACAGGGTTCCCAGAGTCTGTGTGTCTTGGGGGACATGGACCTGAATCCAAAGTAACACCACCTCAAGGGTCCCCAGGCATAGAGCTCACAAAGAGCACCGTTCCCCCATATGCCAGGGCCCAAAATTGGAAGGCAAGAGGCTAGCATTCAGTCCCCTCCAAACGCCTCTGTCCCTGGTGAGTCTGTCGCAGTGTTGATGCGAAATAGTCTCATCTGACCATAACACCTTTTTCCATGTGGCCTTCGAATCTTCATGTGACTTTATGTGGGTTTTCTTGAGGAGTGTTTTTTTTTTCTTGCAACCCTCCTATACATTTTTTTTTTTTATAAATTCCTGCAACTGCTTCAGAGTTGCTGTAGGTCTCTTGATAGCCTCTCTGACCAGTTTCCTTGTGGCTTTTTTATCCAGTTTGGAGTGACGTCCTGATCCAGGGAGGGTCTGTGTTGTACCAAATACCTCTCACTTTTTAATAATATACTGTACTTTACTGTGTTTCTAGGCATTGATAAAGCCTTTGAAATGTTTTTATATCCATCTCCTTACTTGTGCCTGTCCACAACTTTATCCCAGAGATTTGATTGTTTGCTTCAGTTGCACCATCAGGGACTGAAATGCCCCAGAAAAGCTCCTTTCATGCTGAGCTAATCAAAATAAGCACAGTTGAATGTCAAATGGCTTTGTATTCTATTGAAAATGTGATTAGCTACATCTGATTGAGTTTACAAGTCATTTTTAGGAGTGGGTGATTCTTTTTCCAACTCAGTGATTCTGCATTTTTTTTTTATTAATATTTTCTGACATGTTGGTGTTAAATCTTTCACTTGGATGTTATACTGTAAGTTACAATGAGTAACTACAGCTGGATAAAACAAAAACTGCATCTGTCTTAAAGTGGTTTATTCACAGTGATCATTAAACTAGAAAATTCTACAATGGCTATCTCCAAAGTAAAACTAGGGGTGGAGAGAGCAGAAAGGGGGAAAAGGAAAAAAAGGTTTGTTACAAAAAGGTTTTTATTGTGCAGCATTACGTTGGGCACTGTGTGGGCAAGCTCAACAACCAATGATATCAGATTGATAAGATGGACATCAGAAGTCTGAGGCCATCCTTGTGTGCCCCTCTCCATCAGCACTGGGTCACATCAACTTAAAAAAGGAGAGAAACTGATGGAGAAGAGAGACCCTGGAAAACTAGTCAGTACCAATGTCTAAAGGTATATTTATATTTAAGGAAAGGAGTGCCTCAGGATTGACCAGAATTTAAAAGGATGCATTGACTAAAAAAAAGGTTGAGAATCACTGTCATATCTAGCCCTCCAATTGTGTTTTGATCATCGCTGGGACTGAGACCCAGCAGCAATGCAAAATGTTGGCTGCTGGCTCTCAAAGGGGGGCAATTAATGACATACTGTTGTGTCCCCAGTAAATGCAGGAAAAGTTAAAACCTGCTCCTTTATGATCTGCTGAGGACAAGGAATGGTCACACAAAAGTTAGAACTAGAGGTGTGGGATCATCATCACAACTCTGTTTGTCTCTAATAAAAGTATTGTTTGACCCGATATTGTTAAGAGTTTAATTTTTGTAGTAATTTTAGATGCAGTTGGTAAAGTTGTTATGTGTGTAGAAAGCTTTATTGCAGCAGATCAGTAATATTATGGGTTCTCTATTAAAAATAATACATCCATTAATTATACAACAAAACAGAAATATGTCATCTACAAAAGGATGTAAGAAAATCATTTTTAGCCCAAACCAATATTTTATTTTACATGCTACATTCCTTTTGCTACTGCACTGGTACTTTATACATTTGCTGATGAGTATGGCAAATCACAACGGAGTCAATGAGCCATTAAAGTAATCTTCCTGCTGAGATATTATAAGAGATCCAAGCAACCCTATTCTTTTAACAAATGAATAAGCGTTCTCCTTTTATTATATGCTCTTAAAATATTTCTTAGTTTACATAATGCTTGGCATAAGAACTATTGCTCCATCACAGCTGTTTCCATATATTTGGAACTGTCCTATAGCCTAAGAGGATATAAAAATACAATAATCCAGTTTTCATTGCCATAACAAATATCCCTGGGTTGTTGCACACCGCCTTCTTTAGTTCCATACCTTCTGCCATGGCTCCACGTCTCCACATTTTCATTTTGTTTTAAATTAAAAAGTAAAGTAAAGATTTGCTGGGACACTTCTAGAAATGTTAACTGTGTCTAAGCACCCTGAATCAAGTAACCCTTTGCCTTGAATGCCTCCTGAGAAATAATGCACTCCTTGACATGTGACTGTACCTAGCTACTAATGTTCTTGTAGCCCCTCAATGCATATCGGCCTTTACCACCCCCTGCTGCCTCTTAATGCTATTATTACAAGATCTGGTGACGTCACCACTGTGCTGCTCATTGTTCTTCTGTTGGCCTCCATTGCAAGCATTTGTTTCTACTTTATTAATTCTGTGGATCTGTGCTTTGTGCACCTCTTCTGCTGCTTTGGGGGCAGCCATTAATGGATCTGACAATGGGAAGAAACAGGGCTCTGATGATGGATAGTTTAAAGGGGTTGTAAAATTAAAACATGTTTTCCCTAAATAGCTTCCTTTACCTTAGTGCAGTCCTCCTTCACTTACCTCATCCTTTGATTTTGCTTTTAAATGTCTTTATTTCTTCTGAGAAATCCTCACTTCCTGTTCTTCTGCCTGTACTCCACACAGTAATGCAAGGCTTTCTCCCTTGAGGGGGGAGGGGGCGAGCATGAGAGTCAGGACACTCTCTACATTGCAGATAGAGAAAGGATGTGTGTGTTAGTGGGTGTCCTGACTCTCCTGCTTGCCCCCTCAAGGGAGAGGGCGAGCATGACACTCCACACCAGGGAGAAAGCCTTGCAGTACTGTGTGGAGTTACAGACAGAAGAACAGGAAGTAAGGATTTCTCAGGAAAAAAAAGGACATTTAAAAGCAAAATCGAAGGATGAGGTAGGTGAAGGAGGACTGCACTAAGGTAAAGGAAGCAACTTAGGGAATTTTTATTTTATCTTTACAACCCCTTTAACCACTTGAGACCCGAGCCTGTTTTTCAGATTCAGTGTTTACGAGACTAAAACAGTTTTTTTTGCTAGAAAATTACTTAAAACTCCCAAACATTATATATTTTTTTTTCTAACACCCTAGAGAATAAAATGGCAGTCATTGCAATACCTTTTCTCACACCGTATTTGTGCAGCGGTCTTACAAGCGCACTTTTTTTGGAAAAAATTCACTTTCTTGAATTAAAAAATAAGACAACAATAAATTTGGCCCAATTTTTTTATATATTGTGAAAGATAATGTTACGCCGAGTAAAATGATACCCAACATGTCACGCTTAAAAATTGCGCCTGCTCGTGGCATGGCGTCAAACTTTTACCCTTAAAAATCTCGATAGGCGACGTTTAAAAAAATTCTACAGGTTGCATTTTTTGAGATACAGAGGAGGTCTAGGGCTAGAATTATTGCTCTCGCTCTAACGATCGCGGCGATATTTCACTTGTGCGGTTTGAACACCGTTTTCATATGCAGGCGATACTCGCATATGCATTCGCTTCTGCGTGCAAGCTCGTCGGGACGGGGCGTTTGAAAAAATTTATTTTTTGTTTTCTTATTTGTTTTAATTTATTTTTAAATTTTTTACACTGAAATAAAAAAAAAATGATCACTTTATTCCTATTACAAGGAATGTAAACATCCCTTGTAATAGAAAAAACATGACAGGTCCTCTTAAATATGAGATCTGGGGTCAAAAAGACCTCAGATCTCATATTTAGACATAAATGCAAAAGAAAAAAAGTAAACAAAAAATGTGTCTCTTTAAGACGCTGGGCGGGACTGACGTTTTGACGTCACTTCCGCCCAGCAGAGGTATGGGGACGGCTGAGGGACATTTTTCCCTCAGTCACATCCCCGGTCAGACGACGAGCAGACCCGATCGCCTCCGCCGCTACCGACAGCAACGGTAAGCGGCGGAGGGCGCGGGAGAGCGGTGGGAAGGGGGGCACCCTCTCCCGCCACCGATAACGGCGATCTCGCGGCGAATCCGCCGCAGAGACCGCCATTATCGTGTACAGATCCGCCCCATGAAGAGATGGATATCTCGGATGTGGCAGCAGCTGCTGCCGTTACCGAGATATCCATCTTTAAAAAAATGACGTATTTTGACTATGGGGCGGGTCTGAAGTGGTTAAGGAAAGTAGGGTAAGATCCAGGGGAGGGGGCACTGGCAAATTTCTACATACCTTGAAAGAGGAAAGTATATTCCATCTGTGGAGCCTGCAGGTGAAATGTTAATACCAAAGTTAAATCAGCTTATATTTTGCCTTTCATGGTTCCTCCTTTCCCTCATCAACATGCTCGTGAACTACATACCTTTTTTTAGACCCAGTGATGTTCTCACTGGGACTCTGTGTTTCTTTATCCTATGCAGACAGATCTTGGCAGGAAGCGACACGACATGACAGCAACAAGGCGAGTATAAAAGCCTCTTCTTTATTATTTCCGTAGAGTGAATTATTTCATAGTGCAACCAAGACTGACACGTTTCAATCAAAAGATGGCCTCTTTGGGGTTCATATACTAAAGGCAAATAGACTGTGGACTTTGCAAAGTACAGTTGCACATTGCAAGGGCAGTTGCTCTAGAGCTTAGTAAACGAGGCAAAGCTTCACTTTTCAAAGAACCCAATCACATGCAAAAAAAAAAATGTTTTTTGCTTGCACAAGATTGGATGATGGAAGTCAGCAGAGCTTCTGCTCATTTACCCTAATAAGTTCTGCAGCAACTGCTTTTACAGCGTGCAACTGTACATTGCAAAGTGCACAGTCTATTTGCCTTTAGTAAATCAATCCCATAGGGTGCTGTACATAGCATCCTGAAAGCATTATAGCACCCTGCCTTATGAAGGCTGACTTTTGGGAGGAGTAATGCAAATATCAAAATACCTGGGGAAGATGAGTGGGTGTTTGTAGACTATGTTTGCATACAGACTGCATTAGGTAACAAACACTTGTGATGCTGAGCATCCGTGATTGTAAGATCTTCAATATACTAAATAAGAGGGGCAGGCCAATAAGGTATTTCTCCGTTGGAACTGGGTTCAATCCTGTGTTGCCATATCGAACCCATTCTGCAGTGATAGATGCTTCAGGGGCTGTGGTCAGTATATAAAATGCACTTTTTATCTTTCAGTGCTAAACCTTTCATCCAATTCCTAAATTGCTGCATTTGTAAATTTTAAAAGCCAATATAAAGGAATAGTAGTGGTAAAAAAAAGCCCTTATGGATTTAATGAACCTTTGTTTTGGTTAATTTTCCTTCATTGTGACAGGGCGTGTCCTTTGCTTACATACGTTTGCTAGTAGGTGTCCCTTATTTCCATCTCAAAATGTTGGGAGGTATGCAGTAAAATCAAATTTGCCATGAAGATTCAACAAGTCATTTTCTGTAGTGAATGAATGAATGAATGAATGAGAACTTATATAGCGCGGCACATGCGAACTGAATCGCCTCTGGGCGCTTGTTGTTCCTGTCTCCTTTGATATCAAAAGAGAAAAGTCTTGACCTTTTTCCTAAATGCTAGGTGGTTCTCCTCCAACCGAATGCTGGTTGGTAAAGCGTTCCATAGTCTGGGACCTTGGATCGCAAATCTTCTTTCTCCTTTGGACTTGAAGTTGGCTTTCGGAACCTGGAGCAGGTTCTGATTCGTGGATCGCAAAACGCGATTTGGATTATGCGCTTTCATTAATTCGCATAAGTAAAGGGGGGCATTCTCATGGACACATCTATGCGTAAGACAGAGGGCTTTAAAAGCGATTCTGTCTTTAACTGGCAGCCAATGAAGGGCTCTCAGTGAAGGTGAGATGGATTCCCAGGGTTTTTTCCCAGTCACAAGTCTGGCGGCCGTATTCTGAACGACTTGCAGACGAGCGATTTGGTATTTGGGGAGACCGAGGTAAAGGGCATTTGCACAATCCAACCTGGAGTTTACAATAGCTCCCACCACGACCGCTAGATCTTCTTTAGGGATGAACGGAGTGAGTCTGCGTAGTAGGCGCAGTAGATGGTGAGATCCGCTGACCACTGACCCTATTTGTGCGTCCATTGTCATAAAGGAGTCAAAAATGACCCCTAGGCTTTTGACTTTGGCGCTAGGGGTGATGAGCTTGCCCAAAATAGGTGGGGGAGACCACGCTGTTGAGGGTTGATTCCTTCGCTTGGCGTGAAACAGAAGAAGTTCTGTTTTCGCTCCATTGAGTTTAAGATAACTCTTTGTCATCCAGTCCTCTATCAAAGAGAGACATGTCTCTAGATTGAGGTGGTGATCCTGTCTATTGCAGATGCGGAAATACAGTTGCGTGTCATCTGCATAAGAGTGATAAAGCAGATTTTGGCTGCTAATAATCTCAAAAAGAGGACGAAGGTAGATGTTGAATAGCACTGGTGACAGAGGCGATCCTTGAGGGACTCCGCATGTTACTGTGCGTTTTTCAGACGTAAAAGGTCCTAGCTTCACTGTTTGCGATCGGTTTTCCAAAAAAGAGGAGAACCAAGATAAATCGCCTTCTGCGACCCTGGCTACTTCAGAAAGCCGAGTCAGTAACAGATTGTGGTCTACAGTGTCAAAAGCTGCACTTAGGTCCAACAGAACCAGGAGACAAGATTCTCCTTCGTCTGCGGCCTTGAGAACATCGTCCCATACTTTCAGTAATGCTGTTTCCGTCCCATGTCCGGGACGGAAGCCTGATTGCAATGGGTCAAGTAGCTTGTAGGTATCTAGATGCAGTTGCAGCTGTTGTACCACTACTTTTTCCATTGTCTTAGAGAATACGTTGAGGCTTGTTATGGGACGGCGGTGGAGTGGGTCCTTGGGGTCCAGGGAGGGTTTCTTCAGGATGGGTTGGATTACACCCTCTTTCAACTGTGAGGGCACTATGCCTTCCAAGAAAGACTGGTTGATAAGCTGCGTGATGGGAGGAGCCAGGATGTCGGCGCATTCCTTCAGCAGTTTTGTGGGGATAATGTCATTTGGCGCTGCGCCATTGCGCAGAGTACAAATGACATTCTTAGTGGACTCGATGGAGATGGGTTCCAGGGTGAACTTTCCTGATATCGGAGAATTACTATGGGTGCTGTGTGAGAGGCTACAGGGGGGGCTGAGGGGAGAAAAATTTTGCTGAATGCTTTCACGGATTGCCTCGATTTTATTAACGAAATAATCCGATAGCTCATTGCAAAATTCTTGTGTGTCCGAACTGGGGGCTTCAATGCATCCTGGTTTCATGGTCTGGGTGACCATCTTGAAGAGTTCGCGGGGGCGGTTTTGGGCACCGTTGATAGCCTCCGAAAAATAATTCTTCTTGGCTTGGAAAATTCCTTTGTGGTATTTTCTTGTTGTCGCCTTGTAGATGGATAGGTTTAGCTCAGAAGAACATCTTTTCCAGGCAGATTCTGCCCTTCTGCGTTCTTGCTTCAGTAACGACAGCTGGTTGTTAAACCAGCTGCGGTTGTTTTTCCGAATGCGGGTTATTCGTTTCGGCGCTACCAAGTCGGCTGACTGTAGCATGGCCGAGTTTATGGCTTTCAATGTTTCAACGGCCGTTTGATGCGGCTGGGTTGTTTCTATTTTTTTCCTTAAAGTCGTTTTGAAGAGTTCCGAGTGGAGCTTCTTCTGACATCTAGTCCAGTGTGTTGCCACTGGATTCGATGTTTTTGTTGCGGGGGGGATGGTGGAAATACTGAATATAATTGCCTGGTGGTCTGTCCATGGCAATTTTTCATTTTCCCTAATTTTTATTTCCAGAGCTTGTCTGAAAATAAGATCAAGTGTGTGACCTGAAGCATGTGTAGGCCCACATACTAGTTGCTGCAATCCTAATCCTTCCAGGTGGTCGATACAGGCGTCAGCAATGGGGTCTTGTGAGGAATTGGCCCAGAGATTGAAATCCCCTAACAGCAACAGGTGTTTGCTGTTGAGGGTATAAGTGGAGAAGAAATCCGTCCATGATGAGAGCAGCTGCGATTTTGGGCCGGGTGGCCTATAGCAGAGCAGAATGTGGACGGTCTCCTTTGAACTTGCTTGCAGTTGCAGAGTAAGGGTTTCCATGAATGGAAGAGGGTTTTGGCGGACTGGTTTGGTGATCGTAAGATGAGTCTTGTGGATCACCGCCAGGCCGCCTCCTCTTTGCCCTATTCTGTTTTCCGTTATGATACGGTAATTTTCTGGCACCAATTCTCCTAGAATGGTGTTACAGTCGGCTGTGAGCCAGCTCTCTGTAATAAAAAGACAGTCTAGATCCTTTTGTTGAATGAAGTCGCGGATTTCTAGTCGGTGTTTTACTGCCGATCTAGTATTGATCAGAGCACATGATATGTGCTTGACCTGGGGTAAATGTCTGAAATGTCTAACCGTCGATCTATGATTGGTTCTCCATAGTCGCTCAGTTCTTAGGGCCTTTCTGGTGATGGCTGGCAGTATTGCGGCGCATTGCCTCAAACTCCAAATGGTCTCGGCAGAATATTGCCTACATGCCATGTTCGCCAATACACCAGGGGGGGGAGGGGGGGATTTTAGGGCAGTGGGGAGAGGAATTGGCTAAACTCCTCTCTCCTGGCTTGGTCCAGAGGAAGGCAAAAACCCCTGGCGGCGTTCGGCCAATATGCTCCGGCAGGGAAAAAATTCCTTCCTGACCCCTGTAAGAGGCGATCGGGTAACCCCTGGATCAAGTTGTAGTGGTGATTAAGATTTGGGGCTGGGTGCAGCAAAAATGGCCTGCCGATCGGTAGCAGGATCCAGACTGGTAAAGCTTCCAGATTGGGTGGATCGGTGCTACTATTTGGGGCCAGGATTACTAGACCGGGGTGTGAGGTTGTAGTGGGTTGACAATGCACTGTTCATGTCTGCATACTGCATTATGCAGGTATAAACCTTGTTACATGCAACCACTGCTGTTATGGATGCATATAAACAAGAAGGAGCTTCTGGTTATTGGCAGCACTGAGATAAAATAAAGGAACAATTGTTTATGATACATAGTGCTTTACCATCAACCAAATGGGGTAAAAAAAAAAAATGCAACTATTTACTATAAATTTTTCTTGATGCTGACCCTGTAGCACTAACCGGCCCTATAGCAGTGGTGGGTACTGATTGCACCATGCACCACCAGGTATGCACCAGCATATGATTATTTTATTTAACAACATTTTAAACTGATTCTTCTTTAAGGTAACAATCTCTGGCAAAGTTCTTGTATCCAGTAAGTAGGGTGTGCTGCGCTGCTAAAATTAATACATCAACACTGAATGTGATAACAAACTGTGCATTGAGTACAAAAAAAAAATATATATAGAAAACCAACACCAAGTGCTCCGATGTGTAACAAAATCACATAAAAAAGCAAACAGTGTTGACAAAGTTCATAAAGTGTTGGTAGTCAGCTCCAAGGAAAATTCAAAGTTCAGTGAGTTCAGAGAGATATCCCAAGTAGGAGATTGAGATTCTGCAGGACAGAAGAGAAGCCTCCACCTCCACCTCTTAATGCAAATCTGCTTACCAGATAGATAATAATCGCGAGCATTAACAGCACAGCAGGCTGGATTGCCTTAACGAGTATCAACGTGGAATCCTGTGTGAATCTCCAAACTAAGTCTCAATGCGGCTGGGTCCCAAAAATCAATCACTCCCAAAGTGTAGCCAAGAAAAGAAAAGGGATGCCAACATAGAGTAGTAACGTTTTAAAAGTTTAATAAAAGAAATTCGATTGCACTTACAAGTAACGAATCCTTTGGAAGCATATAAATAGTAAGCCGGCCGGCTCTCACAATCCGCCCGTCCTTCCGGATGGTCGTGAGGATAAAAAACAATGGTGTCGTCAGCACGCCGTTCCTCCCTACGCCGTTTCGTCCAATAGCAGACTTCATCCAGGGGCACGAGCGGCGTGCTGACTCGCCACCTTTTAATTCGTTTGTAACATTCTAAGACCGCCCTTCTCTGACGTCTGGGGATCATGAATGGCGATCGGCCATCTTTAAAGAGGGATCGCTTGCCAATAGTGTAAGCACTGTCAGTGCCTTGAACTTTGAAATTTTATTTGGGATCACCCTTTGTGATAAGGTCATCCTAAACAGACATGCGGGAAACTCAGGCAGCAATCAACCTTTTTTAAAAAAGGAATCGCTTGCCTTAAACATTGGAATCACCCTTTGCGGTAAGGTCGCCCTAAACAGACATGCGGGGATCTCAGGCAGCAATCGACCATTTTGGAAAAGGGATCGCTTGCCAGTAATATGTTAGCAGGAATTAATATCTAAAAATAAGAGTCAACCTATAGATAGAAAAAATATATAAAAGAGCCTCAATATGGAGTATGAGAGTTGTATGGCAAATACAGCTGGTATGACCACCTCCAAATCTGCCACACATTAACCCACTAATGGAGGGAAAGAAATTAATTATATATAAAAAATTAATTCTATATGAAAAAAAATATATATGCAGATTTGTTCTATATATATATAAATGTATATTAAAAATATATATTAAAAAAATATATATTAAAAAAATAATATATATTAAAAAAAAGGAGCAAAATAGGGACAATCATTCCATCTACACTGAAGTGCACACAAAAAAAGGAGATTGATGGAGTATACAAACTAAACGATTCCTTTGTGTACTGATAGTGTATATCAATATGGTATACCACTACCAGATAATATATTGAAACAAATGAATACATATTATGCCCTTTATGAAAAGTGAATATAGCCAAACAAGGGAAACCATCTGTGTTGGAAATAACTGTAGGAGCAGAAATCCAACTTAGTAAACGAGGCAAAGCTTCACTTTTCAAAGAACCCAATCACATGCAAAAAAAAAAATGTTTTTTGCTTGCACAAGATTGGATGATGGAAGTCAGCAGAGCTTCTGCTCATTTACCCTAATAAGTTCTGCAGCAACTGCTTTTACAGCGTGCAACTGTACATTGCAAAGTGCACAGTCTATTTGCCTTTAGTAAATCAATCCCATAGGGTGCTGTACATAGCATCCTGAAAGCATTATAGCACCCTGCCTTATGAAGGCTGACTTTTGGGAGGAGAAATGCAAATATCAAAATACCTGGGGAAGATGAGTGGGTGTTTGTAGACTATGTTTGCATACAGACTGCATTAGGTAACAAACACTTGTGATGCTGAGCATCCGTGATTGTAAGATCTTCAATATACTAAATAAGAGGGGCAGGCCAATAAGGTATTTCTCCGTTGGAACTGGGTTCAATCCTGTGTTGCCAAATCGAACCCATTCTGCAGTGATAGATGCTTCAGGGGCTGTGGTCAGTATATAAAATGCACTTTTTATCTTTCAGTGCTAAACCTTTCATCCAATTCCTAAATTGCTGCATTTGTAAATTTTAAAAGCCAATATAAAGGAATAGTAGTGGTAAAAAAAAAGCCCTTATGGATTTAATGAACCTTTGTTTTGGTTAATTTTCCTTCATTGTGACAGGGCGTGTCCTTTGCTTACATACGTTTGCTAGTAGGTGTCCCTTATTTCCATCTCAAAATGTTGGGAGGTATGCAGTAAAATCAAATTTGCCATGAAGATTCAACAAGTCATTTTCTGTAGTGGGTTGACAATGCACTGTTCATGTCTGCATACTGCATTATGCAGGTATAACCCTTGTTACATGCAACCACTGCAGTTATGGATGCATATAAACAAGAAGGAGCTTCTGGTTATTGGCAGCACTGAGATAAAATAAAGGAACAATTGTTTATGATACATAGTGCTTTACCATCAACCAAATGGGGTAAAAAAAAATGCAACTATTTACTATAAATTTTTCTTGATGCTGACCCTGTAGCACTAACCGGCCCTATAGCAGTGGTGGGTACTGATTGCACCATGCACCACCAGGTATGCACCAGCATATGATTATTTTATTTAACAACATTTTAAACGGATTCTTCTTTAAGGTAACAATCTCTGGCAAAGTTCTTGTATCGTCTGGAGGTACAAGAGTGCTTCTAGTTCATGGATGTGTCATGCAGGAAATTCAGCACCTTTTGGACCTGTGGTTTACAAGGGTTACATAGCATAGCTATGCAGTCACAGAACTTAGCACAGACCAATTCCTGAGTGTAACGATATCTGAGATAATGCAGATTGATATATGTATAATGAGACTTGTATGGTGTTCTACTCTAGCCTTGAAAGCTTTTTCTAATTAAAGAACACCCCCATACACTGGCCGTTACCATCCTTGAAAGCTTTCTGTAATTAGAGATTATTTTGCAAAAATAACATTACTGGTCCTTGACAGTTCTAATCACCACCGCAATCACTTCTTTGCCCTTAAGTCCACTTACTGATTTCATTTGTAACCATGGAAACACTCATTTAAAACCGAGGAGTGCCTCTGGTGGGCTGTGAAATCCAGACAGTAAATGGAGCTGCGAGAGGAAGTAATGTTAGAATCAAACATTTAAATTGGTATTTTGTTTTCTTAGCTGAGGCAAAGTAATTGAGCAAAGCATCTGCTCAGATGATGTCAAAGTGTCAGGTTTTAGATGATGGGTAGGAAAGAATTCTCCACAAACATCAATTCTGGAAAAATTCAACTTGAAACTGTACTAAAACTGTACATAAATACATTTTGTTTTAAAAAAGGCATACGTGAAATGTACAATTACTGAAAGCAGAAGACCTTGGGTCTATTTATAAAGGACCGAACAGCTGTATGTGTACATTTTTCAGTGAACTTTTGTTCTTTTAGCCCTCGCTCTCATCGGCGCGATTTGACAGGTCGATTTCCAAAAGTAGTTCTTGCACTACTTTTGGTGACTTCAGGGGCAATTTCACTAGACATCTGTGCATGAACCTACACAGATGTCTTTCAAGTGGCCCCCCAAAGTTGAACTAAAATACGGCTTTAAAATCGTGCCAGTTCAGGTGAACTGGCAAGATTTTAAAGCCGTCTTCAGTGTGTACGAGGGCTTCTTTGGCGCATTTGTCATGTGACAGACAGCCCATTTAAGTCAAAAGACTGTCATGACAAAAATGCACTTAAACACAGAATGCTCAGGTGTGAATGCAGCCTTAAAATGATACTAAAGCTAAAAAGTTTTTTTTACCTTAATGCATTCTTTGCAATAAGGTAAAAAAAATACTTTTCTATATCTCTCCCCCCCCCCCCCCATCTCTGCAAAGAGAGGGGAGAATAAATCCAGTGTCGTTTATGTCTGCAGGTTTTTCCTCTCTTCCTCTTCACACAGCACTTGAGCAGCATTTAGAGCCATTGTCTCCTGCTTCTGTCAGTCAAATGCAGTGAGGAAAAAGTGGGGGGCGGGGCTAACTCCCAACACGGCTCTATAGACACACAGCTCAGGATCAGGCAAACACTGTGTGCCTCCATAGCAAGCAGCTTGCTATGGGGACACACACAGAAGAATGGTACCAAGGTACCCGAGAAGAGGAGGATCAGGGCCGCTCTGTGCAATTCCACCTCACAGAGCAGGTGAGTATAACATGTATGTTTTATTCTAAAAAACAATTACTTTAGTAACACTTTACCACTAGGAAACCCATGCAAGCACAGAGAGAACTGCGTGCAGGTAATGTGATGGCTGGGATTCAAAGCAATGATCCTAGTCCTGCAGGGAAGAAGTGTAAACCCCTAAGCCACTGTGCTACTTAATTTGATTTGATTTTTTACACAAAAGGCTAAATTTCCTGAATATCTGCCACTTTAGTTCACAATTTGAGACCAGTTTACCCTTTTTTTCCAGCTGTTCAATCTCTTGTAAATGTAGTTGAAAATAGCTGAGGAGTGTAGGGCTTCCCTGGGGGGCTTTAACACTTTCCTCTGACTTGTGCAAGTGCTTATTACATACACAAAGTTTATGCAATTTGTTGGACAGTCCTGTGAGACAGTTACCTGTCCTTTTCTTTTTTCAGCAGATTTAAGTTTGAGCGTGACACAGGGATACTCTAAAGACTAAAGCAAAATGCATGTGTGCGCTGCAGTGGCAATCATTTTGAAAGTCACTCCAACATATATACATATACATACATATACTCAGCTGTGTTATAATAAATAATGTGTAATGTATGCTTTGCTGAAAAAAGTACAGCAGGACCAATATTGTTCTGCAGGGCATGACATTAATTCCTATAAGCCAGGCATGTTCAAAGTTCGGCCCGCGTTCCAGTTTTGGAAGGCCCGTCTGATTATTTGGACATATATATCTTTTGTGGCCCCCAACGATCTCCCAGCACTGGGGCCACAAAAGATTTACATGCCGGCTGCCTTGGAGGGCACAGGGAGGAAGCGGGACTAGTGCCGTACACAGGAGAATTTACTCTTTACACTGAGGCCTCTGTAATAGGAAGTCCCATCTTCTGCGCTGCCTTTGGACGACTGTTCTGTCCATCATAGGAGCCGGGACTTTGTATTAAAGAGGCCACCGTGTAAACAGGCATTTCTCCTGTAGGTGAACTTTTGGCGCTCATCCCACCCCCCTCCCTTTCCCCTCCAAGGCAGATGGATGGGCATCAGTCAGGCTGCACTGATGGCAATAATGAGTCTGCATTCCTGGCAATGGTGGGTGATGCATTCCTGGCAATGGGGGTGCTGCATTCATGGCGATGGTGGGTCTGCAGATGGGCACTTGTGAGGCTGCAGATGGGCACTGATCCTTATTTTGCTTCACAGTTCTTTATTTTAAATTTACGTTTTTTTTCCTGAAACTTCCCTCTTAAATGGAAGGTGCATGTTATACGCCAATATATACGGTATATCCAAATAACACGCCCTGAGATCATCTCTTTACTCACACAGCCACAAAGGCAAGAGAAATATTATCCGGCACTGTATAAGTGCTCAAACAAACACACTTAGACCGAACTTTAATAGTTAAAAAAAATGTCATGCAAAATGGTTGGGTCTCACGCATGTTCACTTCATCAAATCTGGCCCTCTTTGAAAAAAGTTTGGACACCCCTGCTATAAGCGCTAAAAGATGCATACAGACAATGATAAAATTTGCTGTTGTCATATGAGAGGACATATTATTAATATACAATAATACCAAACAAATATAAAATACCAAATAAAGTCAAATTAAGTATTGCAAGTTTACCAGTTTTTATTTAAGAGGCTAAATATCATAAAGTAAATGGAAATGAGTCTGTTGCCTACAGCAACTTGATATCACCTTTTACACTTGTCAATACAAATAACAAAGAATATATAGGGCAAAATAGGCACCACTTTTAAAAAAATTGGAGCTATGTACTCTACTAAGATATATACTGTGTAATCCACAGCATTCTTTCAATTAGATACTGGATTAAAGAGTAATTCCAGGCATAGTAAATCTTATACATAGTTACATTAGTTACTATATATTGGTCAAAAACTGGACCAAACATCTACCATTCCTGGCCAATGCCCCTGGAAGCTGGAATTCACTGAAGAAGACAAAGCTACTTCGATAATCTTCACTTTCCTCCGAGTCCTGTGCTTAGTGGCTGGCCTGCTGCAGAAATAGAAAAGTAGATAGTGACCCCGTGCTCCCACCATTCAGAGACAGCTCTAATGGGGTATAGATCTGGGATCTCCCATCAAATATTCTACCCATGGGTTCCAGACTTTCTCGAACATCTGCATTTTATCTTGTAATATCGCTGTCATGCATTCATTAAACATAATCCAGAAAAGTTTATGCTTAAGTTGTGCAAATGGCAAGGCTGCCGTTTTCCAGGATTTTGTGATAATAATTTTTGCGGATATAAATATAAATGTTATGAGACGTCTCTGGGGTTTCAACGCCATCGCCACCTTGCTGCCCAGCAGTGCTTGTCTCTGGAATTTACCAAGATTCACTTGGGTGAGGGGTAGATACAATTGTGCACCCTAATCCAGTAACGCCTTACCATAGGGCACTGCCACCACACATGGTACATGGTCCCTCCTGTCTGCATCCATGGAAGCACAGTGGGGATGCTTCCGGCACATATGTCACCAGCCTGGCTGGAACCATATACATCTCAAAAGCACTTTATAATTAGCTTCTATAATTTAGGTATTTATAAGCGACTTCGAGGCCCCTTGGGCTATAATATGCTATTCATCTTGTTCAATAGTCTCCTGGAGGTCTGACTCCCATTTTTCCATGTACTTCTGTTTAATAGAGGAATTAGTCAAGATATTATATATTTCTGAAATATGTCCCCCAATTTTATTGAAATTCTGACACAGGTATGTAATCGGATACATAGTTGCTATATCAGAATTTTGTGATAAAGTGCTTAAGAAGTGCATTATCTGTGTACATCTGAAGTATTCAGAGACTGGCATTTGATATTTCTCCATTAAAATCTTTCTTGTCAGTATTCCCTTCTGGTTGCACCAGTCAGCTATATGTAGGTGTTCTTTGTTGGTCCACCAATCAAATATTCTGGGGGTGAGGCCTGGGGTGAAATTCGGATTTCAGAGAATAGGGGCTAATGGGGTATGCTGGGATTTAAAATGGTAAGATTCCATTAATCTGTCCCAAATATTCAGGGAGGAGGATAGTGCTGGGCATAGAATTGGGGGCTGTTTCTTAGGCGATAACCATAGGATATGCAATATCAGCCTTTCCCTTCATGCATACATCTCCATCTGCATCCAGATCCGAAAACGCCGATTCTGAATACTGAATATTTTTTTAAGTCTGGCGCCATTAGCAGCTGAGTAAACTGGAAGCGACATTGTGACTTTGCTTCCGTTTTACAGAGAGAAGACTGACTAGAACAAAGTCGTCTCTAGGCGCCGAAAGTGGCACATCACGGATCGGGTCTCCCGGTGGGACGGGAGGCTCTGTAAAAACAGCGGAAGGCAGCGGGATGTCCCCTCCCTCTCCTCCGGGATAACAATCGAGCTGCCTCTCCTCCGGGATAACAACCGAGCTGCTTTTGGCCGCATCTGTTGTTATCCCTGGAAAGCCGACCGTCTACTCTAAAAAACGGTACCGGGATGATGGCTGCGGGCATAATCCCGGTATAAACCCCTAAAGCCGAGGACGCATATATGCATACGCTCGGTGCGAAGAGGTTTTATATTAAAAAACAACCTGTGGGAATGCTGCCCACTATCTAGCTTCAATACATTGAGTCACATAACTTTTAGGAAACAGTCAACATGTCTATATGGTGAGTTCCCACATCATAGGGGGGTTCTGTACTGCAAATAATAAAAGCCCAACTCCTACTGGAGGTCCAACTCTAATTTTATATTTTATATTTTCTAGACCTATATTAGAAATGTTTAGGCTAATCACATGGCATGCAGGATTCTCTTTTGATTTTCTCCACTGGTACAGGGCCATGTGAATGCAAACCTGGCTTTAAAAGAGTAAATTGCAGGTCAGAAAGAACTCAACTATAGGTCAGAAATATATATATATATATATATATATATAAAGCAAAATTGTGAATGACCACAGTCCAGTAAAAAGATTCCTTTACTGATATACATCCATAAACTGGTACTGAAGAAGCAAGACTCTAATGCATTTCATGTTAATAAACTCTTAGCCTGGCCATACACGGTTTGAATCTTGGCCAGTTCAACACCAACTGTTAATGGGCAGGCTGAATGTACCAAGTTGATCAATTAATCACCTTTGTACTTTCAGCCTTCTATATTCTCTTGCTGTTATTGCTAGTGGCTGCTATAGCTGCTAGAGATAATCACTGTTTTCCACCAGCGGGGACAGCTTCCACTCCCCACCTCCCTCACCGGGAGAAGACAACACTGCCTGTGTTGATGGGTAAATCATGAAAATTTTACACCATGCATGGTGTGCCTAAATCATGGAGGTCAAATGTGCCTGTCAATTGATCTTCCATGATCTCAGAAGTGTATAAAGTTGATGTCAAACTGATGCCATCAACAGAAGCCCAAATCCTATTGACATAGACCCTTTAAATGCCCACAAATGTCATTTTTGGCCACCATTATGTGCTGACCCTAACTGCCTGGCAGCATCTAGATGTCCAAATCGAAACGTATTCTTTATTTCTTTTACTTTCAATCTAAAGGTTTTACTTGACAACATCATTAATTTATCCCTACCTTGCTAAGCTACAAAACATTTGATAATCAATAATATTTTAAACATGTAATCTTAGAACAAAACTAAGGTTAAAGCCTGAAAACACCATTTTGCGTTTTGTATTTCTGTTTTACAACTAGAGGATTATAGATTGTCCAAGATTTTAAATTTTTACTTCTTTTTACAGTTACACATTTTTTTAAACCTAATTTTGCCATCTCCTCTGTGTGCCGCAAGCAGACCCCAAGGTAGTCCTTAACATTTAATAACATTTTCTGGTCCAGAGAAACCTGTCTGCTATTCTTCCTACCACAATAATTGACCTTTCACTTTAGATTCATCCTAATATGTGGAACCTCCTCTAATCTGTTCACCATGCCTGTGTGTGGCTGTACTTTAATCCAATAAATGGCTGTGAGTCATCACACTCATATAAAATGTCATAGGACAAAGCTTGACATAGCTGCTGTTTTCTTTAAACTGAACTTTTGTCTTAAAGGTAACCTGAGCTCCAAAAAAAAAAAAGGCACAGGCTGCCATTTACAACCTCTTTTTGAAAATGTCATAGCTTCCTGGCACTCTCTGACTTTAAAACTTTAAGACATTCACCAGGATTAAGTATGCAACAATAGAGAATGAACTTAGAACTCCTAATTAGCATTTTTACTATAGGCCAGTGACTCAATAACAACAATTACTGAACCTATTACATTATTAACTAGGCAACCAGCATCTCCAGAATGAAAATGATCAAATGGCAGCCCCCATATTTGGCTAAAGTTAAAGTATGTTAAGTTAATACATGTATTTTTTATGGGTTTTTTTTTTTGCAAATAGTCACGTGACTACCTGGTGTCTCTCTTCCTTCTAATAGTAGACATTTTGGCAGAAAGTAGTGTTGTGGTAACATCACGTTGATCACAGGGATTGATATTACAGGTCACTACTTCTTGTAAACACTGTGGAAAAGATTTGAGGAATTATGAGCTGGGAAGGAGCTGATGGGGAGAGAGGTGGGACTGGCTGTAATTTGTGTTACCAAAGTAAAAAGGGGTGACAATGGAACTCTTATATTCTTTGAGGGCCTCATATTTTCATACCTTCCTTTTCTTAGATTCCTTGACTGCCCGCTGTTTCCCCAGGCATGGATTGCCTGCACAGTTCAACTTCAAATGCTGGCAGAATCATGGCTTTTGTGATATTTATTCCCTACTCTTTCTGGCGGGAGTTACGACATTTCATACATCGCACAACATTCCATTACTGAATCACTTCTTTTATGCCCAACTTAGGCACTTTATTCTTTTGCTTTACCACAATCACGGTTCCCTCTTTGTGCTTACTCCCTTGAAAGTAAATGCCGATCTCATCTGAATGCACCAGGATTAATCGTTTTGATTTACGCTTCTATTGTGTTGTCTAACCAAACTATCACTAGGGCATGCCAGCCTCGATGGGAAACTGAATTTAACATCTCATTGGCGTAGAAAGACTGGTACATCATTTGGAAAGCTACAGCCAAAATCTCTAGAAAGGTAATTCTTGAAAATTCCTATAAAATATTGTCTCGTTTTATACTTCTGTGGCTGTCCCTATGAGGGCTCAATAAAAAAACATTTGGTGGACTTGTCCTTCAATGAGAAGACCATGGATACAGGTATATAATCTCATGGGCACATTAGTTCATACTTATCTCCGTAAAAACCCTAAAGAAGCACTATTCCACTTGGAACGGGAACAGACATGGTCCTCGATATCTTCCATCATCAGACTCACAATTTCCAGGACCTGGAAGACTTTGACCTAAGTTTGGAAGTGGTAAAAAACAGGTTGACATAAACAAAAAATTAATGGTATTTCTGGCCAATAAGTTGCCAAATTCTTCCTCATTTGACAACCTTGGATATCATAAGTCCACAGTGAGCTGACCCCTTCCCTTCCCCCGCCCCCTAGCCTTTGCCCTCTTTTTTCCTGTGTCCCTGAGGCCTTTTACCTCCATATTTTCCCTAAAATATCCTCCTATAGAGTCTTTATGCCCCTTAAGCCTAGTACACACGAGCCGAATATCAGACCAGATTGACCGGTCCAATAAAACCGTCCGCCATTCAGCCCGTGTGTAAAGCAGCCTGCTGGGTTGAAAGAGATAAAACAATGGTGTGCACTGGGCTTTAGACATATCTGGAAGACTATTATTACCTTGGTTTTCAGGTCCCTACATAAAGCTGTAATTCCGTTCTGTTTAACTTATCCTAGACTGTGAAACTTGTTTTTGTAGATACATTATTGCTACTCCTGTACAATGATGATGACCTGTATATGCCCAAGTCAACATCAATTATTTCATTGTCAGAGATGCAACCTTGGTAAAAGAGAAAGAATGACTATGCTGTCTAGAGTTGCAACTGCATCATACAGCATTATCACCCTAAAGCAATAAGTGCCTTCTGAAAGTGAAAAAAATGCAAAATAAAACAAATGGTGAAGTAAAACAAAATGTTGAAATAATGCAGAGGAATATTATGTACTTAATCTTGGGACTAAATCGGTATCCATTGACTTGGTATTACTGTATGCCTTAACTGTTCTTGATAATAATGTAAAAATGTTCACTAAATTGTATTTCTGTCTTTTGTAAAATTAATAAAAACCAATGAAACAGAAATAATGCAGAGGAAGAAGAAATTAGTCTTGCAAGCTTCTTTAATTGTGCTATATTAATCAAGTGACTTTTCTGTTCAAGTGCTTGCCACAGCACTGCTTTTCTTCAACGCTATAATGCCGCGTACACACGATAATTTTTTGTGGTGAAAAAAAAAGACGTTTTCTGTGAAGTAAAAAACGACGTTTTTGAAACGTCACTTTTCAAAGACGATGTTGCATACACACCATCGTTTTTTTCACAAAAAGCGAGGTTACGTTCACCACTCTTTTCCATTGAAGCTCGCTTCATAACTAGCTTCTGGGCATGCGCGGGTTGAAAAACGTCGTTTTAAACAACGTTTTTGCTACACACGGTGACTTTTTGTGAAACAAAAAACTACGTTTTGAAAAACGACACAAAAAATTCAAGCATGTTGGAATTTTTTTTTGGTTGTTTTTTTGAAGACAAAAAACGACGTTTTGCCCACACACGATCAATTTAAATGACGTTTTAAAAAATTACGTTTTTTTTCATCACAAAAAATGATCGTGTGTACGCGGCATAAGAGTAAGGAAACTTGTTAGAAAATGTTACAAACACTTTACTTCAGGATTATACAAAGACCATTTTCCCCAAGTATATGTTTCCATATCTACATGAACACACTTAGTCATGGCTTCCTGATTAGACACACCATGCGCATATCACCATAAAAGTAAATACATGGGTTCTCAGGCAGTATATCTCACACAGAAGAATTGTACAGTATGTAGTTTATAGATCTATGTAGAGCTGCTATATGATAGCATCTTTATACATTCCATAAGGAAAGTAAAAATGGTCTTCTCAATCAAATGTTCAAAGGGAATGGAATTTGTGGCTGCTCTGCACTAATTGCACTCCTTTGTTTCAAATGTCAGCTCTTCAATAGCATTTATAAAGCTATTTTTACTGGATGGTGTATAATCATGACGCTTACTTGCCAGCTTCTTAAGCCAAGCATGGCATGCATGTCAACAAGTTTTTTTTATTTTTAGATGCCTCACCCTGTATATTGAATTAAAACCATTCATTTATATAGTAGAAATATGTTCCACGATGCTTTACTTAAAATGCTGACTCTTTCATTGCTGTGTATAATCTCCTATTCCTGATATAGATATACAAAGGCTGCTCCTTTCATTTTAGCACCCCAAACATGGGCACTAAGACAGCACCCAGTAGGGTTATTTGGAATTTGGATACGGCATACAGTTAATCAAACACAGTACACACTTGTACAGTGCTGAGTAGTGTAACAGTCCAAAAACTTGAAGGTTCATATGTCATTCGAAGTTGTATGAATAGTTCCTAACTGTCTCTCATTCTGAGGGACTACCCTTTCCTCCTTTGTTGTCTTTTTTGGTTTGATCTATAGACTGCTACACTATTTAACTACCCAAAGTGTTATACCATGGTAAATTTCACCTAAGACCTCATTTACATGGGCTCTAAGGAAATTTGTTTGTGTGGCTAGAGCCACCAGTTGCTATGTTCAGGCAGCCTATTTAAGCTTTCACAGATGCTTGTTCTAATTTAAAAGGTGTACGGATGAGCATCCTGAATGCACACTGGTGTTGATTTACTAAGACTGGAGAAGGCAAAATCTAGTGCAGCTGTCCATAGTAGCCAATCAGCTTCTACCTTCAACCTGTTCAATTATGCTTTAACAAAAAAAACTAAAAAAAATGGAAGCGGATTGATTTCTATGTGGAGGTGCTCCGGATTTTGCACTCCAGTTTTAGTAAATATACTCTACTGTCTGTGTTTGGGGTCACTCACCCACACGCTTGTCAAATTAGGAAAAGTGGCTATGTATGTACAGCTGCTTACCCATAGATTTACCATTGCTGCATACAACTGGCGACTCTAATGCCCAAAATGCCTATTCATGATGTATGGGCCTAAATGATTGCATTTCTTATGTCTATAAGCCAGTAAAAGGTGGGAAATTCGTGAAAATGGTTACTTGGGTGTTTTACCAACTTTGGATATTTATTCTTCTTGGTCTTGAAATAATATGAGGAACAGAAAAATTGACTTTTTAGGCACCACTAAAGATTTGATAAAAAAATTGGATTTTAATATAGATTATAAATAAAAATTCATATTAAATAGATAGATACTGATAGTATCCTTAACATACAAAGTACTATATAAAAAAATAAACCACGTATAACTCCACAAGATCAGATGTATAACCGTAATGACATAAATTCGGACTCGAAAGTATCTCATCAAACTATGGTGATGAAGGATTCCATTGCCGAAAGATGTTTTCTGATTTGTCAATACTTTGGATCTTGGGTGTTTAGAGGGTCATTCTTGGGGTGCTCGACATGTTCCGCTGGATTAACCACTTCGTCAGGAGCTTGAGTACAGTTTACTGGTAGTACTGAAAATTTTCTGTTCCTCATATTATTTCAATACTTATCAGGACGAGGCACTATAGTTACCTAAGGTGTTAATTGCCACCTCAGGGCATAGCAATTAAAAAAAAACATATTCTTCTTGGTCTGCATAACTAGAATGTTGCTTTTCCCACATAATGTGTGTTAAAAGGGGTTTTTCAGAAAGTCCATATCATGCAGGAAGGTAAAAAACCTTCAGCCTTTAGAACCACTTTAACAGATTCAGCCATTGTGCTAACCAAAAGGCAAATTATGGCAGAATGGTGCCCTAGGAAAGTAGCATCATTTTCCCCCTCATCCTTTTAAATGACATTAAATATTGTAATAGTCACACACAATAGAAACCTGCTCCCTTTGCAATGTCTGTACTGGCATGGCCAGCCACCAGACTGCCTAAAAGTGACATGCTGGTGCACAGTTTGCTTTTAGTGCAAACATTTTAAGGTTGTATCTAGGCCCCCTAGACATCCACTGGATCTTAAGTTCCTTCAGCTAGCCCAACATGTGGTGAGTACTTCTTAGACCTTAGAAGAAGGAGGTATACCCTGAAGGCTTGTCCTGAAAATATAAATGTTAGTGCAAAAAAAAAAGTATCCTAGACAGTATTTCACTGTGTCTTAGCTAGCCCAACAGGTAGTAAGAACTACCTGATCGTGTTGCCCCTGTTGGTAATATTCCTGAAACTAAGACATATGCTTGCCTGAATTAGGCGCCGGTAGTTCTAATGGAAACTACCAATAGAAAAGTGCAGTTAAAGTGATTGTAAAGAAAACAAAAATATATACAAAAAAAATAACAAATTTGTCATACTTACCTGCTCTGTGCAGTGGTTTTGCAAAAAACAGACCCAGTCCTTCTCTTCTCGGGTCCCCCATCCGTGCTCTGGGCCCCTCCCCCTTGCTAAGTGCCCCCATAACAAGCTGCTTTCTGTGGGGGACTCGTGCGTGCACACTCCCGATCCAGATCTCTGGGTCCATAGGACACAGAGAGTGTGGCTCAGCCCCACCCCCTGCTCCCATGCTCCCCCTTTACTGGCTGTGGTTGACAGCAGCAAGAGCCAATGGCTCCTGCTGCTGCATCTCAGCCAATCAGGATGCAGAGACCTGGGTCTCGTGCACATCACTGGATCGAAATCAGGCTTAGGCAAGTATTAGAGGGGGCTGAGGGGGGACCTGCACGCTGAAGGTTTTTTACCTGCATGCATAGAATGCATGCAGGTAAAATAAAAACCTTCAGCCTTTACAACCACTTTAAGGCTGTATTAAATTCCCCTGAAATTTTCCGTTTGTTCATATCTGACAGTGTGTAATGAGAGGTTTTGATTACTGTCATGCTTATGATAAATGTACATCGCAGCATGTGTTCTAAAAGGTCATTTAATGCTGTTGAGTTTTAAAAGCCTTGGCCAACACTATAGCCAAGCAATTTTTGGGCTTTTAAAGCTATTATACATGTAGTGTGTTTTATTGTATATGACACATTTTATTGTTCCTTTAGGCCATCTGAGGAGCTTTCAGGCAGATCTGACTTTGCCAGGTAGAGTGTATCTTGTTATTATTGTGAAATAATGTCTTTATAACTTTCTGTTGCTGGTTGCCCAAGTTCCCAGTACTATTTGTTCCATCTGTACTTTATCAGCTGGTCAGCTTTACAAGTGTGCATAATTACTTTCCTGGCACATACAATATAGACAACCTTTCTTAGGGAATAGGAAGTAATATCACAATGTGTTCAAATAATAAACTGTCATGGGACATCTAAGTCCATTTTTTATATTTACAGAATGAAGATAACAAAGGTTGGGTCTCATGTATCAAAGGTGTTTGGGTAAAAAGTGTTGTTGGTTGTACAGGGTAACTAATCAGCTTCTTGATGTTAATTTTTCCAGTGTCAGGCTACATGCACACTAGGCATTGAGCCCCGATGCATGAGATCCCAGGATTCGGTGTAGGTGAAAGGCACACTTTCCAGCTCCGCTGCCGGCATCCTGTAAAACTCTATGAGAGGCTGAACCTGCTGCAGCTGGATAGTGCACAGAATGGTACTTACATTTAAAGTGGATGTAAACTAGGGTTGTCCCGATACCGATACTAGTATCGGTATCGGGACCGATACCAAGCATTTGCCCGAGTACTTGTACTCGGGCAAATGCTCCCGATGCTTCACCCGATACTTGAACTGTCGGCGGTGATCAGTGCATGGGGAAGTTCCAAGCACCGATCACCACTGATTTTAAAGCAGCTGGAAGCCGCCGTGTATCCCGTGTATGCCGCCGTGTATCCCGTGCATCCCCCCGTGTATCCCCTGCATCCCGCCGTGTATCCGTGTATGCCGCTGTGTATGCCGCCGTGTATCCCGAGCATCCCGCCATGAATCCCGCCGTGTTTCTCTCCCCTTTCGGGCCACTCCTCCACCCCCTGGAATTATCAGGATGGAGAGCAGGTAAATCCGGCTCCTTACTACTCCGAATGGACAGTCAGTGATCACTGACTGTCCATTCACATAACTGAAACATTGTAACCTGTGATTACAAATGTTTCAGTTTATGAATGAAGAGAAGACGCTGTCTTCACTTCACTGTCTTTTCAGCGTCTCAAAGGAAAGATGTCAGAGGTCTGTTAAGACCCCTGATATCTTACCAAAGCCGAGCCCCCCCCCCCCCCCCCCAACATGGTTGAAAAAATAAATAAAAAAATAAAGAATAAAAAAACAAAAGAATAAAAAAACTATTGTAGAAAATAAAAAAATTTAAGAAAAAACACACTAACACAGTTCACCACCCCCCCTTAAAAAAAAAAAAAGAAGAAAGCATTATAAATAAATAAAAATAAATAAAAAAATTAAAAACAAATTGTTAAAGATAAAAAAAAAATACTGACACATGTGCCGCTGTCACATGAGATTAAAAAAAAGTATCGGTATTCGGTATCGGCGAGTACTTGAAAAAAGTATCGGTACTTGTACTCGGTCTTAAAAAAGTGGTATCGGGACAACCCTAATGTAAACCTAAAAATAAAATAAAAAAAATGTATGTATGTCACAATGTAGAGTATACGATTTCCTATCATCTGTGCCCAGTCTTGCCACACAGAGTTAATCCAGCGCTGAGCAATCCTCTTTTAATGTTCAGTGAAAATTAACAGAATTCCAGATAAAAACCTGCCTAAATAAAAAGTCAGTTTTCTCTCTTCTTGCTTTGAGTGACAGGTTATTTACATATCTAGCTTGGACATGTTTATCATATGTTATGTTATGTTTATCATAACATGAGGTATAAAAAGTGAGAAATCCACCCCTCCCCCACATAACACATCCTGGTAATATACAATGAACTTTGGATCACCTCACCTCATGTTATAATAAACATAACATAACATATGATAAACATGTCCAAGCTAGATATGTAAATAAGCTGTCACTGAAAGCAAGAACAGAGAAACAAACTTTATAATTTGGCAAGTTTTTATTTGGAATTCTGTTAATTTGCACTGAACAATAAAAGAGGATTACTCAGCACTGGATTAACTCTGTGCGGCAAGACTGGGCACAGATGATAGGAAATCTTATACTCTACATTGTGACATCCACTTTAAGGCAGTATGCACTGATGCACAGAATGCAGACTTCCAAGCCTATTAAAGAAAACAGTTTTACGGCCTGTAAAACCCAATCAAATGCCAGGATCTACCCCCACCGAATACCAAGATTTCTAATCACCAGGGCTAAACGTTTAGTGTGCATGAGGCCTAAATTTAAACACCAGTTTAATTTGGTTTAGTGCTTTTTGGTTGACAATTCTGAGCCTGGTCACATGGTTACTTATAATTTATTATCCATGTTTATATTTAATTGCATATTTGCTAAAATCGCATCTCATTCAAAGTCCCACTTTTACCATTTTTATCCACTTACAGGGATGGAGGCCTATGGCAAGATTGCTATATGCCTCATTCAAAGTCCCAACCCCCCTCTTTTTAAACATTATCCCGGGATGGAGATGCGATTTAGGAGTGGAATGGAGTGCCTGCACAGATTTACCACTGATCAGTTCTTTAATGCATTGTCATTTTTTTACTGGCGGACCCAGTTGGAGTTGGTCTGCCTCTAGTCTGGTGGTATTTTGTTTTTGTTGGGCAGTCCTTGTTCCACTCCTACTTTTTTCTTTTTTCTTTTTTTCCAGTGCTCTTACTTGCCATACCAACTCTAGGTAGGGGCGGGCTTTAGGTCCTCACCTGTCCTCTGCCTGGTGATTAGCACACCTGGGCTCCTTTTCAGGAGACCTTAAATTTATAGATAGGACTGCAGCCATGCAGAGTGCCGTGGAGTTGGCGCTGCAGCTTCCCAGGTATTTGCAAATGCTTGCAACTAAACCTCTGTTTTTACTTACATCAGTTAGACAGTTTAATTTGGTTTAGTGCTTTTTGGTTGACAATTCTGAGCCTGGTCACATGGTTACTTATAATTTATTATCCATGTTTATATTTAATTGCATATTTGCTAAAATCGCATCTCATTCAAAGTCCCACTTTTACCATTTTTATCTAAATTTAAACACCAAAGACATTGCTTGCTATTGAAGGCACTTTTATTTTCTCACACTTTATCTAAATAAGGCCCAGTATTTTTTAGAATATTTTAGCATTTTCTTGTGTTTGTGGAGGGAAGTTCATTTCACACAAAATTGGCAAACAATGGTAGGATGATTTGCTCACCGTAGCGTTACATCAGGATTTCTCAACTGAGGATCCACCACAAATCAATCATTTCTCACAGAACTCCTTTTGAGAAATCCTGCCCTAACTGATACATTTGCAGGACAACTTGTTCTGGTAATAAACAACAGACTTAGGCCCCTTTCACGCAGGACGGATCAGTAATGAAATATAAAAAAATATTTTATATATCTCTATATATATAGAGATATATATATTTATATATAACATCTTATGAAATGCGAATTTTGTATGGAATGAAATGGAATTCCAATAGAAAAGATTAGAATACAATAGAAAATAATAGAAAAGAAAAGCATAGAAAAACAATAGAACAGAATAGAAAAAAATATATTCTATTCTAATCTTTTCTATTCAAATTCATTCTGTACCGAATTCGAATTTCAGAAGATGGTTTATATATATGTAAAACCTCTTCCGAAATTCGAATTTCATATAGAGTAAAAACTAATTTGAATAGAAAAGATTAGAACAGAAAACAATAGAACAGAATAGAATAAAGTATAATGTATATTATATTTGTTTCTATTCCGTACTATTGTTTTTCTATGCTATTCTTTTCTATTCTATTCTAATTTTTTCTATTCAAATTTGAATTCATTCTATACGAAATTCGAATTTCTTATGGAATGAAATAGAATTGGAATAGAAAAGATTATAATAGATTAGTTTCATATTAGAATTTGAATTTTTTTTGACCAAATTCATAAAAAGTCGATCAAATATGAAAAATGTAATTAAATTAAAAAAAATCTACCGAATTTGAAAAAACTACCACATTCGAAAAAAAGTTGACCGAATTGGAAATAGTAAACTATATATAACCATTTTGCAAAATTCGAATTTCGTATAGAATGAAATCGAATTGGAATAGAAAAGATTAGAATAGAAAATAATAGAAAAGAATTCTCGCTTTTGTTCTATTGTTTTTGTAGTCCATTCTTTTCTATTATTTTCTATTCAAATCTTTTTCTATTCTAATTCATTCTATACGAAATTTGAACTTCTGAAGTTATGTCCGAATTTTGAATTTAATATTTGAAAATAATAGGAAAGAATAGCATAGAAATATTTTATATATATATATATATATATATATATATATATTAGGGTTGTCCCGATACCACTTTTTTAAGACCGAGTACAAGTACTCGCCAATACCGAATACTGATCTTTTTTTTTTTAATGTCATGTGACAGCGGCACATGTGTCAGTCGTTTTTTTTTTATCTTTAACAATTTGTTTTTAATTTTTTCAAATTTTTTTTTTTAATTTTTTTTATTTATTTATAATGCTTTCATTTTTTTAAGGGAGGGGGAGGGTGAACCGTGTCAGTGTGTTTTTTCTTTTATTTTTTTATTATTTTCTACAATAATATTTTTTATTCTTTTTCTTTTTTTTTCAGCCCTGTTGGGGGGGCTTTGGTGAGATAGCAGGGGTCTTAACAGACCTCTGACATCTCCCATTTGAGACAGAGGAAGGGACTAGGGACACATGTTCCCCAGTCCCTTTCTCAGCAGCCTCAGCTGCGCTAAAAATGAATGGAGAGCAGACAGCGATTCTCTTCATTCATAAACTGAAACATTGTAATGACAGTTTACGATGTTTCAGTTATGTGAATGGACCAAGTCAGTGATCACTGACTCTGTTCATTCGGAGCAGTAAGGAGCTGGATTTACCGGCTCCTACCCCGCTATCCATCCTGACAGTTCCAGGGGGTGGAGGAGGAGCACGGAAGGGGAGAGAAACACGGCGGGATTCATGGCGGGATGCTCGGGATACACGGTGGCATACACAGCGGCATACACGGATACACGGCGGGATGCAGGGGATACACGGGGGGATGCACGGGATACACGGCGGCATACACGGGATACACGGCGGCTTCCAGCTGCTTTAAAATCAGTGGTGATCGGTGCTTGCCAAAATGGCGGTTATTGCCAGGAATGGCACCATCCGAATCGGTGCGAGGCCGACTTTGCTGCGCCGATTCACAAAAGTAGTTCCTATACTACTTTTGGCAACTTTGAGGGCAATTGTATAGACATCACTGCAGGAACCTGCAGAGATGTCTGTCAAATCGCCACTGAAGTCGGACTGCATTGCCGGGTTGAACTTGCGCGATTTCTAACCCTGCAGCGAAGTGAACCTACACTAAAGCCACTTTAATTCCACTTTTGCAGTCAAGTTTGAGAAAACTCCACTGTACAGTGTGTTTATGTGTTTTCATTCACACAGCATGCTTTATATATATATATATATATTTCTTACATTTAGACGTCTCTCAAGAGAAGCACTCATGGCTTATTGCAAGTTTTTTTTTTGAACAATTGACCAATGGGAGACGTTTACTAAAACTGGTTCACTCAAAATCGGCTGCAGCTGTGCATGGTAACCAATCAGCTTCTAACTTCAGCTTGTTCAATTAGGCTTTGAAATAAAACCTAGAAGCTAATTGGTTTCTATGTAAAGCTGTGCCAGATTTGGCACCATGCAGTTTCAGTAAATAACCCCCACTGTCAGGGTGATTCTATCCCAAGTGTGTCGGCACCGAAGCCGATCTATCCTTCGGCTCTCAGGTGCTGCCACCGCCATCTTCGGTAAGGGAATCAGGAAGTGAAGCCTTGCAAATTCACGTCCTGGTTCCCTACTGTGCATGTGCAACCCCACTGGTCCCTGCTGTCTTCTGAGAACACACCGGGGGGACAGGGAAAAGGCCGGAAGTGGCTCGGGTATCTATGCCCAGAAGTGGGAGCAAAATTCCTGTATTAGACAGGTATCTGTTCCGAAAAAGCGGAAGTTCAATTTTTGGGTGGAACTCCGCTTTAACACTTTGTTAGGAAAAACAGTGTTCAAATCTAGTTAGAATTGATAATTAAAGGGGAGGTTCCCCTAAAAAGAAACTTTTAACATTGCCTGTCTTTTCTTAATAAGATGTAGAATCGGCTGGTAGTTTAAAAAAAAAAAGTCCGTACATGCCATTTTCGGCATGTAGTCTCACCGCCGCTTCCGGGTCTGGCGGCCGGGGATGGGCGTGCCTACTTAAATGACAAGCATCCGATCAACGCATACAACGCGTCACGAGATGCCGAAAGAAGCCGAACGTTGGTGCGCATGCGCCGTATAGAGCCGCACCAACGCTCGGCTTCTTTCGGCATCTCGTGACACGCTGTATGCGTCGATCGGATGCCTGTCCCCACACATCATACCCGGAAGCGGCGGTGAGACTACATGCCGAAAATGGTATGTACGGACTTTTTTTTTTTAAACTACCAGCCGATTCTACATCTTATTAAGAAAAGACAGGCAATGTTAAAAGTTTCTTTTTAGGGGAACCTCCCCTTTAAGATCTTTCTACACAGTACAGACAGGGATAATTATGGCAAGCAGCCCCCAGCCCTATCATGAACAAAGACTACTGAGTAGGATTTGTCCTTGCTGGGGGAGAAGAATAGAGAATCTAAAAAATGTAAGCTGCAATGTGAATGGAGACATGTAACAAATATAAAGTAGGTGTTACAAAAATGTGGCTACAAAAGTAAAAATACACTTTAGGCTTCCTGAAAGTTGTTGGATTGATGATCAGAATTGCTTACCTTTTATTAGGATATGATCTAGAAAGAATGACTAGTATGCAAATGGATGGTTTGTAACTTTAATTAGCAACAGCTTTTTGGAAAGCATTCTTTTATTTATTGCATGTGTCTTGATCTTTGCTTTGGGAACACAAGAACTTTGAGGATAAACAGATATCCGGAAAGATGCCCTAGCAAATGAGTTGTTCATTTCAACACTGATTAAATAGATGAATCCAATAAAGAAAGCTGGGCTACCACTCATTCCGCAAGTGTGAATTCACACAAAAGATGCATAAACACAAGACCATTAGCGTATTCACAGAATTTCATGCTCGCTTTCACCCTTTCCACTTTCTAATCAAAACAGGCTCAGTACTTGCTTTAACAAGTCAGGCTATTAAGCACTACTATGGCTAATGTATGAGTGAAGTAGCCTATTTCTCATAACATTAAAGCATAGCAAAGATTGACAAATGTAATCCTGTTTTTATCAAGGATAACTGCGCGGTTACAAAGTGAAGTTATTTCTGCCCGGCCCAATCTAAAATAACCCATTTTACCCTTCCCCAGCTGTGTACTTACCTATGCCCCATGGCTTCATTCTTCTGATTTGTTAACAGCCTTCAGGCTGGGTTCACACTTGTCCTACAAACGCTCCTACATTGGGAGCTCATGTCGCATGACGTGTGAAAATCAATGTTTCCCTATGGGAGCCGTCTTAACTGATCTGACACAAGTCTGTCCGACTTTGAAAATGCTGCCTGTACTACTTTGGTCCGACATTGATCCTACTTCAGCCCATTGAATATAATTGAAGTCGGACCAAAGTAGGAGCCTTGTCCTTATCAGACATCCGACATGTGATTACAGCAGCAGTAAAAGGAATTTATCTCACTCTGGGATTGTTTTGATTGGTCAAAGAATAAGTCAGTCTATCACAAAGTCGGTTCAAAGTAGTATCCTGTTCATGAAAGTAGGATGGATGTAGGACCAATGTAGGACAGATGTCGCAGAGCAAAGTAGGATGAAAGTAGTACTGCTGTCGTGTAGTATAGTGTGAACCCTGAGCCATGAATAAGCACTGATTTAGTGCGAAACGCGTCGGCTGTCTCCATTGCTATGACCTTGTTTTGTACCTGCTGACCATTTAATAAAGACCTCCTTATTGGATTTTTTGGAGTGCGGCTATCCATCCATTTGTTTTCCTATAGTGTGAACCCAGCCTCAGATGACATTTTCTTTCCATTGGACACACCTGCACAGTGTATCCCTATAGACTTCTATGGGGCTGTCTTCAATCTACTTTAGACCAAATCAGCTGTCCCCACCATACAGCTGTCATTATTGAATTGGAATTTAACGCATATCTAAACACAAAACAAACATGTAATATAGCCAAATAGTAATTTTATGTTGATTTTTCTTTCTTTCTCCTTTATAATAATGAAATTCCTGTCCTTAGGTGTCATCTCCTCCACTTTATCTATGCTATGAAGGGAGCCATGCTTGTTATTAGAGATGATCTGGGGCATCCACCAAACATACGGCCCGGGTCATTCCACGCTCTGCAACTTTTGTAAGCTTCGGGCACATGAGCTGCAACCTGGCCATCAGCTTATTGGAGCATAAAAAAGGAGTTTGGGTTAGAGAGGAATTTGGAGGTTGCCCAAGCTCATCTCTTGTTCTCACATATGCTGTTCTCCTGTTTTACTACAAATAGATCTTCCTCTGTTTATTTGAATTACAACTTGGATATCAGAAATTTTGTTCTTTTAGGCCTGGTCACAGAAAATGACAATAGCACTGAATTCCTGGTAAGATCAACAGGCATTTTCTGCACTTGATGAATTTGTTCTCTGCCTGAAATATAAAAACAAATGCAACCACCACCAATAAGGTGACCTTATGGATGCCTTATGAGGGCATTGTGGGATGTTAGCAGGAAACAATGACTGTTCTCCTCCCCTCTCTCCATGTAGGTCTGCAAACTCTATTTCCATACCTCTGTCGCGCCCCCTTGCCTTTAGCGCGGGTATTGCGCTAAGAAAAAAAAAGAAGTTAGTTGGATTGGGAGAGTTACTTTGCTCCCGGTCACGATTTGTTAGGTTCGTGACCCGTATCGTTCCAGAAAGATCCACTGGCTTAGACTGCATTCTGGGGATGTGAGTCCGTCCCTGGCCGGCAGTGGGAGCCAGAGGGATTTTCTCAGCAGCCAATGGGAGAGGGTTTTCTCTTGCTGGGAATGCTGGGAGGGGATATATCTGATAGTCAGGTCATGTGTCAGGGTTCTTTTTGCATCGCCTGCGGGGGGTCCCGGAGTCAGGGTGCGGCACCCACCTTTAGGGTGTGCACGCCCAGGGGGCCCCACCGGCATTTTCTGCCTGGCCAAGTGTCCGAGACCTACAGAGTCTCAGTCGGAGACGAGCCTAGAGTGACCACAGTGAGTGGCTGGGTTACCAATGTCGCCAAGGGAATCAGGCACCTGGGCCATACACAGGTGCGCGCCGATGTCGCTCAGTGTCGCTCAGTATGGGACACTGAGAAAACAGACCAGGGAGGCTCTACTTTATTCAGACAACTGCGGATCGTTTAAGTTACACCGGCCTGTGGCAGAGGCCTAAAGCCAGGTCAACGAAGGAGACCTCTTTTCCTCCCTGTCTGTGTTTAAATGGCGACGCGAGCAAATTTGTACGCTTGGCAGCTGAGTTATGCTGTGCTCTAATCCAGGCCCGACATATTAAGTCTCTTTTCATCATCAACCTGTCTCACTTTCATTATGTTGATGTTCGGCTATGTTGACCTGGAATTAAAATTACAGAGAAAACCCTTTATTTGCCTGTCTGGACATTCCATTTGTTACTGAAAACTTCTGGTGTACCCCTAGAGAGAACAAGTGCAACTTAATCTGCCGATCCCAAACAAATAAACCTGCGGCTCCTTCGGGGGTGAGCGCTTCACCTCTTTATCTGGTGGGCTGGGTGTCCCCCACCCTTCACGCCCCGGGTTCTCCAGAGATGCCCAGGAGGTTAGTGGATATTTCCAGCCTGTGGGGACCTCTGAGTGTAGGTTTGTTCCTCTGCCCAGTGGAGCTTGCCTTCTCCTCTCTTTCGCCAGTTTGCCCCCTTTTTGGTGGTGCTTGCGGCACATAAGTGTGGTGCATTGAAGATCAAGAATAGGGTGGAAGTGTGCGCACTGGTGACTTTTGGTGTCTGAGCCCCGCCGTGACAGCACACTATGAAATAGTGATTCCTTCGCTGAAAATAAGGGAGTAATTCTGTCCCCCCCCCCCCCGCCAAGCACACCATACTAACAAGTACTGCTGCAGCAAGCAGGCCGCCGGGGGCTGCATTTATGCGGAAGATGGCTGCGGGAGTCAGGACTCGGCGAAGGCAGGTGGGGGGGTGGGCTTTTTCACCGCCCTGCAAAGTGCAGCCCTAGGCCTGGGCCTAGTGGGGGTCTATGTGTGGAAGTGGGTGCAAATGCAGGTAGCTGCACCCCCCTGAAAGGTGCCACGTGTGACACCGGAGGGGGTAGGGTTCCCAAATAGTGGAGGTTCCATTTTTGTGTGGACCTCCGCTTTAAAGTGGTTGGAAACTCTGTTATTTTTACCTACAGGTAAGCTTATAATAAGACTTATCTGTAGAATGAATATCTCCTAAACGTGCACCGTGTAGGAGATATTCACCCTGCATGCAGCCGCTGACATCAGCGGCGCAAGCTCACTGAAGGTCTGGCATACCAAGGGCACATGTGCAGAAGTGACGTCATTGTGGAAGAATACAACATAGTGCACTGCTGTACAGTGATGTGATCCTGTGGCTACAAAGAGTGCTAAAATCTGCTGCATATGTTAGTGAATAGATGGGCTGGCTTGGCCCAAGTGAAATATTTAATGTTCACTAAACCTGGAGTTAGATTTCAAAGCAAATCTGTTGCATGCCTTCTAGGAGCAAATGAAAAGTTTGCTGTGGCAGTGGGCTATTATAGTTGAGCATAGCAGCGTTTAAAGGGTTATTTGAGAATTTTGTAGTGTAGTAACCTATGCCTCTTCATGTTTAACTCTGCAAATTAAACAATTATACAATCCTGGGCTACTGTTTTGAGAAATATATATTAGCTAAAGCTGCTGCTAGGCACCAAACTAACTCTATCCCTTCATAAGGGTAGTCAGCAATCATAAATAAATAAAGTTGTTCCAGTGTCCCTTACTTTTCTTCTTAAATAATTTTCATGGACTATAATACACCTCCCTCACATGCTCCCAAATGGTGCTCACACCCAACAGACTGTGCACTCACCAAAACATTGTGACCCTCTTATGTTAATAAGTGGGTCTACATCAGCTCTTATTAGTGCTTCTCCTTCCAGACACTTTTCCAGTCACTCCTCTCCTCCAGATGTTTAAATCATCTGTAAATCTTCCTTTCTTTAGTCCTCCGCAAAGAAAGGAGGATTTACAGCTTAGGAGAGAGGAGTGACTGGAAAATAGCTGGAAGGAGAAGAACTAAAGAGAGCTGGTGTAGACCCACTTATTAACCTAAGAGGGTCACAATGTTTTAGGTGAGTGCACACCCTATTGGGTGTGAGCACTGTTTGGGAGCACGGAGTGAAGGAGGTGTATTATAGTCCATTAAATTAATTTAACAAGCATGGTTTAAGAACACTATTTAAACAATGAGGAACACTGGCAAAACTTTGTTTAACCTCCCTGGCGGTATGATTCTTTCAGATTTTAGGTGCTGAAAGCGGTACCGTTATTTGCAAGGAAATTTGGCGTTTTATATTGTGGGCTTGTAATTCTTAGGAATAACTCACTTAAATCTGACCAAACAAGAGTCTAATAGGCATCCCGGGTATGACATTTTTTAAAAACAAAATTATAAATTATAATATAATAAATAATTATAACAAATAATAATATAATCATAATAAAAATTATTCAATAATGTAATCAAATTAAAATCACTGAAATTTCCTCAGTTGCAGAATTGTCGCTGTTATTATTTATTTTTTTTATGACAAATTTCCCCACAAATTTCTATCGCTCAATTCTGCAAGTGATTCTGATTTATTATCGCTGTTTTCTAGCTGCTCTAAAACCATTTTTGACATAAAGGGACACTTTTGGTTGCTATGGACAATCTACAGTTTACAGGGAGAAAGAACAGTTTTTATTATATAAAAGTACATGTAGGGCACTGGGCAGACCACTGGGGACAAAGGGGGTGTGTATTTTTTTACATACAGTACTGTAATCTATAAGATTACAGTATACTGTATGTAATGTGTTTGTTTACATTTTTGAATATGGCGCCGTTCTCCACCCCTGTGCGTCGTAACATTGCAGGGAACGGAGATCGGCGGCACACAGAGGCACTGTGTGAATCGAGCGAGCACCCACTCGCTCACACAGCGTGGATGCATTGCTGGATCCAGGAACAAGGTAAGTAAACACTGCCTGTGGATCCAGTCTGACTCGGGGTTACCGATCGCAGCACAAAAATTTAACCCAGAGTCAGACTCGGGAATACCGACAAGGGGGTTAAAGGGGCATGATTGTGTATTTCGGAATGTAGCACAACAAAAAGTAAAAACTGTTATTAAATGAACCTTACAGATTTTTGAAGTATTCACCTTATTCACATTTTAGGGTCACTATTGGTGCAAATTACTCTAGTAGAGCGTGTAATGTATAGCACCTTTAGGGAATAAGGAAGGCACTTTTGGGTAGATTTACTAAACCGGAGAGTACAAAACCTGGTGCAGCTGTGCATGGTAGTCAATCAGCTTCTTACTTTAGCTTGTTCAATTAAGCTTTGACAACAAAACCTGGAAACTGGTTTGCACTCTCCATTTTTGTAAATCAATACCTATGTTACTTTAGTGCAGCACTTCTTTCTATACTTACCAACACTTCAAATTAGCATTTCATGAAAGAAAATATACAGATGACTTGCCCATGAGAACCCTTTAAACAACTGAGGCTAGCTGTAAGCTAAAATCAGTCTTGCACCTAAATTGTACGCTTTGTAGGCCAACCATTCTCAACCAGGGTTCTGTGGAGCCCGAGGATCCCTTCAGAGTTTGCTAAGGGTTGTGTTGGGCTGTGGCTGTCTGACCTCCCATCTGATAGTATCTGCATACAGTATAGGAACAACACACATAGCGCAACCCTAAACTCAGTACGTAGCGCAACTCTGTACTCAGTACGTGGCACACCCCGCAACCCTGCACTCAGTAAGTAGCGCACATAGCGCAACCCTGCACTCAGTACGTGGCACACCCCGCAACCCTGCACTCAGTAAGTAGCGCAAGCCTGCACTCAGTACATAGTGCAACCCCGCGAGCCTGCACTCAGTAAGTAGCGCACTCTGCAACCCTGAACTCAGTACGTAATGCAACCCTGCCCTCAGTACGTAGCGCACCCCGCAACCCTGCACTCAGTACGTAGCGCACATAGCGCAACCCTGTACTCAGCACATAGCACAACCCTGCACTCAGTACATAGCGCAACCCTGTACTCAGCACATAGCGCAACCCTGAACTCAGTACATGGCGCGACCCTGCACTCAGTACGTATCGCACCCCCCACAACCCTGCACAGTACGTAGCGCAAACCTGCACTCAATACGTAGCACACCCCGCAACCCTGCACTCAATATGTAGCGCAGGTAGCGCAACCCTGTACTCAGAACGTAACACAACCCTGCACTCAGTACGTAGCGCACCCCGCAACCCTGCACTCAGTATGTAGTGCACCCTGCACTCTTTATATAGTAAACAAAACACAGGCCACTGCACTCTGTGCATTACGCACTCGTGACCCCTGCCACTTCCACCATATACATGGGCAGGCAAAGGGGTTGGAGCGGAGCCAAGGGGGCAGCAAAATGAGGTTTCGTCTAGGTTGCACTAGTTCTGATCAACCCCATAGAACCTCTGTGTTAGTAGATCTCAGGAGTGTTATTTTACAATTCCTTTGCGAGGTAAAACATTTGAATGATATTAATTTCCACTCTATCTAGCCGCCCTGATATTTGATTTTTCTTTTAGTGTGAAGGACTCCCAGGAAGAACAGAATTTGCAGGCCCTGCCTATGCAGGGAGGTGTATCATCAGAGGCTGAGACTATCAAGAATAATTCTACCACAAGCGGCAACAAGAATAGTGGCGAGGATCAAAATCCACAACCAATGAGAAGATCCAGTCAGGGCTGGCAGATCCTCCACAAAGCCACCATCGATCATTTACAAGGCACTTCTAGCCTCCCCAGAGCCAGAAGTGTACTACATTTAGTGTATCTAAGTTCACTGTAACCTTGACGATGCATATCGGATAGCACCTTTCAATGGAAAAAATGCATTTGAATGCACCCAAAGTGTAGAATGCACATGGGCTTTTTTCTGTGCAGGTTGCCGGTTTGAGCACACGCTGCTGAAAGCAATGGATTTTCTTATGTCCAAGCATTTGGCCTCAAGTGCCTTTCCGGGAGTACTGAACACACCCGGGCAAACTTTTTTTTTTTTTTGAGGTTGGCTTTTAAATTTTTGTCATGCAAACCTGCCAACTTTTCAAATAGAAAAGAAGGTCACTTTGGAGTTGATTTACTAAAGACAAATAGACTGTGCACTTTTGAAAGTTCAATTGCCCCAGAACTTAGTAAATGAGGTAAAGCTTCACTTTAAACAGAGCAACAAATCACATGCAAGGAAAGTAAAATACAGCATTTCTTTATCGTACATCATGGGACACAGAGTCTTAGTCATTACTAAGTGGGTTATATGTTCCACCTTCAGGTGCTGGGTACTGGTGTAATCAATTAGAACAAGAAGTTCCGTCCCTATATAACCCCTCCCATACTGGGAGCACCTCAGTTTTTTCACCAGTGTCTTCTAAGGTGTTGGTCATGAGTGAACATGTGCTCTGGGGAGCTCCACTGGAGGGATCCATGCTGGATTTAAAAAGCCTCCATAAAATCCGGATCTGTCCAAGGTGCTTCATAGCCAAAGTGGACGGTACCTGGGCCTCGGTATGAAGAATGAGGTTTTGTCTATAATGCCTCTCTTCGGAGGGCTGGACCCTGGGTTCCAGTACTTTGTGCCTTACCAAAGACCAAATGTTTTCTGCTGCCATGGTGCGTTATAGGTCCAGGTGAGTGGTGTTCCAGACCATGGACCCTGGTCCCTGAAGGTCTGAGACAATACCCACGGTGAACGGTGAAGATTGGGCCTCTTGCTTGGCAACACCCTGCAGCGTGAAAAGGTAAGAGGAGGTACCTACGGAACTTGGTTCGACAGTAGGTCTTCCATTGGGGACTATGGGTCTCGCCTATTTTTTTATGCTTCTATGCATGGGCAACTTAACCACTATGGCCCAGATTCACAAAGCACTTATGCCGACGTAAGTTCAAATTTGCGCCGTTACGTGCAAATGTGCGCCCGCGTATCTATGCGCCAGACCCACAAACAAACATACGTCTAAAAACTGGCCACCCTACGCCGACGTAGCTTACTTACCCCGGCGTAACGTGGGCGCATTTTTCGTCTGGACGCATGTTGCTGCTCCCATTGATTTGGCATTCAAATATGCAAATGAGGGAAATACGGCAATTCACGAACGTACGTGCGCCCGACGCATGCTACGCGAGGTGTGCGTATTGGACATTCACGGCGTACGGGGTGATCCAGTGTAGCTTAGGCAGTTGTGCCGACGTGGTTGTGAGCATGCGCATAAGTGTGCGGTTTCATGCGTCCACGTCACGGCAACGTCATGGCGAATCCACAGTTCATGATACGCCGGACGCAAAACACTTCACCATGCTCTGACCATCGTTTGCATGGGTCAAACCCACTTCCACCTACGCCGCCCTGCGCCTTAGAAAAATACGCCACGCCAACGTAGTGTTGGGAGCAATAGCTTGTTGAATGCAGTGCATGCCTCTCTGTGCTGCGTTGGCGTGGCATACGGTGGTTGCGCTACGGCGGCGTAATGTGCGCCCAACTCTCTGTGAATCTGGTCCTATGTCTTTTGAGACAGGATGGCTCTGGCACCCATATACCTCCCCTAGCTGGTCCTAGTCCTCTCCTGATGGGGCTATTGGGTTTTGCCTATAATGCAGGTGTGCCTGGGCAAAGAGACCACTATGTCTGTTGAGACAGGATAGCTGTAGTACCCCTAAGTCCTATGCAAAAGGATTGTCATGAGTAGCTGCATGTCTTATCTGTTTTCCACCACTAAAGGCAGTAAAAAGACATGCCTGGTGTTTTACTTACCATGCTTTCCAGGAACGGAAGCTCAAGGTTAGCTGATCTATGGTGCGGTTTACTTCCTCTGCTTTAGGCTCTTCCACGATGGGGGGGTCCCTCGTAGTCCGGGTCCACATCGCTGCTTGGGGGAGCCCTCTCTCCCCCTGCCTCCACCATTCCCTACGCGAGGGGGGGCACGCTTTGTAGGCATGGGGACGATGTGGTTGCCGCTTGCACACGAACACGCGCACGTGCTCGCCGGCTCATGGTGCAGACGCAGGGCGGCCCCTTCAAAAGACCCAGACATCAGAGCTCTGTAAAGCCAGGGGGACACAGAGGCCCAGGGTATAGCAGTAATGGCATACCAAGGCAGCTCCTGCTGATGGATCAGTCAGTAGCATGGCTGGGCCTAGGGGAGTCCAGCATGGTTAAGTATGGTTAAGTATCTGGAACTCCTGGATTAGGATCCCAGTCTAGAGGGACATTCGTTCATTAACAAGAAGCTTGGAATGTGTAGGACATAGCCCAAAAAGGAGAGTTTTTGGCCTTAGACAAGATCATCGCTATGAGAAAGCTGGTCTATGTGTTCACGGCAAGGAACAGTTCCTTACGTTTTACCTTTTGCTTAAGGTGCTAGGGAATATGCCGGCTTCATTCAAGGCAGTTCCCTATGCTCAGTCTTATTCAAGGCTGATATAAACATTATTCTGTTGGCCTGGACTGAGTGGATCCTAACCTTGCATTGTCCAAGGAGTTTGGTCCCAGGGATAACTAAATGATTGGCAGAAGGAAAGATCCTTCATACCCGTTACCTGGGAGGTGGCGGCTGCGAGGGCTGGCCTCTAGGGATAAAGGCCAGGCCTGGAGGAGACCACGGCCGAGGGGAGGTGGTCAAGCTCCAAGTGAGCCTTATCCGTCAGCTTTCTAGAGCTACGGATGGGAGCATCTGGCTTAAGGGCCTGGAAGTTTAGGTTACATGCTTGTTCTGTCAGAATACAATCTGACAGTGCCTCTCTAGTGGTTTACTTTGTTTACCAGGGAGGAGCTTGGGCCTTGCCTATTTGACAATCGTCATTTCATGGAATGCAGGATTTTCACAGAAACGGTACCCTGTACATAAAGGGTATTGATGTCCAGGTTCAACAAGAGATTGAACAGCTTTGTGTCAAGGACAAAGGATCCATCCCCATGCGGGACAGATGTGTTAGTGATCCTGGGGGACCAGTTGTCGCCGGTTTATGTGTTCTCTTCCCCCAGTGCTGCGACTTTCGTGGCTTCTATGCTACATCAGAGGAGAACGGGAGCTGGCCTAAATGCTCCGGCATAGCCCATACGACCTTACTGTACAGGGACAGCAGAGGTGATAGTAAAGGGCCCAGGGTCCCTTACAGCTTGTCCAGGCCTGCTTCGCAGGGTTACATCCTGTCTTGCATACATGGGTATTAATGGTCTGGCTGTTATAGCCTGCATTTTTGAGGATCGGGGCTTTAAGAATCAGCGGCAGTTACCTTGATTCATACAGGAGAGCTGGCCTCCAGGACCAGACATCCTAGGATCTGGAAGGCCCATGTTCCTGGTGTGAAACCAAGGGGTGGCATCCTTGGTAGTATGTCATAGGTAAAATTCTTGCCTTCCTACATTGGAAAGGAGATGGAGCTAGCCTTAAGTTCCATCAAGGATCCGATTTCGGCCTTGTCAATATTTTCAAAGGTCGCTTGTGTCACACTCTTGATCCGAGCCGTTATACAAGGGGTGACGTGTATAAGTCCGCCAGTTAGGTCGCCCTTGTGCTCGGAGGATTGGATCTAGATTTGTCAGCTTACAGGGTCAGCACCTTGGGCTGATGCACCATAATTCCCTTCATCCTTCTAAAGAGGGAATTGGTGTTCTTGGTTGCGGTTGCCTCTGCAAGAGAGTATTGGCAACTTTCTTTGTATAGAGCCATACTTAATTATTTTTACAAGAAGGGTGATGCTAAATCTTCACCCAACCTTATTTACTAGAAGGATCTAGTGTTCATTTGAATCAATATATTCTTGCCTTCCTAGTGGTTTACTTTCTTTACCAGGGAGGAGCTTGGGCCTTGCCTATTTGACAATCGTCATTTCATGGAATGCAGGATTGGCAGGCGATTCGCTGGAGCCTTTCTTTGTATAGAGCCATACTTAATTATTTTTACAAGAAGGGTGATGCTAAATCTTCACCCAACCTTATTTACTAGAAGGATCTAGTGTTCATTTGAATCAATATATTCTTGCCTTCCTAGTGGTTTACTTTGTTTACCAGGGAGGAGCTTGGGCCTTGCCTATTTGACAATCGTCATTTCATGGAATGCAGGATTGGCAGGCGATTTGCTGGAGCCTTTCTTTGTATAGAGCCATACTTAATTATTTTTACAAGAAGGGTGATGCTAAATCTTCACCCAACCTTATTTACTAGAAGGATCTAGTGTTCCTTTGAATCAATATATTCTTGCCTTCCTTTTTCCCAAGACCTTAGTCCACAGAAGGAAATGTTATTGCTTTTCTCTCAATAGAGATGAGAGCAGTTAAAAATCTATCTGAAAGTTTTCAGATGTAGAGACCTAATGTTTTGTTTTGCTGCCAGAAGACCCTAGATGTGGACGGGCAGTGTTCAGATCAGCTATTAAAATAGCTACACGCTACATCTGAAGCGGCTGCTCGGATATGGAAAACTGATGTTGTTGCGCTACCAGGAGTCCCCAGGAAAGGGCAGACAGTGTCTAAATAAACTGTTGTCGAATGTTGATTCATCAGGTTATTATTCAGGCTTGTGGTTAAAGAGAGGGCTTTCCCCTGTTTCTTTTGGGGTGCACCCTACCAGGATAGTAAGCACTTCATGCAGGGTGCATTACCAAGCCTTTATGACTCAGATTTGCCAGGCCGCAACTTGGTCATTTGTGCTTATGTTCACTAATCCCTATCAGGTGAACATAAGACGGCAGGAGGATGCAGCCTTTTGGAGCAGTATGCTGCAGGCAGCATTATAGGTCCTCACGTCTGAGGGCGGTCTGCGTTGTTGGTGTCTCCCTCCCCTCAGTAAGCATTGCTCTGGGACATCCCACTTAGTAATGACTAAGACTCTGTGTCCCGTGATGTACGATAAAGAAAATAGGATTTTTATAACAGCTTACCTGTAAAATCCTTTTCTTGGAGTACATCACGAGACACAGAGTTCCCGCACCTCTTGTTTGGGGATATTGGGACACTTATTGCTTTGCTTCAAAAACTGAGGTGCTCCCAGTATGGGAGGGGTTATAAAGGGAGGGAACTTCCTGTTCTTATAGATTACACCAGTGTCCAGCACCTTAAGGTGGAACAAATAACCCACTTAGGGTCCTTTCACACGGAGCGGACCGTTTTTCGGTCCACTCCGTGTGTCCGTCGGCTCAGCGGGGGAATGAGGAATCGGATGGAAACGGACCGTCTGTCCGTTTGCATCCGATCCGTTTGGCCGGACGGAAGAAAAATAGGACATTCTTCCGTCCGAAAAAACGGATGCGGATCTTGCGGACGTTAGCGGATGCATCATCCGCTAACGGATCCGCTTCCATAGGGGTTCATTACAAGTCCGTAAACGGACTTGAAATGAACGGACAAGCGGAGCGGACATGTGAAAGGGGCCTTAGTAATGACTAAGACTCTGTGTCCCGTGATGTACTCCAAGAAAATGATTTTACAGGTAAGCTCTTATAAAAATACTATTTTTGCTTGCACATGATTGGATGATGGAAGCCAGCAGAGCTCTCCCTCATTTCCTAAGCTCTGCAGCAACTGTACATTCAAAAGCACACAGTTAATTTAACTTTAATAAAATAACCCTTTTGTATCAGTGGAGGACTGGGAACATTTGGCCAGCGGGGCAAGTACAACCAACTGGCCTTTTTATGGTAGAGATGGCTGCATAGAAACCAATCAGCTTCCAGGTTTTATTGTCCAAGATTAACCACTTTCCCACCGCGCCATAAGCATTTTACTGCTACGGCGCGGTGGAGTTATCTTGGGACGACCCTGCAGGGTACTGCAATCCCCAGTACCCTGCAATCCCCAGTACCCTGCAATCCCCAGTACTCAACAATACCCCAGTACTCAACAATACCCCAATACTCAGCAATACCCCAATACTCGGCAATACCCCAGTACTCAGCAATACTCCAGTACTCAGCAATACTCCAGTACTCAGCAATGCCCCAGTACTCAGCAATACCCCAGTACTCAGCAATACCCCAGTACTCGGCAATACCCCAGTACTCGGCAATACCCCAGTACTCGGCAATACCCCAGTACTCGGCAATACCCCAATACTCGGCAATACCCCAGTACTCGGCAATACCCCAATACTCGGCAATACCCCAATACCCTGCATGATACTTTGCAATACCCCAATACTCTGCAATACCGCCTATGGGGATTTTTAAGTAGCGAAGTTTGGCGCCATTCCACGAGTGTGCGCAATTTTGAAGTGTGACATGTTGGGTATCTATTTACTCGGCGTAACTTCATCTTTCACATTATGAAAAAAAATTGGGCTAATTTACTGTTTTGTTTTGTTTTAAGCAGAAAACTGTTTTTTTTTAAAACACGCGTTCAATAAATTTCTGCGAAAATACCGTGCGAGATAAAAAGTTGTAACGGCCGCCATTGTATTCTCTAGGGTCTTTGCTAAAAAAGCATATATAATGTTTTGGGTTCTATGTAATTTTCTAGCAAATAAATGATGGTTTTTCCATGTAGTAGAGAAATGTCAGAATTGGTGTGGGTGTTCCAGAACGCCTGATGGCGTTCCATGCATGTTGGGCCTCTGTATGTGGCCACGCTGTGTAAAAGTCCCACACATGGGGTATCGCCATACTCGGGAGGAATAGCAGAATGTGTTTTGGGTCGTAATTTGTGGTATGCATATGCTGTGTGTGAGAAATAACCTGCTAATATGACAGAAACGATTTTTTTTTTTTTTAACAGAATTTTCAGTCGTTTTTCTTTTATAGCGCAAAAAATAAAAAACCCAGAGGTGATCATATACCACCAAAAGAAAGCTCTATTTGTGTGGAAAAAAAGGACAAAAATTTCAAATGGGTACAATGTTGTATGACTGAGTAATTGTCATTCAAATTGTGAGAGCACCGAAAGCTGAAAATTGGTCTGGTTAGGAAGGGGGTTTAAGTGCCCAGTGGTCAAGTGGTTAATTGAACAAGAATCTGATTGGCTACCATGCACAGCTGCACCAGATTTTGCACTCTCTAGTTTTAGTAAATCAACCCCAATGTGGACTGCAGTGCTACGAAGGTTGGTATTCAGGGTGCAAAGAGAACATACCTTATTGTAATATAATAATAATATACCTTTTCACATAATATATGCTGAAAAGGGGGAATTGTAAAAAGAGAATTGATTAACCACTTTATCCCCGGACCATATTGCTGTCCAAAGACCAGAGCACTTTTTGTGATTCGGCACTGCGTTGCTTTAACTAACAATTGCGCAGTCGTGCAACGTGGCTCCCAAACAAAATTGGGGTCCTTTTTTTCCCACAAAAAGAGCTTTCTTTTGGTGGTATTTGATCATCTCTGCGTTTTTTATTTTTTGCGCTATAAACAAAAATAGAGCGACTATTTTGAAAAAAATTCAATAATTTTTACTTTTTTCTGTAAAAAATATCCATCAAAAATATATAAAAAAAAGTTTTTTTCCTCAGTTTAGGCCGATACGTATTCTTCTACATATTTTCCATAAAAAAAATCGCAATTAGCATTTATTGATTGGTTTGCGCAAAAGTTATAGCGTTTACAAAATAGGGGGTAGTTTTATGGCATTTTTATTATTTTTATTTTTTTTACTAGTAATGGCGGCGATCAGCGTTTTTTTTCAGTACTGCGACCTTATGGCGGACACTTCGGTCACTTTTGACACATTTTTGGGACCATTGGCATTTTTTTAGCGATCAATGCTATAAAAATGCATTGTATTACTATAAAAATGCCATTGGCAGTGAAGGGGTTAACACGAGGGGGCAGGGAAGGGGTTAAGTGTGTTCCTGGGTGTGTTCTAACTGTATGGGGGGGGTGGACTCCCTAGGGGAAATCACTGATCTTCTGTTCATACAATGAACAGGACTGAGAGCTATGTGTTTACACACATAGCTCTCGTTCCCCCGCTCTGTAACGAGCAATCGCGGGTGCCCGGCGGCGATCGTACCCGCCGGGCATGCGCGCGGGACTCGGGGGCGAGCGGGGGGCGCGTGGGCTGCCGGCGGCCCGCACGCACCCCCTAGTGGCCGTCGAAAGTGCCGACGTAGTATGACGGGCTCTCGCCCAGGAGAGCCGACCTGCCGCCGTAGAACGACGGCGGCTGGTCGGCAAGTGGTTAAGTAATTTATGAGCTTTGTAAGATGACTGCTTTTCTGTGAAAATTATATGGACTTATCTAAAAAAAATACTTTTTTTCATCTTAAATAATATTTTATCATTTAACAAATAAGTTAAAATTTTGCCCCTGTACAAATCATTAGTAAGGCCGCATCTGGAATATGCAGTTCAGTTTTGGGCACCAGTTCTCAAAAAGGATATTGGGGAACTGGAGAAAGTGCAGAGAAGAGCAAACAAACTGATAAAAGGCATGGAGGAGCTCAGCTATGAGAAAGATGAGAGAAAATTAATGTATTCTCTCTAAGAGGAGATTAACCTCCCTGGCGGTATAATTATTTCAGATTTTAGGTGCTGAAAACGGTACGATTATTTTGCAAGGAAATTTGGCGTTTTACATTGTAGGCCTGTAATTCTTAGGAATAATTCACTTAAATCTGTCCGAACAAGAGTCTAGTAGACATCTCGGGTATGAAAACTTTTAAAAAACAGAATCATAAATTATAATATATTAAATAATTATAAATAATTATAACAAATAATAATATAATTATATAAAAAGGAAAAAATTGCGCCAATAAAACAAAAATATCAATAAAGTCCTTATATATTGTATAAATAATAAAGTCCACAGAAGTGCATGTAATTAAACGACACCCAAGTGATTGATACGATCCAGTGAACCGCCACCTTATGGACAGAGGCTTACCAGCAAGAAGTAGGTTAACAGCATATCACAACTCCACAGCTGTTCACAGGATGGGGACTGAAGACAAAATCAGCAGATGACAGGAAACCAGCAGAAATCCAACTCAAACAGCCGCTTACAGGCCAAGCAGAAGACAGTATTGGAATCCAGAGTGTGGTCTCATAGATGGTCCTCAATACAGGTGCAGGTACCGCCAAACATATTGAAAAAAACGAAGGGGCCGCAGATAGTGTAAAACCATCAAGGAGATTTAATAACGAATAATAAAAACTACTTACAAACGAATATGAAATTCGATCATAAAACGAAAAAGTTGGATGCGATCCTAAAACGAATGCCGGCCGGCAACAAGAGGAGCCCTTCCTCACAACGTCGAACGCGGTGGCGTCACTGCACGCCAATAACCCAGACGCGTTTCGTCACAGAATGACGTTTTCAATGGGTATGGGCTCTGCAGTGATCCACCGCTGAATATATGCCCAAGCCTCGTTCTGACTGCCAGGAACCGGAAGTAACAAAAACTCCATTTTGAAAGTGGGAATTCCAATGGGGAACATCAATAACAGTAACGGGCTCAACAGGAAATTTAACTACTTCTATCTGAATAAAGAAAGAGAGTTTTTTAAACTAATTTGTGTGCTAAGAATACCATTAAGAAGAGATCCTATCATGGATCACTAAGTGCAAAAAAAATAATGTTTTATATATATAAGAAATTCGCTTACTTCTTATATAGTGATTAGAGGCGTGATGACTCTACATGTTGCTAAGGCTACCACCTAGTGATGAAAAAAAGGTACTGGCCGAAGACACCACTAATTATATGTGTAAACAATATTATATGGGCAGAACAAATAAAGGGACAATAAGTCTTTATTCATTATAATAGTGAAGTGAGAAAAACAAGGAAAAACACTAATATATATAAAAAATGCCCGAAATAAGGGGAATATAGGAAAAATTATTGCTATGTTTAATTCCTAGTTTCCCAAAAAGAATATAAAATAATAATTGGTCCTCCATCCTGGCATATCAGACCAAGACTTGAGCTCAATGGATATTTTAAATACTAAATACAACAAATTCTAACATCCACAAAATGTAAAATAATATTAAAAAATATTAAAAATACAGTAAAAAATAAGCATTATTAATAAAGGCATTAACATCTGTTTCAATGTTGAGGCCGTGAGGTTTGTAGCATTTCAGACGAAAAATCCAGGACATCTCGAGCTTGGAAATCTCTCTCACTAAGGCACTACCCCTCCAGTGAGGTTTGAACTTATCAATGCCTAAAAACAATGTGTTTGAAGGGTCTTTGTTATGCTTCAAACGATAATGCTTTGACACTGAGTGGTCTTTAAACCCTTTTATAATGTTGGTAATGTGCTCGTTTAATCGGACCTGTAAGGGTCTTTTGGTCCTGCCCACGTACTGGAGACCACTCGGACATTGTAAAAGGTACACCACTCTAGTAGTTTTACAGGTAATAAAAGGTTTGATGACATGTGTTTTCCCTGTAGAAGTGGATGTTATTGTTGTAGTTCTTCTATTCCCACAAGAATTGTAGGAACAGACTCTACAATGTCTACATTTATAATAGCCTGTAGGTTGTTCGAAAAAAGATTTACCGGCCTCACAGGGGGGATTCAAAACATTAGGTGAAATAAAATGGCGCAAAGAAGGTGCACCCTTAAAGATCACCATCAGTTTCTCAGGGAGGAGGTCCTTGAGAATAGGATCATTTATGGCTAAATGCCAGTGTTTATTGATTAGTTGTTTCACACCCCCATGTTGAATGGAATAAGGTGTAATAAACGGGACACCTATTGGAAATTTGTCCCCTTCACTGGGGTCACGTTCTTTTAGTAAATCGGCACGTGGGATAGAGTGGACATTCCTCAAAGTCTCTTCTAGGGATCCTATATCATAGCCCTTTTCGAGAAACCTCCCAGTTAAAATTTTGGCCTGATCCGAAAATTCAGTTAGGTTAGAGCAATTCCTCCTAAGCCTCAAATATTGGCTCTTGGGAATAGTCCTAAGCCACTGATTATGGTGGCAACTCCTTAAAGGAATAAAGGAGTTGCGGTCCGTCACCTTAAAAAATGTGTCGAACCCATTAGCCCCAACTTTAATGATAAGATCCAAATAATGGACCTCTAATTGACTGGTCTCAAATTTCAATTGGATCCCTCTCTGATTGGAGTTCAACTGGACCATGAATTGTTCTAAAGAGGTCAGGGGGCCATCCCATAGGAGGAGGATGTCATAGATATACCTGGCCCATAAAATGAGCTCAGGCACATCAGTAGTGTGGATGACATCCTCCTCCCATTTAGCCATGAAAAGATTTGCCAAACTCGGGGCATATTTGGCCCCCATTGCAACTCCGGGGTCTTGTTTGTAAAAGACACCCTCAAACCAAAAGTAATTGGATCGTGTTGCAAACTTCAAAAGGGACATGATAAATTCAATCTGTACCATAGGGAGCTCAGAGTCCCGTTCAAGAAAATACCGAACAGCTTCAAAACCGAGTTCATGGGGGATTATGGTGTAAAGGGATGTGACATCCATGGTCGCCATCCACATACCCGGCCTGTGTGGAGTTCCAGACAGTAAGTTAATAATATGTCTGGAGTCTTTAACGTAAGACGGAATCTGTTTGACCAGAGGTTGTAGAAAATGATCCACATATCTGCCCACCCGAGACGTCACAGAGTCAATGACAATAGGGCATCCCGGGGGGCAGACAGGATCCTTGTGGATCTTAGGCAAGTAGTAGATGGTTGGTGTACGAGGGGCTATAGGAATGAGGTATAGTCTCTCCTTGGAGGTGAGAATACCTTCATGAAACCCCCTAGCCACCAAGGCTTTAAGCTCTCTTTTATACTTGTTTTCGGGGTCCATGGGTAAGGCAGTATAGGTGTTGGAATCACCTAAGATGTTAAACATTTCCTTAAGATAGTCTAATCTATCCAACACCACAATGCTCCCCCCCTCCTGCATATGTTTGTTCAAACGTGCTTTCTTAACCTCCATTGATTCCAGGTCTCTAAGTAAGGCGTCACGAAAAACTCTTAAAGAGGGTGCAAGGTTTCCAGGAGGATTAAAAAGGGATGCGTTAGACAAACCTGAATGGGTATATACCTCAGGGTTATTTACATTAGAAAAGGTATTTGTAGCCATATACCTCTTAATGTTTAATTTGCGCACAAATTTATGGATATCCATATAAGTATGGAACTTATCAAGTCCCTTAGGCGGGGCATATTTAAGCCCCTGGTCCAAGATTAGCTGTTCCGATTCAGACAAAATTTTGGAACTTAGATTAAAAATACCATGTCCCAATTTTAGGTTTTTGGCCGCTTTGATGCCTCTAAGCCGCCTCCCCCTCTGGTTCCTCGCCTCTTTCGCCCTGTCTTTTTTTGCCTTGAGTTGACTTGTGAAAACCCCAATCTGCTTGGTCGCTGGTAGGAACTATGGGACCCAAGGGACCAGGTGGTACATAAAAATTCGATTGTGCATTACCATAATTGAATTGCTGGGAATGTGGAAATTGGGTGCCAAAACCCCAATTGCCATCTGGACACTCCTGATCACTAAGAGGAAAAAAGGAATTTTGGACAGGTATATTATCATCCCAACCAGATGCACTATCTGGTAATACAGTGGAAGGAGATTGTGATCCCCATTCAGACCCCGGTCCCTGTCTCCAAACTTCCAGTTGTTGGACATAGGAACCCCGACCTCCTTGGGGGTTGTGGACCCAACCCCTGCCGCAGGTATTTTGTTCCTTAGGCCGAGGTGGGAAGTTCTGATAGGGAGGAACTGGTCCCTGTCCATATGGGGGACCATTCTGGATAGTGGGACGAGTTTGATACCCTTGTCTAGTGTTAACTCTAGAAGCACTTGACCCTCTCCTTGGGGACTGGTGGGCGAGGCCTCCTCTGGGTCTCAAATTAGTCTGGCCTTTCTTAGGTGCCACGGTAGGAACCTGGACATATCCAACCATACCACCTATTGGGGGTGGGGCAGATGTGTCCATCTCATTACTAGAGATCTTGGCTGATTCATCTAGTATTTTTTTGTTGCCAGTTAAAAACAATATGACCTTGACAGTCCCCCACATCCCTATTATATTTTTTTGCATGGAAACGTATTACTGTTTCCGAATTTAAGACTTTTCTGGGCCTATCCCTCAACATAGGCCTTAATAAAAAGAATGAGTTGCGGTCATATAGGTCAACTGACCAAATTCATCATATGTCCGTGTTCTCTGCTGCCATGACCAGGACTGGATATGAGCAAATCTTGTGTATTATGCACTTCAACAATAATGAACTCTGTCATCCTTAGGGTGATCCTGCATATGATCTGCTCTACAAAATGTGCCCAATTATTAGTATAGGGTACAGCATGGCACAATCATAGGGCACACATTTACACAGGGTCTCGGAAGATGTTAGATGGCTATCGCATTTTGAGAGACCCTAGCCTGGAATGTTTAAAGTTTTTAATAGTTACAAAAAAAGTGAAAAAATATAAAATAAAAGCCAAATATAGTAGTTGTTTTATTGAGTTAATGTTCTGTTCTTACTGTTTTGCTGTACTGTATACTATACTGCTATATTTTATTGTTGCTGTGTTTTATTGTTAACCATTGTTTGCTTTGCAGGTACGTTATTCAGCTGCAGCACCGATCTGTTTATTCTGACAGCAACAGGGCTTGCCTTCAGCATACATAAATCAGTAACTCTAGCACTGTAGGAGGCGATTTCACCATTGCAGTTAAATAAAGAACATATATGCAGAAGCATGGGGGTTGGGTTGGTCAGAGGGCGGATCGCCCCTATGCTTTGGCATATATTTTTTTCACTTTTTTGGGCAGAGATTTCTCCATGCACATCAATCAATGTGAATGGCAGAATCTGTTAGGTTTTTTTTTTTTTTCAACAAAAAGAACATTACATGTAAGCCCATCATTAGAAGTGGGTGGATGCAGGGCGGTATATTCTATTGGTGGGCATACCACACACTTTTTTGGGCAGAGATTTCTTCATCCAAATCGACGGATGTGAATTAAGTAACCTGTTGGTTTCAGTTTTTTGTTCAGCCCACAGACTGCATCAAAAAATAACAATTATATGCAATATACTATATACACAATATATGCCCAACAAGGACCAGCAATGCACTGGTACGTCGCTGATCTTTAAGTGGATATATGATGGCTGCAGGTTTAGGTATCATCTTAGTATTTTGTTTTTCAGCCAGCGGTCGGCTTTCATGTAAAAGCAATCCTAATGGGTCGCGAGCGCGCCACCGGCAGAATGCTGGCGACCCGGTCGGAAGCTCCGTGACCGCGCCCATGGGACCGGCAATCGGGTCACAGGAGCTGAAGAACGGGGAGAGGTGAGTGTAAACAAACCTTCCCCGTTCTTCTCTGTGGCTTGTCACTAATTGTCTGTTCCCTGTCATAGAGAACAACGATCAGTGATGTCACACGTCCAGCCACGACCCCCTACAGTAAGAATCACAAACTAGGACACTATTAACCCCTTTAACGCCCCCTAGTGGTTAACCCATTCACTGCCTTTGTCATTTTCAAAGTAACGAGTGCATTTTTATAGCACTGATCGCTGTAAAAATGACAATGGTCCCAAAAATCTGTCAAAAGTGTCCGCTGTGTCCGCCATAATGTCACAGTCATGAGAGAAATCGCTAATCGCCGCCATTAGTAGTAAAAAAAAATATTAATAAAAATGCCATAAAAAAATATCCCCTATTTTGGAAACGCTATACATTTTGTGCAAACCAACCGATAAACGCTTATTGCGATTTTTTTTACCAAAAATATGTAGAAGAATACGTATCAGCCTAAACTGAGGAAAAAAAATGTTTTTTTAGGGGTGTTCAAAAATGTTGTGTTCGATTAATCGATTTTTTTTTAATCGATTAATCGACTAATTTTGATTAATTATAACGCACATACAGATCCAACTACTTTTAGCTGATCTCCTTGCAGGCTGATTCCCAGTGCAGCTACCAACCACTGGAAAAATGGATAGCAGGATACAAAAAACACACAAAGACAGCGCTTAATGGGAATAGCATTAAAACGTTTATAGTCTTCAAGTAGGTAACAAAATAATATTGCACTGGAGATAAAATCGATGTGGCTACATAAACTGCAAAAACGGTGCGAGCAATACCAAAGGGTAGCAAAAGCAGTCATAAAAACATATAGCTAAGTATGATACTGGCATAAAAATGTGTACAATGATACCACTGCTGAATCCAGATGAGGAGAGGTTAACATCAGTCCGTCGGCATGTAGATGTCCCGTTAAGGGAACTATCACAACTCCCAGTGGGTGGTTGTAGAATCCCAGGTTGAGAGAGGTTGGTAGAGGCAAGTGATAGAGGGAAGTGTAACAGTCCTTGCGTGTGGCAAATAGTAAGGTCCTGCCGGCATGCAGATATGAAGGCACAGCAAAGGAGCCCTTCAAGCCCCGGCGGTGTATGTGACGTCACCGGATCTCCAAAGAAACTCCCTAAAGGCCCGGAAGCCGGTGGAGAGTACCAATCAAAAGAATTTTGTTGGATCAAAAAAAAATTGGTCGATCAAAAAAATTAAAGATTAATCGATGAATTAATAGTCAATTTCCACAGCCCTAGTTTTTTTTATATCTTTTTTGGGGATATTTATTATGGCAAAAAGTAAAAAATATTGTTTTTTTTTTCAAAATTGTCGCTCTATTTTTGTTTATAGCGTAAATAATTAAAAAAAAAAAAAACGCAGAGGTGATCAAATACCACCAAAAGAAAGATCTATTTGTGGGGAAAAAAAGGAACCAATTTTGTTTGGGAGCCAATTTTGTTTGAGTTTATGTTGCACGCACGTGCAATTTACCTGCATAATGGTCGAGGTCTTAAGCGTTAAAAAGATGATGACAGCCCAGAAAGCTGTCATTCGACTAGCACTAGTGAAGTCGCGAACCTAAAATTTTGCGTTCGCAAACGGCGAACGCGAACTTCCGCAAATGTTCGCGAACGGGCGAACCCCGCGAACCGCCATAGACTTCAATGGGCAGGCAAAGCCACAGGGTCTCTTTCTGGCAACAATAGTGATGGAAAAGTTGTTTCAAGGGGACTAACACCTGGACTGAGGCATGCCGGAGGGGGATCCATGACAAAACTCCCATGGAAAATTACGTAGTTGTCCCAGAGTCCGTTTTTTAATCCTTAAAGGGCATAAATCACCTAACATTCCTAAATTGTTTGGAATAACGTGCTTTAAAACATCAGGTATGATGTTGTATCGATCAGGTAGTGTAAGAGTTAGGGTTAGGGTTACAGATAGGGTTAGGGTTACAGTTAGGGTTAGGGTTAGGGTTACAGATAGGGTTAGGGTTACAGATAGGGTTAGGGTCTGTAACTTACACACTCATGACATACATTTTATTTCTCTATGCATCAATCTTGGTGTAGTGATGACTGTGCTCGTGCGTCTAGTTTGCCTAGTGGTAGCGTCAACCCGGCCTGTGCAAATGAGTCCTTAGGGCTCATTTACATGCAAGGTTGTGGGTCGTAAAACCCCACAGTTGGGCTGTGCTTTTGCTGCCCACCAACTTCTACCTTCTTTAGTAACAGGCAGTGGATAGGGGTGTACACATGCAAGGCCTGAGACAGGGAGGGGGCAGAAGGGGCAGCTACCCTGGGGGCCAAAGATATGAGGTGTGGTGGGGGGCTTCTGCCACTACATGCTGAGGGGAGTAGTGACAGCGACATCACTACTCCTGTCAGCTTAGTGCTGGATAACAAAAGCCAAATAAGCAGAGGAGAAGAGAGCCAGGAGTTACTCCCTGCTCTCTCCCCCCTACAGCTTCATATGCCTGTTGTCACTGCAGCCCTGTTGCATGAGGACTATCAGATCGGGACTTTACAGTTTGTTTACAAAGAATGTGGTTAGGGGCGGGTGACCAAACTCTGTAAGTTCCGATCTGACATCCAGCAATGTCCCCAAGCCACTACCCCTTTTAGCAGAGCCATTGCTCACGCGAGCTGCCCATAGAAAGGGTTAGAAGGGGGCTTCTCTTAGACTCCTCCTCAGCTATGGTGTCAAGATGAGGGGGAACATTGGAAGAGGTCTGCGTGTTTGAGGGAGGGGAGTACCGGGGACACAATGGGGGGGGGGGTAGAGTAATAAATATTTGTGGTGAGGATGAGAGTATTTGTGCTAGGAGGGGGATGGAAAAGATGGTTACTTCTAGATGTAGGGATTTGGGGGGTATTCTTGCTATTGTGCTGGGGAAAGGGAAGCATTTGGGGTAAGATTTATTCTAGCGGGAAATTTTTTGAGGGGGGGTGTGCTAGGAGGGGTGATTTGTGTTGGGGGATGGGCGGAAGATGATTTGGTATAGGGGGTGTTTTGGGGGGTTGTGCTAGAAGGGGTTAGTGGGAAAGGGTTTAGGAGTGTTGGAATGTGGGATTGGGGGGAGGATTTGTGCTAGTAAGAATGATGGGGGGGTTATTTGTACTAGGGGTGTGGCTGGGGTGAGATTTGTTCTAGTAAGGGGAACTATGTTGTGGATTTGCACTGGAAGGGGAAATGATTCGCTCTAGGAGAGGAAATTTGGGAGGAATATGTTGGGGGCAGTGTTGCCAACCTACCAGATTGAAATTTACTGGCACGACATCCGAAATTTACTGGCGCAGCCACGTTTTTTACTGGCATTTCACAAAAGTTACTAAATTACATTTTTAAGGGCAAATTTCCGTATTTAGGCTACAAACAAGTACACTAGGCAAATAGCAACGTGATTTAAGGTGGATATTAAGGTAAAAAAAACTTTTTGTTATTTTCGATATAATAAGGGCAAATTATTTAGTCACATCACCCCCTGCCTCCATCCCCCTCTGTCACCAACACCCCCTGCCTTCACCCCCCTCTGCGGTGCCACAATCTCCCTCTGCATCCAATCTCCCTCTGCCTCCAATCTCCCCCAGTCCCCCTGCCTCCAATCACCCCCTGCCTCCATCGTCCCCTGCCTTCATCCCCCTCTGCGGTGCCACAACTCCTGTCTTCACCCCCCACCATCTGCGGTGCCACCATCCCCCTCTGCGGTGCCACCAACACCCCATGCCTCCAATCACCCCTATTTAAAAGTGAAAGAAAACACTCACATGTTAAGTTGCCTAAACATCCTGGAACCCGGCGTATATAACAGCTGATTTGTTTGAGGGAAATCGGCCAACAATGGTGGCAATTACCGCGATTGCGGCGCTGCTCGATTCCTTGCGTTTGTTCGAATGGAAGTGTGTCGCAGTGACGCAGTATTACTTTTTTTTTTATCAAATAGGAATTTATTGGGAAAACACAAAAAAAAAAAAGGTTTTTACAAGCAGTACGGACATACAATCTTTGTTCAAAAAGTAATCCTCAGCCGTCTAAACAATTACATAGAGCAGAAGAAACATTTCCACACACATTGATTGATTTCATACCCGCATGTCAGTCTGACTTGAGTGCAATTTTAGAGACATCTGTGAGGGTTCCTGCACAAATGTCTATACAAATCGCACACTGAAGTTACCAAAAGTAGTACAGAAACTACTTTAGGGATGTGGCGCCGCAAAGTCGGTGTCGCACCGATTTGGGCGCTGCCATTGCCACCAATAGCCGCTAATTTGGCATGTGATTTCAAATCAAATCGCATTCCAAATCACATCAATGTAAACCTTGGCTTAGTGTCATAAGCCTGGAAATGGATAGTATAAACCCCTGAAAACGATGCTGCATTTAGGGCCCTGGAATGACTCTGCTAGGTACAAGTCTGCCTGTAGGACTTCACTATGTCAGGAAAGTAGAAGGTAGCAAAGTCTATGCAAAGCACTGAGACAGAATGGGATAGTCTCCAAAATGATAGCTATTTCTGCAAGCTTTGTTGGGACCATTTTAGTGGTGTACAAATGATGATGCTTGGTGGTTTCCAGCTTCCATTTCAAGAGGATGGAAGATTAAGAAAAATATTGGTGAAAGTTACTTGCAGAAACACTTAGGCCTCTTTCACACGGAGCGGGACGTTTTTCGGTCCGCTCCGTGTGTCCGTCGGCTCAGCGGGAGGTGTCCGCTGAGCTGTCGGGCGGACAGGGCGGTCCCCGCACACTATGCAGGGAACGCCCTATCTCTCCTCCGCTATCCCCTATGGGGAATTGGATGGAAACGGACCGTCTGTCCGTTTGCATTCGATCCGGTCGGCCGGACGGAAGAAAAATAGGACATTCTTCCGTCCGAAAAAACGGATGCGGATCTTGCGGACGTTAGCGGATGCATCATCCGCTAACGGATCCGCTCCCATAGGGGCCCATTACAAGTCCGTAAACGGACTTGTAATGAGCAGACGAACGGAGCGGACATGTGAAAGGGGCCTAAAATGTTCATTAAAAAGAACATGCAGTAGGTTCAGGGAGAGTTTAAAGTAGTTCTGAGTTAATGGGGCAGTAGGTGGGATGGCAATGCTCAGAGGTATGCTAAGTGAGCAAGGCAATGTCAAAGGAACAGAAGGACAAACTGTGTTGGGCTAGTCTCTTTTTCTGCTGTAAAGTGTGCATAATGGATTAACGCCAATCCTGCACTTAAGCTCAGGGTCCCCTCACAAATCGATGGCCTGAGCTCCGGCAAACACGCTCTGTACTGCTAGAGATACGGAACAAGACCAGTGAACCCACTCTGTACTGCTTAGGCCATGCTGGAAGGCAATTCCCCTGAGAACTCAGCACTGGAAAACCGCTTTCTTCCCCAGTCTGGCGTAGAGTGCCCTGAATGTCCCCAAGCAGCTCACTTAGTTCATTTCTACTTCTCCTCCTAGAAGGCATGGCCCCCTGGGAATTTTGTAGTATCCTAAACATATTCTATCCCCAGTACAAAGTTGAACAATCAGCTGAGGACATAGGGAGGCAATATGGGGACATAATGTTTGGGCATGCCTGGACTTATTGTCCCACCATAACAGTTCTGGACTTAATTTTTTTTTTTTCAAACACAGTAATTTCTTTTAATGAGTATATTATTTATAAGAAACATTGATCCAAAGTGTGTATATACCATTAGAGTTTCAGATAGACAGACCAGCTTGAGGTGCAGTTGGCACGAGTTCTGCAACAAAGCTGAAATTTCACCAAATATCCTGGTAAAGAACCATCTGTTTGACTGATTAGTGTTGGCATAGTGTCCTTATGTCCTGTGTTAAAAAATCTAATCTCATTATATCTCATCTTAAGGCCGATCCACTGGCCACCTGGCATAGACTTAGGAAGAAATAACAATAATTGGCATATGCTGGGTAGCTGGTGGATAGGCATTGCCTCTCTATGAAATCTGTATGAATGCTGATATTTAATTTGCATAATGCAACATTATATGGTCAACAACCTTACAGGGTGCTTTGTGTCAAGATTGTGATTCATAAAGCATTATTTCTTGAGTAGCAATAGGGAAGTTTTGACTTTCTTAACACAAGTTGCACACTAGTCCACCCTCTAATACTTATTAGACATTAACCACTTAAGGACCGGACCAATATGCTGCCAAATGACCCAAGGGGTTTTTGCGATTCGGCACTGCGTCGCTTTAACAGACAATTGCGCGGTCGTGCAAACAAAATTTGCGTCCTTTTCTTCCCACAAATAGAGCTTTCTCTTGGTGGTATTTGATCGCCTCTGCGGTTTTTATTTTTTGCGCTATATACAAAAATAGAGCGACATTTTTGAAAAAAAAAACAATATTTTTACTTTTTGTTATAGGAAAAATCAATTAACTAAATTTAAGTCAAACATTTAGGCCAAAATGTATTTAGCCACATGTCTTTAGTAAAAAAAAATCGCAATAAAAAAAAAAATTGGCTACCTAGCGGGAACAGCGACACTAATACAGCGATCAGAAAAATGATCGCTTAGTGATGCTGGCAATAGGGAGTGAAAGGGTTAACTAGGGCGGTGATCAAGGGGTTAAAACTTTATTAGGGGGGGTACGGGGGCTACCCAGGACCTAACACTAACTGACTGTTAAACTGCCTGTCACACTGACACTAAATACAGTAATCATACATGTATGATTACTGCATTCAGTGACACTGACAGGGGGGAGGGGGGGCGATCGGGGTGGTTAAATGTGCCTATATGTAGTGTGTGTCAGTGTAGTGTTAGTGCAGACTTACTTGTGTTGTGATCTCTCCTCAGCGGTGGTTGAAAAAACCGCCGAGGGAGAGATCACATCGCTTCCTTCTTCCTGTGTTTACACAGGAGGAGGAATTAACAGGGCGGGGGGGGCGCGCGCATTGGCTGAGAGCGATCCGGAGGGGGCGGACAAAAACGAATAGCCGCCACCTCATCCCGGATCGCTCGTACAGCCATGCGGACCGCCGCATGTACCGGGGGGGGGGGTCCCGATTGGACCCCCGACCCCCCTTAAGGCACCAACGTATATATATACGTTGATGTGCCTGTCGGTGCCATTGTTCCGACGTAAATGTACATGCGGCGGTCCTTAAGTGGTTAAGGGGTTGATTTACTAAAACTGGAGAGGGAAAAATCTTGTGCAGTTCTGCATAGAAACCAATCAGCTTCCATTTTTTTTTGCCAAAATGTAATTAAACAAGCTGAAGATAGAGCCCAGGTTCACACTGGGCTGCGGGAAGCCATGCGAGTTCAGCTGAACTCACACGATTTCACTTCTGCTTGTCAGTCCCAATTTCAGCTGCGAATACAGAGACATCTGTGCAGTTTTGAAATCGGTGCAGCACCGCCGATTAGGATGGTCCCATTGCGGGCAATTGTCAGCAAATGCCGCCGATTTGACATGTGATTTGCATGTTAAATCACATGTCAAAATGCTCCAGTATGAACTAGGGCAGAAGTTGATTGGCTACCATGCACAGCTGCACCAGATTTTAGACTCTCCAGTTTTAGAAAATGAATCCTAAAACTGTCTATCATGCGATCATGTAAGTAAATTGAGATTTACAAATCAGAGCACCCTGAGTTTTTTGAGCTCTAAGACCCCCTTTACAGTGGGTCACTTTGCAGGCACTATAACGCTAAAAATACCCCTAAAGGGCTTTCACACTGAAGCAGTGCACTAGCAGGATAGTAAAAAAAAGTCCTGCTAGCAGCATCTTTGGAGCGGTGAAGGAGCGGTGTGTATACCACTCCTCCACCACTCCTGCCAATTGTAATCAATAGGCACGGCAGCTACACCGCCGGCAAAGCGCCTCTGCAGAGGTGCTTTGCTGTGGTTTTAATCATTCTTGGCTGCTAGCAGTGGGGTAAAAGCACCCCGCAAAATTGATGGTAAAGTGCCGCCGACACCGCCCCCGCCTTAGTGTGAAAGGGGCCTAAGCCTCTCATGAAATTAAGGCTGGGTTCACATTTGTACGATAAACACTCTGACATTGTGAGCTCATGTTGCATGATGTGTATAAATGAATGATTCCCTATAAGAGCCGTCTTAACTGGTCTGAAACTCATGTCGGTCCAACTTTGAAAATGCCCCCTGCACTGCCTTGGTCCGACTTTGGTCCTAATTCAGCCCATTGAATATTATTGATGTCGGATCAAATTAGGATCCTTTTCCTAACCATCCAAATTTTTACATCCAACATAGTGATTACAGCAGAATTAAAATGAATTTATGTCACTCTGGGATGGTTTTGATTGGTCAAAGAACAAGTCAGACTATCACAAAGTCGGAGAAAAATCTTATCTTGTTCATTCAAGTCAAATGGAAGTAGGACTAATGTAGGACAGATGTACAGTAGCAGGGCAAAGTTGGACGATAGTCGTACAACTGTCGTGTGTATCAGTGTGAACCCAGCCTAATTAGGCCCCTTTCACACTTGTCCTACGACCTGGGACTGCAAAGTCGCATTGACAAGTCGTTCCCCATGATTTACAATGACAACCATTCATATTAATATGACTTCAAGTCCTGCCGACTTCAAAGTAGTCACTGCACTACTTTGGTCCAACTTTAATGGGAGTTCAGGTTCATAGAACTCAATATCGCGGCAAGATTGCGTGACTTCGAAGACGCGGTAGTGTGAAAGGGGCCTAAGGGATATAACTGTAAAGAACATTAGTGGTGTACAGTTAGTGGAAAGTGTTGATGACACTGACCTTGGTTCTGTCCAGCATGGAGCTTAAAGGGGTTGTAAAGGTAAATGTTTTTTCACCTTAATGCACCACTCCCCCCCGAACCCCCTTTTTACTTACCTGACCCCTCGAAAGTCCCGCGCGTGTCCATGTTATCCTGTTCGGTTCCCAGCCTGCCCGTTGATTGGCTAGGCTGGAAGGATTGATAGCAGCGCAGCCATTGGCTGGCGCTGCTGTCAATCACAGCGGATGACACGGCGCGCCGGGGGGCGGGGCCGAGTGATACAGTCAGTGTTTATGCCCGCCGCTGTATCACGGGAGCGCATTCGCAAAAGCTTTCTATCATGCTAGCTCGCTCGCATGAAGGTAGAAAGCTTTTGCGAGGAGGAACCGAGACAGCCGCCGAGGGACCCCAGAAGACAGGATTTGGGGGCACTCTGTGCAAAACGAACTGCACAGTGGAGGTAAGTATAACATGTTTGTTATTTAAAAAATAATAATATATAATATAATTATATATATAATTATAATAAAAATTATTCAATAATGTAATCAACTCAAAATCACTGAAATTTTCTCAGTTGCAGAATTGTCGCTGTCATTACTTTTTTTTTTTATGACAAATTTCCCCACAAATTGCTATCGCTCAATTCTGCAAGTGATTAAATTTATTATCGCTGTTTTTTAGCTGCTCTAAAACCATTTTTGACATAAAGGGACACTTTTGGTTGCTATGGACAATCTACAGTTTACAGGCAGAAAGAACTGTCTTTATTTTATAAAAGATCATGCAGAACACTGGGCAGATCACTAGGGACAATGGGGGTGTGTATTTTTTACATACAGTACTGTAATCTATAAGATTACAGTATACTGTATGTATAGTGTTTTGTTAACTTTTTTGAATTTGGCGCCGATCTCCACCCCGTGCGTCATAACGTCGCAGGGAACGGAGCTCGGCGGCACACGGGGACACTGTGTGAATCGAGCGAGCACCTGCTCGCTCACACAGCGCGGATACATCGCTGGATCCAGGAACAAGGTAAGTAAACCTTGTCTGTTCACTCTGCGAGGTGAGCCCGAGTCTGACTCGGGTTACCGATCGCAGCATGAAAATGTAACCCTGAGTCAGACTCGGGAATACCGCCAGGGCTGTTAAAGTGGATGTTTTTTATGTCACAATGTAGAGTATAAGATTTCCTATGATCTGTGCCCAGTCTTGCCACACAGAGTTAATCCAGCTCTTCAAGATAAAAACCTGTCTAAATAAAAAGTCAGTTTCTCTCTCCTTGCTTTGAGTGACAGGTTATTTACATATCTAGCTTGGACATGTTTATCATATGTTATGTTATGTTTATCATAATATGAGGTGAGGTCCAAAGTATAAAACGTGAGAAATCCACCCCTCCCCCACATAACACATCCTGGTAATATACAATGAATTTTGGATTACCTCATATTATGATAAACATGTCCAAGCTAGATATGTAAATAACCTGTCACTCAAAGCAAGAAGAGAGAAACTGACTTTTTATTTAGACAGGTTTTTATCTGAAAGTCTGTTAATTTTCACTGAACAATAAAAGAGGATTGATCAGAGCTGGATTAACTCTGTGTGGCAAGACTGGGCACAGATGATAGATGATAGGAAATCTTATACTCTACATTGTGACATAAAAAGAAAAAAAAATGTTTTGGGTTTACATCCACTTTAAGCCTCGTACACACGACCAGATTTCCAACAGACAAATTTTGTGCGAAGGGCGTTGGCCGTGAACTTGGTATGCATACAGACAGCAGAACTTTTTTCAGCCAACAGACAAGAACGTAGTGATGTACTAGACGTTTTACGTTGTTTTTCAGCTCTTTAGCGCCACCCTTTGGGCAACTTCTGCTAATTTTGTCTTATGGTTAGCATTGCTTCTGAGTATGCGTGTTTGTACTTTGGATTTTTGTAAACGGACTTGTGTACAGACGATCAGATAATCCAACGGCACACATTTGTTGTCTGAAAATTTGAAAGCATGCTATAAAACATTTGTTGTCTGAAATTCCAACAACAATTGTCCGATGGAGCATACAAACGGTCGGATTATCCGTCAAAATCATGCCATCACACATTTGTTGTCTGAAAATCTAATCGTGTGTACGAGGCGTTACAGTACCATTCCTTACAACTTTTTGAGTTGGGATCTAGGGACACCTGTTAGCAAAAGTATAAAGGAGAATTTTATATATATATATATATATATATATATATATATATATATATATATATATATATATACTAGGGTTGTCCAGATACCGATACTAGTATCGGGACCGATACCGAGTATTTGCGGGAGTACTTGTACTCGTGCAAATGCTCCCGATACCTAAATAGAATACTTTTTTGTATTTATCAACATGTTCTGTGAAAATTCATTGAGTTTTTTACTACTGCGTGACAAGAAAATAAAACGTTTTTATTCATTTTTACTCATTTTTATTCTTTTATAATGTCTTGAGTTCGAGTTCTTCATAATTCTAAAGAAAATATCCTTAGTCTGTATTGTGGTTTGAAAACTGTCACATGACATTTAAAAAAAGTATCGGTATTCGGTATCGGCAAGTACATGAAAAAAAGTATCGGTACTTGTACTCGGTCCTAAAAAAGTGGTATCGGGACAACCCTAATATATACAGTGGGTACGGAAAGTATTCAGACCCCCTTAAATTTTTCACTCTTTGTTATATTGCAGCCATTTGCTAAAATCATTTAAGTTCATTTTTTTCCTCATTAATGTATACACAGCACCCCATATCGACAGAAAAACACAGAATTGTTGACATTTTTGCAGATTTATTAAAAAAGAAAAACTGAAATATCACATGACAATGGACGCACAAATAGGGTCAGTAGTCAGCAGTTCTCATCATCTGCTGCGCCTACTACGCAGACTTACTCCTTTTATTCCCAAGGAAAACATAGCGGTCGTGGTGGGAGCAATTGTAAACTCAAGATTGGACTATGCAAATGCCCTTTACCTCGGACTCCCTAAGTACCAAATCACTTGTCTACAAGTCGTTCAAAATACGGCCGCTAGACTTGTGACTGGAAAAAAACCTTGGGAATCAATCTCACCTTCACTGAGAACCCTTCACTGGTTACCAGTAAAAGACAGAATCACTTTTAAAGCTCTCTGTCTAACGCATAGATGTATCCATGGGAATACACCCTATTATCTATGCGAAAAATAAAAGCTCATAATCCCAATCGCGTTTTGCGATCCACCAATCAAAATCTACTCCAGATACCGAAAGCCAGATACAAGTCCAAAGGAAAAAGGAGATTTGCGGTCCAAGGTCCCAGACTATGGAACGCTTTACCAACCAGCATTCGGTTGGAGGAGAACCACTTAGCGTTCAGGAGAAAGATCAAGACTCATCTCTTTTGATACCAAAGGAGACAGGAACAACAAGCGCCCAGGGGCGATTAACCTCCCTGGCGGTATGATTCTTTCAGATTTTAGGTGCTAAAAGCGGTACCATTATTTGCAAGAGAATTTGGCGTTTTATACTGTAGGCTTGTAATTCTTAGGAATAACTCACTGAAATCTATCCAAACAAGAGTCTAATAGGCATCCTGGGTATGATTTTTTTTTTTTTTCTTATTAAAAATTATAATATAATAAATAATTATAAAAAATTATAACAAATAATATTATAATTATAGTAAAAATTATTCAATAATGTAATCAAATCAAAATCACTGAAATTTGCTCAGTTGCAGAATTTTTGCTGTCATTATTTTTTTTTTTTTATGACGAATTTCCCCATAAATCGCTATCGCTAAATTCTGCAAGTGATTCTGATTTATTATCGCTGTTTTTTAGCTGCTCTAAAACAATTTTTGCCATAAAGGGACACTTTTGGTTGCTATGGGCAATCTACAGTTTGCAGGGAGAAAGAACAGTTTTTATTATATAAAATGACATGTAGTGTACAGGGCAGACCACTAGGGACATGGGGGGTGTGTATTTTTTACATACAGTACTGTAATCTATAAGATTACAGTGTACTGTATGTATAGTGTTTGTTTACATTTTTAAATTTGGCGCCGTTCCCCCCCCTACGTCGCGACGCTCGCAGGGAAGGGAATCGGCGGAACACACAGCATCAGGCGGACATCCGCCCGCCGTGTACTGCGGGGATTCATCGCTGGATCGCAGAGAAAGGGTAAGTAAACTTTTTTCTGCATCCAGCGAGGTAAGCGCGTGTGTGGCACGGGGTTACCGATCTTAGCTTTAAAATCTCACCCCGTGCCACACACGGGAAGACCGCCAGGGAGGTTAAGTTCGCATGTGCTGCGCTATATAAGTTTTCATTCATTCATTCATTCACATGGTCCTAAGTATTTACACCCTTTGCTGTGACACTCATATGATTTAACTCAGGTGCTGTCAATTTCTTCTGATCATCCTTGAGGCTGGGTTCACACTACACTACACTACTTTCATCCTACTTTGCTCTGCGCCATTTGTCCTACATTGATCCTACATTGGTCCTACATCCATCCTACTTTCATTAACAGGATACTACTTTGGTCCTACTTTGTGATAGACTGACTTGTTCTTTGACCAATCAAAACAATCCCAGAGTGAGATAAATTCCTTTTACTGGTGATGTAATCACATGTCAGATGGCAAAAGTCGGATGGTTAGGACAAGGCTCCTACTTTGGTCCTACTTCAATGATATTCAATAGGCTGAAGTAGGATCAATGTAGGACCAAAGTAGTGCATGGAGTAGTTTCAAAGTCGGACCGACTTGTGTAGGACCAGTTAAGACAGCTCTCAAAGGGAAACATTGATTTTCACACGTCATGCTACATGAGCTCCCAATGTAGGAGCGTTGTCGGAACAAGTGTGAACCCAGCCTGAGATGGTTCTACACCTTCATTTGAGTCCAGCTGTGTTGGCTCTAGCTCAGGGGTGTCCAAACTTTTTCCAAAGAGGGCCAGATTTGATGAAGTGAATATGCGTGTGGGCCGGATATAAGTATCTTTTACACGGGGCGGATCAGTAATGATCCGCCTCGTGCATCTCCGTTTGCTCAGCGGTGATCGCTCCGTTGATCTCCGCTGAGCTGCCGGATGACAGGGCGGTCCCCGCACACTGTGCAGAGACCGCCCTGTCTTTTCTCTGCTCTCCCCTATGGGGAATCGGATGAACACAGACCGTCTGTCAGTGTTCATCTGATCCAATCCGCCAGACGGAAGGAAAAGTAGGTTTTTCCTCCGGCATACTTTGGCGGATCGGATGTCAGCGGACATGTGAAGCAAAATAAGGGTCAGTGCCCATCAATGCAGCCTAATCAGTGTCCGTCTGCAGCCTCACCATTGCCATTAATACAGCCTCACTGTTGCCTCACAATTACCATGAATGCAGACCCACCGTTGCCATGAATGCAGCCTTACCATTGCCATCAGTGCAGCCTGATCGATGCCCATCTGTAGCATTTGAGGGCCCAGGAGGAGGGCAGAATGAGCGCCAATAGATTACATACAGGATAATCTCCTATTTACTCGACGGCCTCTTTAATACAAAGTCCCGCCTCCTATGATAGACAGAACAGTCGTCCGATGGCAGCCCAGGAGACGGGACTTCCTATGAGGCTGCGTACACACGATCGTTCAAAACCGATGAAAACGGACTGAAGGACCGTTTCATCGGTCCAAACTGATCGTATGTGGGCCCAATCGGTCAGTTATCCTTCAGTCTAAAAAAAAAAAGAGAACTTGCTTTAAAATTTGACCGATGGACGCCTCACCGATGGGTCAAAACCGATTGTTAGTATGCAAAAGCATCGGTTAAAAGGCCGCGCATGCTCAGAATCAAGTCAACACATGCTTGGAAGCATTGAACTTCATTTTTTTCAGCACGTTGTGTTAAAACACGTAAACATCACCGCGTTCTAACACGATAGTTTTTTAACCGATGGTGTGTAGGCACATTAGACCATCAGTCAGCTTCATCGGTTAACCGATGAAAACGGTCCTTCAGAACGTTCTCATCGGATGGACTGATCGTGTGTACGCGGCCTTAGAGATGCCTCGGAGTAAACAGGATATTCACCTGAATGTTATCTTAAGGCGCTCGTCCCGCCCCCCTCCCTGTCCCCTCTGAGGATATATAATCTCCAAATCACCAGGGGGGCCGTACTAAACTGATCTCAGGCCGCATTTGGCCCGCGGGTCGGACTTTGGACATGCCTGCTCTAGCTGGAGCTCAGCCACAGTGATCTTTGGGTTCTTCTTTACCTCTCTCACCAAGGCTCTTCTCCCCGATAGCTCAGTTTGGCCTGACGGCCAGCTCTAGGAAGGGTTCTGGTCGTCCCAAACGTCTTCCATTTAAGGATTATGAAGGCCACTGTGCTCTTAGGAACATTTACCACTTGACAACTGGGCACTTAAACCCCCTTAATAACCAGACCAATAGAACTTGTATTTAATCATCGTTGGGTTTTTAATTTTTTCCGCAATAAAAGAAAAAAATCTGTAAAAAAATTGAATTTTTCTTTGTCTCTGTTATAAAATATAGCAAATTTGTAATTTTTCTTCATAAATTTTGGCCAAAATGTATACTGCTACATATCTTTGGTAAAAATACGTGCTTCTACTGACTCACCGCTACGATCGAAGCCCGGATCGTTTTTTTATTTTATTTCAGGCTTCCCAGCCTAGAGGTGAGATGTGGGGTCTTATTGACCCCATGTCTCCCTGTAAAAAGGACCTGTCATGCCATATTTCTATTACAAGGGATGTTTACATTCCTTGTAATAGAAATAGAAGTGATCAAAACATTTATTTTTGGGGAAAAACATCTCAAACTAAAATAAATAAAGTAAAATGAACAATCATTTTTTTTTAAAGCGCCCCTGTTCCCGCGTGCTTGCATACAGAAGGGAACGCACATGTAAACGGTGTTCAAACCACACATGTGAGGTATCGCTGCGAACGTTAGAGTGAGAGCAATAATTTTGGCCCTAGACTTCCTCTCTAACTAAAAACATGTAACCAGTAAAAATATTTAAAGCGACACCTATGGGGATTTTTAAGTAGCGAAATTTGGCACCATTCCACAAGCGTGTGGAATTTTGAAGGGTGACATGTTGCTGGGTGCTCCAGAACGCCTAATGGTGCTCCCTGCATGTTGGGCATCTCTATGTGGCCACGCTGTGTAAAAGTCTCACACATGTGCTATAGCCATACTCAGAAGTAATAGCAGAATGTGTTGTGGGGTGTATTTTGTGGTATGCATATGCTGTGTGTGAGAAATAACCTGCTAATATGACAATTTTGTGGAAAAAAAAAAATCTTCGTTTTGCAATGAATTGTAGGAAAAAATGACAACTTCAAAAAACTCACCATGCCTCTTTCATAATATCTTGGAATGTCTTCTTTCCAAAAAGGGGACATTCGGGGGGGGGGGGGGGTATTTGTACTTTTCTGGCATGTTAGGGTCTCAAGAAATGGGATAGGCCATCAATACTTTAGGTGTGATCAATTTTCAGATATTGGCTCCATAGCTTGTGAACTCTATGACTTATAATAATATACACCAATTTGTACTTATTTTTACCAAAGATATGTAGCAGTATACATTTTGGCCAAAATGTATTAGGAAAAATTACAAATTTGCTAAATTTTATAACAGAAACGAAGAAAAATTCATTTTTCTTTTATAGCGCAAAAAATAAAAATCCCAACGGTGATTAAATACCACCAAAAGTTCTATTTGTGTGAAAAAAAGGACAAAAATTTCATTTGGGTAGAGTGTTGTTTGACTGAGTGTGAGAGCACGGAAAGCTGTAAATTGGTCTGGTTATTAAAGGGGCTTAAGTGCCCAGTTGTCAAGTGGTTAAGGTTCCTAAGAGCACAGTGGCCTCCATAATCCTTAACCGCTTGCCGACCAGCCGCCGCAGTTATACGGCGGCAGGTCGGCACTCCTGCGCGAGAGCCCGTAGCTCTACGTCGCCACTTTCGACGGGCACTAGGGGACGCGTGCGCGCCGCCGGCGGCCCGCGCGCGCCCCCCGCTCGCCCCCGAGTCCCGTGCGTGTGCCCGGCGGGCACGATCGCCGCCGGGCACATGCGATCGCTTGGTACAGAGCGGGGAACGGGAGCTGTGTGTGTAAACACACAGCTTTCGTTCCTGTCAGCGGGGGAAACGCTGATTTTCTGTTCATACAATGTATGAACGGAAGATCAGTGATTTCCCCTAGTGAGGCCACCACCCCCCCATACAGTTAGAACACAAATAGGAACACACTTAACCCCTTCCCCGCCCCCTAGTGTTAACCCCTTCACTGCCAATGGCATTTTTATAGTAATCCAATGCATTTTTATAGCATTGATCGCTAAAAAAATGCCAATGGTCCCAAAAATGTGTCAAAAGTGTCCGATGTGTCCGCCATAAGTTCGCAGTACTGAAAAAAAATGCTGATCGCCGCCATTACTAGTAAAAAAAAAATAATAATAAAAATGCCATAAAACTACCCCCTATTTTGTAAACGCTATAACTTTTGCGCAAACCAATCAATAAACGCTAATTGCGATTTTTTTAACTAAAAATATGTAGAAGAATATGTATCGGCCTAAACTGAGGAAAAAAACGTTTTTTTATATATTTTGGGGGGATATTTATTACAGAAAAAAGTAAAAAATATTGCATTTTTTTCAAAATAGTCGCTCTATTTTTGTTTATAGCGCAAAAAATAAAAACCGCAGAGATGATCAAATACCACCAAAAGAAAGCTCTATTTGTGGGGAAAAAAAAGTCGCCAATTTTGTTTGGGAGCCACGTCGCACGACCACACAGTGCCGAATCGCAAAAAGTGCTCTGGTCGTTGGGCAGCAATATGGTCCGGGGCTGAAGTGGTTAAATGGAAGACGTTTGGGACGACCAGAACCCTTCCTAGAGCTGGCCGTCTGGCCAAACTGAGCTATCGGGGCAGAAGAGCCTTGGTCAGAGAGGTAAAGAAGAACCCAAAGATCACTGTGGCTGAGCTCCAGCTGGAGCAAACACAGCTGGACTCAAATGAAGGTGTAGAACCATCTCAAGGATGATCAGAAGTAATGGACAGCACCTGAGTTAAACATATGAGTGTCACAGCAAAGGGTCTGAATAATTGGGACCATGTGATATTTCAGTTTTTCTTTTTTAATAAATCTGCAAAAATGTCAACAATTCTGTGTTTTTCTGTCAATATGGGGTGCTGTGTATACATTAATGAGGAAAAAAAATGACTTAAATGATTTTAGCAAATGGCTGCAATATAACAAAGAATGCAAAATTTAAGTGGGTCTGAAAACTTTCTGTACCCAGTGTGTATATATATATATATATATATATATATATATATATGTGTGTGTATATATAAAAGATGAGTTAGGCCACGTACACACGATCACACCGGTCCGATGAGAATGGTCCGATGGACCGTTTTCATCGGACCACGCTGAAGTGGTCTGATGGTCTGATGTGCGTACACACCATCGGACCAAAAATTCGATCAGGCCAGAACACGGTGACGTAGAACACAACGACGTGCTGAAAAAACAAAGTTCAATGCTTCCAAGCATGCGTTGACTTGATTCTGAGCATGCGCGGGTTTTTGGTCCGATGCTTTTGTGTACTAACCATTGTTTTGGTCCAATGGACAGGTGTCGGTCGGACAGATTTTAGAGCAAGTTTTAAAACTTTGGTCCGACGGACAACGGTCCGATGGGCCGTACACACCATTGAATTGGTCCAATGAAACTGGTCCTAAGACCAGTTTCATCGGACCGGTCTGATCGTGTGTACGCGGCCTAACACGCACAAGTGCTTTGTACTGGATAAATGGTGCATTTTATATACTACTATAAAAACCAGACCAAAATGAGACAAAGAAGGAGGAAAGAGGGACAGAGGGACTTTGTTCCAAATCAGGGATAGCCCCTCGAAATCAGGGACAGTTGGGAGCTATGCAGTACAGTGTGCTGCCATGTAATAAATACTATTAATCTAAAGATCTTTTCACAGTTAAAATTTGTAATAAAAATACCGCTTTCGAAATGATTGTACGATAATCTGACTATTAGTACACGGCTTTCAATCGCTGATAATGACAGTTCATCCGATATAATGCGAGGAGACAAGCACAATTTTTTTTATCATACGATACCAGATTGTACGATTTTTGTTTAATTAGTACAGTTGTTGTTTGAAAATACAATACAATGCACTACAACACATTACATCACTCCCACATTTTTACTCTGTCATATGACAATTTTCGTCATTTTAATAAACTTTATTTTCTATATGAGAATAGCATACAAAGAAAATTACAGACAATCATTTGTCTGATAATCTCATTGTGTGTAGCAGGCATACATCTCAGAGCCAGACAGAGAGTTTTGAGGCCGTATTCGTAGTTCAAGAAGTATAGCCTAAAGCTACACATAGATTTGTCAAGAAGATCTTTCATACATGCACAATGTGATTGCCCTCAGGGCAGGCTATGCAAAGTTAACATGAATAGAGAAGTGATCAGAGTTTAGGAGGCCAGCACTGTTTTTTTCCTCTTAGGGAACAGTTAACTATAGAGGAAGGTTGTCTAACCAGTTCAATCCACTGTTACCCTGACAACAGACAAATCATAGATATGGAGACTCACAATAGACATGAGATCATTATTTTTGGTCACATCAAGTGACTGTCTTTTTGTATCTATTATTACTATTATTATTATACAGGATTTATATAGCGCCAACAGTTTGCACAGTGCTTTACAACATGAGGGCAGACAGAACAGTTACAATACAATTCAATACAGGAGGAATCAGAGGTCTCTATAGGTGCTTTCAGTGTCTTGAGATGAAAAAAGTCCACAAACTGCAAACAGAGCTCTGTGTGGAGCAAGGATGTTGAGCTGAAAGCCTATAGTAGAATGTGTCTCACTCAATTAATCTAGGGGCCCATGATCTACAGAAGCAAATTTAGATTGCATATACAATGCTAGAATTAAAGGCTTGAGTAGAATGCATGTGAAAATGAACAAGTTACCCTACGTAAGCTACTAATGCCTCGTTTCCACTGAGCGGATCGGTACGGTTCGGTACGGTACGCTATTTTGGGTGTTTCCATTATGAAAGTGTGCCATGAAACCGAACCGTACCAGACCATTCTGGGTCCTGCTTCAGATGTGGGGCCATAGAAAATGGAACGGTTCGGTTAGGGTGGACCTACAATACATTCCACTGATTGATGGACACCCTAGGCATTTTTTCTAAACCCTGAATGGCCCCTGACGGTCCGACTTGCAGTGAAAACGCTCACAAGAATAGACCGGTCCATTCTAACTGTTCCAAACTGTACCAACCCGAACCGTTACGTTTAGTGGAAACGAGGCATTAGTGGCTTCCAAATGAATAGTGCAGCATCATTGCCAGCCCATCCCAGGAAGCGGCATTAGGTGGACATCACTGGCAGGATCAACAGGTATTAAATGTAACTTTGCAAAAGCAACATAGGGTAAACTGTAAGTGCAGATGCATGGATAAATAAGTGCTAGAGCACATATCGTTTTTTTTAAAGAGAGACAATTGTTCTACTTTACAGTTTGGTGCCCACACCCTTGTAAGAGTCCATGCCAACTGCCCTTTAAATGAACTTCCATTTGTTTATGTTCAAGACTTTCATGTTAGCACCTGCTTTGCTGTAGAAATTAGTTCTGTTTACCCTATTGCTGCCAAATCTCCCTGTTTGTAAGCTGGCTATTTTCTGCAGTGAAGGACTGTCACTGTAGCATAGCTCCGAACTGTCCCTGATATCGGGGGACTGTCCCTGATTCGGAACAATGTCCCTCTGTCCCTCTTTTAATCCTTATTTTCCCCTCATTTTGGTCTCATCCATATAGTTGTATATAAAACTCACTTTTTATCTTTCAAAAAGGTGTTTTCTAGTGCTAAACATTTCATCAAATTTTTAATTTTAAGAGTCAATATAAAGGAATTACAGTGGTAAAAAAAATCCCTAGTGGATTTAATTAACCTTTTTTTGTGTTAATTCTCCTTTAAGGGGTGTGGCAGGGGGCGTGTCCTATGCCTACATATGTTTGTTAGTAGGTGTCCCTCATTCCCATCTCAAAATGTTGGGAGGTATGGTATAGCTAGGCATAGGTGTGTGTGAATCAAACAGCCTGTGTAGGGAAGCTCTCTCTGTGTCCACATGAAATCTCCATAACATCTCATAGGGCAGGCATCCTCAAACTACGGCCCTCCAGCTGTTGCAGAACTACAAATCCCATGAGGCATTGTGAAACTCTGACATTCACAGACATGACTGAGCATGATGGGAAATGTAGTTCCTGAACAACTGGAGGGCCATAGTTTGAGGACCCCTGTCATAGGGCATCATGTGTAGAACATTGCTACTATGGTGTTAATGTTCACTGGCCCTTGTATTCAATATGCTGGTGTTATCTTTGTCTCATAGAAGCCTCTTATAACACAACAGTCAGTCTGGTAACATGGCAGCAGTCTCTGTTAAAAAAAAGTTGACCAACCATCTTTGACCAGTTGCAGACATGATACATACTGTATTATGGTCGTTTCCCAAGCAATGGGGAGTGCATACAACTCTATGTCAAGCCACAATTCTGCACATCTTTAAAAATGCTGCTATACATTAATTCTCTCTCGTGCAAACTTCGACAGGAATTGGGAAATATGGACAGACAAATATAAAAGCTCATAACTACCTGATTGTCTACAGTATAAATTTAAATTGAAAAATTCATACCCTTCTCTTTTATACATTACTAATATATTCTAATAATGCATAATGACACAAAATGTGTTTATGGTCGTGGCCCTCTGACCGAGAGTGATGTGGATCACATAAACACGCGACAAGACTTACAACATAAATAGACCTGAAGTGTGCCTTAGTATGCCAAGAAAAGGGGGCATACCCAAAGTAAGTAACGGGTAGTTGTTGAAGAAGGATATGCTGAGAAGTGCCCTGAAAAAGGGAAGGGCGGGAGGGTGTCGAATGCGATTGAATGCGCAGACTCACGGACATGAGGTGAGCTGGGAAGAGTCGGCCCAGTGACGTGTAGTACTGCACACTGAACCGACAAAGAGCATGTGTGAGTGGGCTGCTTAAATACCCTCCGGGCTCCTCCCATAAACTCAGGCCACCATACTGGCCTTCTTATTTATGGTCGTGGCCCTCTGACCGAGAGTGATGTGGATCACATAAACACGCGACAAGACTTACAACATAAATAGACCTGAAGTGTGCCTTGGTGGTCTGGTCAGTATGCCAAGAAAAGGGGGCAAAAGACTCAGATAGGGAAATAGCTTATATTGATTTCTTGTATTTATTTAGCCAGCTTGGTAAAGGCTTGTGCCATTTCTTCCTGAGGATTTGGGATGTATGTGGCAAAACAAGGAGACTTCCCAGCAGCCTGGTGTCTTGATTACGTGGTCTGGTACTCCCTGTTGTGAGGCAGTTAAGGCTGCTCTAATTCGGAAAGAATGTCCTGAGAACAGACTGAGATTTGAAGCCCAAGTTGCTTAGGATTCTGACATGCTTGACAAACTGGCTGCCACTCAGGGAGCTGGTTTAGAAAGGGTAGCAACGAGCTACAATCAGATTGGCTGGGTAGATGGAGCAGTAGTCGGTCGAGCACCGTCACTGGGCGTCAGGCATTGTTAGTCTGAAACAGGTTGATGTCAACCCCCGGGGCTGGTTTGTTGCGTTTGCAGACTGAGAGTGTAGGGGTTCGAAAGCGAGTCGGGTGGCGTCGGAGCAGTGTCTGACTGCCGGAGCCACTGATTGTAAATTCACTAGGCCGTAGGGAACCGTAGAAGGCCTGGTAGATGGCTGCTAGGATGACTATGCTGGGCAAGGCCCTAAATGGGGAACGAGTAAGGATTTCAGACATGTGCCTAAAGAGGGCACTCTTGAAAGATAGGCGCTTGCCACTGACTACAGGTTGGTGCTTCTGTATGCTCTGTAGGAGGAACTTGACTGCATGGGCTCGAGAATACTGACAGTTTACTGGGGTCCTGCAGGGACAGGAAATGCTGGACGCCATCTAGATATGGCATGATAGTATTGTGAGAAAGGGTCAGTTGCGTGTGGCAATACGATATGAAGGCTAGGACGTGTAGAGAAGGCAAATTTATTAAATGCTTTCTTCAGCTCTGTGTATACAATGGAGAATGGGGGAGCTCATGTCGATATAGGGGGTGGGAGTGACACAGCCCCAAATCCACAATGGCTCAAAAGTGATATGGTCCAGAAATATTTAGACAGAATAAAGGTGGATAAAGCACCTGGACCAGATGGCATCCACCCACGGATCCTAAAAGAATTGAGCTCTGAAATTTCAAAGCCACTGTATCTAATATTTAGGGACTCATTAATGACAGGAATAGTACCACTGGATTGGCATAAAGCCAATGTGGTGCCCATATTTAAAAAGGGAACAAAGTCTTTACCTAGTAACTATAGACCTGTTAGTTTAACTTCTATAGTTGGAAAGATACTGGAACGTTTAATAAAAGACCACATGGATGAGTTCTTGCTGGAAACAAACTATTTAAGCAGCAGACAGCATGGATTCATGAAGGACAGAAGTTGTCAGACAAACCTGATTTCCTTTTATGAAGAGGTAAGTAAAACCCTGGACAGAGGCGTGGCAGTGGACGTGGTATACTTGGATTTTGCAAAAGCGTTCGATACAGTTCCCCACACACGGCTCATGTGTAAGGTAAGGTCTACAGGATTAGATATATCAGTTTGTAAATGGATAGAAAACTGGCTGAAAGACAGAATTCAGAGAGTTGTGGTTAATGATTCTTACTCTGAATGGTCCAAGGTTATCAGCGGTGTACCCCAAGGTTCAGTGTTGGGTCCCTTACTTTTCAATATATTTATAAATGATATTGGGTCTGAGATCAAAAGTAACATTTCTGTTTTTGCAGATGACACCAAGCTATGCAGTGGAATAACGTCCTTACAGGATGTCTCCAATTTACAAGCCGACCTCAATGCTCTGTCTAATTGGGCGACTAAGTGGCAGATGAGGTTTAATGTTGATAAATGTAAAGTTATGCACTTGGGGGCTAAGAATATTCATGCATCATACATGCTAGGGGAAGTACAACTGGGGGGATCTGTAGTGGAGAAGGATCTGGGTGTTTTAGTTGATCATAAGCTCAATAATGGCATGCAATGCCAAGCTGCGGTTTCCAAAGCGAGCAAAGTCCTTTCTTGTATTAAGAGAGGTATGGACTCCAGAGATGGAGATATCATTTTGCCCCTGTACAAATCATTAGTAAGACCTCATCTGGAATATGCAGTCCAGTTTTGGGCACCAGTTCTCAAAAAGGATATCGGAGAACTGGAGAAAGTGCAGAGAAGGGCAACCAAACTGATAAGAGGCATGGAGGAGCTCAGCTATGAGGAAAGATTAGAGGAACTGAATTTATTCACTCTTGAGAAGAGGAGAATAAGGGGGGATATGATCAACATGTACAAATACATAAGAGGTCCATATAGTGAACTTGGTGTTGAGTTATTCACTTTAAGGTCAACACTGAGGACAAGGGGGCACTCTTTACGTCTGGAGGAAAAGAGATTTCACCTCCAAATACGGAAAGGTTTCTTCACAGTAAGAGCTGTGAAAATGTGGAACAGACTCCCTCCAGAGGTGGTTCTGGCCAGCTCAGTAGATTGCTTTAAGAGAGGCCTGAATTCTTTCCTAAATGCACATAATATAACTGAGTACTAAGTTTTGTAGGTAAAGTTGATCCGGGGTAAATCCGATTGCCTTTCGGGGGATCAGGAAGGAATTTTTTCCCCTCCGGTAGCAAATTGGATCATCGCTCTGCTGGGGTTTTTTGCCTTCCTCTGGATCAACTGTGGGTATGGAGTTGGGTGTATGGGAGGATGTACTGTGTTTTACTTTGTTTTATTTTTATTTTTTTTTATGGTTGAACTGGATGGACTTGTGTCTTTTTTCAACCTGACTAACTATGTAACTATGTAACTATGTGTCTAACGTTGCCTATTGCTGCTCCGAGGCAAGTGGCCAAAAATTAGCAGTTAGTATTCCAAGCAGTGTATTAGGCCTTCAGTGTGTTGCGTGCCAAGGAGTGGTTAATAAGCTGGGTTGAGTTGGTGAGATGCTACTTCAGTTCATCGTCAGCAATGACCAGGGTGGGACAGGGATGGTTATTGGGTCAGCTCCAGGCTCTTGCTGGAAAAACAAATAAGGTTGGAATGGGACAGAGCATCAGCTGCGATTTTGCATTTGCCTGGAATATGACTACAGAAGATATTAAACTGGTGACGGAGTAACAGCTGTGCGAGCCTGCGCAGGAAGGACGTGATGGGGAGAGGCTTGATCTACCTTAATTGATGAAGTCGGCTGTGGCCTGATTGTCTGTGGTGAAGAACACTGTCTGTCCAGTTCAAGTGTGGCCCCAAACCTGGGCAGCTGCCACAATAGGGTACAGCACGAGACGTGATGAAGACTGGGTGAAGCAGAAATTTAAGAGAATTTCTGGGGGCCAAGGTTTGGAGAACCAGTGGCGGATGAAAAATGCACGCAAAAGCCTGTGGTGGCTCGGCAGACACTGCCGGGATGAAGATTGAAATGCTGTTCTATCAGGTGGGGAAGTTGCTACTGATGCTTGGTCTAGTTTGAGAACTTGGACTGGATCTTGCATTGGTGTGAGAAAATCAAGACAATACACAGGTGCTCAACAAGACGATATACGTGCACTCACTGACCAACGTGCACTCGCTGACCAACGTGCACTCACTGACCAACGTGCACCCGCTGACCAACGTGCACCCGCTGACCAACGTGCACTCGCTGACCAACGTGCACTCGCAGACCAACGTGCACTCGCAGACCAACGTGCACTCGCAGACCAACGTGCACTCGCTGGTGCTGGATGGAAACCTGAACTAACTGCAGGGAAAAAGACAGGGAAAAGATGAGTGGCCCGCGTGCCACTAAAGATGAATGGCCAACTGGGTGCCACTGTGTGTTTGTTTGGCTGATTGTCACTGAGGTGTGTTTGCAAGTTTAGTTTGTATTCGGGTTTGCACGTAGGTGCGTGCTGCAAAGTGTTTTATACTGCTGCAGACAATATTGTGTGGTTGCAAGGGTCTCAGTCTGGTTTGCTGAGACGATATTGCGTGGTTGCAAAGGTCTCGATGATTATGAGGTTTGTTTTGAGATGGCCTTGTGTGGTTGCACGGGTCTCAACAAGTGAGGGGTTGCTGAGACAATGTTGCGTTTGCAATGGTCTCAAGTGAGTGTCGGGCTGCTGAGATGACTATGTATGGCTGCAAAGGTCTGAACGGGTGTCAGGTTGCTGAGACGATATTGCGTTTGCAATGGTGTCAAATGAGTGTCAGTTTGCTAAGACGACTTTGTATGGCTGCAAAGGTCTGAACGGGCGTTAGGTTGCTGAGACAAGATTGTGTGGTTGCAAAGGTCTAGACGAGTGTGAGGTAGCTGAGATGATATTACATTTTGCAAGGGTCTCAAATGAGTGTCAAGTTGCTGAGACAATATTCCCACCTTTTTTTTTATTTTATTTTTTATAAAAACGACTGTAAATGAAACGCTGGTAAACATGAGTTACCACATGTGGCTGTGTTTACAAGCTGTTACAGGCATCGGCGTTTCGAATGCCGTCTGAACCCAAATTTTTTTTTTTTCAAGAAGGTTTCTGAACTCAACTGCCTAGAAATTACTATAAATGATCCTGTGTACATGTACTGATAAGATAACATAGAGAAGTGATTGGGGATCCTGTGTAGACGTACTGGTAAGATAACAGAGGAGAGATCAGGGGTGGCTGAAAAACACCCATTTTTCTGGCTGCAAGGGTCTCAATGAATGCCATGTTGCTGGGGCGAGACTGCGTGGTCACAAAGGTCTTTGATGAGTGGGAGGTTGCTCGAGATGGTATTGCGTGGTTGCAAGGCTCTCGATGAGTGTGGGGCTGCTGAGACGGTATTGCGTTTGCAAGGGTCTCAACAATGGTGTGAGGCTGCCGAGACGGTATTGCGTGGTTGCAAGGGCCTTGATGAATGTGGGGCTGCTGAGACGGTATTGCGTTTGCAAGGGTCTCAACAATGGTGTGAGGCTGCCGAGACGGTATTGCGTGGTTGCAAGGGCCTTGATGAATGTGGGGCTGCTGAGATGGTATTGCGTTTGCAAGGATCTCAACAAGGGTGTCAAGCTGCTGAGACGGTTTTGCGTGGTTGCAAGGGCCTTGATGAATGTAGGGCTGCTGAGACGATTTTGCGTGGTTGCAATGGTCTCAACAGGTGTCAGGTTGCTGGGCCGAGATTGCGTGGTGGCAACGTTTTTTTTTTTTTTTGCGTTTTTTTTTTGCGTTTTTTTTTTATATATATATATTTTTCTTTGCGTTTTTGTAAGGGCCTTGTGTTGCAAGGGTCTTAACAAGGGTGCCAGGCTGCTGAGATGATTTTGTGTGGTTTCAAGGGTCTCGATGAGTGTGGGTCTGCTGAGACGGTATTACGTTTGCAATGGTCTAAACAGGTGTCAGGTTGCTGGGCCGAGATTGTGTGGTGGCAAAAAATTGTATTTATTTTTTTGCACTTTAATGTTTAATTTTCCATTTTTTTTTTTGCGTTTTTATATATATATATTTTTTTGTAAGGGTCATGTGTTGCAAGGGTCTTAAGGGTGTCAGGCTGCTGAGACGATATACGAGTGGTTGCAAGGATGTCAATGAGTGTGAGGGCTGCTGAGACGATATTGCGTTTGCAAGGGTCTCAACAAGGGTGTCAGGCTGCTGAGACGATTTTGCGTGGTTGCAACGGTCTCAACAGGTGTCAGGTTGCCGAGGGGCTAAGATTGCGTGGTGGCAAAGGTTTTTTTTTTTTTTTTTTGCTTTTTTTTTTTTTGCGTTTTTATATTTATTTTTTATTTTATTTTGCGTCTTGTAAAGGTCATGTGTTGCAAGGGTCTAACAAGGGTGTCAGGCTGCTGATTTTGCGTGGTTGCAAGGATCTCAATGAGTGTGAGGGCTGCTGAGACGATATTGCGTTTGCAAGGGTCTCAACAAGGGTGTCAGGCTGCTGAGACGATTTTGCGTGGTTGCAAATGGTCTCAACAGGTGTCAGGTTGCAGAGGGGCTGAGATTGCGTGGTGGCAAAGTTTTTTATTTATTTATTTTAATTTTTTTGCGTTTTTCTTTTTTTTTTGCGTTTTTATATTTATTTTTTATTTTATTTTGCGTCTTGTAAAGGTCATGTGTTGCAAGGGTCTAACAAGGGTGTCAGGCTGCTGATTTTGCGTGGTTGCAAGGATCTGAATGAGTGTGAGGGCTGCTGAGACGATATTGCGTTTGCAAGGGTCTCAACAAGGGTGTCAGGCTGCTGAGACGATTTTGCGTAGTTTGCGAATGGTCTCAACAGGTGTCAGGTTGCCGAGGGGCTGAGATTGCGAGGTGGCAAAGGTTTTTTTTTTGCGTTTTGTAAAGGTCATGTGTTGCAAGGGTCTTAACAAGGGTGTCAGGCTGCTGAGATGATTTGCATGGTTGCAAGGTCTCAATCAATAAGAATTGGGTTACTGAGAAAGGATAGAAACACCTGGTTTGTTTGTACCTTAAGCAAGCAGTATAAGGTAGAAGGACAACGCCTGTTTGAATCGTGGTTCCGTAGGGACCACTAATGAACGATATGGGAGACAATGAATGGTAGCAAATTGATAGGACATAAAGAATGTAATAACATTCTTACTTGCGACAGTGGACCATGCAAGTGAGTTTGCGGCGGACTGTGGCTGGAGTGAAACATGTCGGGAAGGTGTAGCGTGATGCCGTGCATGGGGCAAAACAATGAGGTTTGGTGTAGAAAATAGAAGACGAGAAGTGCGTATCAATGCTTTGTAAGCTCCACTGCGGGAACCAAACATATGGTACGGGTGACACCATGAGTGGCCACGAATTTGACATGACAAACAAGCTAACGAATCCTACCTGGGACAGTGAACGTGCGACTGGGTTTGCTTTGGACTGGAGTGGATGTGCAACACATCCGAAGAGTGTGGTGTGGCGCCATGCATGACGCACAGGCAATAACTTTGGTAAATAAATGAGAGAGAAGAACCGTGAACAAACAATTCGTAAGTTCCTCTGCGGGAACTAAAAACACACGGCATGGGGGAACAATGAATGACAACGGTAGAAAGCATGCAATGTATCTGATACAAAACGGTTGTAAAAATGCATGAAACAAATTCGATACGAATCGGTAGTAAGGAGTATTGAACTAATCTGATACGATTTGGTTGTAGAGTGTATGCTACCCCTTGCTTTGAAACCGAACATCTACCAACCACCCATCCCCCCAGGCTAATCAAGTGCAGACAAGGCATCATGTGAGTCCAATTACCACCTCAATCTGCCAAAGAACCCATACAAACACATGCTAATCTCCAATGGATTTACTGTACAAATGAATCGTATGTTTGGCAGAAGGAAGTTACAAATGTACTACGCCTGAGCCAAATGATGTTGGAACATGAGCAACAATAACTCAGAGGCAGATTTTTTTTCCAAAAGAGATGCAGGATTTGCAAGATTGCACAAGATACAAAAAGGTTTGAATCCTACCTGCGACAGTAAGCGGGAACCGCCGGCGAAGACCATGAAGGGAGAAGCCACAAAGCGATTGCGATGTCGAATGCGATTGAATGCGCAGACTCACGGACATGAGGTGAGCTGGGAAGAGTCGGCCCAGTGACGTGTAGTACTGCACACTGAACCGACAAAGAGCATGTGTGAGTGGGCTGCTTAAATACCCTCCGGGCTCCTCCCATAAACTCAGGCCACCATACTGGCCTTCTTATTTATATACATGTGTGCGTTTACTTTTTTATTTTCTTTGTTGTTACCTGACAAATGTAATAAAAACTATTGAAACAAAAAAGTTAAAATAAATGCTGATATACAGTAGTGTGTGTTACCTGCGGTAGTATTCACTCCTGTGCAATTTCTGAAAATGTGGCAAGCCCCCGAGGGAGCTGCTTTTGTTTGTTCAGTCCGTCGCTTTGCCTGCCAACCCCAAAGAACTGTCCCAGCCCCTCTGGCACACATAGCAATGTGATTAATGGAATAACTCAGCAAGAATACACAACTCAGTTCTTCTTGTAGTTTACTTGAAGAAAATTCAGGTTAACATTAATCAGCCAGGACTTGGTTGAAACAGTTTAAAGAAAACAGTCAGGAACACTATGCAAACAAGGAAGGCAATAGGTAACAATATGTACAGATTAAATAGACTCCCCAATAACTTTTGGTGTGTGTGGGATGCTGTGGCTAAAGGGGAACCCCAGGCCGGCCTAAGATACCTCTAGTACACACCCAGTGAAATGATCTCAATACCCATAGTGTGTCCCCTTTAAGGCTCCATTCACACCTGAGCGTTTTGTCGCCTGAAGCGTGACGCTATAATACACATTATTCTCTATGGAGATGGTTCACATCTCCACTACAAAACGTGTGACGCCGGACGCCTGAAGCTCAAACAAGTTCTGGACCCTTTTTTGAATCGGGCGGTTTGGGCGTACTTGAGCATTTGTATTTTCCATATAAAGTAATGGAAAATGCTCGATTCAAGCGTCTAGCGCGACAACGAGCGTTTCTATGGGCGTTTTGTCGCTTGAGTCAATAGAACATTTCACCCAGGCAGAAGATAAAAAAATCTACAAACATAGCAACAAGTGATGAAAGAGATGATAATGTTTCCTATTGGCCAAAATAAAAAACGTCGAAGTTCAAAAACGTCCGACGACGCTGTGTGCAAACGCTCGAATATGCGTGACAAAACACCGGAAAAAAACGACCGAAAACGCGACGGTGTGAATGCAGCCTAAGAGCAACCGCGGTAATGTCCTGGAGGCAAAGCTTTGCGTTTTATTATCTTCACCGGCAATGTAGGAGCTCTGTGGACAATATTTGGATGTGGTATTCTATGAAAATCATTAAAGATTCCTGGGCAAAGCCCCCTCACCAAATCCTGTGCACAGTCAGCGGTGCTCCCCTAAACGTTCGATCAATCTTAGATGCATGTGGCATTCAGGCCTTCAGTCCTTGAACTGTTGCAGGGTGTCCTTCCTTAGCATGGACAATCTGTTCCTCTGGGCTGGAGCTGCATGAACAATCTGTTCCTCTGGGCTGTGTGTCCCTTGGTAGGCCACGATTCCACACACACATAGAGTGCAGATGCTCTCCTGATGGGGTGCAGGCAAAAAGAGGCTCTGGCATAGTTCCTCTGGCTTTTTATCTCCTCCCCCGCAATCCTTTGCTGCTGTGTCATGATTGGCTCAGGCTCTTTCAATAGGGAGTATACAGCCAACCTCCAATTGGTAGTTTCCAAACACGCAGTACTGAGTGTTTGTGTGTGAAATGAGAAGGGGGGGGGGTGAAAAAGCCTACGCTGCTGCAGCAGACAGCTGTCCCCTAATAGATTAGATCAATCTGGAGAAGTACCTGCTCCACATAGAAAGATCATCAGAGTTAGTTATAAAAGGGGCCAAAATGTATAAAGGACAGCAATAAAGCCATTTTTTTTTAATTGCATGTTTTGAGCTAACACATGTTTTGCGTATTTGCATACTGTAAAACAGTAATTAATGTTCACATTAATAAAAAGGATGATTTACTTTTATCCCGGAGGGCATAAAACCAAACAGCTCATCACATGACACATTTCCTACAAAATCTGGTCATGATATTGTACATAGATTTTTTTTTTTAAGCTGTGATTTCATGTGAAGTAACTTGCTCTGAGAAATAAAGTGATTGAGTAGTTTAGGAAGTAGCAAATGATCTTTGCAAATGCAGTGTAAAACTACAAAGGACTGCTTTAGCGTTTTAAATATATTGTATACATGACTGGAAGAAGTCAATTATTATATATAAAAAATAATAGAGAAAGTAAATATGCCAAACATGTGCACAGCTGTGTACCATGTGTTGCATTTACTATGCAGTGAATATACAATACAGTAATATGTTTAGAATAATAGGAAGCTGCTTTCAGCAACTTAAAGAGGAACTGCAGTCTGCTCACATAATTTGTAATAAAAACATCTTTGCCATTCTGAAGCTTCCCTCCAACCACTTTGCATATTATTTTATATATAATGTGATTCTGTACTTGCCAAATACGCCGCAGAAATTTCCCTCCACTAAGTCTGGCAGCAGCCATTTTAACTATGGGCAGCTGAAGCTGCTGCCTGTTTACTTCCTGGATTTACACAGACACACCTCCAGCTCTGCGGCTCTCATTCGCCCTCGTATGACTCATCCCCCCTCTCTTCCTGGCAAACTCTCACGAGAGTGAGAGATAGAGCTGTGCATGATGTCATAGGCCTAGGCCTTTTACCAGACAAGAAACAGGAAATGGGCTGTATAAGGTATTTATTGGCAGAAAAAAAATATTTTGCTATCCAAAGTTAAAACAACAAGGGCAGAAGATTCAGTTCAGCTTTTTATTTGTTTTCCCGAGATTGGTTCGGCAACTGTTATCAACATCAAAGCCAACATTTTCAAAGTAAAAGTTTAGGCCTGGCAATGTTTGTTTTCATCTGTAGCAGTCTAATTTGCCTCATGTTTTTACATTCTTGCTCTGCAGGCAGTATTTTTGATATGTCTGGCAATAAATCTCAGCCCTGATCTAGGTAATAGTTATGATGGGCTGTAGTGGTAGCAATTAGATATGTGCATTCCCGTTCGTACGAATGTTATTTTCGTACGAAAATGTTCATTTTCGTACCCGCGGGATAATGTGTACATACGAAAACGGTAAAGCACCAAAATACAAAAACGACGGGATAACGGATGAGCCGCATAACGAACGACCGCAAATTCGAACAAACGATCCGACGGGAAAAAACGACAAAACGAAAATGGCAAAATAACGAAAATGAAATCTGTATCAAGAGGTTTGCATTGTGTATTTTGTTTGAATCCGTTTTGTGTTCGTTTTCAGTTGTATGTTCATTGTTCAATGACATCTATAACAAAAGAATTTCATTATGTATATTGAATGAATTCCTTTTTCTGTTTTATGTGTATTCAAAATACTTAAGGCAAATTTTTTGTTATAGGTGTCATATCAACATACGAAAATAACAAAAGAAACGTGTTCAAATGCAAATCTTTTGTTTATGTTTTTTTTAATGGCCAGAGAGTTAGGCTGGCCATACATGATACAATTTTCTGTGCAATTTTCTTTAGATTTACCTTCAACTATGTAGTGCAAGGGCCTGCCTGATTGCATACAATTGAAAGTGTTGTTTAGTTTGACCTCATATATGGTTTTTGGTAAATCTAAAAGAAAATTGTACAAGGAAAATTGAACATGTATGGCCAGCCTCAGTGACTGAAAGCAGCTTCTCTCTTGTGCAGAATAGTGAGTACACTTGTACAGTAAGGGTCCTTTCACACGGAGCGGTCCGTTTTTCGGTCCACTCCGTGTGCCCGTCAGCTCAGCGGGGGGGTCTCCGCTCAGCTGTCGGCGGATGGGGCAGTCTCCGCACACTGTGCAGGGACCGCCCCGTCTCTCCTCCGCTCTCCCCTATGGGGAGTCGGATGGAAACGGACCGTCTGTCCGTTTGCATCCGATCCGTTTGGCCGGACGGAAGAAAAATAGGACATTCTTCCGTCTGCAAAAACGGATGCGGATCGAGCGGACGTTAGCGGATGCATCATCCGCTAACAGATCCGCTCCCATAGGGAAGCATTACAAGTCCGTTAACGGACTTGTAATTAGCGGACCGTTCGTCCGCTAGTGTGAAAGGGCCCTAAAGCCTAATGAACTTTTCTGTGGATTTTCATCTGAAGGGAGATCAGTTGGCCAGACTTCTGAACCCAAAAATGGTTTTCTGATGCAGTTTAAAAACGAACAAATTTTCTGAGAACGATCGAAAAACGATCATTTTTATGTTTGTTGTTAAAATAGTCTGACCAAGTGTATGGGGCTTAACAATAGTATTGTTAAGCCCCATACATTTGGTCAGACTATTTTAACAACAAACATAAAAACTATCGTTTTCCGATCGTTCTCAGAAAATTTGTTCGTTTTTAAACTGCATCAGAAAACCATTTTTGGGTTCAAAAGTCTAGCCAACTGATCTCCCTTCAGATGAAAATCCACAGAAATGTTTATTAGGCTTTACTGTACAAGTGTACTCACTATTCTGCACAAAAGAGAAGCTGCTTTCAGTCACTGAGGCTGGCCATACATGTTCAATTTTCTTGTACAATTTTCTTTTAGATTTACCAAAAACCATATATGAGGTCAAACTAAACAACACTTTCAATTGTATGCAATCAGGCAGGCCCTTGCACTACATAGTTGAAGGTAAATCTAAAGAAAATTGCACAGAAAATTGTATCATGTATGGCCAGCCTAACTCTCTGGCCATTCAAAAAAAACATAAACAAAAGATTTGCATTTGAACCCGTTTCTTTTGTTATTTTCGTATGTTGATATGACACCTATAACAAAAAATTTGCCTTCAGTATTTTGAATACACAGAAAACAGAAAAAGGAATTCATTCAATATACATAATGAAATTCTTTTGTTATAGATGTCATTGAACAATGAACATACAACTGACACTAACAAAAGAAAAGCATTCTAGATACACAGAATGCAAATTGACGAAAATTTCACGATAATTATTGTCTAACAAGAAACGAACATGAATTAAACAGAATAACGAATCATCCCGCATGTACGAAAATAAAACGGTAACGGAAATACGAAACGATCGGAATAGGAAAAAATCACGTCGTACGACAAATGAACGGGAACGAACGGGAAAACGGGCGCCTTACGAAAAACGAACGGAAACGAACAGACGGGACCATACGAAACGGAACAAAAAATTTTTTCTGTGCACATGTCTAGTAGCAATGCAATAAATTGGCAAAAAGTCTACAACGTCTATCTAGTGCAACCCCAGCTCAGAGCATACACTGCAGACCATGCCTATAGTGATATCAGTGTCTCTATGTCTCTCCATTGAATGGCAATGGCAGCATAGTGACTCCATGGGGGTGTTTTACGAAAGGCAAATCCACTCTGCACTACAAGTTCCCACTTTCAGTGCACTTGGAAGTGCAGTTGCTGTAAATCTGAAGGGAAGATCTGAAATGAGGGGAAGAGCTACTAATTTTATCATCCAATCATGTGCAAGCTAAAATGCTGTTTTTTATTTTCCTTGCATGTGCCCTTAGGATCTACAGCAGGGGTGGCCAACCAGTGGCCCGCGGAGCCCTCTGATGTGGCCCTCGACCACCTGCTATGTAAAGGCAAGCCCAGATCGCAGGTTGCCGACGTGCCATACCGCAACATCAGTGTTGTGAATGAAGCTGGTGGTAGAGTAAGAAAGCGGCTGCCGACCAGAGCCCCATAAGTCGATGCATCCTCTACAGCGCTGGCTTTTGCCACAGGCGGAGTCTATGGCAAAGTTCAGCTAACCCGCAGGATAGACACAGGTACACTACGCTGCACCCTCGGTGTGAGTAAATGGCAGCACATCAGTGTGAAAACAGCCTTAGGCCCCTTTCACATGATCAACCCGACCAAATGGGACCCTCAATTCCCCTCTATAGAGTGGCAGATGTCTGTTTACGCCCATCTACCTCCAATCCGAAAAACAGAAGGGAATTCCTCCCCTTTTATCTGGGTGGATCGGAGGACCTATAGAGTAGCCGTGACCTGTCATCCGCCCACTCCGCTCATTGTGGCCCACGACTCGTTACCAAGTTGCTTAAGTGGCCCTCACTCTTCAAAAGGTTGGGCACCCCTGATCTACAGCAACTGCACTTCCATGTGCACTTTCAGTGCAATATAAAGTACACTTGTAGTGCAAAGTGGATTTTCCTTTAGTAAATAACCCCCCATGTGACATTGGTATTGAGTGTTTTGCAGGCGAAGTGTGCTGCTCAATCGTGATCCCAACCAATATGGCCATTTATGGGCATTCCACACATGCAATAAGGCCGACCATACACAGTTTAAATCTCAGCCGGGTATAGCAGGAACCAGCTGAGATTTGAACCATTAATGGGCAGGCTGAATGTACCAAATAAACGATAAAACCGAGACCCAAAGAAGGTACCTCAGAAAAGAAGTTAAATATGAAGGACCAACCACAGTGTACCACAAACTGAAAAATGTCCAGACTGTCGGTGAGGACAGCTGGAAAAACAGCACAACTCGTGGATGACACTGTATTGGATTGATGGTATGAAAGTGTTGGGTTGGTGTGCTAGCTCAAAGTATAAGACTGAACATTGGGTGAAAGATGCATCAAAAGTTCACAAAATAGTGTTGAAGAAGTTCCAATAATGCTGAGAAGTTGGGAATGAGAGCAGTGCACATCATATATGAAAAAGAAATAGCTCTGTTAATGATATCGCATTTAAAATTGCTATGAGTGCAGTCACCCTAAAACGGGCCGTTGGCTATGTAATAGGGTATCTAATCAGCTTCATACCAGTCCTATAGAAAGCACCAGAAATAATCAGACCACACATTAGGTTCAGTGGCGGCTGGTGAAGTTTTAGGATGGGGGGGCGCAAGACCCCGCCCCTCTACAATTGACCCCTCCCACTTCTTGTAAACCACACCCCTTATATAATCCACCTACTTTGTCCGATGTATCTGTATTCTGCAACCTGTAAATAGCACATATCTGCACCCTGTACATAGCACATATATGCACCCTGTACATAGCACATATCTGCACCTTGTACATAGCACATATCTGCACCCTGTACATAGCACATATCTGCACCCTGTACATAGCACATATCTGCACCCTGTACATAGCACATATCTGCACCCTGTACATAGCACATATCTGCACCCTGTACATAGCACATATCTACAACCTGTAAATAGCACATATCAGCAACCTGTACATAGCACATATCAGCATTCTGCAACCCCCCCCCCCCAAATCAGGTCAGCTACAGTGCTACACTATACACATGTCAGGGGGGTGATGGACACAGCAATCAACCCCCCCCCCCCCCCAGACTAACACAGGGTCGCAGGGCAGACAGACACACTCCTCCAGGCTCCAGCCTCTTCTTTTTACAAGTACAACACTACTACAAGTCCCAGCATTAAAAAAACAAGGCATGACCACTCATCCTCCTTGTAGTTCCCCATCATCTCCTGGGGCTCAGGTGCATGCTATCCACCATCTTTGTCCAGTTTTTCTCACTGCTGGTAATTGTAGTCCCATAGATGGTGGATTGCATGCACCTGAGCCCCAGGAGAAGATGGAGAACTACAAGTCCCAACATGTTATAATATAAGGCTCCTAGGTGGATGGGTGTCCAATGCAACTAAGCACACATGTATGCAGTTCAAGGCAAATAAGCATATATCTATTACATGATCAGATTAGGTGACTCACCCTAATGAAGGGGAATCTCCAGGTGACTTATATTGCATCTGTCATTTTATAAGGCCATGTGTGGATCAACATACCAGAAAGACAATTTCCCAAACAAGTGGGCAGATTCCCAAAAGATTGGTATACAGTGACCCCAGACAGTATGCTATCAAAATATATAGGATTAATTGTATGTAAAACAGATTGCAAAAAGGCAAAACCAGTCCATTTAAAACCTCCAAACACCACAAAAATCAATGTTGTTATTATGTAATTTAAAATTTAACACATACAGAGCCCAAGCACAAACTCCTATGAGCGGGTGGGGGAAGGATCAGATAACACCACATAAATACCCTTTTCCCTTCAGATTGATACTTCTTTAAGTGGGCGATCCACTGCCCATGTGTGGTGTTATCTGATCCTGCCCCCCCCCCCCGGATTGATAGGTGCATGCAATCCACACCCATCCACCTCAGAGCCTGTTATTGTATGTATAACCTGCTGGGACTTGTAGTTCTCCATCTTCTCCTGGGGCTCATGGAGAAGATGAAGATTGGAGAACTACAAGCAGGTTATACATACAATAAGGCTCCGAGGTGGATGGGTGTGGATTGCATGCACCTATCAATCCGGGGGGGGGGGGCAGGATCAGATAGTGTTATCTGATCCTGCCCCCCCCCCCTCCGGATTGATAGGTGCATGCAATCTACACCCATCCACCTCAGAGCCTTATTGTAGTTAGACTGCTGGGACTTGTAGTTCTTCATCTTCTCCTGGGGCTCATGGAGAAGATGGAGATTGGAGAACTACAAGTCCCAGCAGGTTATACATACAATAATAGGCTTTGAGGTGGATGGGTGTAGATTGCATGCACCTATCAATCCGGAGGGGGGGGGCGGATCAGATAACACTATCTGATCCGCCCCCCCCCCCCCCCGGATTGATAGGTGCATGCAATCCACACCCATCCACCTCAGAGCCTTATTGTATGTATAACCTGCTGGGACTTGTAGTTCTCCATCGTGTCCTGGGGCTCATGGAGAAGATGGAGATTGGAGAACTACAAGTCCAAGCAGTCTAACTACAATAACAGGCTCTGAGGTGGATGGGTGTGGATTGCATGCACCTATCAATCGGGGGGGGGGGACAGGATCAGATAACACCACACATGGGCAGTGGATCGGCCACTTAAAGGAGTATCAATCTGAAGGGAAAAAGGTATTTATGTGGTGTTATATTCGCCCCCAAAGTCGTCAGCGGTGCACTGCCTGATCCCCACCCATCCACCTCAGAGCCTGTTATTGTAGTTAGACTGCTGGGACTTGTAGTTCTCCATCTTCTCCTGGGGCTTATGGAGAAGATGGAGATTGGAGAACTACAAGTCCCAGCAGTCTAACTACAATAACAGGCTCCGAGGTGGATGGGTGTAGATTGCATGCACCTATCAATCCGGGGGGGGGGGGCAGGATCAGATATTGTTATCTGATCCTGCCCCCCCCCCCCCGGATTGATAGGTGCATGCAATCCACACCCATCCACCTCAGAGCCTTATTGTATGTATAACCTGCTGGGACTTGTAGTTCTCCATCTTGTCCTGGGGCTCATGGAGAAGATGGAGATTGGAGAACTACAAGTCCCAGCAGTCTAACTACAATAACAGGCTCTGAGGTGGATAGGTGTGGATTGCATGCACCTATCAATCCCGGGGGGGGGGCAGGATCAGATAACACCACACATGGGCAGTGGATCGGCCACTTAAAGGAGTATCAATCTGAAGGGAAAAAGGTATTTATGTGGTGTTAAATTCACCCCCAAAGTCATCAGTGGTGCACTGCCTGATCCCCACCCATCAATCCGGGGGGGGGGCAGGATCAGATAGTGTTATCTGATCCTGCCCCCCCCCCCCGGATTGATAGGTGCATGCAATCTACACCCATCCACCTCAGAGACTGTTATTTTATGTATAACCTGCTGGGACTTGTAGTTCTCCAATCTCCATCTTCTCCATGAGCCCCAGGAGAAGATGGAGAACTACAAGTCCCAGCAGTCTAAATACAATAACATGCTCCAAGGTGGATGGGTGGGGATCAGGCTGATGACCTAATGGGGCGATCAATCAAAGCAAATACAAAAAATAATCATGTGGCTTCACTTGGCTGGCTTACCTTACCAGCACCAGCTCCGCTCGGGCAGTGTGAACTTCAGAGAACCTGCTGCCTGACGTCACTTCCGGTTTTCCGAATGCCGCCGGAAGTCAAAGTAGTAATGCTCCCGGCGCCCATAGAGAGGAACGGGAAGCATATCAGCGCTTTCCAATGCGCCCATAGGAAAGCTAGAAGCCCGCAAATGAAGCGCCATGTCTAGATTGCAGTGACACGGCGCTTCATAGGGCAGTGGTGGCCGGCGCTCAATCAGAGTGCATTAAATACATTTTTTTTTTTTTTGTGTATTTCTTAAAGGGGACAACAAAAAAAAAAAAAGATTTTTTTTTTTTTTTTTTTTGCCTACAGGAGGGGGGAGGCGGCGCCCGGGCGCCCCTATGGGCGGGCCGCCACTGATTAGGTTTACTCATCAATGCTGTCAGGGGCCGCTGCAGGGGCATATGGTGATAGAACAAGGAGTCATGCATCTATTGGCAGTTCAGGAAGGTTCTAAAGCATGTTGGGTTAGGACTGACACACGGCTATTAGTTCATTGCACAATGCTGAAATGACTATGAAAGTGCACTTGGAAGTGCAGTCGCTGTAGATCCGAGGGGGACATGCAAGGAAAATAAAAAACAGCATTTTAGCTTGATTGGATGATAAAATCAGCAGAGCTTCCCCTCATTTCAGAGCTTCCCCTCAGATTTACAATGACTGCACTTTCAGTGCAATTTCAAGTGCTCTTTTCACTTGTAGTTTGCACTTGTAGTGCAAAGTGGATTTGACTTTCGTGATTACAGGCTGGAGAGAGGAGTTCTCCTGTCTGATGCGGGGAGAACCTTTGGGGGAATCCAGGATGGAGAAGGACCTGGGGGTCCTAGTAGATGATAGGCTCAGCAATGACATGCAATGCCAAGCTGCTGCAAGCAAAGCAAACAGAATATTGGCATACATTTAAAAGGGGATTAACGCCAGAGATAAAATGATAATTCTCCCAATCTACAAGACTCTGGTCCAGCTGCACCTGGAGTATGCTATCCAGTTCTGGGCACCAATCCTCAGGAAGAATGTACTGGAAATGGAGAGAGTACAAAGAAGGGAAACAAAGCTAATAAAGGGTCTGGAGGATATTAGTTATGAGCAGGGCTTTTTTTCTGGGGGAACTTGGTGGAACTTAGTTCCACCACCTTTGGCTCAGACCCTTTGGTGCCCGCTCACCACAATCACTTGTGAACACAGAAGTCTGGTTTCTGTGTTTACAAGTGACTGCTTTGTAACCCCCTGAACTATGCACACTGTATGTAATGCAATTCTGGTATTTAATGCCCCTTTAAGACCCTTCTACTGTTTGTGAAATCTGAACGGGTCGTGGTTGAGTTCCTGCACCTATTTTCTGAGAAAAAAAGCTCTGGTTATGAGGAAAGGTTACAAGCACTGAACTTATTCTCTCTGGAGAAGAGACGCTTGAGAGGGGATATGATTTCAATGTACAAATACCGTACTGGTGACCCTACAATAGGAATAAAACTTTTCCGGGAAAATGAATTTAACAAGACACATGGCCACTCACTAAAATTAGAAGAAAATAGGTTTAACCTTAAACTACGTAGAGGGTTTTTTTACTGTATGAGCAGCAAGAATGTGGAATTCCCTTCCACAAGCAGTGGTTTCAGTGGGGGGCATAGATAGTTTCAAAAAACGATTAGATAAGCACCTGAATAACCGCAACATGCAATGTAATACTGACAAATAATCACACACATAGGTTGGACTTTTTTTTTTTTTTTCAACCTCACCTACTATGTAAGTAATTATGTAGTGAATTCTGTGCAGTTTCCATACTCCTTATCTGGATAGGCAGCTTTTTGGTAAAGGTGAACTATCCTGTAATTCGCGAGCAGCCAATCGGCTTTTATGTTTTTTTTTTGTTAGACGTGTGGAAAGATAGACACTGAATGGTTGCTATGGACAATGGCACCAATAGAGACACTGATTGGTTACTATGGACAATGGTACCAATAGACACGGATTGGTTGCTATGGGCAATGGTACCAATAGACACTGATTGGTTGCTATGGGCAATGGCACCATTTGAGACATTGATTGGTTGCTATGGACAATGGCATCAATAGAAATAGAACGGGTCTCAGTTTTTATTTATTCCCTTCAGAGGGTCTATAAACCCTCACCACTCCATCTAAACACAAAGGAACGTATTTCTTTCCCCCACACCCATTGTAACATGTAAGACGTTCGGTGTATTCGTCACTGTTCTCCTGAGGAAAGCCCCGAGTGATGTCTGTCTAAAGGGGTTTGAATTTGGCGGTCCCTCCTCTCATCCCCCACCGACCAGCACCGAGCTCCGGGACTGACACCGGCTAAGAGGAGCGAACACCGCTTATATATCGGAGGGAACACCGCTTATATATCGGAGGGACGGCTCTCAGACGGGTGGGCAGACAGCAGAGGGCGCCCCTCCTCCTCCCCCCGCACATGGTAGTGTAATCAGCACATGGCACTGAGAGGAGCCGCCACTCTGTCCAGCTGTCCTCACCAGTCACCGCAATATGAGGAGCCGGGCCTGAAATACAACACAGCCCGACTATGAGCCAGTCCTAGAGAGACACACACAGACAACGACCGACCGACCCAACCACTCACCTACCCACCGCAACATGATGTCCCGAGGAGTGCTGGACACGTGTGTGGAGGATGTACAGAAGAGGAGGAACCCCTCCAAACATTATGTGAGTCCGGGGAGAGGGAGACAGGGACCCCCATACTGCATGGAGGTGCACAGAGACCACACGTACCTTCTATACATCTCCATACATTGTATACACTGAGGTACATACATCTCCATACACTGAGGTACATACATCTCCATACATTGTATACACGGAGGTACATACATCTATATACATTGTATTCACTGAGGTACATACATATCCATATATTCTATATACACATCCATACATTGTATACACATACATATCTATACATTGTGTACACAGAGGAACACACATACATTGTAGACATTGAGTTACTCACACATTGCCATCCATACATTGTTTACAATGGACACTGTTACATTGTATATGTTGAAGTGTTTAGTACAATGTACACAGAGAACTACACACATCTACATTCACACATTGTATGCCTTGGAGTCCTTTTCACTATACAGTATATACCATAGTCTGCTATGAAAACATACACATATTTACATTGTATACACAGGGATATATACATACATTGTATACACTGAGGTATATACATACATACATATCCACATGTTGTATACACTGAGGTATATACATACATATCAATACGTTGTGTACATTGAGGTATATACATACATATCCATATGTTGTGTACACTGAGGTACCCCCTATACATATCCATAAGCTGTATATTCACCTCATATTCTACAAACTCTGACATATACATCAGTATACTGTAGATTTCAATATAAGGAGATATATATGTATTTGCATACATGGAGCTACTCACACACACACACACACACGTTTATACATTCACACCCATGGCATATACATCTATAACTGTACTCTTTAATAGATATAGATTATATATAAAACAGATATATTTACATTGTATACATTGAGCCATATCCTTTCACACCCCAGATACTATACATTCTGACATGCAACTATATACTATACTCATATATGTATGTACAATGTATACACTGAGGTACACCCATACACTGCGCAGTGAGGTGTATACATTCACCCCTATACTGTACACTGACATATACTCTTCAGTATAAGTTCATAATTGTGTGTATACAGTAATCTATACTGGTGAATGTCTGTAAAATATGTACATTGAAATCTATGTGTTTGTATAAATGATCCAGTAAATTCTGCTGTGTACATTGTCACAGAGACATATTGGTCTGTATACATTGTCACATACAGGAATTCCTCTGTATACGTTGTCACGTGGAGTCATTAATCTGTGTACATTGTCACATGGACACATTGGTCTGAATACATTGTCACATCCAGATATTCCTCTGTATATATTGTCACATACACATATTGGTCTGTATACATTGTCACATGCAGGTATTCTTCTGTATACATTGTCACATGGACACATTGGTCTGTATACATTGTCACATGGACACATTGGTCTGTATACTGGTCTATTGGTCTTATTGGTCAGTATGGACATATTGGTCTGTATACATTGTCATATACACACATTGTTCTGTATACATTATCACATGCAGGTATTCCTCTATATATTGTCACATACATATATTGGTCTGTATACATTGTCACATGCAGGTATTCTTCTGTATACATTGTCACATGGACATATTGGTCAGTATACATTGTCATATACACACATTGTTCTGTATACATTGTCACATTGTCATGGACATATTGGTCAGTATACATTGTCATATACACACATTGTTCTGTATACATTGTCACATGCAGGTATTCTTCTGTATACATTGTCACATGAACATATTGGTCTGTATACATTGTCATATGCAGGTATTCCTCTGCATACATGATGATGCAGATGTACACACCATCGGCTGTACAGCATAACATAACATGTCTATGCACAGTACACATGTCAGTACACAGGGCTGAGTGAATCAAGACGATGCATGTCTAAGCCTTGCACAGCCTCCTATGAATGTATATAATCATGTCCTGTGTGCTTTTATATGTGCTGTACACATCCATTGGACATTGTACGCCCTGGGTTCAGCCGTTGTTGCAGATCTTTGTTTTGTATGACATGCTGGAGCTCAGGGAGGGATTAGGCAATCAATGTAGGTAAACACAAGCATGCAGGATCATCGGCCAATAGACAGGAATATCTGATGGAGGAGATGTACATCACTGGGTGGAACATGGAGGAATATTAGGGGTCACACAGCATGGCTTATAGGGGGTTATTTACTAAAACTGAAGAGTGCAAAATCTGGTGCAACTCTGCATGGAAACCAATCAGCTTCCAGGTTTTACTGCCAAAGCTTAATTGAACAAGCTGAAGTTAGAAGCAGATTGGCTACCATGCACAGCTGCAGTAGATTCTGAGTGCTCCAGTTTCAATAAATCTCCCCCATACAGTCTGTGGAACCTGGTCCTCAATATTCCTTTTATTGCAGTTTTTCATTATCCCTGGTAGTTCAGGATTTATTTTACAGGATTTGGATGTATATTTGTCGAATTTGTATCACAGATTATTATGGATGTGTACTGTATGTATATATACACATCATAGCCCCCATTGTGCAGTGATTGTGTACACAGTGAGTGCGGTTCATTGTGACACCCACTACTGAAGTACGCCTGTTGGTTGGATTCCCTGGCAGTTGCTTTGTGTCTGTGGACTGTCAGATTCTCAGTGTTATAAATGGTGCAGCCAGATCCCTCTTGGTTACAGTATGCGAGTCAGTCATGTTTGTAGTCTTTCCAGCTGCTCTCTGAACGACAGCAGTTCCCCTCCAGGCGCTTTGCTTGTTGCAGATTATGGCTTGTGGTTTTTCTGTAACTTTTTTTTTCTTCTTCTGCCTATATTCTTTCTCAGCTTCCCATAGAACCAAATTATTGTTACTGTTGTGAATGGACTTTATTGTACTGAACATAGACTTGTATATGAATTCAGGTCACATCCTGGCAAGGAGGCATGCATCAAATGTCCCGTTTCCTAAGTCACAAATATAATGTGGAAAGGAAGACAGACATGGCTGTTTAATCCTGCATATTTTTGGCTTTGACTACAAAGCAGTATAACTGAGCTCTGTCCAACACTGCCTTATTATGTACTGATAATGAAAGACTCCTGTGGGAAGTGTTCCCCTTGGCCTGTAGGCTGGACAGAGGTTTACGCATTATTGATGTTAATCTGCACGATTTAGAGTAGTCTCAATGTTATCTCCCAGTACAAGAGCTTTCATTTAAATGTATTGCTCAGAATCTACAAATGATATAGATCTACTTTGTGTGCTCCAAACACCTTTGCAAACCGAGTTCTTACCCTGTAAAAATAGCAGTGACATCATTACTGTGCTGTACTTAGCCTGTGCAGAGAGATGAAGGACCCAGCAGGCTCCACCCACTACAGGCTACAGGCTACCTGCAGAAAATTACAGGAGGGGGCAGAGAAGAGACCAGTCACCCCACACAAGGAGAGAGAGCAGAAATGACTGGTCTTTATTACAGGAAGCTCTTGCACAAAGGTCTTTTCACAATGGATCACTGCACGTGGGGACACACACACACAGTGCGGGGGGGGGGGGGGACACACACACACACACACACACAATGCACCAAGAATACACATGCCTCTTGTATTTAAACAGTGTTTGTTTATTCCGTGTGTTACTAAAAGGAGTAATGAAATCACAGAGAATGTAGTGTAAGTATGCTGTTGGCAGCTGATATATGGTTGGTATAGTTTACAACAGTGTTTACCACCTATGGTACCCAACTACCCTAGTTTTACCGCCCCCCCCCCCCCCTACTGTCCACCTAAAGGGAAACATGCAGCCACTCGGCTGTAGACATGCCATGGTACACAATTGTACCCTATCACATTTGGGAGGCAGGACCACCGTAAAGCATGACCCATTCAAGTGCATGTAATGCATGCGGTTGCGGTATGGTGGTGTTACCATTTCAGGTTTAAAATAGGCTGTGAGGAGGAAACATTTCTCCTTTCAACCGCCTGTCAACTGCCTCTGAAAAGCAATCTACCACAAATTGCTTTTCAGAGAGGCATCAAGGGCTGCCCAATTGTAAACCAGCCCTTGAAGTGAACCTGTGGTGAAAAAAATGTATCCACCAATTATTGTGAAGTGAATGCACACAGCCTCTGATCCTCTGTAGAGCTTCCTGACACCCTCAGTCTGAAGGCCAGCAAAGGCAGCCTCCTGAATTTTTTTTCACAGCAGGTTTCCTTTTACTATGTGGAAGTGAGTAGGGGCCAGTGTTGATGGGCTTTGGACTTGTGTCAGTGAAATCAGCTTGAAACAGTTCTGAGTTCATTCATTGACAGGTGTATTTGACCTACAGTAGAGCTCCTCCTGACCTGTATCTGACCTGCTTTAAATTTGACTTGGAAAGCCTTTGTGCCTCAAATGTTGCACTGCCAACTAATAGACTATCTTTGCTTGGTGCTATTGCTCAAATATAAAAAAAATACTGCTTTTCTACCTTTTAGTAGCGTTTCCTTGTGGTCACGTGACTGCAGTACCCCAACATTTGCCAACACTGATTGGCTGGTGGACATTTACCTTCTATGTTCTTGTGTAGCTCCTGGAAGTGATGCATGCCACATGTATGTCCCATTTCTAATAACATTTTTAATAACATCCAATTACAATATGACTTGTGTTGCAATTGTATATGCTGTATCAATTTTTTTTTATTTTTTTGCAAAATGTGGAGTTAGCCTTTAAGGCTGAACTCCGGGCTAAGCAATTATTGTCTAAATACAAGAGGCATTTGTGTTGTTACGTGACTCTATGATGTCTTTTGTGCATATGTTTTTCAAGTCTGTGAGTAAGGCCTCCTTCACTAAAAGTATAACCACAGGCAAAACCTTTTTTTAGTTTTGGATGGAGTGGAGAGGAATTAAAGCACCTGTCAGGTGCTGTCTGTGTCCCTGTTAGGGAGATTCACCTTTTCACCAAGATTTCACATACGTTTTAGGCTTGTTATTTTTGCTTTTATTTTTAAAATTTTAAGGCCAGTTAACTAGGCAACAAATTGCATGAACAATGTGTTTGTGTGTTTTTCATACACTCCCATTGAAGTCTACTGGAGGCAAAATGCATGACTCTGTCCCAAAAGAAGCTCATGTTCTTTTTTGAGTGTTGAGCTCTGAACAGAATCTTATCATGGATTTATTAAAAAAAAATTCTTATCTCCATCCAGTTGAGTACATGTTTACACTTTGCTTCCTTGCTAAACCAGTAACCAGGCAGCCAGTAAATGGCCCTGAGAGACTCATGCTCCTGAGCCTTTTGAGATTGAGTTAATTTCCTGAAACCCAACTTCTCATAAACATAAATTTGGGAAAGTGGAATTGCTGGGCAGGTTATGCCATCCCAAAAAGGGTAGCAGTCCTCATCGGACATTTGAAAAAAGGGACTTTAGTAGTAGAACTTTGTGATGTTGTATCTACTTTAAATTGCTGCATTTATACATTTGAAACCCTTTCAGGTCTGCTGGTGTGCTTGTGGATTTTTATGTATACAGCAAGGTCGTTTCCATGGGGAGTAAGGACTTATTCGTGTGAGCATTACATAACTGCTTAATGTGCAGTGCAATATTGAGTTGTGGTGCAGTGTACATGGGTGATAAAATCATATTTCTATATGTAGTACATTTATCTGCATTGTAGACGGGAATCAGCCAGAATGTGAGCCGTGGGTGGCTTTGCCGGCACCACAAAAGCCAGACAAAAGTTGATTTTTATATTTATTAATTATATTTTTTTTAGGAGCCAAATGGAACATTTTCAGTCAAACAGTGATTTCATCCAATGAAGATTGAAGCAGATGAAGGCACTGCTTGGGTATTCTGACAGCCACAGGTGCATGCTGTCAGAATACAATAGCCAGTAGGAGAGATTCCATAAGGAATTGATACTTATTGTGGCGGCACTGATCAGGGGACACTCATAGGGGTTCTGATAAGGGAGGAACTGATAAGGGGATGAGGGGGGCACTGATGAGGGTACTATGTTGGGGGGCTTTGATAAGACGGACTTTGATGGGGGATTCTGATGGGGACTATAATGCATAGGGGGCTCTGATAGGGACTAGGATATAAAGGAAGGCTTTGATGATGGGGAATATCATATAAAGGAAGGCTCTGATAAGGACTGTGACGTAAAGAAAGGCTCTGCTGTAATGTTAGCAATAAATTGTCCTAACTGTCCTCTTCTCTCTCCACAAACAGGAAAGCCTCGTACACACGCTTGGTTTTCTTGGCAAGAAACAGCAAGAAAACTGCTGTCAGAGCTTTCTTGCCAAGTAAAATGAGCGTGTGTACGAGGCTTTCAGGTTTCTCGTTGGGAAATCTGGCCAGAATCTCGTCGGGATTCTTGTCGGCCTGTTTCCCGACGAGAAACCCAAGAGTGTGTATACTTACCTGTTGCCGTGGAAACATGCGCATGTTCAAAATTACTTTGATGCATGCGTGGTAGCTTCCACGGCATAGGTAGGGTGAAGCAAGATGGCGGCGCCTACATTGAATGCGACGAGCGCATGCTCGTTGTACGCAAAGACGTCACTGCATTCTTGCCTTTTAAAAGAACCACGGTTCTTTTGAAAGGTCTGTGTGTACACTTGGGCGGCAAGAGATTCTGGCCAATAATCTCATCAGGAAAAACAATGTTTTTTTCCTGACGAGATCCTGGCCCGTGTGTACAAGGCCAAAGAGGAAGTGATGACACAGGATGTGATGTAAATCTGTGCATAAAAAAAGCATATTAAAAACCTGACGTCAACAAGCATAAAAACTCACTCAAACACACATTAAAACTGCTGTAAACTCATGAAATCAGTGCATTTTTTTTTACATCAGTTTTTCTGTATGTTTGGTGTGAATGAAGCCTCAACCACTTCCCCTGGGTGTTAAGCAGAAGTGATTTGAGCGACTGCCTTCTGATCGGGAAGCCCGTGACCGTTCCAACTGGCAGCGTATCTGCGGATCTACAGCAGTAAACACAGAGAGAGGAGCTGACCTTGATCCTCCCTCTCAATGACCCCGGAACCCGAAAGTGATGAGAATTGTGTCACTTCCTTTTTTGGTTCTTTGTTTACCTGGCCGCTAGTTGCCAGGAAAGCAGCCGATCAGACTGATCTGTGTTTGATCAGCTGCATTAAAGGCCAAATGAGAGATCTGGGGTCTATTAGACCCCAGATCTCTACATAGAGAGGACCTATCACGGGCCCATGCTATCACAATTGATGATATAAACTTGAAATACTTAACTCAATAAAGAAAAAAAAATTTAAGCGACAGTGTAAAAAAAATAGTTTTTCATGAAATAATTAATGTACAGTATATACATATTTTAAAGCACCACCCGTTTCCCTGTGCACTCCTAAATAAGTCCGACATGCATATGTGAGGTATTGCTGTGAACGTCAGATTGAAAGCAATCATTTTAGCTCCAGACCTCTCTATAAACTGATAAACGTTGCCTATGGAGATTCGTAGGTGTCGTAGTTTGGCACCGTTTCATGGGTGTATGCAATTCTTTAAGCATGACATGTTGGGCATCTATTTGGTGTAACATCATCTGTTATATTTTAACACAAAATTGAGTATTATATAGTGTTTGTGTGCAATTAAATTTAGTAACCACTGCACTCTGGAAGATTTACACCCCTTCATGACCAGGCCATATTTTGAAATATAGCACTACATTATTTTAACTGAAAATTTCGTGGTCATGGGACGTTGTACCCAAATAAAATGTATGTCATTTTTTTCCTAAAAGTAGAGCTCTCTTTTGGTGTTATTTGATCACCTCTGTGTTTTTTATGTTTTGCGCTATAAACAAAAAAATACAGACAATTTTTAAAAAGAATAAAACAATAATTTTTACTTTCTGCTATTAAAGCAAATCCAATGAAAAAAAATCAGTTTAGATCAATTTGTATTCTGCTACATATTTTTGTTTAAAAAAATCCCAATAAGCGTATATGGATTGGTTTGCGCAAAAGTTATAGCGTCTACAAGCTATGGGATAGTTTTTTTCTTCATCTTTTTATTATTAGTAAAAATATAGTATGTTGAAGCAGACAAATCGGACACCTAACTGACGCTTTTGACACTTTTTGGGGACCAGTGACACTAATTCAATAATCTGTGCTAAAAAAATATGCACTGTCACTGTACTAATGACACTGGCTAAGAAGGGGTTAACATCAGGGGCAATTAAAGGGTTAACTGTGTTCAGAAAACTCCAATAACTGTGTTCCTAGCCTGTATTTTAATTTACTGTGGGAGGTGCTTTTACTAGGGGAAGGCATAGATCCATGCCCCTGATTTGCAGGAACACAGAATCTATGCCTTCCCTACTGACAGAATGGCAATTTGCCTTGTTTACCGTTCTTTATGATCAACATCAGGGGCGATCAAAGTGTTAACTGTGTGCCTAGCTGGTGTTTTAATGTACTGTGGGGGAAGTGCTTGTACTAGGGCACACAAGTCTGTAGTACATACTATTTGTATATATATGTATATAAATATTTGGGGTTCCAAGTAATTTTCTAGGTGTCAGAATTGGCCCTGAAGTGGTTAAAATGCCTTTACTGAAGGAAAACTGTGTGTGTATTCTTTTGACTGTTTTGCTTTTTTTAAAGTATTTTGGCAATAAAGACATTGCTTGCTGATAGCCAACTGAATGACTGCTTTTTGTAAACTTGTCCTAACACAATACAGTAGAGTGAGAATTCAAAGGTTGCAAGTCTCTGTTGGCTTGGTTTCATTTCCACTCGTTGCACTGCGATTAAGTAATTGTTTATACAATCACAGCTGACAGTGAAATGAACTTTTCCTTGATTTGAGGACACTAGATAAAGCTTTTGAAAGGCTACATAAGGCATTGCATATGTTATTCTTACAGGAGCCAGTTTGAAGACACATATCATGCTACACTGCAATGATGTTTGTTGGTGAACTTTGTTTCCAATTCCTTGTATGGAAGGAAATCCCTGTTTTCCTAGGGATGCAGATCTGTTTTACTTCAGGCAATAGTGATGGCAGTTGCACTTCTTGCTTATCTTTCCAAAAGATAGTTAGTAGAGTTTTTCTATCATGGTAGATCCCATAAAAAATCATCTCTAAATGTATTCCTTCTCATGAACATATGATGCTTATCGCCATGTTTTCGCCCTCATTCATACCGGTGCGATTTGTCATGTGATTTGAGGCCCTGTACACACGAGGAGACATGTCCGATGAAAACGGTCCGCAGACCGTTTTCATCGGACATGTCTCCTGGGATATTTTGGTCTGATGTGTGTACACATCATCAGACCAAAATCCCAGCGGACAGAGAACGCGGTGACGTAGAAGACACCGATGTCCTCTAACCAGGAAGTTCAATGCTTCCACGCATGCGTAAAATCAATTCGACGCATGCGCGGGATTTCGGTCCGCTGGTTAGGCGTACTAACCAGTGGACATGTCCGACGGACAGGTTTCCAGCGGACAAGTTTCTAAGCATGCTTAGAAACTTTTGTCCGCTGGAAACCTGTCCGCTAGGCCGTACAGACGATCGGACATGTCCGTGGAAACTGGTCTGCAGACATGTCTCCTCGTGTGTACGCGGCCTGACAGTTCCAAACCGCATTACATGTTGCACCCTTTGCTGGCAATGGAACCATTCAAACTGCTGCGACTCATGTTGCAGAGACTTTGAAAAAGGTTCCTGCACTACTTTTTCCTGATTTTATTGCAACATGCATAGACTTCTGTTAAATAAAGTTGCAAATCACACTGATCTGCGGTTGCCAGTGTGAACCAGAGGTTAATGTCATTGTGAAGGTTAAAGGAGGGGGATGAAGCACAGAGGCGCCATTTTAAGTGCAGTAATCACAAATCATTTAATGCGCAAAAAGAGCATATGTACTCACAAAAGTAGAATAAAGTTGAGCGTGTAAAAACATGGAGCATCCAGAAGTCAGTCTCTCCTATCGCTGCAGTCTGGTGTCGTGGAGCGGGTTGCGCCGGTGGAAGCCGGCGATTCCTGTACCTCAGACACACAGATACAAAGGGAGCCGGGGGAATCATGTCAATTCCGGGCGGGCGGTGTTGATGTCAGTTACTTCCAGGTAGCTGGGGGGACCAATAGGTTAACGCGTTTTCGTTCTCTAGGTCTGAAGAAGGAGCGCATGCTCTGAAAACGCATTAACCTATTGGTCCCCCCAGCTACCTGGAAGTAACTGTTCTAGCAAGTAGCAAGTCTTCAGTTGTCTTGCTTAGTTCTATTGGTTTCCTGATCCCTCTGAAATCAGAGGGAACTCTGAGACAACTAATCATCATAAAAATTAGGACCAGCCGGAGATAGATGAGTTTGTTTCCTGATTTGTCGGATACCAGACTGGCCCTGTTTTCAGAAGTGTTTGCTGTGCTTCTTAGGCCCTGTACACATGATCAGACATGTCTGATGAGACTTGTCTGACGGACCGTTTTCATCAGACAACTCTGAACTTGTCTAATGGTCTGATGTGCGTACACACCATCGGACCAAAATCCGATCAGACCAGAACGCGGTGACTTAGAACACAACGACGTGATGAAAAAACGAAGTTCAATGCTTCCAAGCATGCGTCGACTTGATTCTGAGCATGCGCGGGTTTTTGGTCCTATGCTTTTGTGTACTAACCATTTAACCTGTCCGACGGACAGGTTCCATCAGATAGGTTTTAAAGCATGTTTTAAAACTTTGGTCTGACGGACAACGGTCTGATGGGCCGTACACACCATCAAACTGGTCTGATGAAACTGGTCTGCAGACCAGTTTCATCAGACATGTCTGATCGTGTGTACAGGGCCTTAGAGGATCAGGAGTAAGGATGAGCTTGGGTTTGAGCTGGACTTGCATTTGGGCCAAACCCAGACAGAAGCTGTCACCCCCACCCAATCAGCTGAGGCTAGGAATTTCCTGTCCAGCAGCTGCATTTACACAAAGGGGCAGGGATTCATGTGACATCAACGACCTAATCTGACCACATGGTCATATTAGCTCAACAGCATGACCGTATATGGCCATGTGACTATATTGGATCAATTGTCTGGCCGTAGTTGATTGAGCGGGAGTGGATGGGAGTGACAGCTTCCTTTTGGGGTTCTGTTTTTGACCCTAATCAGGAGCACTATCCACGGCAATGGAATGTGTTGGCTGCTTAATCATTTTCCAGCCAGCCTATAGCAAAATGATGGCTGGGCAGGATTATCATTGATCCAAGTGGATGTCATATGACACAGCCGATGGCTGATTACTGTACCGGCCCACTGGTGGTACTGTGTGATCGCTGTGACCAATCACAGTAGATAGCATGACAATTGTAAACAATGGATGGCTTCCTTTCATGTACAATTGTTTTGCTAGCTATGATTGGTTGCAGTGATCACATGGCACAGCAGGGGCAATCAAAGCGAATCAGAACAAAACACATTGAATTGATCAGTTTAATTCATTAAAAATTATTGCTTATACAGGTGAAATTTATTGGTATAAACTAGGGTTGTCCCGATACCACTTTTTTAGGACCGAGTACAAGTACCGATACTTTTTTTCATGTACTTGCCGATACCGAATACCGATACTTTTTTTAAATGTCATGTGACAGTTTTCAAACCACAATACAGACTAAGGATATTTTCTTTAGAATTATGAAGAACTCGAATTCAAGACATTATAAAAGAATAAAAATGAGTAAAAATGAATAAAAACGTTTTATTTTCTTGTCACGCAGTAGTAAAAAACTCAATGAATTTTCACAGAACATGTTGATAAATACAAAAAAAGTATTCTATTTAGGTATCGGGAGCATTTGCACGAGTACAAGTACTCCCGCAAATACTCGGTATCGGTCCCGATACCGATACTAGTATCGGTATCTGGACAACTCTAGTATAAACAATCATAATGTGTTAAAAAAAAAAATCCTGTTCATTTCCCCAGAGTAGTACAATGTTACTGTGGTAATACTGTATTCCTCTGGTCAAAGTGTGTTAAAATAAATCATACAAAGATTGTAATGAAAAATTTCAACTTAAAAAAACTCACCGTGCCTCTTACTAAATACCTTGGACTGAATACTTGCCAAAAAAGGGTAATTTTAGGGATTTTTGTACTGTCCTGGCTTTTCGAGCTTGAAGAAATGAGATAGATCTTCAGTACATCAGTACTGATCGATTGTCACATATATACCAAACCAGACTAAATAATATACACTGATTTGGGTTATTTTCACCACAATAAGTAGCAGAATATATTTTGGTCAAAATATATGATAAAAAGATTACTTATTTGTTGTTGAACTTTCGGTATTTTTAAATTTATTTAGCAAAAAATAAAAAACACAGTGGTGATTAAATACAGTACCACCAAAAGAAAGGTCTATTTGTGTGATAAAAAAATTATAAAAATTTCATTGGATAAAGTGTTGCATGACCGTGCAATTGTCATTCAAAATGTGACAGCGCTGAAAGCTGAAAATTGGCCTGGGCAGGAAGGTGGTAAAAGTGGCAAGTGGTTAATGCAAATAGCACATTAAACACTTCTGGCCACAGAGTTTCTTTAACCACTAGCCGACCAGCCGCCGCAGTTATACGGCGGCAGGTCGGCTCTCCTGCGCGAGAGCCCGTCATCCTACGTCGGGACTTTCGCGGCCACTAGGGGGCGCGCGCGCGCCGCCGGCGGCCCGCACGCGCGCCCCCCGCTCGCCCCCGAGTCCCGCGCGCGTGCCCGGCGGGCGCGATCGCCGCCGGGCGCGCGCGCTCGTTCGTTACAGGGCGGGGAACGAGAGCTGTGCGTGTAAACACACAGCACTCGTTCCTGTCAGCGGGGGAAACGCTGATCTTCCGTTCATACAATGTATGAATGGAAGATCAATGATTCCCCCTAGTGAGTTCACCCCCCCCCCACACAGTAAGAACACAAATAGGAACACACTTAACCCCTTCCCCGCCCCCTAGTGTTAACCCCTTCACTGCCAATGGCATTTTTATAGTAATCCAATGCATTTTTATAGCATTGATCGCTATAAAAATGCCAATGGTCCCAAAAATGTGTCAAAAGTGTCCGATGTGTCCGCCATAATATCGCAGTACCGAAAAAAAACGCTGATCGCCGCCATTACTAGTAAAAAAAAAAATATTAATAAAAATGCCATAAAACTACCCCCTTTTTTGTAAACGCTATAAATTTTGCGCAAACCAATCAATAAACGCTAATTGCGATTTTTTTTACGAAAAATATGTAGAAGAATACGTATCGGCCTAAACTGAGGGAAAAAAATGTTTTTTTATATCTTTTTTCGGGATATTTATTATAGCAAAATGTAAAAAATATTGCATTTTTTTCAAAATAGTCGCTCTATTTTTGTTTATAGCGCAAAAAATAAAAACCGCAGAGATGATCAAATACCACCAAAAGAAAGCTCTATTTGTGGGAAAAAAAGGACGCCAATTTTGTTTGGGAGCCACGTCGCACGACCGCGCAATTGTCAGTTAAAGCGACGCAGTGCCGAATCACAAAAAGTGTTCTGGTCTTTGGACAGCAATATGGTCCGGGGCTAAAGTGGTTAAATTGTCTTGCTGTAAAGTGGATCTCCAGGGACTCTGCCTCCTCATTGGCTGAGACAGCCGCTGAGCCAATTAAAGGAGAGAGGGGGGGCAGCAGAGGCATTGCTAGGCAGATGCGGGCCGCACCCGGGTGGCACCTGTGGGTAGCAACACCTCTAACACTGCCCGCTGCCCTGATTAGCTGTGCCTCTTGCTGCTGTGTACCTTAGCGGGGGGGACCAAAGCCGCCTCCTCCTCTCTGTTTACATCCACAGAGGATGCGCTCATGGGACACACAGTGGGCCAGATTCAGAAAGAATCACCTATCTTTAGGCGGGTGTAGCGTATCTCAGATACACTATGCCGCCGTAACTTAGAGCGGCAGGTACGGTATTCAGAAAGAACTTGCGCCCTAAGTTACGGCGTAGCGTATCTGGTCCGACGTAAGCCCGCGTAATTCAAAATAGGAAGGAGGTGGGCATGTAGTATTGAACTAAGCCGTGACCCCACGTAAATGACGCGTCTAACGAACGGCGCATGCGCCGCCCGTGGACGTATCCCAGTGTGCATGCGCGTCACGTCGCAAATAGTCAATGCTTTCGACGTGAACTTAACTTACGCCCAGCCCCATTCCTGAACGACTTGCGCAAACGAAGTACAATACGACGCTGTTCCGACGTCCATACTTAACATGGGTTGCGCCTCATATAGCAGGGGTAACTTTACGCCGGTCAAACGACTACGTAAACGATGTATATCAATACGCCGGGCGCACGTATGTTCGTGAATCGGCGTATCTAGCTCATTTGCATATTTTTAATGGAAAAGTCTAATGCATTCAGCGTAACTATGCGCCCACTATAAGCCGCCGTAGGCAAGTTACGCCGGACGACTGAAGCCATGTTTTTCGGCGTAACTTGGTTTCTGAATTGGCGTAAAAATGCACATTTGAATTTACGGCGGCGTATCAGGGGTTACGCCGGCGTAGATTCTTTCTGAATCTGGCCCAGTGTGTTTATCTGTCAGCGCTGTTCTGAGGTATTTAAGAGGGGGGCGTCTATACTGCTGCAGGGTCTGTAGTACTGAGGGGGGTGTACACAGGGGGGGGTGTCTGTACTCAGAGGGGTCTGCACATGGGTGGGTATGTCTGTACTGATGGGGGGTCTGCACTTGGGTGGGGGTTTCTGTACTGAGAGGGGTCTGCACTTGGGTGGGGTGTCTGTACCGATGCAGGGTCTGCACTTGGGTGGGGGTGTCTGTACTGATGGGGGGTCTGCACTTGGGTGGGGGTGTCTGTACTGATCAGGGGTCTGCATTTGGGTGGGGGTGTCTGTACTGATGGGGGGTCTGCACTGAGGGGAGTCTATACTGAGGGAGGGGGGTCTATATTTATGGAGGGGGGCTATAGTTAGTGGAGGGGGGTCTGCAGTTAGTGGAGGGGGGTCTTTACTGTGGGAGGGGAGTCTGTAGTTAGTGGAGGGGGGTCAGTACTGAGGGGGGACTATAGTTGGTGAGGGGGGGGTGACACCATTTTTATTTTGCACCTGGTGACACTAAACCTAGTGACGCCACTGGGGGGCAGGGCTGAGCAATGGCTCTGTGAATGGACGCGCAGAGCCACAGCTCAGGTTCCCTTATTGCAAGCTGCTTGCTGTGGGGGCACGCGGCAGGAGGGAGGGGACAGGAGTGCTGGTGAGGGACCCGAGTAGAGGAGGATCAGGCTGCTCTGTGTAAAACCACTGCACAGAGCAGGTAAGTATAACATGTTTGCTTTTGCCTACACTTTAACCCTACACTGCTTTGGTTAGTTTGTTTAAAGCGGGATTTTTTTATTTATTTTGCAGCATTTTCCGTCAATTTTTTTTTTCAAGGTGGAACTCCACTTTAACTACTATGGGCCAGATTCAGGTAGAGTTAGGCTGGAGTATCAGTGATACTCCAGCCTAACTCTCTTTTTGAGCCGTCGTTTCTGTTTTCTGTAAGCAGAAAACAAGAAACGCCGGGTTGGAGTTCCTATACGAGCGGCGTAATTGTATTTCGCCGTCGTATCGGAACTGCAATTTTAAAAATGGTGCTCGGGGCGTTCCCGCTGATTAACGCCGAGAATATGTTAATCAGCGAGAATCGGCAATTCACGATCGTATTCGGGCCCGACGCAGTCACTTTCCGACGTTTTCGTAAGAGATACGCGGCGTAAAGAAAAACCAGCCCCCTAGTGGAGTATCCTATGTTAAGTATGGCCGTCGTCATCGCATCGAATTTAAAAATTTTCACGTCTTTTGCGTAAAACGTCCGTGAATGGGGATTGACGTCATTGACGTTCACTGACAGAATTTGGAGCATGCGCACTGACAGTCGACGCATGCGCAGTACGTTCGCCGCGGGATCACGCCTAGTTTAAATAATACACGCCCCCTACCCGCCCAATTTGAATTCCGCCGGCTTATTTTCGCTACGCCGCCGCAACTTTAGGAGCAAGTGCTTTGTGAATACAGTACTTGCTTCTAAAGTTTCGGCGGAGTAACGTAAATGAGAAACGTTACTCCAAAATAAAGATTCGCCCATCTACCTGAACCTGGCCCTTTGTGTTTCATTGATAATTTCATACAAACACAATGGGGTTGATTTACTAAAGGCAAATCCACTGAACACTACAAGTGCACGTAAAAGTGCAGTCACTTTAGATTGCTGTAGATCTGAGTGGAAGCTCTGAAATGAGGGGAAGCTCTGCTGATTTTATCATCCAATCATGTGCAAGCAAAAATACTGTTTTTTTATTTTTCCTGGCATGTCCCCCTCAGATGTACAGCGACTGCACATCCAAGTGCACTTGCAGTGCAAAGTGGATTTGCCTTTAGTAAATAACCCCCAGTGTTTAACTTTGTTTTGATAAGGTCATTGTAAATACAGCTGTACTGCATTTCCAGGAATTAATTTGGACATTGCCTACATTAAAAAACATCTCTGTTGTGTGAGATGATGTACTGTATTTGGGATTAGTTATGGATAACATTACATTTCTTCTGTGTATTTTGGTTTCCTCCTATGTTTACATATCTCATGTTAGTTATGGATATACAATGAAACCATAACAGAAGAGAACAACAGGGTTTCCTATTTGAACAATGGGGATTTAAAAGTGATTGCTGCGAGATGTTTATGATGGAGTACTTTGCACTATGATTAAATGGGGCTCATGTTAATGCTCATGACTTCATACTGGACACCTCAGCAGCACATCAAAGCGATGACCACTGAGCACTTCAAAGGAAAAGAAATGATGTTACTGGTTGACTGAGACATTGGTTTTATGTAAAATAAATACAAGATGCAAGAAGCTATACTTATAAAATAGGAATGATTCATGGGTTGTGGGGAGCCTAAAAAATGCTTTCCAAAATACTAGCAGTGGTGAGCAAGCAAAGCCTTGACTAAAACGTCTTTAGGTACATAATGATGGGTTACTGTTGGCTGACCAGAATTGGTTTCTTAGCGCTATGAAAAAAGGCAATACCTTCATGCATAATGTGAATGCATAGATTAATGCAGGCCATACACGGTCAAATTTCGAACAAATTTTCTTTTCAAAATCAGAACGTTCGTTTTTTTTGTGATCCGATGATGCCACCATTGATTTTCCAAATACGGCCGACCAAAACTTTCATGTTGCCCGGAATATTCTTTTCCCTCCGTAAATATTTGTTTTTCTCCGGGGATTTTCTTTTCTTGCACATGCACATTTTTTTTTCTATTACATTTCTTGCACGATTCCCATCATTGATCAGAAAATCGGCCGTTTTTCCGAAAATTTCCAACATGTCGGATTTCTCAAATTTGTTTGCCACCCAAAAATCGGCTGTTGCTGCAGCCCACTAACGGTGCGAAATACGAACGAAAATTCTTTGATACGATTTACGCAAGAAAAATCTTTCAAAATTCGAACCGTGTATGGCCGGCTATCAAGTAAATAGATGCTTACTACACAGGGTCTCTCTATTTGATGCTTTTCTTACAAGGGCAGTATTTTTTCATATTAGGATTAAACCTTTTAATCCACAGCATTTGATGATACAATTTATGGCTCGAAAATGATTGTCTGCAATTTTATATTTTACTTCTTCCCAGGACATTATTATTGTGGTTTATTTGTAAGACGGGATCTGTCCTGTTGAGGAAGTGCCTCTTTTGCTGTCTAATGTGACCTCTTTTGAGGAAACAGCTGCTGTCTTCTTATTTTGTCTTTTATCTGAGCTACTGTTTCCTGTTATTTGGAGACACTATGCAGAAATAAACAGTCACTGTACAACTGCAGATTTAGTTTACTTATCAGAACGGCAATGTGAAATATTTACTCTGATAATGATAATTAAGAACTTGGAAAGATCACCAGCTCAGAATACAAAATCAGATTTAACAGGAAGAAATTGACAATACACATAGGTACCTTTCACCAAGGTCGGTATCCAATCTCAATAGACATTATTGGCATACAGTATTCAGATTCCGTATGTTTGCATATACAGATATTAATTTAGTACTTGAACCAATATATACATTAAAAGATTATACATTAAAAGTCCATTAAAAGAAAGAATAAGCAAACCAACATTTTGTTTTGATATTGACCCATAATTCAGAGATTTCTCCCAGCAGTACTTTTTTTTTCTGCTGTTAAAATCCAGTCTGATTTCCAGCAACCTTTAACCTAGTTCCTCTGAGCCCAGGTTGTCCTGGACCCATTCCATCCTGTGACAGGACAGTGAAGGAGACGGCAGCACAATGTCTCCTATTGGCATGCTTTTTTTACACATGAACTGATTGTGCTGCACTTTCCTCCACTATTCCAGACTTGCTGTGCAGTAAAAATTACATTTAATATTCTATTAATTATTATCAGTTCTGCATTGACTCTTAGGCCTCGTACACACGAGGCAATCTATTTGTTCAAATTGGTCGGACCGACCGATTTGAACAAATCTGTTTGCTAGGATTTTGGTTTGCTCGCGTGTACACACGAGCAAACCAAAATCCCCGCCAGCAGACGGCGCGCTGACGTGTCGGTGACGTGGCGGTGACGTTGACGCCGCCACGTCACCGCACCAGGAAGTAAAACACTTCCGCGCATGCGCCGAATCTATTCGGCGCCGGTGCGAGACGACATGTCTGCTGGTAAGTGTACTAACCAGCAGACATGTCGGGCGGACGGATTCCCACCCGATAGATTTCAAAGCATGCTTTGAAATCTGTCGGGTGGCCAAATCCGTCGGCTCGCCCGTACACACGATCGAATCTGTCTGCTGGGACGGTCTAGCAGGCCGTTTCCAGCAGACAGATTTGATCGTGTGTACGAGGCCTTACAGTATCTCACAGAAGTGAGTACACCCTCACATTTTTGTAAATATTTTATAATATCTTTTCATGTGACAACACGGACAACACTGAAAAAAAGGACACTTTGCTACAATGTAAAGTAGTGAGTGTACAGCTTGTATAACAGTGTAAATTTGCTGTCCCCTCAAAATAACTCAATACAGCCATTAATTTCTAAACCACTGGCAACAAAAGTGAGAACATTCCAAATTGGGCCCAAAGTGTCAATATTTTGTGTAGCCACCATTATTTTTCAGCACTGCCTTAACCCTCTTGGGCATGGAATTAATCAGAGCTTCTCAGGTCCTTTTCCACTCCTCCATGACATCATCACGGAGCTGATGGACGTTAGAGACCTTGTGCTCCTCCACCTTCTGTTTGAGGATGCCCCACAGATGCTCAATAGGGTTTAGGTCTGGAGACATGCTTGACCAGTCCATCACCTTTACCCTCAGCTTCTTTAGCAAGGCAGTGGTCATCTTGGTGGTGTGTTTGGGGTCGTTATCATGTTAAAATACTGCCCTGCAGCCCAGTCTCTGAAGGGAGGGGATCATGTTCTGCTTCAGTATGTCACAGTACATGTTGGCATTCATGGTTCCCTCAATGAACTGTAGCTCCCTAGTTCTGGCAGAACTCATGCAGCCCAGACCATGACCCTTCCACCACCATGCTTGACTGTAGGCAAGACACTTGTATTTGTACTCCTCACCTTGTTGCCGCCACACACGCTTGACACCATCTGAACCAAATAAGTTTATCTTGGTCTCATCAGACCACAGGACATGTTTGCAGTAATCCATGTCCTTAATCTGCTTGTCTTCAGCAAACTGCGGGCTTTCTTGTGCATCATCTTTAGAAGAGGCATCCTTCTGGGATGACACCTATGCAGACCAATTTGATGCATTGTGTGGCATATGGTCTGAGCACTGACAGGCTGACCCTCCACCCCTTTAACCTCTGTAGCAATGCTGGCAGCACTCATACGTCTATTTCCCAAAGACAACCTCTGGATATGACGCTGAAACGGTGCACTCAACCTCTTTAGTCGACCATGGCGAGGCCTGTTGTTAGTGGAACCTGTCTTGTTAAACCGCTGTATGGTCTTGGCCACAGCCACCATGCTGTAGATCAGTTTCAGGGTCTTGCCAATTTTCTTATAGACTAGGCCATCTTTATGTAGAGCAACAATTATTTTTTTAAGATCCTCAGAGTTCTTTTTCATGGGGTGCCATGTAACCATGTGACATGTAACACCAAATTTAACACACCTGCTCCCCATTTACACCTGAGACTTTGTAACACTAATGAGTCACATGACATCAGGGAGGGAAAATGGCTAATTGGGCCCAATTTGGACATTTTCACTTAGGGGTGTAATCACTTTTGTTGCCAGCGGTTTAGACATTAATAGCTGTGTGTTGAGTTATTTTGAGGGGACAGCAAATGTACAATGTTATACAAGCTGTACACTCACTACTTTACATTGTAGCAAAGTGTAATTTCTGTGTTGTCACATGAAAGGATATAATGAAATATTTACAAAAATGTGAGGGGTGTACTCACTTATGTGAGATACCGTATGTCTGCCTGGGATTCTACCTTAAAAGAGAAGTATGGCCAAAGATTGTTTTGGCGGTACTTCTCTTGTGGGTGACAGGAGAGTACTTACTTTTGATCTATTGTCCCCCAGAGTTGGCGTATAGTGGACTATTGTCTGTTTTCAGCTGATTTGTCACACCAAGCTCTAGAACGATCCTTACTATATTTTTTACAATATTTTCGAGATCCACTTAGCTGCCTAATTGACAGCTGGCTGTGACTCTCAGTGAGTGGCTGAGAGCCAAAGTCAGCTGCTCCCACCCCTCACAACCCAGCGTTCCAATGAGCGTTGAAAGAGCAAAGTGAACAGCGATGATTGACAGACTGAAGACTAGCAGTTCTTGGGCTTAAGCTGACCATACATGGATTAAATATCGTCCGGTTCATCAGGGACTGGCCGATATTCGATCTATGGGTAGGTTGATTGTACCCATGCCGATCCATCGATCGAATTGGGTACAACCAGCATGTCAGATTTATAACATGAAATGTTTGCCAGTGGATTTAACCACTAGCAGTAATCACTATGTTTTCCCAGCAGGGTGGGTCTCGGTTCCCCTGTTCTCCTGCTCCCCTGTACCCTTGCTCCCCTGCGCCAGGACAGCACAATAGCTCAGCAGGAGGGATTTCCCCATCAACACTGGCTCTGTTGATAGGGGGATCTAATGATTTTCTTTCCTGCAACCTGTGGTTGCAGGAAAGAAAATGGTATAATCTATGGCAGGCATGTCCAAAATCCGGCCCGGGGGCCAATTGCGGCCCCCTGGTAATTTAATATGGCCCCCCTGGGGATTTGGATATATATAGCCATTGCAGCCTCACATGTGCCCTGTGCCTCACAAAAGATATATACCGCATTTATCGGCGCTGCCTCGGAGGGGACAAGACGTGCGCCGTCAGATTACATAAATAGAATCTCCTGTTTACTCTGCGGCGTCTGTAATAGGAAGTCCCGTTTCCTGGGATGCCATTGGATAACTGTTCTGTTTATCATAAGAGGCGGGACTTTGTATTAAAGAGGCCACAAGTAAACAAGAAATTCTCCTGTTTGTAACCTGACGGCACTTGTCCCTCCACCTCCCTGTCCCCTCTGAGGCTGCAGATGGGCATCGATCAGACTGCACTGATAGCAATGGTAGGGCTGCATTCATGGCACATGTGAGGCTGCATTGATTGCAATGGTAAGGCTGCATTCATGCAATGGTGAGGCTGCATTCATGGCAATGGTATGTCTGTGCGTGTTATACGCTGATAAATACGGTATATCAAATAACACACCCAAGCGCAACCTTAGTCCTGAAGAGCGCTCAGGGATTTGTTGGGGCCACAAAAGAGATATATACAGTATATCCAAATAACACGCCTGAGCTCATCTCTTCACCACACACAGCTACGCAGGCAAGAGAATTCTTGTTGGGCCGTGTATTTAGTGCTTGGGCAAACACACTTGGATCAAATTTTAATGGTTCAAAGAATGTCAGGCAAAATGGTCGGCCCTCGAGCATGTTCACTTCATTAAATGTGGCCCTCTTTGAACAAAGTTTGGACACCCCTGATCTATGTTCCGCTTTAGAGCCAACATTGGAAGGCTGCAGCATCACACCAATGATGTTGCAGAATAGAGGTGAGCATAGATGTTTAATTTTATATTAATTTTATATTAACCCCATGCATCTCTTTTAACCCTCCTGGCAGTATTCCCAAGTGTGGCTCGGGGTTAATTTTCAGTACCATTAGCGACAAAATGATTTTCAGCAGCATAACAGCCAATGCACGCCAGTGGGGACACGCATCGCGGCGATCAGTGGTGCGGTGTGTCAGTCTGACACACCGCTACACCGATCTCGGTAAAGAGCGGAGGCTCTTTGCCATCTGATCAGCCGTGTCCAATCACAGATGTAAACGGGAAGAGCCGTTGATTGGCTTTTCCTCACTCTCGTCTGACAGTCACGAGTAGAGGAGAGCTGATCGGCGGCTCTCCTGACGGGGGCGTCTGCACTGATTGTTTATCAGTGCAGCCCCCCCCCCCCCCGTGGATGCCCACCCTGGACCACCAGGGAAGGTGCCAGGGCCACCAGGGAAGCCCCCAACATGAAAAAATATGCACAATAGATGCCAAATGGGCACTGACTGGCAACATTTTGGTCCAGATCAAATAAGTGATGCCCAGCAATGCCACCCATAAGTGTCATCGGTGCCACCTCTCAGTGTTCATCCATGCCCATCAGTGCCCACCTTAACCACTTGCCCACCGGGCTTGTTTTTCAGATTCGGTGTTTACGAGACTAAAACAGTTTTTTTTGCTAGAAAATTACTTAAACCCCCCAAACATTATATATATTTTTTTCTAACACCCTAGAGAATAAAATGGCAGTCATTGCAATACTTTTTGTCACACCGTATTTGCGCAGCGGTCTTACAAGCGCACTTTTTTTGAAAAAAAAAACACTTTTTTGAATAAAAAAATAAGACAACAATAAATTTGGCCCAATTTTTTTATATATTGTGATAGATAATGTTACACCGAGTAAAATGATACCCAACATGTCACACTTGAAAATTGCGCCCGCTCGTGGCATGGCGTCAAACTTTTATCCTTAAAAATCTCGATAGGCAACGTTTAAAAAATTCTACAGGTTGCATTTTTTGAGATACAGAGGAGGTCTAGGGCTAGAATTATTGCTCTCGCTCTAACGATCGCGGCGATACCTCACTTGTGTGGTTTGAACACCGTTTTCATATGCGGGCGCTACTCGCGTATGCGTTCGCTTCTGTGCGCGAGCTCGTCGGGACGGGGCGTTTTACATTTTTTATTTTTTTTTTCTTATTTTTTTTTAATTAGTTTATAATTTTATACATCGAAATAAATAAAAAAAAAAAAATTATCACTTTTATTCCTATTACAAGGAATGTAAACATCCCTTGTAATAGAAAAAAGCATGACAGGTCCTCTTAAATATGAGATCTGGGGTCAAATTTCAGAAAAAAAAAATGTTTCTTTAAGACGCTGGGCGGGACTGACATTTTGACGTCACTTCCGCCCAGCAGAGCTGTGGGGGACGGGTGGGGGCGATTTTTCCCTCACTCGTATCCCAACACAGCCAGCAAGAGGACCCGATCGCCTCCGCCGTTACCGACGGCTCCGGTAAGCTGCGGAGAGCGCGGGAGAGCGGCGGGAGGGGGGGCCCTCTCCCGCCACCGATAACGGCGATCTTGCGGCGAATCCGCCGCTGGGACCGCCATTATCGTGTACAGCACTGCCCACGGAAAAGATGGATATCTCGGTTGTGGCAGCAGCTGCTGCCGTTACCGAGATATCCATCTTTAAAATCATGACTTCTTTTTACTATGACACCGTGGGCAAGTGGTTAATGTAACCATTAGTTTCCATCAGTGCCACCCATAAGTACCCATCAGTGCTGTATACCAGTGCCCATCAGTGCCGCCTATCGCTGCCACCTCATTGGTGCCACCTTATCAGTGCCTGTCAGTGCAGTCATATCAGTGCCCGTCATTGAAGAAGAAAATGTACTTATTTACAAAAAATGTTAACAGAAACAAAGAAACTTTTTTTGAGCAAAAAATAAAGAGGTGAGGTGATCAAATACTACCAAAAGAAAGCTCTATTTGTGGGAACAAAATGATAAAAAAATTTGTTTGGGTACAGAGTAGCATGATCGCGCAATTGTCATTCAAATTGCGACAGCGCTGAAAGCTGAAAATTGGCTTGGGCAGGAAGGTGTATAAGTACATGGTATTGAAATGGTTAAAGGCTCACGAACCCTTTGCAGGTTTTATAGCTTAATTTGCTGATTAGAGTGGGACACTTTGAGCCTAGAATATTGAACCTTTTTACAATATTCTAATCTTCTGAGATTGTGGATTTGGGATTTTTATGAGCTGTAAGCCATAATGGTCACAATTATGACAAATCACGGCTTGAACTATCTTGCTTTGCATGTAATGAGTCTATCTCATATATTAGTTTCACCTTTTAAGTTGCATTAGTGAAATAAATTAACTTTTGCATGATATTCAAATTTTTCGAGTTTCACCTGTAATGGCCCAGTCAAAGTCCAGACCTAAATCTGTGTCAAGACTTGAAAATTGCTGTCCACAGATGCTCTCTATCCAATCTGACAGAGCTTGAGCTATTTTACAAACAAGAATGGGCAAAAATGTCACTCACACAATTGTCTAGATGTGTAAAGCTGGTAGAGACATCCCCAAAAAGTCTTGCAGCTGTAATTGTAGAGAAAGGTAATTCTACAAAGTACTGACTCAGGGGGCTGAATACAAATGCACCCCACACTTTTCACATATTTATTTGTAAAAAAAAGCTGAACAGCATTTATCATTTTCTTCCCACTTCACAATTATGTGCCACTTTGTGTTGGTCTATCACATAAAATCCCAATAAAATACATTTACAATTTTGGTTGTAACATGACAAAATGTTAAATATTTCAAGGGGTATAAATACTTTTTCATGGCACTGTACCTAGTTTCCTCTTAGGAAATTGAGCTAAAAATGACATTATCTGAGTTAAACTGAAGCTTAGGTAAAGTTTTTCAATACATGAATATAATATGAATTATGTGCATTTTTTTAATATATATAACATCCACTTTTGCACGAGTTAAAGGTCAGATAGAATATGCTTATTGATCAGGATACAGTACTAAGGTTTTAGATGAAAATTGTATTAGCACCCTAGTCTCACAGACCGGTCTTTATTGCTGATGCAGACCACAAATAGAAATGGACTTTATGCAGAAAGAATACTCTGGAATGTTATTTTATTGTTTGTGAGTTATAAACCAGAAGGATTTCAAGCGTTGTTTGAAAAGGTATACAAGAACTGTAAGACTGTTGTTATGATGCTGATGATCCATGTGACTACTAGCTTGGCATTTCATAAAATTATTGGCAGATGTCCATCAGACATTGTTCAATTTCCTTGTTTTTAATGTTTCTGGAATCTTGATTGCTGATCTAGATAGATGTGGGTCAGTGAGCAGCTGCACCCAGCACCATTCACCTTGTGTTTACACAACTCAGGTTTTCTAGGTGGGTGTGAAACATGAACTTTAATCCTCTGTAACCATACATGTTTTCACCAAGTAAAAGTGAGGTGATTGAAAACTGTCTTGCAGTAGAAACTTTATATTGATGTTTAAAGCGACATTAAACCCAAAACTAAAAATGTAATATATGGCAACATACCAATCATTTGATGTGATGGCTGCATTAGTTTCCTTATTTTTAATTTTTACTATGTTTTACCCTGATGTTCTGGCCAGTAACACACCTGTATTACCACTCTGGATTTGCAGGAGAGCTTTTTCTGTTGAAACACAACAGATTTACCAGCCAGATCACCAGGTGAAATTAAAGAAAGAAAGCCTATGTAGCACCCTGATGTTTAGGCAGGGCTGCTAGTAAATTTGGTTGCCAGGCGATAGTTGCCTTGGCCAATTGTTAGAAGATCAATTGATTTCCCCCTAATTCTGGAATTGTTGCAATTCTCTCTTCTGTCGCTAGCTGGCCGGATAGCTGGTGACATTGGATAAGACCAGGGCATAGCAAGGACAGATAATGAATGGATGGGGTGTCTTAGCCTATTGGCAGGGATTTTCTTGTGTCCTTTGACCTGCTGGGAGAGCCTATTTATTTGGGTGGAGTCAGGTGATCAAGGTTCTGTGCCAACTGGACGGCTGTTGGGGTGGACTCGTGCTATGTTCCCCAGGCTACTAGGCTGTAAGCCTCATGCCGCGTACACACGGTCGTTTTTTGCGATGAAAAAAAACGTTGTTTTTTAAAACGTCATTTAAATTGATCGTGTGTGGGCAAAACGTCGTTTTTTGTCTTAAAAAAAACGACCCAAAAAAAATTCCAACATGCTTAAATTTTTTGTGTCGTTTTTCAAAACGTCGTTTTTTGTGTCATAAAAAGTGATGGTGTGTGGGCAAAACGATGTTAAAAACGACGTTTTTAAAGCCGCGCATGCTCAGAGGCAAGTTATGAGACAGAGCTTCAATGGAACAGAGTGCCGTCGAACGTGTCTTACGTCACCACGCTTTGCTAGAGCATTTTGGAAAAACGATGGTGTGTATGCAACGTCGTTTTGGAAAATGAAGTTTGAAAAACGTCGTTTTGTTTCATCACTTGAAACGTCGTTTTTTTTCATCACAAAAAATGATCGTGTGTACGCGACATTAGACCTATCCTGGGGACATCTGGCAGATAGGCTGTCTGAGGGCCTATCCAGAGGCAGGAGAGCAGTGTAGGGTTGGGACTGCAAGCTTGTAGTCCAACCAGAAGTAACGGTTCTGCCGGGGAACCAGTTGCGGTCGGAGGTAGCGGGGAAACTGGCACCAATAAGGGACCATCCACCTTGCTACCGAAGACCACAGTGAGTGAGCGGAGGCCAGTACCAGAGAAGACTTCTCGCCAGCAATGGACGGTGAAGAAATGGGAAAACTTCAGCAAGTGCCAAGTTAGGGACGCTTGTGAAGCATCAGTGAGTGCCAACCCAGGGACCTAACGTGTCAACAGGGATGAAGCTTGAGGAGTATCTGAGAGTGCTAAGCCAGGGAACCAGCATGGAAGCGGGGGTGACGCTTGAGGAAAATACTGAGTGCTAAAGTGGAAGTGCTCAGGGGATCCAGTGGCTAGTGATACTGAAGTCTAGTGAGAGAGAGACTGGGAGCTTGTTAAATGAAGACCCGCTGTGAGTGAGTGTATGGTAAGGAGAACTGTTCGTGTTGCAAATAGTTGAATACCAATACCGTTAGTAACAGCTACAAGATTGTTGCCATAGGAGACAGCGGTCCTACCTATACAGAAGTGGTGTGTGGCTGGAATCATTCACATGTATAGACTAGGAGGAGAGCCTCAGGCGGTCATGTGATCGCTCAGCGCCAGTCTTGCATAAGTTATTGCGCTGCATTATTTAAAAAAAAAGAAAGACATCAAGCGATTTAACCTGCTGTAACAGAGGGGATTCTAGTTAATAGTAAAAGCTATTTTACATTGTATGGCAGCAGCAGGGGAGGATACGTCTCACACACGCGAGCTGACAGGCAGGGAGGGGGGAGAGGACGGGGGGAGAGGACAGAAAGAGCTGCGGCTAACAGTGGCACGTAAACTGACCACAGTGTCAGGGCTCAGCAGCCATAATACACCGTGGTCAGTTTACAGGGGGGGGGGGGGGGGTATAGCCAGGCAGGATCAGCCAGGTTTTTTTAGTGACAGAAATGGCCAAACGACACAGCACAAGCACTGTGCTGAATAACATGCTTTCAAGAAACAGGATAATATATATTTTAGAGCTTCAAAAAAGCATAATCAAAGCACCACCGAAGCATCGCAGAAACATCAAAAACACATAGAAAAAGCATGTGGGTTTAATGTGTGTTGAAGTCGAAGCAAGCGTAAATGAGCCCTAACCCTATGCAGAAAAGAAGTTTGCAAATCTGCATCCTGAGCCTGAGGGCTTTCACACTGAGGCGATGCTCTGGCAGGAGAGAAAAAAATCTCCTGTCAGCAGCATCTTTGGAGCGGTGAGAGGAGTGGTATGTATACCGCTCCTTCACTGTTCCTTCCCATCAGTGGCGGCTGGTGCTCAAAATTTTTGGGGGGGCGCAAACGAAAAAAAAAATATTGCAGCCTCACTGTGCCCATCACATGCAGCCACTGTGCCATGCCACCAAATGCAGCCACTGTGCCACCAAATGCAGCCACTGTGCCACCAAATGCAGCCACTGTGCCATGCCACCAAATGCAGCCACTGTGCCATCAATTGTCACCACTGTGCCATGCCATCAAACACAGAAACTGTGCCATCAATTGTCACCATTGTGCCATGCCATCAAATGCAGCCACTGTGCCATCAATTGTCACCACTGTGCCATGCCACCAAATGCAGCCACTGTGCCATCAATTGTCACCACTGTGCCATGCCATCAAACACAGCAACTGTGCCATCAATTGTCACCACTGTGCCATGCCATCAAATGCAGCCACTGTGCCATCAATTGTCACCACTGTGCCATGCAACACAGCAACTGTGCCATCAATTGTCACCACTGTGCCATGCCATCATATGCAGTCACTGTGCCATCAATTGTCACCACTGTGCCATGCCATCAAACGCCACCACTGTGCCATCAATTGTCACCACTGTGCCATGCCATCAAACGCCACCACTGTGCCATCAATTGTCACCACTGTGCCATGCCATCAAACGCCACCACTGTGCCATAAATTGTCACCACTGTGCCATGCCATCATATGCAGTCAATGTGCCATCAATTGTCACCACTGTGCCATGCCAAACGCCACCACTGTGCCATCAATTGTCACCACTGTGCCATGCCATCATATGCAGTCACTGTGCCATCAATTGTCACCACTGTGCCATGCCATCAAATGCAGTCACTGTGCCATCAATTGTCACCACTGTGCCATGCCATCAAACGCCACCACTGTGCCATCAATTGTCACCACTGTGCCATGCCATCATATGCAGTCACTGTGCCATCAATTGTCACCACTGTGCCATGCCATCATATTCAGTCACTGTGCCATCAATTGTCACCAATGTGCCATGCCATCAAACGCAGCTACTGTGCCCATCAATTGTCACCAATGTGCCATGCCATCATATGCAGTCACTGTGCCATCAATTGTCACCACTGTGCTATGCCATCATATGCAGTCACTGTGCCATCAATTGTCACCACTTGTCTCACCAATTGTGCCATGCCATCAAACGCCACCACTGTGCCATCAATTGTCACCAATGTGCCATGCCATCAAAAGCAGCTACTGTGTCCATCAATTGTCACCACTGTGCCATGCCAGCAAATGCAGTCACTGTGCAATCAATTGTCACCACTGTGCCATGCCATCAAACGCAGTCACTGTGCCATCAATTGTCACCACTGTGCCATGCCATCAAATGCAGTCTCTGTGCCATCAATTGTCACCACTGTGCCATGCCACCAAACGCCACCACTGTGCCATCAATTGTCACCACTGTGCCATGCCATCAAACGCCACCACTGTGCCATCAATTGTCACCACTGTGCCATGCCATCATATGCAGTCACTGTGCCATCAATTGTCACCACTGTGCCATGCCATCATATTCAGTCACTGTGCCATCAATTGTCACCACTGTGCCCCATGCCACTGTGCTCATTGTCGCCTCTGTGCCCCATGATGCCACTGTGCCCCATGCTGCCACTGTGCCCCATGCTGCCACTGTGCCCCATGCTGCCACTGTGCCCCATGCTGCCCCTTTCCCTGTAAAAAAAATCACTTACCTGACGCTTCCATGTCCTCCCTCGATGTCTTCTGCCGCCGTGGAGAAGCTTCAGCCAATCAGGTTCCTGAAAACCAGAATCCGGGAACCTGATTGGCTGAAACGGCTGTCAGTCTAATGCAAGGACCGCAGGTTGCCTGCGCTCCGAGCATAGACTTCCGAGAGCCGGAGGGCGGCACTGGAAAAGCCTATCAGAGCCGCTGGCTTTGATAGGCAGTTCCCCTCAGCCAACCAGCTGCCGCTATTCGGGTAACCGGCGTCCCATGTCCGGTTATACGAATAGACCAGGCAGCTGGCAACAGTAACACACGTCCAATGCATAGCATTGAACGTGTGTTACTTGCGAGAGGGGGTGGCGCTGCAGCGCCCTCTATAGACGGCCGCCAGAACTTCGGCTAAAATGTCAAAATGACATTTTAGCCGAATAAAAGTTCTTAAAGGGCCCTTTTTTTTTTCTTGTGACTGCGGGAGGGGGGGCGGCGCCCGTGCGCCCATATGGGCGGGCCGCCACTGCTTCCCATTTGAAACAATGGTAAACCGCAGAAATACCGCCCGCAATACTGGGCGGTATTAACCCTTTATCGGCCGCTAGCAGGGGTTAATACCACACCGCTAGCGTCCGAATCCCGCAGCAATTACGACGGTATAGCGCCGCTATTTTTAGCGCTCCTATACCGCCACCGCGGCACCCGCCCCAGTGTGAAAGGGGCCTAAGTGTCAACATTACACCACAGCTAATGAAAAAACACTTGCGTAGTCTTTGACCAGGACTGGAGCCCTATAAGGGTTTAGATGTGCGTCACAGTTATTTGTAGTAATCTCGTCATTGGTTTTGTAGCTTTCTGTAATTAAACTTTCAGCATAATACCCTTGGTATACTTGGAAGGCCATTATTTAAGTTCCCATTTTAGTTGTTGACTAAATATCCATTTAACCTTTTCTTTGTGACCCACCATGAATCTTAAAAGAAACCTTGTAAACTGCTCTCCTTTCTGCACTCATAAATACTGCCTGGAGATTGAAAGCAATGGTTCTATATTCTAGACTACAGTCTGCGTCATGTCTAAAACCCCACTGACCCACTGCCCTGGCATGCATGACTTGTCTGCACTTTGTTAATGTAGAACAATTCCCCACTTCAGTGGCTATTACCAGAGAATGTAGTAGTCATAATTCTTTCTGTCTAGGGTAATGTCACCATTGCAGATTAACAATAGACCACCTTTGTACAGTGCTGTAGCTAGTGTTGTGGTGATGACATAAAACATTAATGACGTAAATAAATATATTTTGTTTATTGTTTGGGATGTCTCAGCAAATGCATAATTTGTACTTTGGATAGTTTTACAGGCGTACAGTGATGGGCAATGTTCTGACAACCATAACAACTTAATTTTATATCTGATTTCTCTAGTCTAAAAGTGTCAGGTGTTTATTGTTGTCTGTGTCCCCATTAGGGAGATTCACCGTCTCTATTTGCCCTGTTTACCATTATCACCGAGAGTGAAATTGAGATTGGAGTGTGGGTTGGCAAGCTATAGGATTGTGAATCATCAGTGACACTGCTAATAGCCATGCTCTCTGCAACATCTCCCACTTAGTGCAAGCACGCACAATCTCTATGAGAGTGGCTATCTTTAAGCGGTTGTAAACCGCTGCACATTTTCTTTCTGTAAGGCAAAGGCATAATGTGTTAGTATGCATCGCACATTATGTGAAACTTACCTCAAAACAAAGCCTTCCAACGATGCAATGTAATCACAGGAGACAGCGTCCATCTTCACCCGGTATTCCTTTTGGGTTTGCGGACTTTGGCCCTGTGACTAGCTGGAGACCCGATTACATCACTCCCACGCATGTGCATGAGAGCCGCCCGTCATGGCACAGGGCTCTAAAGAAATGGCATGGGCGGCCTTTCCTTTAGAGCGCATGCGCCAATGAAGTCATTGGTGGCGTATACAGTAAATATCTCCTAAACAAAGCATTTTTAGGAGATATTTACACTACCTATAGGTAAGCCTTATTATAGGCTTACGTATTGGTAACATTTAAAGATGGAAGGTTACTTCCTCTTTAAATTCAAAAGCAATGCAGCATAGCTGCCACACCATTACATGAAGCTGACTTAGGTGGACTTAACTGTCAGGATCAACAGGTATTTATGGGACTTTGCAAGGGGACTCAGAGTAAACCGTTAATGCAGTTAAGTGCTACAGCACATTTTTTTTATGTTCAATCCAAGTTTATTAAAAAGTTTAGGTACCCCCCTACAAAATAATTAATTTCTAAAAAATACAAACAAAAACACAATAGCACATATTTATTTAAATGGAAGGACATTAAAGAGTTTAAAGAGTTAGTTCACCTTTCCAGAAAAAATAAATAAAAGGTGAACCAGCACTGTGTACCTTCCCCACACTCCTGATTCCTACCTATCATGCATGGAGGTAAGTACATCAGGGACCAAGGGGGTGGGGAGGTGAAATGCATACATTTTGAAGGCACATTTCATAACATAAATGTATTGACGTGCTGCCATTGCTATCCAAATCCCTTGTAAGATGTCTCCCCACTGTATATATATATATTTTTTTTCAAATATGTTTATTGGGTTTTAAAAAGACAATTATAATCACATAGTCAACATTAACTGAACATATTCTAATTACTAAAGGAAAGGACATCTTCAGTGTAGACAGAAGCATATAACAATGTGTATGTCAGAAGAATAGCATCATGTATACATATCATGAGGATGTTAACCACTTGCCGACCAGCCGCCGCAGTTATACGGCGGCAGGTCGGCACTCCTGCGCGAGAGCCGGTAGCTCTACGTCGGGACTTTTGCGGCCACTAGGGGGCGCGTGCCGCCGGGCACGCGCGCTCGTTCGTTACAGAGCGGGGAACGAGAGCTGTGCGTGTAAACACACAGCTCTCGTTCCTGTCAGCGGGGGAAATGCCGATCTTCCGTTCATACAATGTATGAACGGAAGATCAATGATTCCCCCTAGTGAGTCCACCCCCCCCACACAGTAAGAACACAAATAGGAACACACTTAACCCCTTCCCTGCCCCCTAGTGTTAACCCCTTCACTGCCAATGGCATTTTTATAGTAATCCAATGCATTTTTATAGCATTGATCGCTATAAAAATGCCAATGATCCCAAAAACGTGTCAAAAGTGTCCGATGTGTCCGCCATAATATCGCAGTACCGAAAAAAAACGCTGATCGCCGCCATTACTAGTAAAAAAAAAATATTAATAAAAATGCCTTAAAACTACCCCCTTTTTTGTAAACGCTATAAATTTTGCGCAAACCAATCAATAAACGCTAATTGCGATTTTTTTTAACGAAAAATATGTAGAAGAATACGTATCGGCCTAAACTGAGGAAAAATAATGTTTTTTTAAATCTTTTTTGGGGATATTTATTATAGCAAAATGTAAAAAATATTGAATTTTTTTCAAAATAGTCGCTCTATTTTTGTTTATAGCGCAAAAAATAAAAACCGCAGAGATGATCAAATACCACCAAAAGAAAGCTCTATTTGTGGGGAAAAAAAGGACGCCAATTTTGTTTGGGAGCTACGTCGCATGACCGCGCAATTGTCAGTTAAAGCGACGCAGTGCCGAATCACAAAAAGTGCTCTGGTCTTTGGAAAGCAATATGGTCCGGGGCTAAAGTGGTTAAACTTATATCAAATCAATTAAAAAGGGGAGAAGGAAAAGATAAGGGAAGGTATTGGTAATGAAATGGTATAGTTTAACTCAAAACGACATTGGAGATATCACAACTTATAGGAATAAGGAAGGTGACGTAGGCAACATAGTAAATCTGAGTTGTGTTATGTAAGTATCAATGTTTGGTATTCTGAAGATTTAGTAAAATGAATCCAACACGCCCATTTATCCTGGAACTCCTTTGAAGAGTCGTGAGATTGGAAAATCAGGTCTTCCATATTGGCGATGTGATCCACCTTGCGTAACCAGTCTGAGATTTTAGGGGGGGAAGTCTGGGACCATTTAATGGGGATACACAATTTGGCCGCATTGATGAGATGTATAATAATAGAGTTTTTGTACACAGAGTTGGGTAGCGAAGATAGATGCAGCAGGTATTGTCCGGCTGAAAAGTCTGGGGTGTAGGTGGTGATGGATGTTATAAGATTGTGGATAGTTTTCCAGAAGGGCGTGATGAGGTAGCATTCCCACCAGATATGAAGAAGCGTACCCGTTTCAGTATTACAGCGCCTACACAAGGGGGATGAATTTGGACTGTATTTGTGCATAATGTAAGGGGTCTTATACCATCTGGAGTAAACCTTATAGCTATTTTCCTGCGTAAGGACATTCAATGAACCCTTATGGAGGCGGCGAAACACTGAAAACCATTGGTCATTTGAGATTGACATTTTTAGATCTTGTTCCCATTTTCTATTAGTCTTGTCTAATTGTGGATCAACTGATGAGTTCAAGATATTATATATAAGGGAAATTAAGTGGTCTTGAGGCTCTGATTTTAAACATAGTATCTCAAAAGAAGTCTTAGGCCTGTTCCAATTGTTAGTGGAGCCAAATTTAGTCAAGAATTCTACGATCAAGTTAAAGTCACGTGAGGAGATTCCAAGGTCTGGGAGTTTAGAGGAGAAATTTTCAAAGGTTAAAAGTTTGCCATGCTCAAAAACTAGTTCAGCTCTGAGGATCTTTTTGGAATGTGTTGCAGAGGGAGTGTTAACATAAGGCTTACGAAATATTTCGGGATTGGAATCAATAGGGGTGACGGGACCATAAACATTAGAGATCTTTAAGGATTTGCATAAGGATCTGAAAATTTTAAGAGATGTTCCTGTAAGGGGATGTGAATTAACAGAGTGAGGTATTTTCTTAGGGCTAATCCATGGAAGATGTTCTATAGCAGGGGTCTCAAAGTACCGGCCCGCGGGCCATTTACGGCCCGCGGACCGGTAATAAATGGCCCGCGGCAAATCCCTGCGATTCGCGATAAATCCTCGCGATTCGCGGTAAATCTCCTGCAATTCGCGGTAAATCCCCGCGATTCGCGGCAAATCCCCGCGATTCGTGATAAATCCCCGCGATTCGCGGTAAATTTCCCGCGGTTCGCGGTAAATCCCTGCGACTCGCGGTAAATCCCCGCGATTTGCGTTAAATCCCCGCGATTCGCGGTAAATCTCCGTTTAACAACTCCAAGCCGTGAAACCCCCCCCCCCTAAACAACTTTGATCTACGGACCCCCCCTAAACAACTCCGAGCTGTGGACCCCCCGCTCAACAGCTTTGATCTGCGAACCCCCAGCTCAACAACTCCGATCCGCGGAACCTCCCCCGCTCAACAACTCAGATCCGCGGACCCCCCCCCGCTTATCAACTATGATCTGCGGACCCCCCTCGGCTCAACAACTTCGTTGGGAGGTATGCCTGATGTGCTCTGATTGTGCCCTGATGTACCCCATGTACCCTGATATGCCATGTGTCCCAGGTACCCTGATGTGCTCTGATGTGCCATGTGCCCCATGTACCCTGATGTGCCTCATGTACCCTAAAAGGGCCCTGATGTTCTGGGCTCTGTACATCAGGGTACCCTGTGCCCTGTAGTGCCATGTGCCCTGTACTGATGTGCTGTGCCTGATGTGCTCTCATGTGCCCTGATATGCCCCATGTGCCCTGATGTGTGCCATGTACACTGATTTGCTGGGCTTTGTACCCTGATGTGCTGTTTCATGTGCCCTGTACCCTGATGTGCCATGTCCTGTACCCTGATGTGCCATGTGCCTTGTCCTGATATGTCCTGTCCTGATGTGCTGTGCTCTGTACCCTGATGTGGCCTGTTGTGCTGTACCCCTATGTGCTGTGCCCTGTACCCTGTTGTGCTCTGATATGCTGTGCCCTGTACCCTGATGTGCGCTGTGCCCTGATGTGCCCTCATGTGCCCTGTACCCTGATGTGCTGTGCCCTGTGCCCTGATGTGCTGTGCCATGTGCCCTTATTTGCTGGGCTCTGTGCCTTGATGTGCTGTACCCTGATATGCTGTGCCCTGTACCCTGATGTGCTGTGCCCTGATGTGCTGTGCCCTAATTTGCTGGGCTGTGAGCCTTGATGTGCTGTGCCATGATGGTAAGTGGTCAGTGTGTAGTGTAGTAGTCTGTCGGCAGTGTAGTGGTCTGTCGGCAGTGTAGTGGTCTGTCGGCAGTGTGTAGTGTAGTGGTCCGTGTGCAGTGCAGTGGTCCATGTGCAGTGCTGTGGTCCGTGTGCTGTGGTCCGTGTGCAGTGGTCCGTGTGCAGTGGTCTGTGTGCAGTGGTCCGTGTGCAGTGGTCTGTGTGCAGTGGTCCGTGTGCAGTGGTCTGTGTGCAGTGGTCCGTGTGCAGTGGTCCGTGTGCAGTGCAGTGGTCAGGGTTAATAATGTGTTTGCTGACACCAATATTAGGGTTTAATAATGTGTCCGCTGACACCAGTGCTGGGAGTTAATAATGTGTCCGCTGACATCAGTGCTGGGGGTTAATAATGTGTCCGCTGACACCAGTGCTGAGGGTTAATAATGTGTCCGCTGACACCAGTGCTGGGAGTTAATAATGTGTCCGCTGACATCAGTGCTGGGGGTTAATAATGTGTCCGCTGACACCAGTGCTGAGGGTTAATAATGTGTCCGCTGACACCAGTGGTGGGGGTTAATAATGTGTCTGCTGACACCAGTGCTGGGGGTTAATAATGTGTCCGCTGACACCAGTGCTGGGGGTTAATAATGCGTCCGCTGACACAGAGCTGAGGGTTAATAATACGTTTGCTGACACCAGTACTGTTTTTGAAGTTTGAAAGTTTGCATGCGGCCCCCCATGGGATATAAAAACTTGTCTTGCGGCCCTCAGGTAATTTGAGTTTGAGACCCCTGTTCTATAGGGACTGGCATGGAGAATAAAGATTCCTCCAAGCTTATCCAATCCTTATAGCCCCTGTGGAGGTGCCAATTAATGATTCTAGCCATGTGGCAGGCCCAATAATAGTTTTTAATATCCGGTAGTCCAATACCGCCTGGAAGTTTGGAAATTGTTAGTTTATCCAATCTAATACGAGGTTGTTTATCGTTCCATAAAAACTTCAAGGACATTTGTTTGAATGTTTTAAAAAATGAGCTAGGTATTATAATGGGAACCGTTTGGAATAGGTATAAAATTCTAGGCAGTATACTCATCTTGATTATATTTGCCCTACCAAACCACGAGAAGAAATTTTTACCCCATTTGAGTAGATCGCTTTTAATGTTGTTCAGTAGGGGTATAAAATTGTTATTATAGAGGTTGTCCACCACTGTATATTTGTTATGGTTGTGTAGAAAGCATAGTGGATGGGAAATACTGTATCATCATTTGGTTTGACAATGGCTAGGACAAATGGGTTAGAACATCTTACTATTACAGTTCTGGGCATTAAAGTGTACCTGCGTTGGTGTGTTCAGGAAAATGGAAATATCATGTTTTGTGTAAAGTTAGGCTGTTTTTTATGCCAGCAATCTAAAATGAAAAAATAAGAACGTGCACCAGCCTGTGCATTATTGTACAAAATTATTAATAAATAATGGTAGGGCTCTGATGAAGAGGGCATATCCCTCAAAACCCATCAACTGCCCCTATTTGACCGACACACACCTGTGTTCATGCCCATTCGTGACCATTCTCTCTTTGTGAGTATTATGGAGTGTTTTACTACTATTTATTAAAAGTGTTTTTACGATAATGCACTAGGCTGGTGCATTTTTTTCCTATTTTGTCATTTTAGTTCAGTACGCCTGTACCGAAGCGGGCAGCAGAGCCATTGTGCATCCATTGGCGATCACAGTTGTTGATGATCCTAGATGGTCCATATGGTGGTTCATGGTGGAAGTTCTATTCTTTTTGGTTCCCAGGAAGACAAGACCCCCATGAAGAGTACCCTACCTTAGCATTAACTTTAGTGCAATATAGTATTTAATTTATCCCAGCTTTGAAAACCTAACAATCTATTCCATCATAACCTTCACTACAACAATCCTGAAAAAGACTCTTAGGAAATTTCTGAATGACCTGTATCAACAAAATAATTAGTTAAAGTAAAAAGCTATTTATCGTAATGCTTATTTTATTTGTAGACCATTTTTAAGCAAACTTTTAACACACGAGCAGACAGATTTGTTCAAATCGGTCGGACAGACCGATTTGAACAAATCTGTCTGCTGGGATGTATTGGTTTAATCATGTACACACGATCAAACAAAAATCCCCGCCGGCAGACGGCGTGCTGACGTGTCAGTGACGTGGCGGTGACGTTGACGCCGCCATGTCACCGCACCAGGAAGTGAATTACTTCCGCGCATGCGTCGAATCCATTCGACGCATGTGCGAGAAGATATGTCTGCTGGTTAGCGTACTAACCAGCAGACATATCGGGCAGACGGATTCCCAGCCGACAGATTTTAAAGCAGGCTTTAAAATCTGTCGGCTGGCCAAATCCGTCGGCTCGCCCGTACACACGATCGAATCTGTCTGCTGGGATGGTCGGGCCGACCGTTTCCAGCAGATAGATTTGATCGTGTGTACGCGGCCTAAGGTAGTTCTCTGCTGACTTTACATTAGTTCTGAGTTTATGGGTTTTTCTAAGTTTGCTTTGAGATTGACGTCATTGGACTGCAGTGTAGAGAAGGTAATGCGATCTGATAATAAACATCACCAGGAGCTGGTGTTAAAGTTCAGTGTGGGACATCTTACTTCTAAATATACAGTGAAATAAATCTTCAGGACACAGACCACCTTTACAGTACACATACACTAGATCAATGCAGTGTCTGAACTGCTTTTTCCTGCCATAGTCACATGCGTTTATGAAATCATATAGGGTGAAGTTGCTGAGATACAACTGCACATAAAATTACATTAAACATTTCCATCTGGAAATGAGGAACATACTGTTTGATGAGAACTGTATTTTTCTCTAGAGTAGCAATCGCTTTACAGAGAATATTGAGAGTACCGATAGAACAGATCTTGGCTAGATCTGTGCTAAAAGAGTTGATACTTTGTTGTTGAATTACTAAAGGCAGAATGACTGTGGACTTTGCAAAGTGCAGTTGCTCCAGAGATTAGTAAGCGAGCAGAAGCTCTGCGGCCTTCCATCATCCAATTGCGTGCAAGCAAAAATACAGTTTTTTTATTTTCCTTGCACGTAATTGGGTACTCTGCAAGTGAAGTCTTACCTCCTTTAGTAAGCTCTGGAGCAACTGCACTTGCAAAGTGCACAGTCGATTTGCCTTTAGTAAATCAACCCCTTTGCATCCTGCTCAGAAAGGGGGTTTTGTACATTGGAATTATGCCTGTTGATCCTGGTAGATGTTCAGTGCTGTTCTTGCCACTCTGCAGTCTTACCTGAAGGCCACGCTCACACTTGGCAATTTATTCTATGTGTCCATTCCAGGCATTTTAGTGTGCTCAGAAGGTACAGGTGCAGCATCCAGCCCTACTGCCTGCAGCCTATCAGCCTATGAAATGCTGATATATACTGCGGCTGGACAGGGATAGTCACTGTACCAAGTGGTATGTTTAGAGCCATGTGCATTCAGGGGCGTACAGTTTTGTTCATAAGTTTATATACCCTGGCAGAATTTATGATTTCTTGGCCATTTTTCAGAGAATATGAATGATTACACAAACACTTTTCTTTCACTCATGGTTAGTTTTTCGCTGAAGCCATTTATTATCAATCAACTGTGTTTACACCTTTTGAATCATAATGGCAATAGAAACTACCCAAATGACCCTGATCAAAAGTTTATATACCCCAGTTCTTGATACCATGTATTGCCCCCTTTAAAATCAATGACAGCTTGGAGTCTTTTGTGGTATTTGTGAATAAGGCTCTTTAATTTCTCAGATGGTAAAGCTGCCCATTGCTCTTGGCAAATAGCCTCCAGTTCCTGTAATATTGAGGTCAGGAGACTGAGGTGGCCACTCCAGAACCTTCAATTTATTCTGCTGTAGCCAATGACAGGTCAACTTGGCCTTGAGTTTTGGATCATTATCATGTTGGAATGTCCAAGTACGTCCCATGCACAACTTCCTGGCTGATTAATGCAAATGTTCCTCCAGTATTTTTTGATAACATACTGCATTCATTTTGCCAACAATTTTGACCAAATTTCCTGTGCCTTTGTAGCTCACACATCTCGAAAACATCAGCTATCCACCTCCGCACCATCATAGGCCTTGTTGACTTGCATAGTAATAGCTTTCTTCTGGCGACTCGACCATGCAGCCCATATTTCTTCAAGTGCCTCCTTATTGTGCACCTTGAAACAGCCACACCACATGTTTTCAGAGAGTTCTGTATTTCACCTGAAGTTATTTGTGGATTTTTCTTTGCATCTCAAAAAAATTTCCTGGCAGTTGTGACTGAAATTTTAGTTGGTCTACCTGACCGTGGTTTGGTTTGAACTTCTTGAGTAGATAGAGTTTTAACACTGCAGATTGGCATTCTCAATTCCTTGGATATCTTTTTATTTCCCTTTTCTGTTTCATACAGTTTGACTACCTTTTCCCGCAGATCCTTTGACAATTCTTTTGCTTTCCCCATGACTCAGAATCCAGAGACGTCAGTGCAGTGCTGGATGAAAGATGCAAGGGTCTGTCAGAAGTCCAGAAACTCATTGACCTTTTATACATACACACTAATTACAAGCAAACAGATCACAGGTGAGGATGGTTACCTTTAGTAGCCATTGTTATCAGGCCAAAATCACCAGGGTATGTAAACTTTTGATCAGGGTCATTTGGGTAGTTTCTGTTGCCATTATGATTTAAAAAGAGTAAACACAGTTGATTGATAATAAATGGCTTCAGCCCAACCCTAATCATGAGTAAAAGAAATGTTTTTGTGTTATCATTCTGTGACGGTCTGGGTCTGTCTCTCCTGAATGATGGTGGGTTTTCGCCATATTTTGGAGAGACGAACACCGTCTGACCTGAACAGCATTCAGAGCCCCACCCACAGACAGGAAGTCTGGTCCTGGGAGCCAGGTGTGAGCTCCCAGTTGGAGACAGGAGGTCTCCAGAAGTCTGAGGCTGTAGGAGACAGCCAGAATGGTAAATGCAAGAGGCAGAGCTGTAGATGCTGAAGGGAAGCGTCTATGTTGAGGATTTCGCTGGTCTGGGCGACCAGGAAAACGTGCAGAAGTATTGCTGCAGAAGAACTGCTATAGAGAGCCAGGTGGCTCGGTATTTTCCGTTATACGTGCAAGCCAGGAGGCTGAAGGTACCATTTTGTATGGACTGTGAAAACCCCTGTATATTTTTCGGTTGGATGCAATAAAAGCGTGTTTTTTACTATTTCTGCTTGAAGACCAGTGACTGTGCAACTCTACATTTATCGCTATTCTTGCGACTTTATCACAATTCATATTCTCTGAAAAATGGCCAAAAAATCATGAATTCTGCCAGGGTATGGAAACTTATGAGCACAACTGTATGGCTGGAACATAGGTATACTGCAGATCATATAGTTGTTTCATGCACGACACCATCCAGTGGCAGAAGCAGAGATTTGCATCTGTAGGAAGCAAAGGGATGCCGAATATATTCTTTTTATGCTTGACTCCAACTTGTCTGCACTAACTTGCACAAGCAGGGAATCTCTTTATACATGCTGCATGTTTGAATTTTCTCACCTCGTCTTTCAGGACAGCACTTGGAGAGAGCGCAGCTCCACCCACTTTCCCAGGAAACACTGCAGTCACTTTAAATTCCGCCCACTTCCACCATGACCTCAGTTGTTGTGTTTCCTCCGGCCATGGTGGAAGCGCTGCAGGGAACCAGGGGTGTGCTGTACTCTCTCCAGGTGGAGGTGGCTTGGGCATACCGGCGGCGGTTATTTAATACTCACAGGCAGACCCAGCACCCCCCCTGACGGGTGGGGGGTTCTTCGGTGCTTTCCCCTCTTCGAGTCCGGCGAGGGCAGAGGCCGCTGAGGGTTTTTTCTTCCTCCATAGGCGGACAGCGTGGGCTGAGGGAAGAGGTCAGGTGCCTCTTCCGGGTTCACGAGGTTCCGTTCCGGGTGGCGGGCGACGTCATTTCCGGGGGGGAAGAGCTTTCGGCGGCGCGCGGCAGCTTCCGGTTCCAGCTGCTGGAGCGCAGGAGGGGAGGCGGCCTTGGCGGTGCATTTCCGGGCCTCGTGGCGACGAGTTTGCCGGGAGTTTTAAAATACGATCGGACGGCTGCTGCACTCTGAAGGAGAATGGAGCCAGAAGAGGAATCAGCAGTGGTGGCGGGAGCAGGAGCCACAAGCACCAGCCCGGCCCAGGTAGGAGACGGCGGTTTCCACGTTGCCTGGGATCTATATGTGTCCCTCCTGTTGCCCCTCTAGGGGGAGGGGAGCCTGCAGCATTTCTTTCCCTAGTTATGTCTTTGGGAGTAATGCTTTCATGTTTTACACAGCGGTGGTGGGATTTTGTCTGTTTTGTTCACTGCTGTTGGTGTCAATGGGGTTGTTGTCTGATACACAAAAAGTTAAGCATTGGGTTGTTTGTTTATTGTGTTTTTCAGAAATGCAAAGAAAAACTTAATGTTGCATTGCCCCCACCTAAGAAGAAGTGTGCTATTTGCAAAACGTCCCTCAGGGGTTCATGGGTTAAACCCTTATGCAAAGCTTGCATTGCTGCAGTAATTACAGAGGAAGCCTCTGTTAGTACACCCTCTGAACAGCCCAAGGAGATAATTTCCTCCTTCAGGAAGGAACTACAGGAAACATTTCAATCTTTCCGTTCCTACCTAGACAAGCGTCCGATCTTTCAGTCAGCCCCTAGAGCCTCCACTAGTACCCAAGGGGGGGTAGTTAGTGAGTCTGAGGACGAGGAGCCTAGGAGTGTGGTGTCAGGGTCTGAGGCAGAGGAGGATGAGGAGAAAGATGCATCCTCATCTCGCTACAAATTGTCATTAGAGGAGGTAGATGATCTCCTGAAACAGATTCATGCTACCCTTAATATTAAGGAGGATAAGACCCAGTTGTCGTTACACGACAAGATGTACCAGGGCTTAGATGAGATTAAGCACAGAACCTTCCCAGTACACAAAGTGTTGTCTGATGCTATTAAAAGGGAATGGAGGGAACCTGAGAGGGCCCCCTTCTTTTCTAAATCTTTAAAAAGGAGATTTCCTTTTGAGGAGGACGAAGCACAAGTCTGGAATAAAAAACCCAAACTTGATGCAGCCTTTTCTAAAGTCTCACGGAACACAGACTTGGCCTTTGAGGACATGGGTACCTTGAAGGATACCATGGACAAAAGGGCTGAGACGCTTTTGAAGAAAGCTTGGGATTCAACACTAGCCAACCTCAAACCTGCTATGGCGTCTACGGTAGTAGCCAGGAACCTGGAGCATTGGCTGGACAAGCTTAAAGCCCATATTGAGGCAGGGACTTCTCGCAGAGAACTACTTGACTCTCTTCCGGTTCTGGGGAACGCTGTGAGTTACATTGCAGATGCATCAGCAGAGTCGGTAAGGATGTCGGCTCGTTCCTCGGCCCTAATTAATTCGGCCAGGAGAGCCTTATGGGTTAAAACTTGGTCAGGGGATGCAGCTTCAAAGATTAAGCTGTGTGGCCTACCTTTTGAGGGTGACCTGGTTTTTGGTTCTGGTCTAGAGGCAGTTCTAGAGAGGACAGCGGACAGGAAAAAAGCTTTGCCAGTGAAGAAAGTAGTTCCACAAAACAAAAAGAATTTTCGTTCTTTTGGACAGCCCCAAAGTTCGAAACAGACACAAAGAGGGGGAAAGTCCTGGCAGCCCCAAAGGGGACGAGGGAAGCCTGGGGTACTATTTCGTTCCCCCAGCCAACCCGCAAAATCACAATGACATCCTCCCGGCGGTGGGAGGACGTCTTCGGTTGTTTCTTCCTCAGTGGAAAGAGGCAACGTCCAGTGCGTTTGTCCTGAAAGTTATCTCGGAGGGATACGCACTGGAATTTTCGGAGAATCCACCGTCTCGTTTCTACATAACCGAGTTGTCCCGGGACAGGGAAAAAGCTCTGGCAATGATGTCCTTGATAGAGGAGTTCCTTCAACAAAAGGTGATCACTCCTGTACCGCAGCAAGAGGAAGGTCTAGGGTGTTACTCCCACGTGTTTTTAGTGAGGAAGTCGTCAGGAAGGTTCAGATTGATCCTGAACTTAAAGATTCTAAACAGGTCCATTCGGTACAAAAAATTCCGGATGGACTCCATCTATTCGGTGAGGAAGCTGCTTCCAGCAGGATGCTTTCTGGCCTCAATAGATCTGAGGGATGCATATCTGCATATCCCGATAAGAGCCTCATCACAACGCTATCTATGCCTAGCGTTAAGAACAGAGAAGGGGGTGAAGCACTTTCAGTTCAGAGCACTTCCCTTCGGCCTCTCCTCCTCCCCCAGGGTTTTCACGAAGGTCGTGGCGGAGGCAATAGCACCTCTCAGACTGGAGGGGGTGTCTCTTGTCCCATATCTGGACGATCTCCTTCTGTTTGCCAAATCAGAGGATCAGTTGTTCAGAGACCTGAAGAGGACTCAGACCCATCTAGAGGATCTGGGCTGGGTTCTAAATCTAAAAAAATCGAACTTGGTTCCATCTCAGGTGATAATTTTTTTGGGTTATTCCATAGACTCGGTCCAGGGAAAGATTTTCCTGCCAGAGGAAAAGATAATCAAGATACAAGGGGCGGTAAAAGCAGTACAGACAAACCTGCCAGTGACCGTCAGGACAGCAATGTCCACCCTGGGTCTGCTCACCGCTTCTATACCAGCAGTTCAGTGGGCCCGCCTCCATGCAAGGGATCTTCAGCAGGCAATCCTACGAAACTGGTCTTTCGGGGAGTCGCTGGAAAAGCAGTTCAGGATTCCATCTCAGGTAAAAAGGAGGTTGTGGTGGTGGAGGACTCGAGCAAACCTGAGTCTGGGTCTGTTGTGGTCCTTCCCCACAACAAGGATCCTTACGACGGACGCAAGTTCCTGGGGTTGGGGCGCCCATCTCGAGGGTCAGATGACCCAGGGGTCATGGTCCAGGGAGGATTCCAGGAGGTCCTCCAACTGGAGGGAGCTAAGAGCCATTTTTCTGGGGCTAGGGGCCTTCAGCCAGTCTGTCCAAGGACAACACGTCCAAATCCTATCGGACAATGCCACAGCAGTGGCATATATTTCAAAGCAAGGGGGCACGAGAAGCAAGTGTCTTTTGGGCCTAGCTTTACAAATCCTGTACTGGGCAGAGGAAAATGTTGCGTCCCTGACTGCGGTACACCTGAAGGGCAACCTGAACCATCTGGCGGACTTTTTAAGCAGGAAGAGGGTTCTGGAGTCCGAATGGAGTTTAAACCAAGAAGTCTTTCAGGAGTTGGTAGACAGGTGGGGAACTCCCCAGATAGACTTATTTGCATCTCAAGCCAATGCAAAGGTCCCGCGGTTTTTCTCCCTCAACAGGTTGGACCAAGCGGAAGGACTAGATGCGCTAGTCCAGCGTTGGTCCTTCCGTTTGTGTTACGCCTTTCCCCCAGTTCAGATGATACCATTGGTTCTCAAGAAACTGCGGGAGGAGAGGACAACGCTAATCTTAGTTGCCCCATTTTGGCCCAAGAGGCCCTGGTTTTCGGGCCTGTTGGACCTAGCGATAGAGGCTCACTGGCTACTACCAGTCAGGAGGGACCTACTGTTCCAGGGTCCTCTTATTCATCCAGACGCACATCACCTGAAGCTTGCGGGTTGGCTACTGAGGAACAAATCCTAAGAGGTAAAGGGTTATCCAGGCGTTTAGTTAACACTTTACTTAGTAGTAGAAAACAAGTCACCAGGGCCATTTACTTTAAAACCTGGAAAGTTTTTAATTCTTGGTGTGAGTCCAAGGGTAGTCTTCCTTTAAATAATTTTTCAGTCCTGGAATTTTTGCAGGATGGGATGGACAAGGGTCTGGCAGCCAGCACCCTAAAATCTCAGGTTGCTGCACTTTCTGTTTTTCTAGAGAAGAGGTTATCTCTGGATCCTTATATAATTAGGTTTTTTAGGGCTTTAGCCAGGGCTAGGCCGGTACCTTTTAAGTTTTTTCCCAAATGGGATTTATCGGTTGTTCTGAGAGGTCTGACAAAAAGACCCTTTGAACCTCCAGTAGAAGCCTCACTTAAATTTTGGACGTTGAAACTGGTGTTGCTAGTAGCAATCACTTCTGCTAGGAGAGTCAGTGAGCTCCAAGCACTATCTATTACTGAACCGTTTTTGAATATCTTTCCAGATAGGGTTGTATTAAGGACAGATCCAGGCTTTTTACCAAAAGTAGCATCAGCATTTCATAGAACACAGGAGATAGTTCTACCTACATTCTGTCCAGCTCCATCGGGTCCGAAAGAAAAGGATTTTCATACCCTAGATGTTAGAAGATGTTTAGTACATTATCTGGAGATTTCTAGCGAATTTAGAAAGGACAATTCTCTTTTTGTGCTGTTCTCAGGGTCTCGGAAGGGCTATAGAGCCTCTAAGAGCACCTTGGCCAGGTGGCTTCGTATGGCTATTCATGAAGCTTACAAGGCTATGGATATGGAACCTCCCACTGGAGTGGTGGCTCATTCAACAAGGGCAGTGGCAACATCCTGGGCGGAACGAGCTGGGGCTTCACCAGAACATATCTGCAAGGCAGCCACGTGGACGAGTTTTTCCACATTCACTCGCCACTACAGAATGGATTTGCTCTCAGCAGCGGAGCAATCGTTTGGCAGGAAGGTCCTGCAAGCGGTGGTCCCACCCTAGAGTAAGTACTCGGTTATCATCTCCAAGTGCTGTCCTGAAAGACGAGGTGAGAAAACCTTAGTTAGACTTACCGGTAACGGTATTTCTACGAGTCTTTCAGGACAGCACCGATAACCCTCCCTTTGTTTTTTTAAAGGACGATGTATAAATACTATGTATAAATACTAACGTGTATAGTTGCTATGTTTTGCTTATCTAATTCCAGCATGTCCGGAGGTACTCGTTAACAACTGAGGTCATGGTGGAAGTGGGCGGAATTTAAAGTGACTGCAGTGTTTCCTGGGAAAGTGGGTGGAGCTGCGCTCTCTCCAAGTGCTGTCCTGAAAGACTCGTAGAAATACCGTTACCGGTAAGTCTAACTAAGGTTTTTCTCCAACTCTGGGAGTGATAGATCCATGAGGAGGAATAGGTTGTTATTGATTATGTTCAGGGAACACTGTTTTAACTTACCCCATTTTTTTTTTAATTCCTTTATTTGCTTCTAGAATTCATAGTTATTAACCACTTAAGGAGCGCCTCCTGCACATATATGTTGGCAGAATGGTCACGCCCACGCGACTCGGTCCAAAAACTCTGTGGCCGCGGGACCGTGAGCCCGATTGCCGCTGGTGTCCTGCGATCGGTCACATGAGCTGAAAAACAGGGAGAGGTGAGTGTAAACACACCTTCCCCGTTCTTCACAGTGGTAGTGTCATTGATCGTCTTTTCCCTGATATAGGGAAAGATGATCAATGACGTCACATGTCCAGCCCCGCCCCCTACAGTTAGAAACACATATGAGGTCACACTTAACCCCTACAGCGCCCATTAGTGGTTAACTCCTAAACTGCAATTGTAATTTTCGCAGTAATCATTCCTTTTTTTATAGCACTTTTTGCTGTGAAAATGACAATGGTCCCAAAAATGTGTCAAAATTGTCCGATGTGTCCGCCACAATATCGTAGTCACTAAAAAAAAATGCTGTTCGCCGCCATTAGTAGTAAAATAGAAAAATATATATTAATAAAAATGCCATAAAACTATGCCCTATTTTGTAAACGCTATAAATTTTGCCCCAAACCAATCGTTAAACGCTTATTGCTTTTTTTTTTTTTTTTTACCAAAAATAGGTAGAAGAATACATATTGGCCTAAACTGATGGCAAATATATATTTTTTATATTGTTTTTTGTGGATGTTCATTATAGCAAAAGGTTAAAAATATTGTTTTTTTTTCAAAATTGTTGCTCTACTTTTGTTTAAAGCGCAAAAAATTTAAACCGCAGAGGTCATCAATTACCACCAAAAGAAAGCTCTATTTGTGGGAAAAAAAAGAAGGCCAATTTTGTTTGGGAGCCACGTTGCACGATGTCGCAAAATCGCAAAAAAGGGGCAAAACTTGCATATTGGTCCGGGTCTTAAGTGGTTAAAATGTTTCTCTTATGAAACAAATCAGGTCTTTCAGGTTAGTCCCCAGGTGCCATGAACAAAGAACTGCTCAATTTGGCCATGATTAGCTGGTTAAAACCACAACTTACAGTATGTAATGCTTCACCTGACTGTTTATATTGAATGGATCATGTAATGACTTTCAAGCATGTCTTGAAATTTTTGAAACCAATACTTCTGCTTTTTCATTAAATCTAAATTCTAATTACTTGTTACCTAACTCTGTGTCCTGAGAATCACAAAGGCGGCTTACCTCAGTTGAGCTGGAAAATCAGAATTTTTATGATCGGCATGAGAGTAATATGGTATATAGGTGTACTCAGATGACTTCAACGCAGTAGCCAAGGTGAAGTAATAGTTTTTACCGACATTTGTATCAACATCTATGATCTGATGGAACATTTTAAACAATGGTTGAAGAGGACGCTGCCTGAAATGTGCTTACCTCAGTGTAAGTGAGTGATCATGAGATGACAGCACTATTGTTGTGTTGCTTCACTTGTGAGCGATACTTCCTGAACAGCAAGGAAATTCCTACATAGGCCACCAATACACTAGGAAGGCCGGATGAATTCCTTATCACTCTCGTTATCACAGGGCAAATTTCTAATGGAAGTAATGCAGGACTCATCATATTTTCCAACAAATTACACTTACTACATATTACTACAGATTTGCACTTTACATGGATTTGAAGAGAAAACTGTCTCTTTTTTCCAGGCAGCCCATGGGTTTGGATTTTACCAAAACCTAAAAGGAATTGTTGATATTAGGGTGTAACCAGATGGGTAAGACAAGGGAAATTAACACCAGATTACAAATCCACTGAAAAACTATATTTTGAAAGTAGTACAACCCCATTTCCCAAAAAATTGGGATGCTACGTAAAATCTATAAAAAAGCAGAATGCAATGATTTGCAAATCTCATGAACCCATATTTTATTCACAATATAAAAAAAATAAAATATATACAATTTTCAAATGTACTATTTAAAAAAAACAATAAGGTAACTGAAATTGATGGCAGCAACACATCTCCAAAAAGTTGAGACAGGGCCATGTTTAACACGATGTAGCAATCGCTTTTTAGTTGCTGGAGTTTGGGAGAGGAATGTTGTCCCATTCTTAACCAAAAAATGAGATTGCGCTATCTCATTTTTTGGTTACATTGTTTTCTGTGTAGTATAACACTTTATGATTGCTGCTTTATTCCTTCGTCACATTAACGAGCGCAATATCATTTTTTTCACTGGTTGTCCCATTCTTGCCTGATATAAGATTCTAACTGCTCTAGCTGATTTTACACTAAGTCCCAACTTTTTCGGAATTGGAGATGTAACAACCACGGATGTGATCTACACAAGCAGAGGCTCAAGGCGGTTGATATTCAGAAATCTGTTTTTATATAGTGGGTTTACTAGATCAGGGATAAATAATGTGCAATAAAAGCAACAATCGGCGCACAAATTATCCAGTTAAACTAAAAATATTGCAAGCTGAACACAAAAAGGGGTAATCATGACCTCAAATGTAGCAAATTAAAAAAATATATGTAAGTGCAGCGCAATAAAAGTCCATATGGGTGTCATCTTCAGTTACTTTTATATGGACTTATATATTGCGCTGCACTTTTTTCAAAAGTTTTTTTTCAAAAATAATGTACACCCAGGGTTTTTGGTCTGTTATAAAATTAAAAAACACTCTTAATTGATTGTTTTAGGTATAGACACTGCCCCTTTTCTTTTTTTTTGTTTCAATATTCACTTTGTAATGTATTCTATTAACAGAAATGTCAATAAACACACTCAGGTACTTATAACGCCTGCTAAAACATCTTACCGGGCACTGGGGTTCTACTTTAATAAAATCACGTGATCCTACTAATGCAGGTTAATAAACATGATTACTTTTATTTGGCATTGTCTTAATATTTACTTTGCAAGATTTTAGTTCAATTGTTTTTGCTCGGAGTGTATGTTATATCAGCATTATGTTGGAAAGGGTGGAAAGGGTGTTTTTTCGTCTTTAAAAATGTAATTGAAAGCCAAAAACAGCATAAAGACAAACATGACGTTTTGGGCTGTGTGCCTTTCACACCTGATGAGCAAAATCTACCCTAGATGTATTTGGTTTTACTTGTTACTTTTGGCTGCCGAATCTGTAAAAGCCAATAAACACCCTTTTAAGACAGATTTTTCCTTAATTAACTTTTTAAACTGTGTTTTTATATTTTATTTGCATTTCATTTTTTAGTTTTCTGACCTTTCTGCTGAGTTTTATTCCTTGGCACTTTGTAAAGACCGGTTGTAGTGTAGAGAAATCCTGTTTAACGTGTCTAGTACCCTTTAGAGATAATTTTTTTATGGGGTCCTTAGGCAGCATGTAACATATAGTGGTCTATTTTTTTTTCTCTCAACAGAATTCCTCTAGTTGGCTACAAGTAGGTCTACAGAAAGTAAAGCTGGCCATACACTGATTTTTTTCCATTCAGCTTGCAGCCTAAATGAAGAAAAATCTGATTTCTCTATCCACAATATACAGTAAGGTCAAAGAATCTCCCACTGAGGCTAATATATTTTAACAGCCGTCTGTGCCAGCTATCAAAATACCTGTGTAGCAGCTGTATCTGACAACAAATGTGATTTGAACAAAGCAGGGTTGGCAGGGTTATCTACTGAGAAAAGTTCAACTGGTTCCTCAGAAGCTGGCTGAAGTTTGCACAAGGTGTAGCCAGCTTTACCCACCTTCTTGCGCTCTCCTGGTGTCTACTGCTTCGGGCAAGTTTTTTAAATGAAGTGCTACAGAAATAGATAATCCCATGTTCCTAAAGGTGTCCATAGATCTACTGATCGACTTCTGTTCAACAATCCTGTCAGATAAAATCCTCTTGATCAGGCAGGCAATAAGTTGCAGTGTTGATCTCTGTATTATGACAAAGAATGTGTGGGTAGGGGAATTGGTTCGTTTTTTTTTTTCATTCATCCCGCTGACTGAACGAAAAATCAGAACCATTTATGGACAGTTTAAGAATGAGCTATAGTGATATGTCGGACCTTCATATTCACATTTCCCTTTAGAACTCATTTTTAAAACCTTCATTTATTTTCATTGATAAGCTGTAATTCAGACACCATGCAAAGTTATAAGCAGTTTTTGTCTTTATTTGTAATCCTGAAACATAGCTAATAAAAAAGAAAACTGAGAAGACTGTTAGACCCCCTTTCACACTGTGGGCGTTTTGCAGGCGCTATAACATTAAAAATAGCGCCTGCAATCCGCTCTAAAACAGCTGCTCTATTGTCTCCAGTGTAAAAAGCCAGAGGGCTTTCACATTGGAGCGATGTGCTGGCAGGGCGTCAGGAAAAGTCCTACCAGCAGCTTCTATAGCGCGCATTAGTAGCGGTGAAATCAATGGGCAGCGCTGCCTTACCGCCGGCAATACGCCGCTGTAGCGGCACATTGCAGGAGGTATTAACCCTTTCTCAGCCACTAGCGGGGGTTAAAAACGCCCTGCTAGCGGCCGAAATGTTCTACAAATCTAACGGTAAAATAGCAGCGTTTTACCACTATTTTACTGCCGACGCTATGGGCGTTGGCAGTGTGAAAGGGGTCTAGAAGAAAAAAAATCCCCTTTTTTTGCTGTTCAACAATTATAGGGAAACTTTCTATAAAGTTTAGGTGTTTTGAGAGCTCTATATGATGTCCAATCCTGAAAGAGAAGCTGGACATACACAGTTGTTTTTTTTTGACTCAGTAGGCTGAATTTTTTTTTTTAAACAATCAACTGAGTGGGGATGGCCACACACTGATCGGAATTTGGCATGTCCCTGCTGAATCGCCTATCAGTGTATGGCTAGTTTAAATTTGTCATTTTTGTATAGCTATTTTATTTATTTTTTGCATGAACGAGTAAATATTGGGCAACATTGATGCGTAGGAGGACACATCTGCATTAACTTCTGGTTTATATTTGAGATAAAAAAATATGTGTCCTCTACTGAGGTAAATCTGACCCCTGGGATCACAAATATACAAAAAGATATACACTTGGCTAAATGAGAGTTGATTAAACCGTGCTTCCTTTGTAATAAAGTACAAACATACAAAAGTGAGTTCATCTGAGCACCAACATGATAATGGGGTCAATTCACAAAGAGAAACGTTATTGGTTTTCTTCAGGTGTTAAATTAGCACTCCTTATTTAACGCTAGCAAACATGGTATTCACGAAAGCTATAATCGTTATTTAACATAGTCGTTATGGTTTTCAACTGACTCTTTATCCAAACGTTATGCTAACTACTCAGACGTTATTATTAACATTTGGGACGTTAAAATAACTCTTCAGATCGTTAAATAATGCTGGAGAGATGCATTCTGGGAGCAGAAGGGGAGGAGAACAGCTACATGTGGAAAAGAGCAGATACAGAGAGAGAGAGAGACACAAGCAATACACATGGAGATTGAGCATGTGATGTGCAAAACTTCTAGTGTGTGCTTTTCTAAAGCCATGTGTATTTCCTCATACAGAGAATAAATCATGGGAGATGATAATCGGAATTTAGCTATCACCTGGGTTTCAGAAAAGTCATCCAAAATAGTATGTGAACGGAATACACGTTTATAAATCTAAACAATATTCTAACATGTTCTTCTTCGCCTCTGGATAATTTTAAGTTCAAATAGAGCACAGTTCTAGCTTGCCCAACACTACACTACACTACAAAAATCGCCAAAAGCTTCCTCTAACAACAAAATATTGCCTGGGAAATGTTATAACGCCACCCTGAGGGAGGTGTTAATTTAACGATTGCTTAACGATTGATAACTGTCAAAAAAATCTTTGTGAATTGCACTTCTGTACATATTTAACGATTTGACTCTTTAAAATAACGTTTTGAATCTTTAAAATAACGATTTCACTCTTTAATAAGGATCCACACCTTAAAATATCGGTTCTGTGTAGGGAAACGTTATTTGATGATTTTTCAAAGCGTTAAATCGTTTAGTGAATTGAACTAGCTTCAATAACGTGCAAAATCGTTAAAATAACACTCGCAATCTGAAAATAAAGCTTTGTGAATTGACCCCAATATGTGTAAAAAAGTCCAAACACAAAATAAATTCAGTAGTGCAATTGGTATATCCAGCAAGAGTTGTGCACGCCACCCTGAAGATGTTGGTGTGTACCTATGAAACCGATAGGGTGCTTGATTATGATACGTAATTTCCACCGTTTTTGAAGCGCAGCTGGAACGCACCACGGCGTTTCCAAGCCCTTTCTTTTACATTTTTCCCACTAACCATTGGACAACTCCCTTCAAACCGTTTTTTCATGGGAACATGCTCAAGCAATCTGGATTCACTTTTGGTGTGAGTGTCCTAGAGGTCGTTTAAACGTTGGGATCAACATTGGGATCATGCACAACTCCTGCTGGATATACCCATATGTGCTTTATAACTTAAGAAAAAAGCAAAACTGCGCCAAAGATTGTGTGCAAACACAACAAATCAAGTCCTTGTGAGTAGAAAGTATTAGTCCATTATAATGAAGCCCGAGACAGACAACACCCAGGTGCTTGTAAATTCCAGTGAACCACCACCACATGGACAGAGGCTTACCAAAAGGTAATGAAGTGTCAGCATAAAGTAAAATCTACTGCCACTCAGTGATATGTAGAACAGGTCACGGATCATAGGCAGATAGCAGCAGGGTAAATCCAGGGACGCAGTCACGTAGAGAGTCCTCAATACCGATATCCGTTTACATCAACCCATCCATGGAACCAAGAAATGAAGGAACCATCAAATACCATCAAAAAACAGTTTAATATCAATTAAAAACCTACTTATAAACGAAGGTAATTTCAGTCTTATAAAAGCAAATGCCGGCCGGCATGGAGAGGAGCCCTTCCTCGTAGCGTCGAACGCGGTGACGTCACTGCACGCCGTGTACCCAGACGCGTTTCGTGATAAAATGACGTTCTCAATGGGGACTTTATAACTACCTGTATTAGGGGTCATGGACGTCTGGTAGGATGTAGTGACAGGTGATGAGTAGGATGTGTGACAGGTGATGGAAGATATTTCAGTAAAATGTACCTACTGTCCAGCAGGGATTTAAAGATTGTGTACACTATCTGAATAAGTTGATACATTATCTGAAGACTTTGATACATTGTTTTAATATTCACAATTTGCACTATTGAATTTATTTTGTTTGAACTTTGTATACACATATTATCATATTATGTTGGTGCTCAGTTGAAATTACTTTTGCATGTTTGCACTTTATTACGGAAGGAGCGCGGTTTATTCAATTTAGTATTGATTTCTACTTATCCATTTCTTTTCTACAATTTGCTGCTCCTTACCAACATTCACCTGTTTAATTACTTTAGTTGCACTAATTTTCCTTCCACTTTGCGCTGGTTCTGGGGTTTTTAACCCCTGATTCACAATTTTAAATACGAGGTAGCCTGATTTGTAATAGATGTGTGTTGCTTATTTGCTGGATAAACCTTCCACAAAAGAGAGGAAGCAAATGCAGATTTATTTCTTTCAGTTTTTGACACAGAGCAAACAACAAAAAAAAGCAACCAAGCCGATGTACAGCATGTTTATGCTCTTGTTAAACTACGTTGTCTTGTAATAATGGTTGCTCATCTCATGTACGTGTTCTGCTTCCTGCCAGTGGAGCCTGGGAATATACATGAAGGAACAGTGCAAATCCCAGGAGGCTCTCTTGTGGAGAATGACGAGAGGTGTGGGGGAAGGGAAAACATGTGAAGGAAAACAAAATTCAAACATTTGTATTGCTAATACATCTCTGACTAGACATGCTTTGTCTGTAACCTGGCAGAATTTACTATTGTGCCCAAACTGAGGCTCTTTCTAAACTTCTGATGAAACAAATTATTGTAGTGCTGGCAGTGAATATCTTTACTTTAAGAAAAAGAGAAGTGTACTTCTGAATTTCCATACATCCTTCTGTTCACAACAGAGGGGAAAAAAGGGGCCACGTCCTTACACAACAAAATGTTCACACATGCTGGGAGGTTGGTTCATTGGCTCTTTTCCAAGTCGGCTCAAGTATGTGTGTATACATGTGGGATAGAGACCTTAAATGGTTAAACTTCTATGGCTGCCCCTATACAGGCATGGGTACATTTCTGTGAAAAAATTACCTTGAGATACCATAAATATCATATTGTTCTAAAATGAGCATTATTAAAATATTATTTCATATTAAAGTGGACCTCTGGCCGTCGCCGGTTACCGCTTACCTGAAGGTGGTATCTGCATATTTCAGATACTCGCCCATCCAGTGGATCTAGTGTTGTCCTGCTGAGATCCTTTCATGCCCTGCCACCATGTTCTCTCTGATGTCCTCTAGATCAGCCTCTCCATGGTGTGCCAATAACCCCTTCAACTCCATCTTTCCTTGAATGAAAGGCCTGTATTGCTGTCTGTGTCCCCATTTGGGAGATTCACTCTCGCTATTTGTCCTGGTTACCATTATCACTGAGAGTTAAAGTAGAAAAAAATCCCAAATTTGGAGTTGTAACCACAGGAATTGAGAGAAAATCTTCCAATGGGGACACACAACTAGGGATTTCCCCCACTTTGCTGAGATTTCTTCTAGCTTCCTGCTGTGTCTGAGAAAGGAAGTGAAGGGAAATCTCCCCACTGGAACACAGATGACAAAAATGACTGGGGTTATAACCCTTCATTGCTCTTTATAAAATGAGTTTCTGCTTTAACATACTCATACTGCAATAAAGCTTCCTCTGTAGCCAGGCATTCTTTCTCTGATTAATTTATATATCTTGTAAGTAATTATTGAGATTTATATTCTAAGAGATCAGGATCAGCAATATTTAAATGATACACATGTATAATTAAACTGCAAACCAGCACCCTCATGTAGCAGCCAGTCCAATATCATCTCTTGTGGGTCTCACTACACCAAGCAACTGGAAATTACTTTCTGATTTGATGCTGTGGTTTACTGTCCACCATTGTTACACCACGATAAGGACTTTGCACTTGGTGTAAAGAAATAGATCACTCCCCAACACGTAAGATTTAATGATGAGACTTGAAGCTATCAAATAGTTATTTAATGTAGGTTTTGCACAGAGTGGCCCGATTCTGGTCTTCTGGGGTCCCTCGGCGGCTGTCTCGGCTCCTCCCCGCATCAGCTAACCCCCTTCATGGGAAGCTCTCTCCCATGGGGGTTAGCTTGCGGGCGTGCTCCCATGATACAGCCGGCGGCTATAGCCGCCGACTGTATCACTCGGCCCCGCCCCCGACGCACCATGTCATTGATTTGAGCGACAGCAGCAGGAGCTAATGGCTGTGCTGCTATCAATCAACCAATGTATGAGCCGAGAAGCCAGCGTGTTCACGCTGCGGGACTTTCGAGTGGTCAGGTAAGTAAATGGGGGAGGCTGGGGGGCCGCTAATCCTCGGATGTTCTATGCATTAAGGTGAAAAACCATGTACCTTTACAACCCCTTTAAAAGCATTTAACTTGGATCCCACTTCTTAGATGCAGTGATGGCATCACCGTGCCTTACAGCTACTTACAGGAGCACATTTTTGCAGGACCTCATTTACCCTCTTTTTCTGGAAGGCAGTGGTTAAATGCAGTGGTGTTAGTGCCTATAGGAAGTAAGGTTTCAATCTATGTATAAGCAGGGAGCATATACGGAATTAATCTATCAATCCCTGCTCGTTCAGTCCTGTGGGCTATAGCTTGTAATGCTGATCAGCAGTCTCCCTGCTGTCAGAATACAATATCTTTGCAGGGAGGATTCCCCCATTCACATAATGTACTGTATGTGAATGGGGGGAATTGAGTCTGTTTTTTTGACGTTCAACCTGCTTGTTGAATGAAAAAAAGAAAACTGACTAATCTATGGGCTTCCTTTTATATAACTGGAGGCAAAACTTTTTTATTCTTGGTTTGGGTAGAGTGGAAAGGAATTAGAATATGTATTGCTGTCTGCACTATTGGTTGCTATCACCAAAAATCTTGGGTTGTCCCCGTAACAATAATAGAGAGGGAAATCATGAGTGAGTGCTGGAGTAGAGAGCAGCTGACAGTCCTGGCTCTCTGTTCAGGTCAGAGGGGGAGAACTGAGCGATCAGCAGTGTTTTATCGCTCAGTTCTCACTACACAGATGCAGTACTGGATCGATGCTGCATCTACCTAGGTGAGTATAAATGTTTCTTTTCTTAAAACCCTGAACTTTTGTTTTAAGCTTCACATAACGCTATTGTTGATTGTTTACATTTGTGTCTGTCAATGGTGGCTCTTGCTTTTGAACATAAACTAGTGAGACAAAGCACGATTTTCGTGATGTCTGATCACAAGGTTTGATGGAGATTGCCGTATAAAGCATGCCGTGTGCCAAAAAGGTGCATCAGTTGCCAGAACAGAAGAGAACTATCTTGCTACATCACCTTCAAAATAAAGCTGTGGTATGAGTAATGGAAACATAAGGGTAAGGTATCCAGGTTTTCCTAGTTCTAAGCCCCTTTATGGGACACTAATGTCTCCATGGTTGGCAGATAATTGTTGTTGAGAACTTTTTGCATTTTATAGTTTTGGCGACTTTGATAGTTTATTTGCCAGACCAGCAAATTGACACTAGCAGCAAGAGAAAGCTCAGAAGTGTAGTCACACTGAAGAAGTGCCAGTAACGTCAGAAGTGTGCTGCCAGAATGTGGAACGGTTTTAGGCAGCAGAGCTCAATGTGAAACCTTTCATTCAGCTACGTTCCAGGATTTCTATTAACTTGGCAGAAAAGCGCTATGAAATATCCTGGATTGACTTCTTTATCACACTGGCCAAGCGTCGGTCTGTCAACTCTCTGTTGTTGCCGAGTATTAATCATGCAGTAAAAGCATTTCTAAGAGCAGTGAAAAACCAAAATACTTGTGTAAAAAATAAATAAAAAAATGAATAAAAAGAAAATGTGATTAAAGGTCAAGAATTTTGCTTTATAGGTTGCTTCTATATGTTAATTAGGAATTTACAATAAGAAATATTTTGTTATATCTGTTCAAACGAATACCTTTTGATCCTGGCAGAAATCTTTTTGGCTCATTTATTTGCTCTCTCCCTCTTTCAATGCTTATTTGTATTGTTACCAATGCTGTTTTCTGTAGACTACATTATGTTATGGAGTTGAGGAGAGGGTGAGGTGTTCTATAGTCATAACACACTTCCTGTCCAAGAGTAAGGCCCCATACACATGATCAAACATGTCTGCTGTGGACATATTGGTCATGATCAAACCAAAATCCCAGCCGGCAGACGGCGCGCTAACGTGGTGGTGATGTTAACGCCGCCACGTCACCGCACCAGGAAGTAAAACACTTCCGCGAATGCGTCAAAACCATTCGACGCGTGTGCGAGAAGACATGTCTGCTGGTTAGTGTACTAACCAGCAGACATGTCGGGCGGACGGGTTCCCAGCCGACAGATTTGAAAGCATGCTTTCAAATCTGTCCGCTGGCCAAATCCGTCGGCTCGCCCGTACACACGATTGAATCTGTCTGCTGGGACGGACCGCTTCCAGCAGATAGATTTGATCGTGTGTGTACGCGGCCTTACAGTGCTTCTCCTCGATACATACAGTGTGTAAGTGAGCATTGTGCCCCTAGGGCAGGAAGTGGGTTACTGGCAAAACTAACAATCATGCTACCTAGGTGGATACAGCATTTGTCCACTGCCTCTAGGACCAAGTGTTGATCGCCCGGTTATTGGTCTTCACTGAGTAGAGAGCCAGTGACTGTCAGTCACTGGTGCTCTGCTCTGTCCCTCCAGCGCTCACTGAAGTGTCGGGCTGTGAAGGGGTAAGAGCGATTGGCTCAGGTTCCCGCCCAATTCTACATCCATGCAGGTGCTGGTGCATGCCCCCAAACACAAGTTGTCTGTATTCGGGTACTCGCACCCGCTCGGATGTCAAATTGGGACCTAGTTGACACAAATGGGACTGCCTCAAATGGGACATCCTGTGCAGTCAAGGAAGGTGCTCACATGGGCATACGCTCTGATACATCCTATGTGAATGAGCTCTAAAAGTTCTTGCAAAGAGTTCAGCTTTAAAGCACAGCAAGGTATGCTGACACTATTATAGTTACATGACATCCTTTGCAGAACTAGCAAGGTTCTTTTCATCTACAGTTTTTATGTGCAGTGAAGTGGTGGTATGTCAGGGGACTAGCTCTGAGAAAGGGGGTGCACCCCCGAAGAGCGTTAGCTGTACCCCCCGTGTTCTGTGCATGTCCATGCACTGTGTTTATGGCCTTTTGTCAGTTGCAGTTTTGTGAGTACTCACTTTTATACAAAAATATTATTAAATTATCTCTGGTAATGCGCTAGGTGTGCGCGCCTTCCATTTCTGTTTTTCTTGTATGTCAGGGGACTGTCTAACATCAATTTTCGCTTCAGTAAATTATTTTCCTGAAGTTGGGAGGCAGATTTATATGGCCTTTCTCACTTCCTTCTGTACTGTTTATTCTTACTGCTTTTTTTCTATCATTAGGTGTAGATGATGCTCTTTTAATTTTTGCAGCTATGTCCGGGGAGGGGCTTTACTGGAATAATTTCAGATATGATGGAATATAATAAATGTATAACATATGGTCCTAGTATCAAATATAAATTCAGGAAGTCCTCTGTTTATAACTCCAGGTTTCCTTTTCTTTCTTTTTTTTCCTGATGGCAATATGAAACACTTTATACAATGGTATTTAACCCTTTCACGCCGCCAGGACGCAGATATGCGTCCTCGGGTTTCAGGGGTTATACCGGGATGATGCCCGCAGCTGCAGGCATCATCCCGGTACCGTTGTTTAGAGCCGGCGATTGGCTTTCCAAACATAACAACCGATGCGGCTAAAAGCCGCTCGGTTGTTTTCCCCCCCCTCCCGCCGCCTCTCGCCGCTCTACCGGGCCTCCCGTCCCACCGGGAGACCCATCCTCGATCCGACGTGTCCTGTGTCCGGGCGCAGACTGAATGAAAGCCGTACGCGGCTTTGATTCAGTCTGCAATGTGTAAACGCGGAAGCGACGTCATGACGTCACTTCCGGGTTTCTCGAATGTCAACGGCGCGGATTTAAAAAAGTAAACAGTATTCAGAATCGCCGTTTTCGGCGATCTGAATACTTTGAAGTGTAAAGGAGGGACCGGGGTCTTTTAGACTCCCGATCCCTCCATAAAGAGTACCTGTCACCACCCATTACTGTCACAAGGGATGTTTAATTCCTTGTGACAGCAATAAAAGTGATCAAAATGTAAAAAAAAAAAAAAAACACAATTTAATATTATAAAAATAAATAAAATAAATAAGAAAAAAAAAAAAAAAATTTTTAAAGCGCCCCCCTCCCCGCGAGCTTGCGCAACAAAGAAAACGCATACGGAAGTCGCGCCCGCGTATGAAAACGGTGTTCAAATCAACATGTGAGGTATCGCCGCGATCGCGAGAGCAAGAGCAATAATTCTAGCCTAGACCTCCTCTGTTCCGTAACCTGGTAACTGTAAAAAAAATAAAGCGTCGCCTATGGAATTTTTAGGTACCGTAGTTTGACGCCATTCCACGAGTGCGTGCAATTATAAAGCGTGACATGCTTGTATCTATTTACTCGGCGCAACTTCATCTTTCACATTATGCAAAAAAATTGGGCTAACTTTCTTTTTCATTTTTTTTAAATTCATTAAAGTAAATTTTTCCCAAAAAGTTGCGTTTAAAACACCGCCGCACAAATACCGTGTGACATAAAATTTCAACAATCGTCATTTTATTCTCTGATTCTCTGCTAAAAAAATATAATATGTTTGGGGGTTCTAGGAATTTTCTAGCAAAAAATACAGATTTTAACTTGTAAACACCAAATGTCATATATAGGCTTAGTCATGAAAGGGTTAATACTTAGCATTTCCATGGCAATCTAATTGTTGCTCAACAGTTTAGGTCAAATGGTTTTCACTGAGACATTGGGATTGATTAAGGCTGGGTTTACACTTGTTCAGACAACGCTCCTACATTGGGAGCTCATGTAGCATGACGTGTGAAAATCAATGTTTCCCTATGAGAGCTGTCTTAACTGGTCCTACACAAGTCGATCCGACTTTGAAACTACTCCCTGTACTACTTTGGTCCTACATTGATCCTACTTCAGCTCATTGAATATCATTGAAGTAGGACCAAAGTAGGATCCTTGTCCTAACCATCTGACTTTTGCCATCTGACATGTGATTACAGCACCAGTAAAAGGAATTTATCTCACTCTGGGATTGTTTTGATTGGTCAAAGAACAAGTCAGTCTATCACAAAGTAGGACCAAAGTAGTATCCTGTTCATGAAAGTAGGATGGATGTAGGACCAATGTAGGATCAATGTAGGACAAATGTCGCAGAGCAAAGTAGGATGAGGCTGGGTTCACACTTGTTCCGACAACGCTCCTACATTGGGAGCTCATATAGCGTGACGTGTGAAAATCAATGTTTCCCTATGAGAGCCGTCTTAACTGGTCCTACACAAGTCGGTCCGACTTTGAAGCTGGGTTCACACTTGTTCCGACAACGCTCCTACATTGGGAGCTCATGTAGCATGACGTGTGAAAATCAATGTTTCCCTATGAGAGCTGTCTTAACTGGTCCTACACAAGTCGGTCCGACTTTGAAGCTGGGTTCACACTTGTTCCGACAACGCTCCTACATTGGGAGCTCATGTAGCATGACGTGTGAAAATCAATGTTTCCCTATGAGAGCTGTCTTAACTGGTCCTACACAAGTCGGTCCGACTTTGAAACTACTCCCTGTACTACTTTGGTCCTACATTGATCCTACTTCAGCCCATTGAATATCATTGAAGTAGGACCAAAGTAGGATCCTTGTCCTAACCATCTGACTTTTGCCATCTGACATGTGATTACAGCACCAGTAAAAGGAATTTATCTCACTCTGGGATTGTTTTGATTGGTCAAAGAACAAGTCAGTCTATCACAAAGTAGGACCAAAGTAGTATCCTGTTCATGAAAGTAGGATGGATGTAGGACCAATGTAGGATCAATGTAGGACAAATGTCGCAGAGCAAAGTAGGATGAGGCTGGGTTCACACTTGTTCCGACAACGCTCCTACATTGGGAGCTCATATAGCGTGACGTGTGAAAATCAATGTTTCCCTATGAGAGCCGTCTTAACTGGTCCTACACAAGTCGGTCCGACTTTGAAGCTGGGTTCACACTTGTTCCGACAACGCTCCTACATTGGGAGCTCATGTAGCATGACGTGTGAAAATCAATGTTTCCCTATGAGAGCTGTCTTAACTGGTCCTACACAAGTCGGTCCGACTTTGAAGCTGGGTTCACACTTGTTCCGACAACGCTCCTACATTGGGAGCTCATGTAGCATGACGTGTGAAAATCAATGTTTCCCTATGAGAGCTGTCTTAACTGGTCCTACACAAGTCGGTCCGACTTTGAAACTACTCCCTGTACTACTTTGGTCCTACATTGATCCTACTTCAGCCCATTGAATATCATTGAAGTAGGACCAAAGTAGGAGCCTTGTCCTAACCATCCGACTTTTGCCATCTGCCATGTGATTACAGCACCAGTAAAAGGAATTTATCTCACTCTGGGATTGTTTTGATTGGTCAAAGAACAAGTCAGTCTATCACAAAGTAGGACCAAAGTAGTATCCTGTTCATGAAAGTAGGATGGATGTAGGACCAATGTAGGATCAATGTAGGATCAATGTAGGACAAATTTCGCAGAGCAAAGTAGGATGAAAGTCGTGTAGTGTAGTGTGAACCCAGCCTGAAACTACTCCCTGTACTACTTTGGTCCTACATTGATCCTACTTCAGCCCATTGAATTATCATTGAAGTAGGACCAAAGTAGGAGCCTTGTCCTAACCATCCGACTTTTGCCATCTGACATGTGATTACAGCACCAGTAAAATGAATTTATCTCACTCTGGGATTGTTTTGATTGGTCAAAGAACAAGTCAGTCTATTACAAAGTAGGACCAAAGTAGTATCCTGTTCATGAAAGTAGGATGGATGTAGGACAAACGCTCCGACATTAGGAGCTCATGTCACATGACGTGTGAAAATCAATGTTTCCCTATGAGAGCCATCTTAACTGGTCCATTACAAGTCTGTCCGACTTTGAAAACGCTCCCTGTACTACTTTGATCCGACTTTGATCCTACTTCAGCCTATTGAATATCATTGAAGTCGGACCAAAGTAGGAGCCTTGTCCTTATCAGACATCCGACATGTGATTACAGCAGCAGTAAAAAGAATTTATCTCACACTGGGATGGTTTTGATTGGTCAAAGAACAAGTCAGACTATCACAAAGTCGGATCAAAGTAGTATCCTGTTTATGAAAGTCGGATGGATGTAGGACCAATGTAGGACCAATGTAGGACAGATGTCGCAGAGCAAAGTAGGATGAAATTTGTACTGCTGTAGTATAGTGTGAACCCAGCCTTACTAAAAACAAATATACTGTGCATTGCAAGTGCAGTTGCTCCAGTGATTAGTAAATGAGGTACAGCTCCACTTTGCAAAAAAATACTCTATCACATACAAGGAAATTAACAATAAAATAGCATCGATACAATATAATGTAACAACTCAAGTGTGTGGACTCAAAGGAAGGAAGTGACACAGGAGACACGATAACCAGCTACATTTTATTATACATTGCACTCACATAACAAAAAGCAAAGTAAATGACTTCAATGTTGCCTATGTAAGTTTAATTTATGTATGTATTTATTTATTAAGCTTTGAAATCCCCTGTTGGTAATATACCTTCTATGTTTGTTCTAAAGACCATCTTTTCTAGGATAGAAAGTTATAGGGAAGCTGAAATTTGACAGCTGTCTTTGTAACAGGAAGTGATAGAATTTTTTTTTTAATCTCAAAAACCTGGCATTTTTACAGGGGTGTAAAGACTTTGGGGGTTATCATTTACAAAAGGCAAATCCACTTTGCACTGCAAGTGCAAACTACAATGCCCCCCGCTCAAAAAAAGTACATGAGCTTTTTTTTTTTTTTTGGCAGATTTTAGGCGTTTTACTGCTTTTACATTGGTGAACTTTTGAACTTCAAAATGCCCGTACAAAAACACTGCAAAAACACCCCAAACAAAATGCCTGTAAAATAGCAACACCTAGATGTAAATTGAGCCTGAGGTGAAAAACCTTCTGTGTGCAGCAGCCCCCCAAGACTTTTCTGAGCCCCCTCTCGACCCAGCAATGTCCATGAGAGCCTTTTGAAAGCAGCGAAAGCCAATCAGGCAATGGAGAGGTGGGGCTGAGCCATGGCTCTGTGTGTGAAGGGACACACAAAGCCACAGGTCAGGGCACACCTCACCTCATTGGGAGCCCCCACAGCAAGCTTCTTTCTGTGGGGGCACCTGCCAGGAGATGGCGTCGGCATGGGACCCGAGAAGAGGAGAATTCAGGCTAGTCTGTGCAAAACCATTGCACAGAGCATGTAAGTGTAACATGTTTGTTATTTAAAAAAAAAGAAGCAAGGCTTTAACCCTTTTGCCGCCAAGTCTATACGTCTTATGCACCTAACGGCGGGGGGTATTGCACACATTCCAGGAGCTGCTACCGCTATTTTATTCTCTAGGTTGTCTGCATTCAGAAAATATATAATGTTTGGGGTTTTGTGTAATCTTCAGGCCTAAAATGATTTTGAACCTGTGCAAAAACGCATAAGGACGGCTCTGGCAGCGAAAAAGTTAATATAACTTTAACAGGCAAACAAATGCTGTGCACTCCAGTTGAGTTGAGGTCATGCTGGGAGCAGCCAGGTTGCAGCTTTGGGTCATTGAAAGTGTCTGAGCGGAACTCTTCTGCCGCGTACACACGGTCGTTTTTTGCGATGAAAAAAAACGACGTTTTTTAAAACGTCATTTAAATTGATCGTGTGTGGGCAAAACGTCGTTTTTTGTCTTCAAAAAAACGACCAAAAAAAAATTCCAACATGCTTGAATTTTTTGTGTCGTTTTTCAAAACGTCGTTTTTTGTTTCACAAAAAGTCACCGTGTGTAGCAAAAACGTCTTTTAAAACGACGTTTTTCAACCCGCGCATGCCCAGAAGCTAGTTATGAAGCGAGCTTCAATGGAAAAGAGTGGTGAACGTAACCTCGCTTTTTGTGAAAAAACGATGGTGTGTATGCAAAATTGTCTTTGAAAGTGACGTTTCAAAAACGTCGTTTTTTACTTCACAGAAAACGTCGTTTTTTTTCATCGCAAAAAACGACCGTGTGTACGCGGCATAACTTCCTTCATTAGTGCTTCATTCATTAGTGCAAAAAAAGTGTATTTTTTTATAATTGGGAATAATGGATCATTGTGCGTTTGTCAAATTTTAGCCTTACCATCTGTGGTCACAACAAAAGATTTACCCGATTCCAGTCCCTGGTCATACAGTTGTAGGAAATCTGTGCCCACAGTAGTCTCTTAGTCCTGTTCTTAGCTGCCAGGACTTCAACTTGCCATGTTTTTCTGTTGTTGTATTTCATTCTTTGTATTGAGCGATGTTTTGATGCCCTTCTATGCACAGCTTTTGTATAGAGTAGTTATTTCAACAGTGTTAAACTTCTAGTTTGAACACGTCTTATGATTCTCTCGTGACCTCTTTTATTAAAAAAAGAATAGCGTTTTCACTCAGGCTGGATTCACACCTATGCGAATTGGTTGCGGCTTAAACCGCATCTAAAACGCAGAACATTTCTAAATACATTGGCCCAGATTCATAGAGCAATTACGCCTGTCTAACTGGTGTTAGACAGGAGTAATTTCAAATTTCGCGCGCCGTATCACTAGTTTGAATCCTCAAACCATGATACGGCGGCTTCGGGCTTCGATCCGAGAGGCTTACGTCTTCGTAAGCCTTCGGATCTACGCTGCGATATTTTTGCGGCCGCTGGGAGGAGTTTGCGTCGTTTTGATGCGTCGGGATATGCAAATGAGTTTTTACGGCGATCCACGAAGATACGAGCGGTCTTCGCAATCGCTTACGTCTATTTTTTTTTACGTACTGTTAGACCAGCTTTTTGCTGGTCTAACGGTGCGTAGCCCATGTTAAGTATGGCCGTCGTTCCCGCGTCTAATTTTATTTTATTTTTATTTTTTTACGTAAGTCGTTCGGGAATAGAAATGTCCGTAAACGACGCTACTCAAACAACGAATGACGTAACGACGTGATTTTGCGCAATGCATGGCGGGAAATTTGCGAACGGAGCATCCGAAGTTCGATCGCCGCGGGAACGCGCCTTTTTTAAATGCTTCACGCCCCCTACTCGCGTAGATGGATTGCGACGGGAGAAATACACTACGCCGCCGTCGTTTACTGGACAAAATCTACCTGGATTTCACGTAGAGCCAGGTAAAAAACGGCGGCGTAGTGTATTTCTGATACGCTACGATAATCTAATTCTCTCTGAATCTGGGCCATAGTTTTCAATGAGGCTGGTTCACATATGTGCGATCCATTCGCACTGCGCATTGCAGAAAAAACGTGTGCGGATTTTATGCCTTGTGATGCGGCTCAGGTGCGAATTCAGTCCCATTATCTTCTATGGGTACGCAGCTGATTCGCAGATGTGTTCAGTTCTCTTCAGGAATTTCTCTCATTCAGCTCAATACACTTCTCCCACACTCTCCTCTCACCCGTAACTTCTCCCAGGTCTCCAAATTCGCATCTAAAACTTTGCTAATCTGCTGAACACTTCTGTAATCTCCCTGCAGAGATAAGAGAGCTGAAATTAACACCGCACAAGTGTGATTCTGGCCTCAAAGAACTGCTGCCTACCATATATCTTTATATACCAGGGTAGAACAGATTCCCTGCTGAGCAGGTGGATCCACGGGTGGAGTCCGGCCTTGTGAAAAAGCCCTTAATGGGCTATTAGTTTTATGCAATAAAATTGTCACTGCGAATGTAACAGAGAACAAAGGATTAGTAGGATAGTTGTTTGAATGTGATGATTTCCTCAACTTATCAGGTGAATGTGCATTAGAATGGCGTAATTCTGGTAGGTTGTTCACTTAACAGATCTGCTATATGGGAAATAAACTGGCGTGCAGCATCTTTCAACACTTCAAGAGCAGGTTATATAAGGAGCACTTCTTTCTTTTAAACTAAGATGAACTGAAGTGGGACTGTGCAGAAAATAGATGTGCTGAAATCTGCTGTGTGCCAAAGGAGGTGTGAATACTATTTGTTGAAACTACATGACTGGAAACGTAGAGGTATTGCCCACAGAAGAAAAAACAGGTCTTTTCTTTTATCTTACCCTCCATGTGACAATGAATTAGAATAACCATTCGGATCTCCATTGCTATAGTTTTCATGAAATAGAAGTTGAACTTAGAGTAAGACATATCATCTCCTATAGAAGTGGAAGGCAAGTCAAAACTAAGCTTAAGGCTGCTTTCACACTGGAGCAGGCGGGCGTTGACGGTAAAACGTTGTTTTAGTGACTCTTTACCAACATTTCAGTGGCGCTATTCTGCCGCTAGCCTGGCTTTGCAGGCGCTGCGACAGCGGTGACCATTAATTTGATGCTGCTTGCAGGACTTTTTTTTAACGTCCTGCCAGCGCATCGTCTTAGTGTGAAATAACTGAGACTGCAGGGAAGCTGTTTTTTTAGGCGCTTTACAGTCGCTATTTGTAGCACAAAAGCGTCTAAAAAATTCCTCCAGTCTGAAAGGGGTCTAAATCTTCTCCCAACTAGGGTTGTCACCTCATTCCTTTAAAACCGAACACCTATGAATTACACAGGTTTTGTGGCTGATTAACCACTTGCCCACCGTTTCTATTTTGGCACTTCTCTCCGTGCTAGAAAATTAATCAGAACCCCCAAGCATTATATATTATTTTTTTCAGCAGACACCCTAGGCCACTTTCTGCTGCCTGTATGCATATATAAATGCAAACATTTCTTTCTGTACTGAGAATGTGCGCCCTTTAACGTAAAAGGCGCACATTCTCAGTACATAAATGTTTGCATTTATGCTTCCAGCATGATTACCAGCGAGAGCAAAACAGTCCAAATGCATTCCCTACCTTCCCATCACCCCTCCCTATTCACCCCTCAGACACTGCCACTTAGACCACTTTCAGGCTGAGGCATTTTACAGACGTTTTTGCGCTAAAAATAGAGCCTGAAAAGCACCTGTAAACTGCCTCTTCTGCAGCCCCAGTGTGAAAGCCTGAGTGCTTTCACACTGGCGCAGTACGTTTGCAGGACAGGAAAAAAGTCCTGCAAGCAGCATCTTCAAGGTGGTTTAGGAACGGTGAATACACCGCTCCCAAAATGCCCCTGCCATTGTAATCAATAGCCAGCACTGCCTAAGCAGTAAGCACCTGCAAAGCGCTTTTCCAGATGCTGGTGGTGGTTAAAAGCACCCCGGTAGTGGTCAAAAAGCACAGCTAAAACTAGCGACGATTTACCACTAAAGCAGCCAGCACCTCAGTGTGATAGTAGCCTAAAATAAATATCTCCCCAACTAAAAGACATCCCCCCACAACTGCCTTTATACCATCTTCACCTCCTGCATGCAGTCATCCCCTCCTCACATATTCTTGTTTTGAAACATTATTTCTTTCTTAAAAAACGGGGGGGCGCAGTTTGCCATCTTCGCCCTGGGCACCAAATGGCCTTGTCCCAGCACTGAGTACATCGATGCTGGCTTTTTTGCATATGCTGACCTCTGTGGCAGAGATTGTTCAGCTCTGTTTTTTTCCCCCGCCTTCCAGCGGGCTGCGTCCTGAGGCTTTTTAAGCACTTTGAAGAAGTGTGCTGCTATTTTGAAGTGATGGTAAAAAACATTTGTCAAAACCCAAGTACTGTTACTAAACACAGAGATCCGCCCACAGAGGGATGGTACCATCTATAGCCCAATACAAAGGGAGGGAGCTGCCTATACATGGAGGTACCAGAGCTGGGCCAGGTAGGAGAGAGTACATGTGATGTGAGGAAACTTTGGGCGCAATCTTAACCCCTGCACTGTGTACGTAGCGCAATCCTGACCCCCTCCACTCTGTGCGTAGCGCAATCCTGACCCCTGCACTCTGTACGTAGCGCAATCCTGATCCCCTGCACTCTGTACGTAGCGCAATCCTGATCCCCTGCACTCTGTACGTAGCGCAATCCTGACCCCCTCCACTCTGTACGTAGCGCAATCCTGACCCCCTGCACTCTGTACGTAGCGCAATCCTGACCCATGCACTCTGTACATAGTGTGTTCTTGACTTTTGAATATCTGCTTGCTGTCGTTCTTCCTAGACTTCTGTTTTCAAGGCTAGTTATTATTAAAACCAGTAGTAATTGAACCGGCCCTTTGAGAGCAACCATACTGCTGATGCGGCCCCCGGTGAATTTGAGTTTGCCACCCCTGCCCTAGGGAATAAAATAGCGGTCATTGCAACTTTTTTTTTCGCACAGTATTTGTGCATTCATTTTTCAAACAACTTTTTAAAATTGCGCACACTTATGGAATGGCGCCAAACTTCGGTACTTAAAAATCTCCATAGGCAACGCTTTCAATTTTTTTACAGGTTACTATTTTCGAGATACAGAGAAGGTCTAGTGCTAGAATTGTTGCAAACTCTCTAACGCACGCGACGATACCTCACATGTGGGGTTTGAACGGCGTTTACATATGCGGGCGGGACTTTCATGCGTGTTCGCTTCTGAGCGCGAGCTACCGGGGACAGGGGCGTTTTAAAAAATAAATATTTTTACACTTTTTTTTACATTTTTGTAAACATGTAAACATCCCTTGTAATAGGAATCACTGTGACAGGTCCTCTTTATGGAGAGATGTGAGGTCAACAAGACCCCACATCGCTCCTCCAGGCTTACAAGAACAAGATTGTGAAAAAAAATTCACAGATCTCACGCCGACAGCCGCAATTGCGGCTTTGTTTACTTCTGGGTACCAGGGTGTGACGTCATAACGTCGGGCTTGGGCCTCCGACGGCCATAGAGATGACCAGTCATCTCTATGCTTCCCAGCCAGCGCCCACCGATTCGTTCTCCGGGCCCCCAATGGCACAGGAGAGCCCTGAGAAGCAACGGATGGCAGCGGGAGGGGGAATGCCCCCTCCCGCTGCCTATAAGAACGATCAAGCGGCGGAACTGCCGCTGTGATCATTCTTATCGTGCAGAGAATCGACGGCTGAAGACAGTGATATCTGAATGATGCCTGTAGCTGCAGGCATCATTCAGATATCACCGCACAAAGTCGAGGACGTTCATGGACGTCATCGGTTGTTAAGGGGTTAAGGTGGTTGTAAACCCTCCTGGGGGAAAAAAAAAACACCCTGCAAGATAAAGACATAATGAGCTAGTATGCATAGCATACTAGCTCATTATGAATTACTTACCCGAGAACGAAGCCCCCGCATGCGCAGGAGCCGCCAAGAACGACACAGTACAACTGATGCATGTGCAGGATGATGTCGGCACATGCAAATACAAGGATATCTCCTAAACTGTGCACAATTAGGAGATATCCAGTGCAGCTACAGGTAAGCCTAATTATAGGCTTGCCTGTAGTTTAAAGTGGTTGTAAAGGGTTTACAACCACTTTAAGGTGGTAATTGGACTCACTTGGTGCCTTATCTGCATTAAATTTGCCTCAGAATCTGTGCAATTCATATGTTTTAGGGCAGGGGTTGGCAACCTGGGGCCCTCCAGCTGTTGTGAAACTACATTTCCCTTGAGCCTGGGTTCACACTAGTCCTACAAACGCTCCGACATTGGGAGCTCATGTCGCATGACGTGTGAAAATCAATGTTTACCTATGAGAGCTGTCTTAACTGATCCACACAAGTCAGTCCGACTTTGAAAACACTCCCTGTACTACTTTGCTCCGACATTCATCCTACTTCAGCCCATTGAATATCATTGAAGTTGGACCAAAGTAGGAGCCTTGTCCTTATCAGACATCCAACATGTGATTACAGCAGTAGATTACAGCAGTAAAAGGAACTTATCTCACTCTGGGATTGTTTTGATTGGTCAAAAACAAGTCAGACTATCACAAAGTCGGTTCAAAGTAGTATCCTGTTCATGAAAGTCCGATGGATGTAGGACCAATGTAGGATGAATGTAGGATGAATGTAGGACAGATGTCGCAGAGCAAAGTAGGATGAAAGTTGTACTGCTGTCGTGTAGTATAGTGTGAACCCAGCCTTAGGCATTGCAAGGCTGGCAGTTACAATTACTCCCAGAGGCATGATTTTTTTTTAAACTTAATGGAAATGTGATATTTGACCCTCGTTCAGTGGCTTTTAAAAAGTATGTCAGGTACAATCATTGCAACAATTTTTCGAGTCACCCTTTCTAGTTTATGTGATGCAATTATTACTTATGGCACATTTCCTCATCCAGGGCTTTTTTTTTAGAGTGGTTTCTCTGGTTTTAAGTGTATTTTTTATTATGACAGACAGTTTTTAAAATGCATGACAGTACTCCTAGTCTGAATAAGCCTCAGTGTAGGACAGTACTGTATAGGCAAACCACCTGATATTTCCTTCTGCCTATTATTAGCTGTGCTTTGGAAGGAAACTGTTCCAAGAAAGAGCTCTGTGTAATTAAACTGATGCAGAAGCATACCATGTGGGTCAGCAATCTTTTTATAAAACAGGGATTCAAGTATCCTTTTTCTGCCTTGTCACTTTTAAGCCTCTTACACATGGACATTATAATTTATTGATGTTAATATGCTGGATCTTGCTGGGATTCTCTAAAGCAGCCCTCAAAATTTCCACTCGCCCGCTAGCATTTGGCGAGTGGATTTAAGCTGGGGGCGAGTAATGACAGGGCTACATGACCAATCTCCCTCCAATCTGTGCCTACACTGAGGCCGCGTACACACGGCAGAGAACCTCGACGGGCAGAACACATCGTTCCGCCCGTCGAGATTCTCTGCCGGCCGGCAGATTCGGCGACCCGCCCGTCGGGAATGGCAGCCAGCCATTCATCCCGACGGGCCGTCGAGCAAATAGAGAACATGCTCTCTATTTCGGCTCGACGGCATTCCCGACGGGATGCTCGCAAAGAGCGTACACACGGCCGAGGTTCTCGCTGGAATGCAGCTCCCAGCGAGGTTCTCGCTGGTTTCTAGCGAGAACCTCGGTCGTGTGTACGCCGCCTCAGAGTCCCGATGAGATTGGCGGCCGAGGAGGAAAGGTGCATGCTCGGGAAAAGTAGTCTGGTGAGCCGCACACAGGCAGAGCAGTACACAGGTGCTCTCCTTACTATTCTCATTAAGCCATTGGACCTAACAGTATGACCTCTCTGAGCCTGCCCCCTCCTCCGACCAATGTAGCTGGAGAGCAGAAAGTAATGAGTGAGGTGGAGGATTGGGAAAATTACCACTCCGGTGCAGCACTCACTGAAATTTGCCCTGACATGAGAGCGGCAGCCTTCCAGTTTGTGCAGTTTTCTTCTCCTTGTGCTCTATGTAAGTGTCCAACAGTTCAACCTTAGCACTGTGAACAGACTGGTCTCAATGTGTGCTGTGTCAGTGTGTGCTGTACTATGGTGTCAATGGCTGTGCAGTTGTGTGGATCTCAGCGCTGGATTGTACTCCCTCCCGCTGTGCTGCAGCTTCTCTCCTCACTGCCAGCCTGAATAAAAGGGGGAAGTGGGGACATGCAAGCGTGGAGCCGCACACACAGGCTCCTGATGATGAGATGAATGGGAGAGAGAGAGAGAGGATGGATGGGAGTTGCAGAGGAGAGCGCAAGAGAATGGGGAAGAGACCCAGTTCTAATGCCCTGTCCCTCTAGTCTGCCCCCAGTGCCCTGTCCCATTTTGTTAAAGTTGTTGTTGGTAATATTTAATTGTGTAACTTGATTCTGCATAAAACATTTAACAGTGTCATTCCATGAGATAATCTACGAGGGCGTGTTTCCGGGTGCAATTAGGCGGGTGCAATTAGGCGCAGGGCAGTGTATAAATTAGGTGGGGCAACTGGTGGCGAGTAACTCTTGAGGCCTGGCTAGTAGCTCAGGACTTGAAATTTTGAGCCCTGCTCTAAAGACCCAATATATACACGCATACAGGTGCGTAAATGCAGATATATGAGTATACACACAGGGCCAACCCGACTAACAGCGTGACTTTGCAAGGTGACTTAAAGTTGCCTCCAGGACAAGCAACTTTGGCTGTGGCCAATCACAGAATAATCAGCTCTGTGGGAGGGAGGGGTTTGCCTAAGTAAACCATGTTCTTTTCCTGTAAAGTTGCTTCAGTTAAGACAGTGATCCGACTTTGGAGGCAACTTCCATTGAAATCAATGGGTACAAGTTGCCTACAAGTTGCCTTAAAGTCACCTTAAAGGGTTTGTAAATGATTTTTTTTAAATCTTAATAGCTTCCTTTACCTTAATGCAGTGCTGTTTTCATGTCCTCATTGTTCGTTTTTGCTCTCAAGTTACTGTAATTCTTGTAATTCTCTGATCTCCACACTGGTTGTCTGTTTCCTGATGACCACAGTACTGGGAGCTATCTATCTGCAGTCACTAACCTCAAGGAGGTGTGATAACTGTGTGTCTAACACCCCACAGCACCTCCAGTTTCATTTTCCAAACCATTACTGCCCTGTATGGCTCTGTGGCTCTGTACAGCAGAGAGGCAGGAAACAACATGCAAAAACGAAACTAGAAACTACAGGTACATTATATGATTGATTTTTATCTATTTTAATAGTTTTTAGAAGGAATCAGTTAACTATTATGTCTCTATACCCTTTAAACAATAATTTCAGCATACATTTTATTTTTATTTACAACTCCTTTAAAGTAGTATTTACTTCAGAAAAGGTTCAGTAGTGTACATTAAGACGGCTCTCATTCACTTCAATGGAATTTCTCATGTCGGGGCGACTTGGGGCGACACAAGTCGGACCCCAAGTCGCTGTAGTGTGCCTTGGCACTTAATGTTTGTTTTATTCGTTAGGAAAAGCAAAAAATACACACAATTCTTAATTGTGCAAAACTACAGACCTCCAAATTGAAGTCTTATTGTTCTCTAGATCTCCAATTCCCGTTGGTCCTTTTTTGTCGCCTCCAAAAGCATAGCAGTTCAAGATTTTTACAGAGGGTAGGGTTTTATTAAAGAAAATTTAATGACAGGGATTGCTTTCAGTATTGTAGGTTTTGTGGTAGTATGGTAACCCACTTCTGTGTGCAGCAGCCCCCTAATACTTACTTGAGGCCCCTCTCTGTCCAGCGATGTCCACGAGTGTCTCAGCCATCCGAGATTCTCCCTCCTGATTGGCTGAGACACTGCAGCAGCACCATTGGCTGTCACTGCTGTCAATCAAAGTCAGCTAGCCAACCAAGGGGGGCTTCGTGTCTGAATGGACACATTAACTGTGACTTGGCTTGGGTGCCCCCATAGCAAGCTGCTTGCTGTTGGGGCACTGAACAGGAGGGAGGGGCCAGGATCACAGAAGAGGGACCCAAGAAGAGGAGGATTGGGGTTGCTCTGTGCAAATTCACTACACAATATTTATATGGGAAAAAAGCGAGACTTTACAATCACTTTAAGGCTCGCCACACACTATAGATTTTCAAATAAACACATAAAAAAACTCTTGTACCATAATTCTCACCAAATTTGATAACTTGACTGATGTCGTTCAGAAGTACAGTTTGCTTTTAACTTACAAATTTGGAATGAATGGTCTTTTTTGAATGAAAAGGACATACCCTGTTAGAAGTTTGTTCGTTTGAGTGACATTTTCCATCCTGCTGCTTTGAATTTTCTCAATATTGTAGTTTAATATGAAAGTCAATTTGACAATTTCTCCGGGACGGCTGCGGAGCACACTGCTCAGAAACTCTGTGTCTTTGGCTCAGTTTCAAGGCCGAATTCAGGCAAAGATTCGACCCTGATTCGTCCCTGAAATGAAGAACGGAGACGCACACAACCCCTGTGCGATATGCACCTGGTTCCAGTGTGAACCTAGCCTGAAGGCTGGGAAAACCGTCCATGTGTATGCTACATCGCAGTTTTCCCGACAGGAAAACTGCCGAAAAAAATAAAAGAGAACCAGCTCTCTTTTTTCCCGCCGAGTCTCCCGGTGGTTTTTAACCCGGCAATTTTATTATGGGAAACACTGCGATGGAACATGCACACGTCTGGAATTTCCAACCAACGCTCTCATGGCAGTTTTCCTGTCGGGAAACCTGGTCGTGTGTAAGGGGAAAAAGTTACCGAGCAGGTTCTCGGTTTTCCCCTCAGAATTATCTACACATGCAACAAGCTTTTATGTGCACTTTGAATTTGACAGCACTGTAGATATGGTGAACTATGCATACCCCTCCACTTTATCTTTATTTCAGTCAGTTGAAATGACAGTAGTTTCCCTGGGACCTTGCATTAGTGTTATGCACCTGTTCACCATTCGCTTAGCTATACTAAAAAATAGAGTACCTAAAAAAAATGTAATCAGTGACCTCTGAACTGCATATGCAATTAAAGACTATTACGTGTTTAAGCCCAGGTTCACACTGGGTACGATTTAGTTCGATTTGAGATGCGATTTCACATGTGAAATCGCATCTCAAATCGGCGTCCTAATCGGTGCGACTCCGCATCTGCGGCGCTGCACCGATTTCAAAAAGTAGTTCCTGTACTACTTTTTGCGATTTCAGGACGCGATTTACATTGACATCTGTGCAGAACCCTGCACAAATGTCTCCTAAATCGCGCCGAAATCGGAACTGCCAGAGGGAGTGAAATCGTGCTAGTTCAGCTGAAATCGCGCGATTTCACTCCCGCAGCCCAGTGTGAACCAGGGCTTATGGTTATGCTGAAGCCAAAATATATTCTTTTGGAAATGTTTTGCTTTTAAGAAGCAGCTGTAGTTGTATTTTCCATAAAACACCTATGGATTCTGTGAGGTTTCCTTTCCAAAGCGATGTTGTTAGCCTATCCAAAGCTGCTTGAGAACTTAACAGTCTGAAAGTTTTACTTTTTAATCCTCTTTGGCTGGTATTCTGATCCTTGGAAATAAAATTTGCAGTGCAGATTTGGCAGTATGGCTTTATAATGATAGTAACAGTTTTGGAAACTATGTAGTTTATTGGTTGCTAGATACATCGGTACGATTACCAGCCTTTGTTACTATGTCTTTCTGATTCTTAAATGCCAAAAGTCCCCAGGAAAACCTAGAATGCCAGCTGTTCCCTTATAAAGCACACAGCCTATAAAGATACTAGTAAGGGTTTCTACAGACATTCCTCGATTTAAAGAATTTTCATTTCACAAAGATACATGTTCTCATCATGTAAATATTTTTTACATGAGAGATGAGGAGAAGCTCCTTTAGAATCCTACTCAACATTGACTTCTTAAAAAAAGTCTCGACTGGTCAACCCTCAACCCAAGAAGACATAAACCGGGGATATTTTCTGTTATTGGGAATGACCTACAGGCCTGCACATGTTCCCATATGCCACCCTAAAGCTGGTCATACATGATTTCTTTTTGTTCAGCCAGCAAGTTAAGCTAAGCAAAAACAAAAGGAACCAATTCTTCCATACACCTTGTTTGTGTCTCCATCCGGGATATTGTATTCTGACAACAGCACCCTCCGACATCAGAATGCACTGTGGCTGAAGGTTATTTGTGTCGCTGCTGATTGAGGAAAAATTTCCCACATGACCCTTTGTCCCACAGAAGTTGATTAACCTATCAAATTCTGTCAAGCGGGGAATGCCATACACTGATTGAAATTTAAACCATATTTTGACTAGTGTAAAAAAAAAAAAAAAAAAAAGGTATGAAATGAAAGTTACATCCAAGTACTTAACCCCCCCCCCCAAAAAAAATGATTATTGAGCCACCCACACCCACCTATGAATGTTAATGCATATGTTGGGGGCACCTACGCACAAAAACTTTGAGTGTGTTACACATGCCACATATTGCCGTACATTCCACAGTAAGAGCAATAATGCTAAGCCCATTATTCACAGCTAACTCTAAACTGATAACTTTCAATACCAGGCACTTTTACCCCCTTCCTGGCCTAGCCAATTTACAGCTTTAAGCACTGTCACAGTTTGAATGAATTTTCCTTTGGTAGTATTTAATCACTACTGGGTTTTTTACATTTTTTTTGCTAAATAAACAAAAAAGGAGTAAAAATTTTGAAATACAATTTGTTTTTCTTGGTTTCTGTTATAAAATGTTGCAAATAATAAATGTGTCTTCATACATGTATGCCAAAATCTATTCTACTCCATTTATTTGGTGAACATTACCCAAAATAAGTGTATATTATTTTTTCTGTAGGATTGTTAGAGAGTCCACAAATTATGGAACATATTTGAAAATGGACCAATCCTGATGTACTGACAGCCTCATTTCTTGAGGCCCAAAAAATGCCAGGACAGTACAGATACCCCCCAAATGACCCCCTTTTTGTAAAGTAGACAGTCTGAGGTATTTAGTAGGAGGCATGGCTGCTTGGCCCTGTCTGTGCCAAGTGATCACATTGGTCAGTCACAGCTAGCAACACATTTGTACACAATATATTGTATGAAAGGAAGCTGTCATGTCTGTCGTGATCTGCTGTAAATTGTAAAACAGGTACACTGTTCAGTCATCGGCTGTGTCCACAGCGTGTGGCGCCTTCTGAGAGGACGTCATACGTCTTCAACTTAGAAGGTGGAAAGTCCTGCCCGGCTGTCAATCTGCTAAGGTTTCGCCTATGTAAAACTCAGGGTACCAAAATTTTTACTGTTTCACAGTCGCAAGCAATTTTAAAGTCTTACTAATCCCAGTAATATGAAAATAGTTCATCCCCCCACAGTGTCCACAGCTTATAAATCTTATTTTTACATTACAATATTGCCACTATATACCTTTTTGGATGATCTGTATACCACAGTCAGTGATAAACTGCATAGTTTCTTCAGTGCTGATAGTTCAGGAGGTGGAGATTTTCTCACTACGACCTGTATACATGCCCACATGTGTGATGCCAATATCATGTGACCTGGCTATCTCTGAGAACAATAAACAAACACAATGAAAGAAGGGATGTGCTATGGAGGAAAAGGAGGTCATTTCTGGAGATATACTTTAAAAGTAAAATGCTATGCTGAATATACAGACTGATTTTACTGTTTTGGGTTTAGTAACACTTTAAGGCTTGACACATTGGGCATCTATTTACTCGGCACAGGCTCATCTTTTATATATTACCAAATAATTGTTTCATAAAACTATTGCACCAATATCATGAGACATAAAAAAAAATAAAAAATACCGCTAGGATGTCGGCTTTCAGAATATATAAAATAATTTGGGGGTTTTCTGTGACCTTCAGGGCTAAAATGAATGAATGATACACACATGTTGTTTTGGCTTTTTGTAAGTCTTTCCTTTTCTTTAAAAAAAAAAAAAACCCACATCTGTCAAATCTAAAGTAACAGACTGTCATGGGTCTTTTATCAAATACCCAGAAGCTACAAGCATAATATCTTCAAGTTGCATGGTAAAACAGCTGCTGCAGGGTTTCCTCTTTGTTTCCAGTCTTCCTCATCTTGATCGGCACCACATTCAGATAATATATTGTTACGTTCTTTGTTATACTATTCGCCTGCTCTCCTTGTAAATTCTTAGTGTATAACTAAATTACAAAACTGAAGTTTTAGTGTACTGTTTATAATATTGTTAAAGAGGAGTTCCGCCTTACCCTTAAATAATAAAAGTCAGCAGCTACACAGCAATACAGTCGATGTTTCCATTGGCTGTTTGGTGCTGTCGCCGCTATTGCTGGGTCCCTACTTCACTGGTGCGATGTGCAGCTGCGCTCTCCTACTGGCCCAACAGTAAGGGAGGAGGCTGGCTGGACTTCTGACATACCTTGCCGCAGCGAGGTCCGATGGAAGTTAAGACAGGGTACATGTCAATAACGGGTACCCTCTCTCCACCCCCCTGAACTCCACCCCCTGAAAGGTGCCAAATGTGACACGGGGGGGGGGGGGGTACAGATAAGCGGAAGTTCTACTTTTGGGTGGAACTCCGCTTTAGGTTTATTTTAGCTTTTGACCACAAAACTTTTCCCTATAATAACATCCTTAGCAGCCAACCCTGCAGCCCTAAACAGTTGCACAGTGATCCGTGTTATCACATGCAGGTCCTGGGGTGTTCATTCTAAATAGACATTGCTTAGAAATTATGTAGCCATAATGTGCAGCAAACATGACAATGTGTACCTGTACCCAAACATTTTCTGATCAGGGTAGATAGAACATGGTTTTAACACTGCAGGTTTCTTTTAAAGTATATCTCCAGAAATTACTCCTTTTCCTCCATAGCACATCCCTTTTTTTAATTTTGTTTGTTTCTTGTACATTGTTCCTGTAGTGAGAAACTACTTTTAGACCCCTTTCACACTGCCGACGCCCATAGCGTCGGTGGTAAAACATAGCTATTTTACTGTCGGATTTGCAGAGCATTTTGCCCCGCTAGTGGCTGAGAAAGTGTTAATACCGCCTGCAATGCGCCGCTATAGTGGCGTATTGCTGGTGGTACCATGGCGCTGCCCATTGATTTCAATGGGCAGGAGTGCATCAGCAGTGGTGAGTTCACTGCTGTTAATGCGCTCCAAAAAAGCTGCTGGCAGGAATTTTTCTGATGCCCTGCCAGCGCACCGCTTCACACTGGAGTGAATAGAGCAGCAGTTTAAGGGCGGATTGCAATCGCTATTTATAACGATATATCGCTGGCAAAACTCCCTCAGTGTGAAATTGGTCTTATTACTCCCTGTGATATCATCATAAGGCTTGTAAAAAGTATGCAGGTACAGCTACTGCGACGTCTGTTCTTATTGACATAGGCATGCTTCCAGTACTATATCTCCCAAGAGACTGTTCCATACACACAATGGGGGTTATTTACAAAAGGCAAATCCACTTTGCAATACAAATGCAAACTACAAGTGCACTTGAAATTGCACTGAAAGTGCACTTGGAAGTGCAGTCGCTGTAGATCCGTGGGGGACATGCAAGGGAAATAAACAGCATTTGAGCTTGCACAAGATTGGATTATAAAATAAGCAGAGCTTCCCCTTATTTCAGATCTTCCCCCTCAGATTTACAGAGACTGCACTTCCACGTTCACTTACAGTGTAATTTCAAGTGCAATTTGCACTTGTAGTTTGCATTTATAGTGGATTGGATTTGTAGTGAAGTGGATTTGCCTTTCATAAATAACCCCCAATGTTTAGGCAGGCTTTTGGAAGTGGAGGTAGCAGCAGTGTTTTGCTGAGAAAGAAATTAATGTACCAATGTGGAATAGAACCAGGGGTCAAGTTCTGGGGAAAAAAAGTGTGGGAACTCCCACCCAAGATCCACTCCCCCCACCCAAAAAAATGATACGCTCATATGCATAATTACTAAACCGCATGTTTTTTTTTTTTCGATCCACTGTACCTTAGTAATGCTTTATGTTACTGGCTGGTTCCTGTATATGGATTCATCGGGTAGTGTGCGGGTATTCCGTCACTTCCTCGATGCTGCAATTTCTCCTGGGAGCTTTTGTCATTATTCCCAGGAGACATTGCGGAGGTCTGCTTAAAGTTCTTTCGTGAAGGATTGGCTCGGGTGGCTTGGCTGCTCTCGGCTGCTCTAGTCCTGCAAAGGGAACTGCGTTCCTGCTGTGAAAAAAGTGCAGGAACTCCGTTCCCGCAGGACTTGAGCCCTGAATAGAACACAGACGGGTAGGGAAAAGTTCTATATTCCAGTGGGTTTCAGCGCCACAAAAACACTGTGATGTCAACCCAAATAGAAAGTTAGGACTTCAGTGGATTTCTGGCAAATCAACTGGGATTTTTCTCTACTTGTAACATTTATAAAGGTATAAACATTGACAAATGTGCTGGTATTAGAGAGACGTATTGAAACTTTTTTTTTTTCTGTTTGTATTTTAAACAATGGATAAGTATCATCAGATAAAGACTTCTTCTGTAGGTAAATGATTTGCCAGCAAAAGCTGAAAAACTGACTTTTATTCTTATCATTTGACCCAATTTAGTAGTTTGTAATTGGACTGCATAAACTAAAATGTATCTTGTAATGATCTGATTTTAGCAGAGAGAAATCTGATTGGTAGATAAGAGCTGCTGCATTAAATAATAAGCACTTTTTAAACGTGTTCCTAATGATTGCAAAGTATGTATTCCTTTTTTTTTTTCTTGTTTTTTTTTTATAATTTTTTTTGTGTTTTTTGTGTGTATAGCATTGTGTAACAGGCCTTTTCTAAACCAGTAACATCTCACCTTTATATGTTCACAGGTGTACATCATAAAAGTAACCTGGTCAGATTCAACATCTCATACAATCTATAGAAGATACAGCAAATTCTTTGACCTTCAGGTAGGTCATCCAGCATTTAGTCATACAGTAATGTAATTTTTTGTTGCTTATCAGTAGAATCGGGAGCGGAGTTCCACCAAAAAGTGGAACTTCCGCTTATCTGACCCCCCCTCCTCCAGTACTACATTGGAAACTTTTCAGGAGGGAAGGGGAAGCGGCCTGTCCCTTCTTCTTGGAGACCGGGACACAGCGAAGTACGGTAGAAGCTCGCCCCCCCCCTGCTCCCTCTCCGTCTGCAGGGCCAGTGAGAATGTGCTTTGCGCATGCGCAGTAGGGACCCAGCCGTATAGCTGAAAGGAAACTAAATGTTTTTTTTTTCATCAAGTAAGAGATGCATTGCAACTTCTGTCTCAGATTATGAGCTCATAAAGGTGACTTTTTCTGAACGTATCTGATTTAGAATGCTGGGTGTTCTAACGAAGCTTGTCAGGGAATAAGGTAGACAACAAATACACACCTTACACTCTTACAATTCCTGACTAAGGAGCAGCTTTTATATCTGTATAACTGGGGATTGTGTGAGCTTTTGTTAACACATTTAAACCCCTGCATAACCATTTTCTGGGGTCTGTTCTTTGGGTCTCCTGGCCTTTCCTGGTAGATTTGAAAAAGTTCTCATCAGGCGAACGCTGTCAATGGAGTCAGTGTTATGGACAGGAAATGTTGTCTCCGTATTGGAGAATGAGCCTTGAAAGCTGCTATTGATAAGCAAACTGGTTCCTAGCGTCAATGGAAGGCGCCCACTGCTTTAATGTTCTGCCTCCTACTATATTAAGTAAAGTTAATGAACCATTTTGGATTTAACTCCTTTTTCACTTGTTGGTCTGTAAAATACATGAATTTAGTGTTATGCCGTGTACACACGGTCGTTTTTTGCGATGGAAAAAAAAACGACGTTTTTTGTGAAGTAAAAAACGACGTTTTTGAAACGTCACTTTTCAAAGACGATGTTGCATACACACCATCGTTTTTTTCACAAAAAGTGAGGTTACGTTCACCACACTTTTCCATTGAAGCTCGCTTCATAACTAGCTTCTGGGCATGCGCGGGTTGAAAAACGTCGTTTTAAACGACGTTTTTGCTACACACGGTGACTTTTTGTGAAACAAAAAACGACGTTTTGAAAAACGACACAAAAAATTCAAGCATGTTGGAATATTTTTTTGGTCGTTTTTTTGAAGACAAAAAACAACGTTTTGCCCACACACGATCAATTTAAATGACGTTTTAAAAAACGTTGTTTTTTTTCATCGCAAAAAACGACCGTGTGTACGCGGCATTAGTGTTTGTCAGTGCAACGTGTTGAAGTCTGGGAAGTGCATTTCCAATACAAGACTTTGTGCTGACCTCTGAGCAGATCTTTAGGTAACTTTCTTGATTACTTTTGATGAGTCTCTTTTAGAGAGTTTTGCTGTGCAGGCAATGTGGTTAGATATGAGGTGTACTTTATTTCAATTTGACTTGTTCTCTTTTAAAGCTGGATAAACACTCTACAATTTTCTTTTTCCTTTAGATTTACCAAAACCATATAATATGGAGGTCAAACCTTCCATCAGACAAATCTGTGGATTTTTGTCCCAAGGGCGTTGGCTGGGAACTTGTTCTGCATACAGACGGCAGAACTTTTTCATCCAACATTAACGAAACAATGTGTTTTTCTGCTCTTTAGCGCCACCCTTTGGGCAACTTCTGTTAATGTTGTCTGATGGTTAACATTGGTTCGGAGCATGCGTGTTTGTACTTTGGATTTTAGTCCGACTGATTTGTTTACACACGATCGGATAATCCGACGTAACACATTTATTGTCAGACAGTTGGTGAGCATAAACAGCCAACAGTTGTGAGCATACACACAGTCGGATTATCCGACACAACACGTCCATCAGAAAATTATTGTCTTTTGTACAGGACTTAAAGGGGTTGTAAAGGAAAACTTTTTTTTTTCATAATAAGCATCCTTTACCTGCAGACATTCCTCTTTTCACTTCCTCATTGTTAGTTTTTGCTTAGAAGTTGCTCTATTTCTTCTCTGTTCTGTTCTGTTCACTTCCTGCTTGTCTGATTGTTACTCACCATCGTGAAGGGAGGCTTTACTGCGGTGGTCAGTGACGTGCTCGCCCCCTCCTGGGAACTACATCTGTGCGGCAGGACGCTCTCTACGTGTTCCAGACTTCAAGGAGGTGTGAATTACTGGGCGTGCCACAATGCATACTGGGAAATGTAGTTCTTACATGAACGAGCGCCGCAAACCAGGAAGTGAATGAGAGAACAGTAACTAGAACACCGGAGGTAATATAGATGAAGGAATTTAATAGGTATTTACTAGTTTTTTTAACAGAATCATTACACTATTCTGTCCGTCTACCTGGCAGACATTAATTTTAGGCAAATTTTTTTTTTCCTTTACAACTCCTTTAACCCCCCTGGCGGTATTCCCGAGTCTGGCTCGGGGTAAGATTTCTGTACCAAAAGCGGTATTCCCGAGCCAGACTCGGGATTCGCCTCGCAGCAGCCACAGACAAAGTTACTTACATTGTCCCTGGATCCTGCGATGCCTCCACGCTGTGTGAGCAAGCGGGTCCTCGCTCGATTCACACAGTGTCCCTGTGTGGCGTCGATCTCCGCTCCCTACGACGTTACGACGCATGGGGGCGGAGAACGGCGCCAAATTCAAAAAAGTAAATAAACACATTACATACAGTATACTGTAATCTTATAGATTACAGTATACTGTATGTAAAAAATACACACCCCCTTGTCCCTAGTGGTCTGCCCAGTGTCCTACATGCACTTTTATATAATAAAAACATTTTTTTTGTGCCTGCAAACTGTAGATTGTCCATAGCAACCAAAAGTGTCCCTTTATGTCAAAAGTGGTTTAAGAGCAGCTAGAAAACAGCGATAATAAATTATAATCACTTGCAGAATTGAGCAATAGCGATTTGTGAGGAAATTCGTCATTAAAAAATAAAAACAATTCTGCAACTGAGCAAATTTCAATGATTTTAAGTTGATTACATTATTGAATAATTTTTATTATAATTATATTATTATTTGTTATAATTATTTATAGTTATTTATTATATTATAATTTATTATTTTGTTTTTCAAACTTTATCATACCCGGGATGTCTACTAGACTCTTGTTTGGACAGATTTAAGTGAGTTATTCTTAAGAATTTCAGGCCTACAATGTAAAATGCCAAATTTCCTTGTAAAATAATGGTACTGCATTCAGCACCTAAAATCTAAAATAATCATACCGTCAGGGAGGTTAAGAGCTTAAATTCGTATGCAATCAGGCAGGCCATTTCACAACATGGTTTTGGTAAATCTAAAGGAAATCAGACAACAAAAGTTGTATAGTGTGTATGGGGTCTGAGACCCCCATCTGTTTCTTAAAGGGGTGTTCCAGCCAAAAATGGTGTTTATTAAAATTCAGCAGCTACAAAAAGTGTAGCTGCTGGCTTTTAATAAACACTCACTTACCTGCTCCTGCGTTCCAGCGACGCGCCGACCGGGGCTCCGCTCCTCTCCCCCTCCCCGGCCGGCATCTCCATCCCGACTATAGGCACCCACTGCGCATTCGCGAGTCGCACTGCGCATGTGCGCGGCGCGGCTCGCCGCTGATTGGACAGGCGATTGCCTAGGACCTGTCAGTGTCCTAGGCCATCGCCTACAGGGAGGAGCTGAAATAAGGCAATTACGCCTAATCGCCTTGCCAGCCCCTCGGCGGAAGCAGGAGGTGGGACAGGAAGTCCCACTCCTCCTGAACCCCCACTCCCCCCCCAAAAAAAATTACATGCCAAATGCCAAAAACCCTGATAGGAAACAACCTCACCATTTTTTCTTCTGGCCCCTGGTTGAGACCACCTGTCTCTTCACACCTGGCTGGGGCTCCTCTGATCCCTGGGTAAGACCTCTTGTTTCCAATATGAAACTGTCTCCAAACTGGGAGCTCTGAGTTATCCCAGACTTGGTTTATAATGACCCTGCAGACCTGTGTACTCACACTGGTTGCATGCATGCAGTAAATTTCTGGACACGTGATTCAAGGTTCCATCTTACCCAAGACATTTTGGAACCTTCAAGCTCCAGGCTCCAATCCAGGACTGCAGTATCAAGAGAACATCAAAAACACAGCTTTCTCTGCTCAAAAACTGTAGTCTGGAACTTCGCATTAAGCCTTAGGGCTGGTTTACACCACGAAAACGCACTCCAGATCCATTCTGGGTGCGTTTCTGAATGCGGGTCTTTAACACGTTTTTGGCACGTTCTGGTGCGTTTTTGGATGCTTTTTCCATCTTTTTTTGCTGTTCTGGGATCCGGTGTGTTTTTGATGCATTCCAGTGCATTTCGGCGTGTTTCTGATGCATTTTACCTTGTTCCAGTACTGTCCAGTGCTGGAAAAATGCAGCATGTTCTACTTTTTTTTTTTTCTGGAACTGGAAAGCCCTGGAACTGATCGCACTGGTGTGAACTATGAAATCATATAACCTACTTTCCATGCATTTTTGTTGCAGAAAAAAATGCACTGGACTGCATGTGATGTGAACTGGCCCTGAATGTGATTCCTGTGTCATTTTCTCCTACATTTTCACATTGACAGGGCCTTGCCTGTCACAGCCTATAGAAACTGTATCCAGAATATGCTGGGCTTTGCTGAACATACAAATAACTTTTGAACAAGTTTGGTCTCTAGAATTCGATCACTGTCTCCTTAGTCGGTTCACACTGGGGCGACACGACTTCCAGCGCGACTTTCAGAGGCGACTCCGACACGACTTGAGCATGAACCACAGGGCGATCTGGGGCGATTTACAACACTACTTGAAGTCATCTCCAGGACAGGAGACATTCCAGTGGCCAATAAAACAACAATCAGCTCTGGGAGAGGGAGGGGGAGGGACAGGTTTGACTGAGAAATGTATGTTATCTTATCTGGAAAGTAGCTTCAGTTAAGACAGTGATCAGACTTGGAAGCGACTTCCATTGAAATCAATGGGTACAGGTCCCCTAGAAGTTGGATTGAAGTCGTACAGGAACCTTTTCTGAAGTCGGAGCGGCTTGAGTAGTGTGTATTACCGCTCCCATTCACTTACATTGTTTTTCTCTACAGCACGACTTGGGATGACTTGAGGCGACCTCAAGTCGGATCCCAAGTCGCCCCAGTGTGAACCGACACTTATCCTCCATTAATTGGTTATTATAACCTGACATGCTGTGCCACAACCCCCAGCTGTAACCACCCCCTTTCCCTCCAGCTTTGCTCATTAGGACTCTGCACATGCACCAGCTGATTAATAATGAAAAAGCCATTCAGAACAGAAACAGGTAGTAATCTGCAACATAGTTTGTTTTTTTCCTTGCAATGTACATTGATCATCTACAAGGAATTGTTTTTTCTCAAAGTGAAATAACGCATCAATGATGAACATATTTCTTTGTAGCATCCAGTATTTAGGAGTCAGCTGACGATGTAAAAAGGGCAAAAAAGCTATGTTGCTACTGTCATTTTTAGTGGATTTGTCTGCTGGGCTCCTTTGTACCAGCTATTGTGTAATACTGTAATAAGTATAATAATATTTATTATTATTATACAGGATTTATATAGCGCCAACAGTTTACGCAGCGTTTTACAATATAAAAGGGAGACAATACAGTTACAATACATTAAAATAAAAGAGGATTAAGAGGGCCCTCCTCAGAAGAGCTTACAATCTAATAGTCATGACACTGTCAAAATGTGAATGCCTTTCTTTGATTAGTGCACCTTGTCCGCCTAAAAACTTTCACTTTGTATTTTCTGTGTACAGTAGGCGAATGACCTAGAATTTGAGTGCTGATAAATGTTTTCTAAATACTTATTACGCAGTCAGACATGTTGTAATTGTAATTGGCTACTATTATATTGTGTAATATCAACCTGTCCTGCTTAAACTTGCAAATTGCATGTTCTCATCTTTATAGTATTACACTTAATCGTTTGCGAGTTATTCATGCTGCTGGAATTTCAGGCTTTTCACATAAGTGCAAAAAACATTCTCTGCCTGTAGGATAAGTTCCTAAAAAAAAATATATATATATATATATATAATTGCACATTTTTATGCAGGTAATGTGCATTCATTATTTTTTGTAGCAGGAGCCTGGAAAGCAATGCACCAGTGATCAGAAGATTGCTGATGCCTTGCAGGTCTCTAGCACACTGTCAGTGTATCGGCTTACCCGTAGATCCCATACTGGTAAGCCGATACTTGCTGACAGGAAGACTCAGTGAATTACCACAGCACTCCACAGTGTCATGGTAGTTCACTGAGAACTACAAGCCTACAGCCGCTAAGGATGATGGGGATTGTAGGTTATTCAGACACACGAAGCTGTGTGTCTGATTGATGCGGCCGTGTGGGCGAAGCCCTTCACATCCGCGCTGTTTTTCAAACAGTGGCAGCTAGTATGGAGAACTGCTGCCACAGGGAGGAGGAGCAGCAGGCGGCAGCTGCAGCATTGGGAACATGTTGCATATTCCACCCTGAAAGTGGGGGGAACATGTAACTTTTTCCAATGGAGAACATGTAACAATTTTAAATATAAATGTGCTTTTCGTTTTTAAATAAAATGGGAAATAGCATTTTTATCACCCCCCCCCCCATTATGGACATCGTCTATTCTTGAATAAAGTTACAATATAATTTTTAGAATTGCTGAAAACAATTCCTGATGCAATGTAAGTCTTCTCCTGAAGAAGTGAATTTTATTCATGAAACGCATTGAGAAAACGTTCTGGGTCTTCAAAATATCCAATATGCACAATAATGATGGTGTAAAATTCGAGATTTTCCTAGCTTGTGACGGAAAATATTGATTATATGAAGACAGGAGGCGAGTATCTTATGCATTAATCTTTCTTTATTAATGCTCACAGCAGAAACAAAACTGATCAGTATTCAAGCTTTTCTAAAAATAACATGAAACAGAAAAGCTGAAACTTGAAAACTAGAAAGAAACTACGTTTCCCAGCAGTCCTTGGGTCTGTGACCTCTCCCTCTGGCCTCTGCATATAAGGACTGCTCCTCCCCTTCCTATTCCTCTTTCTTCATGCGAACTTCCAAACGAATTGAAAATGATTCACCAGTCTCTGGGACCCCCAACTCCGGGGACTTCGGCTGGCCGGCCTTTTCTGAATCCCAGACGTTCCGTTGTATGCGGGGTAACATTCGTCCCAACGGGGACCAACCGACAGCTTCTACGGCCAACCGGGCCTTTGGAAACGAAACCATGTTAGAAGGAACGTGTCTTCGACCTTCCTGAACGCAGTCGAACGTGTTCAGTATCCTGTAAGAGAGTAGAAGGAACCATAATAGGGTAGGGTAGGGAGGGAAGATACTCGCCTCCTGTCTTCATATAATCAATATTTTCCGTCACAAGCTAGGAAAATCTCGAATTATACCTCAGACAGGAGGCTCATATCTTATGCAAGTTCAAAGCTAGCATTTCTTACAGAAAATGAAGACAATATACATCAGATTACCCCAAAGGGGCCATAGACACATGTGTTTCCGGTCTGAAGTAAAAGGAGCGGAAAACGGTCTCCGAGGACCAGTCCGCCGCCAGTAGAAGATCTGACAGAGATCCCCCGGCCGAGACCACCTTAGTAGCCATTGCACTTCTAGTGGAGTGTGCGCCGAATTTAGTGGTATCTATATCCGCCATGTCCATAGTCGACCTGACCCAGCGCGCTAGAGTGGCAGAAGTCACCGGGCGATGAGGTTGGACGTAGGAAACCAATAATTGGGGCGAAGATGGAGAACAAAGTTCGGCGGTACGCGTTTCATAGGCCTGCAGGCACTTGACGACACATAAGCGCGGACGATCCGAAAAGAAAGGATAGAATACCGACTGAATGCCGGTCTTGGTCCTACGCACGACCGAGAACCTAACTCCTAGGGGCGAAAATTGTCGCCTGGAAATATCCAGTGCTCTAACATCTGAAACCCTTTTGACCGAGATAAGACAGAGGAGGATCGTAAGTTTGTACTTGAGATGTTTGAGAGACAAGTCCTCATTGTCATCCCACGTGGATAGCATGTCTAGGACCCTGGATACGTCCCATGTTGATAGGTATTTGGGACGAGGAGGTCGTTTAAACTTGATACCTCTCATTAGTTTGCAAATGAGAGGGTGTCTACCCACCGGCAAGGCATCCACAGGGTGATGGTAAGCCGAAATAGCTGATCGATACACGTTAATGGAGCTGTACGCTCTACCGGTATCGAAAGCCTCCGCCAGGAAGTTCACTATAAGTGCTACAGGGGTATGTATCGGATCAGCCTGTCGTTGATTACACCAACACACCCAGATTCCCCAGGCTGACCTATACGCCGATCGAGTCCCGGGGGCCCAGGCCAGGGCGAGAAGCTCTCTAGCTGACTGTGAAAGGCCTCCGTCAGCGTCTGGCATCCTGAGACCAGGCAGGCTAGGAGGGTCAGAGAGCCGTCTGAAATTAGCGGGTGTATGTCTTTGGACGGGTGTGAAAGGAGGACTGGAAACGAGGGCAAGACCCTGGGAAGGTCGATGACCTTTTCCAACAGAATAGGAAACCACGGTTGTGTTGGCCACCAGGGCACAATCAACACCACCTTTGGCTCCCTGGGTAGCGATCTGCAATAAGGTCCGGCATATCAGTTGGAATGGTGGAAACGCGTAATGCGTTCCCCCCGTCCAGGATAGGCGGAAAGCATCCACCGCTGTTGCCGTTGGGTCCGGCCTCCAACTGAAGAATTGGGGCAACTGATGGTTGAGTCTGGAGGCGAACAAGTCTATGGACAGTGGTCCCCAGAGATGGATGATACTGATGAAGGTCGAGCGGTCTAGCCGCCACTCGCTGGAATCGGTAATGTATCTGGAGTTCCAGTCCGCCACGATATTGGAGGATCCCGGAATGTACTCCGCCATGGGGACGATGTTCCTGGCCAGGCAGAAGTGCCATAAAGCCTTGGCGATATCCGCCAAGATTTTGGACCTGGTGCCCCCCAAACGGTTGACGTATTGTACCGCTGAAATGTTGTCCATGCGTAGCAATACGCAACAGTTTGATCTCTTCGAGAGAAAACTCTGAACCGCGAAGAGGGCAGCTAGTAGCTCTAGGGCATTGATGTGTAGGAAGGATTCCCTGACTGACCAGATCCCTCCTGTTGAAATCTCTCCGAATCGAGCGCCCCAGCCCCTCCGACTTGCGTCGGATTCTAAGACGACGTCCGGATAGGAATTGAAGATTGTCTTGCCGTTCCAATCGACGGCATGCCCGAGCCACCACTTCAGTTCCGTCCTGGCCTCTGCGGAGAGTGGAATCTCGTCTGCATAACGGAGACCTTGTCTCAGGTGAAGGATTTTGAGGCGTTGAAGGGCTCTGTAATGGAGAGGGGCCGGGAAGACGGCCTGTATGGATGCGGCCAGGAGGCCCACTATTCTGGCTAATACCCGTAAAGGTAGGGATTGCTTGCGCAGTACTGCTCTGATCTCTTTGCGGATCAGAGCAAGTTTTGCCTTGGGTAAACGCAAGACCGCCTGGTTGGTATCTACCAGGAAACCGAGAAACTCCATGCTCTGGGATGGTGCTAGAATAGACTTCTCCATGTTGATGAGGAAGCCTAGGTCCTGCAGGAGACGTGCGGTCCAGCCTACGTGGGTCTGAACCTGAGATTTTGAGTTCGCAATGATAAGGATATCGTCTAGGTAAATAATCAGACGAACGCCCCTGCTCCGCAACGCGGCTACCATGGGCTTGAGTAATTTGGTGAAGCACCATGGGGCCGATGACAGCCCGAACGGTAGGCATGTAAACTGCCACGTGCGATCCCACCATTTGAATCGGAGTAGGTGTTGTGACTCCGGATGTACGGGGACTGTGAGATATGCATCTTTTAAGTCCACCTTTGCCAGCCAATCCCCTGGGTGGAGGAGGTCTCGGAGGCAATGGATACCCTCCATCTTGAAGTGACGGTATGTGACGTTTTGATTCAGGGCCCGGAGATTTATCACGGGGCGGTAACCTCCCCCCTTCTTTTTGACTATAAAAAGACTGCTTATGAACCCCAGGGAGAGAGGGTCTACCTCGAGCACTGCTTGTTTGGAAATCAGTTCTCCCAACTCGTTGTCTATGAGTGCAATGTTCTGAGCAGTGAAACGAATGGGGGGAGGAATAATGCCCAGTTGAGGGCAGGACAACAGTTCTATCTGGAACCCTGTGACTGTGTTTATCACCCATGCGTCTGCCGTAATCGCAGACCAGGCGTGGATAAAAAAACGTAAAACTTGGAGTCAGAAGAGGACTTACCGGAGTATGGACGGGATCTGGGGTCACCTCTGCTCCCACGTCCTCTCCATGGTCTGCCACGTGGTGGAAAGAACGGTGCGGGTTGTGCCACCGTGGTATAGGAGGCAGGAGTCTGAGCGTAATGTTGTTGGGCGGGAGCCCTATTGAATGGTCTGGAGTAACCAGCTCGGCCGGCAGAGCGGCCCCTACCTCTGCCGGCCCTAGCAAAAACCTTTTGGTTGCCTGCCCTTTTGAGGGACGATTGAGCTTTGTCGAGACTATTGAATAGTCCCACGAATTTGTTAATGTCCCTAACAAGGGAGTCCCCAAATAGTAGGCCTTCAGCAGAAGGTCCCGGTTCGGTCTCCGCCAGGTGGGCCAGTTGTGGATCCAGGCGCATGAGGATGGAGCGTCTGCGCTCCGTGGAGCATGCCGTGTTGGCGTTACCTAAAAGGCATATGGCCCTCTGGGCCCACCCCCGAAGTTGTTGCACATCAACCTCTTGTGCTGAGGCAGCTGTTTGCTCAGACAAGTTAAGGATTTTTGTCAGTGGGCCCAACATGTCGAGGACCCGGTCCTGGATGCTCCTGAATGAGCGATCTATCCCCTTCTTGGGGAATTTCCCTGATTTGGCCAGGTACTTGGATAAGACGGGATCAATGTCTGGTGTACATGCCACCTTACTGGGTAGGCAAGGGCGTGGGCATTCCGCCCGCAATTTATTTCGGTTAGCTCTATCCAGCGATCTGCGGGTCCAGAGTTCCACGTATTGGGACACGTGGGGCAGGGGAGCCCAATCTCCCGACCGCGGGTGAGATATGGCATCTGGATGGAAGAGAGGTTCTCCCAGAGCGTCTGTGATTGTATTGCCCTGAATATCAGGTTTGGCGTCGTGTGAGATCGCCATTGACCCAGCACCCATATCATCATTGTCATCGTACTCGGACCCCGAGAATCCGGCTTCTGAGGACTCGTCAGACGAAATATCGTCTGAGTCGAGTACATAGGAGTCCGGTTTGTTCCGCCTGGCAGATGTATGCCTCATGCATGACTCCCTGAGGCTCAGCGGTTGAAAGGGGTCCGGTGGGTGCGTGGGGTGGCAATCCGGGTGAGGGAGAGCCTTGTGCACATTGTTTGCTTCCCCTGCCGGGGAGTCCTCGATATGAGCCAAATGCTTCCTCTTTTGGGAGGATTTCCCTCTTTTTACTAGAGGTTCTTCAATTACGGTGAGGGCAACCCTGGGGGTTTGTTGTGAACCCTGGCAGCTTGCACAGACCTGGCTACCAGGTCCTGAATCTGTGCAGCGTTAAGCATGCATGATGGCTCCAGAGGCACTTCAGGTCCCTTCAAGGCGACAGAGCGGTCCTCAGACATTGCCTTCTGGCAGTGCAGTTATAGAATGCTAAGTAACTGGGTGATGATAAAACACCACCTCAGATCCTGACCTATGGGAAGGAGGGGGCCTGCCAGAGAGAGGTGTACTACACCTGTTAGATGTTAAGTATTATTAGTAGCCCAGCAACCGCTCCTGTCACCTCCTCAGCTCCGTCCGCACTGCCGTGCGGTGCGCGGGAAGAAGGGAAGAAAACCGTCTCCTGGGCGAAATCTTGCGAGATTACGCCGCAGGGACGAGAGGAGACCAGGCTGCGAGCTTATTGGTCATCGTGGACCAATCGCGCGTGCGGGAGGAACGTGATCCCGCCCCTCCTCACCGAGCAGAGGGGAGGGAGGTGAAATGGGCGCCGAGCGCAGTGTGACCAACGGCTGCGACAAGGCGAACGAGCGGTGTATAAACGAACAATGTTCAGTAATAAGCACTAGGTTATAATAATAATAAGTTATAATAAGGTTACACAGGTTTTGTACAAGTAAAAGTAAAACACCTCACAGATAACTAGCAGAAGTGCAATACTTATCTCTCCTGTGAGCAGAAAGAAAGAGGAATAGGAAGGGGAGGAGCAGTCCTTATATGCAGAGGCCAGAGGGAGGGGTCACAGACCCAAGGACTGCTGGGAAACGTAGTTTCTTTCTAGTTTTCAAGTTTCAGCTTTTCTGTTTCATGTTATTTTTAGAAAAGCTTGAATACTGATCAGTTTTGTTTCTGCTGTGAGCATTAATAAAGAAAGATTAATGCATAAGATATGAGCCTCCTGTCTGAGGTATAATTGTAATTGGAAAGGATTCTGAATCTTTTGGCGAATACTTAACTTATCCATTAATGGAATTTTCTGTTTTTTTTTTTTCTTATTAGAAAATTGTGATTTTTACAATATAAGAAATTAAATTATAAAGAATTTTCGATTTGGTTGTATTGTGTAACACTTGATGTAGTATCCAAAAAAGTCCTATTTTTATTATTGGAATTTCAAAATTTTTTGCTTGGGGTCACATTTTTTTTATTTTTTTTCAGAGTAATGAAAAATGCATATGTGTCGGTTACCTTTTGATGTCAAAAAATGTATTCAGAAATATAAAAAACAAAAGTATTATGCACATTTTGACTTCTGGGGTGTCACTGTGTCCTCTCCCAAGCCTTGGCTCTTTTGAGTTGATGTTCAGCCTTGTAGGGAAGGAGCCATCTCTGTACAGGAAGTCCAGATTTATTTAGAACATCAGCTGCTTGTATCATTGGAACCTACAGGTTTTCCCGAAGGTCACGACTCGTACATTTTATCATTGTATATGTTAGTTTACACTGCATGGGTTTGTGAAAGGTATACTTTGCCACTTGTTGGGGATCAAAGTAGTCAACCAAGCATACAGTATATGAATTTAAAACATTTCTCTAAAGCACTCGTGTTTTTTATTTAACCTGCATGTCCATATGGCTGTCATCTGATGTCTGTGACAAGCAAGAATGTTATATTTGGGTTTATTCCGTTTTAGAAATATATGTTCTATATTTCCAGACTGTGCTCCCAATCATAGTATTAGAAATGTCATGGCTTACAGCTACAGCTTTAGACTATAACAATTGATTTGAGAGGAAATGAGGACAAATACAGTAGTGCTAGTGACTGTGCTTGTCCCCCTCCCATCCCAGCGTATATCCGCTCCACTCTTCATGGGTTTGATTGTATCCCATACAGTGCAGCACGCTGATTATTCAGGCTCCTTCCTGTAGGAGGATACCAAGCTGAATAGGAGTTTACAAAGCAGGAAGCTGTGACACCACCCGGTAGTAAATGACGTAAATTTAAAAATGGTTACATGAGATCATACATCACCCAAATGTGAACTCTAACTCTTAACCTTAATGAACAATGCAGTGTCTAGCATCACCAATGTACAGAAAAAAATAAAATGGCTCTAGGCAGGTGTTTTTACCTTCTTTTGTGTCCTTATCTGTTAAATTTGTGACCATAACTTTCATTTATTTTCATGGTTTTCATGACCTTCCAGAAGATGTCAAAACTAGCAGAAGCATGATATGCCTGAATAGACCAACTCCACATTGCTTGCTGTGGCTTGTATACCATTATTGTATTGGTTGTTCTTCTAAAAGAGTATATTCATTCAGTTTGTGTTTACTGCAAATTCATATATTTTATGTTAAAGATTTTCAGTATTAGGCTGGTGATGGCTAGATATTGATAAGAATAATGTGAGCACTGAGGCGTGCATAATCAGGTTTGGCCAATGAGGACTGGTACATGCCTCACTTCCCTTGTCTTAAAGTATAACAATAGGCCTAACTTTTTGTTTTTATAGGGTGGAGCGGGATTAGAACCCCTGAAGGTGTTTATTGTTGTCTGTGCACCGATTAGGGAAATTCACCCTCTCTGTCATGTTTACTGTTACCATCGAAAGTTATTGTAAAAGAAAATCCCAAATTTTGTGTTGTCCCCCCCCAGAACAGTAATAGAGGGGATATCTTCCAATGGGAACACTATTTCTGGCAATTTTGGTAATTTTCTCTCACTTCCTCTGTTGACAAAAAAAAGACTGACATGCATTATAACCTTTCCTTAAAGTGTTTGTAAACCCACTTAATAAAAATCACGCAATCCCCTGTCTTTCATGCCCTGTGTATGAAATATTATTAGAAATATGCTGTTCTCTACCTTATTTTCTAGTGTCACCCAGCGCTCACGTGACCAGCCGTCTCTCCCCTCTCCCGATCTGACAGCTAGAGCGGGAAGGGCCAACAGTTGGGAGGAAGAAAGAGATGAGGAGAGAGCCAGCCGGTCACGTGAGTGCTGAGTGGCCCTCGGAAATCGGGTATAGAGCAGCATATGTTTTAATAAGGTACGTATATAGGGCCCTTAGTATTATGAAAGACAGGGAGTTGCTTAAGTTATTGCTAAGTTATTTCAGAGCTGACAGGCAGAGAAGGGAGGGGGAGAGGACAGAGGAGAGCTGCAGATAGCTGTGGATGATGGAGGCACGTAAACTGACCACGGTGTCAGGGCTCAGCAGCCATGATAGACAATGGTCAGTTTACAGGGGGGAGGGCATAGCCAGGCAGGATCAGCCAGGTATTTCAGGTGATAGAAGGGGCCAAATTACACAGCACTGCGCTGTTATTCATCTTTTAAAGGAGCAGGGTCTCCCCTCCTTTTTTAGGGTAACAAACATTTTAAGCTATCCAGAATGGAAAAAAAACTTTGGCCTTTTAGTTCTACTTTAATCACTGGCTTAATCACTGGCCTAATCACTGGCTTTGCCTGTAGCTTGTATTTCTTAGCAGTGAACATGGTAAAACCCACATATGAAAGTTTAGTGAGCGTTCCACATATGCCAAGCTTAATGATTTAGAATTAATAAGAAAAAAAAGTGGACACACAGGGGGTTATTTACTAAAGGAAAATCCACTTTGCACTACAAGTGCACTTAGAAGTGCAGTCGCTGTAGATCTGAGGGGAAGATCTGAAATGAAGGGAAACTGCTGATTTTATCATCCAATCATCTGCAAGCTAAAATGTTGGTTTTTATTTTCCTTGCATGTCCCCCTCAGATCTACAGCGACTGCACTTTCAAGTGCACTTGTAGTGCAAAGTGGATTTGCCTTTCGTAAATAACCCCCACAATGTATATGTTTTGTTCTGATATTAGAGTGGTCTTTTTTACTAGTTTAGACTGGGTTCACACTAGTGCAGCTGCAGCATGATGCAATTTTCAGTGTGTTTTTGTAGTGTGATATCCAACATTTATTTTGATGTTTCCTATGCTTTTTTGAGACTGGTTTTTATACACAAAACTTCCAAAAACTTACTAAAAACATATGTTTTACATGCGCTTCTTGGAGCATTTCCATTTAAATCATATTGGGCCAAAATCACACTGCAACTACACCAAAGTGCCTGTACCTTTAAAAAAAAAACGTGCTGTAGCTGCCCTACATTGATGTGAATGGGTACATAGAAAATAATGTAATTTCCATTGTTGTGCAGCACAACAGCCACTGCATGAGAAATTGCACTAGTATGAACGGGCTCTTAGATGTAACTAGTGCTGATATTCAGTGTCCAAAAAAATTGCATTCCACTTTTAAATGTGTCATCGTATCATATGTTGCACATTTGATAGCAGCCCATTTTGTTCCCATTATCATTGTGGCTGTTTCGCATGTTGTGTTTTCTGAGCTTCAGGACATTCTCTTAAATGTGTGTAGGATCAGGTAGTCTGACTTCTGGATTTAAATACTATACCAAACTAAATAGATGTTTTATTATATCTGTGATAAGCTTGGTCATTCTGGAAACGGAAGGCGAGGATGCTTTAAAGATTACTATATATTTATGAAAATTAATTTTATTCGTTGCAAAGATCACAGATAACCTATCTCAAGTAATGTGTGACATTTCCCCTTAGTCCATTACAGCGTGAAGAACCCTTTTGTTTACTTTTCTGTCCCAGGGCTGAGCTGCATGCAGTCTACTCATATTAGTGAAAGGACATATCACTTGTGTGATCTCGCCTGCACAGCTGAGTTTGACAGATACACATGGACAGGTGCGCAGAGCCTGTGCATCTGGGATCGTGCACCCGTCCCTGTCACTCGACTGTTCAGCCACTGTTTGGATGACAAAAGATGACAGGCGGGAGGGTGGCAACTGTGCCAGTCATCAGTCAAATTTTGTCTGGTTTATCAGGAATCGGGCAAAATTTGTTCAGTTTATGGCCAGCTTTAGATCCCACTTTGTTACAGAGAGATCTGTAGCAGGTGTACTATACGGTAACTGAAATGAGAAAACTTGAAAATTAACACTTTGCCCAATTTTTTATATCTTCTGTTTAGAGAGGCATATACAAGTTCCAACTTCCCTCTGGAGCCATGCTGCAAAAATTCTCCATCAGAGAACTCAGGAGGAATTGGCTATAATTCGGGATTTTCCTAGCTAATATGACGGAAAATCTGAGTTATATGAAGACAGGAGGCTTCATATCTTGCATTAAATCTTTCTTTTAATGCCCATAGCAGAAAACAGAACATTAATCTTTTGATAACAGAAAAAAACTTTATAGAACTACAATTCCCAGCAGCCCCGGGGTCCCCTCCCCCTGGGTCATAGTCTCTATATATGGGGCTGTCTGGGTCTCCTCCTCCTCTTTCTTTGTGCGATCCTGGAACGACAAGTAACCTTGGTGTTGTGGACCTCGAATAAGGTGATCGTGGAGTCCTCCTCTGAACCTGGAATTCGGGCCAACTGGGCCATTTCCAACTTGGTCAAGGACGCTTTCTAATCGATCAGAACTGTGTTCAACTGGAACACAACAGAATAACCATCATTCGGGAACTCCAGAATGTTTCATTACCGTCCGTGTAGGCGTAGACTCCACCCTTCAGTAGCCTGAAACGAGAAACACATCGTGATAGGGGTGGGTAGGGTGGGCAGATACTCGCCTCCTGTCTTCATATAACTCAGATTTTCCGTCATATTAGCTAGGAAAATCCTGAATTATATTTCAGACAGGAGGCTTCATATCTTGCAAGTTTAAAGCTAGCATACCTTGTACAATACATGCAAGTACATAACCTTAAAGTATCGAAGTAGAAACATGGCTTTGTGGCCGGAAATAATATTGTCGAAAAATCGTTTCCGACGACCAGTCTGCCGCCAGTAAGAGGTCCGAGAGAGACCCACCTGACGTGACCACTTTAGTAGCCATGGCCCCTCTTGAAGAGTGGGCACCAAAGAGCGAGACGTCGATCCCGGCCATTTTCATGGCCATTCTCACCCACCTGGCCAATGAAGCCGAGGACACTGGGAGGTGAGGTTTCACATATGAAATCAATAGTTGGGTATGAGCGACTGACCGTAGTGTTGCGGTCCGAGATTCGTATTGTTGTAAGCATCGAACCACACATATGTGTGGATGATCAGGAAAAAATGGGTAAAACACTGAGTGAATTCCCGTTTTCGTCCGACGAACCACGGAAAACCGCACTCCTTCCGGCGAGAATTGACGTCGGGAGATGTCAAGTGCCTTAACATCTGAGACCCTTTTGATGGAAACCAGGCATAAAAGAGTAGAGAGTTTGATAGAAAGATTCTTCAAAGGGAGGGTGTCATTGTCCTCCCAGGTGGCGAAGAGTTCCAGAACCCGAGCGACATCCCACGTAGATTGGTATCTAGGACGAGGGGGGCGTTTGAACTTTACCCCTCGGAGGAGCCTACATACCAAAGGGTGCCTACCTACGGGTAACGTATCCACTGGGCAGTGATAAGCCGAGATGGCAGACCTATAGACATTCAATGAACTATAAGATTTACCAGCCTCATAAGAGTCTGCTAGATAGTTCACTACAGCTGATACAGGTGCATGAACGGCATCAATTTGCCGTTGATCACACCAACGAACCCACAGAGTCCAGGCAGATCGGTACGCCGATCTAGTCCCTGGGGCCCAGGCCAGGGCGAGGAGGTCTCTAGCCGATTGTGAAATAGTGTTATCGGGGCACTCGACCCCGAGACTAACCATGCTAACAGAGGAAGATTGCCATTCAGAATCAGGGGGTGGTAACCCTTGGTTGTGTTTGACAGAAGATGAAGGGAGAAGGGGAGTAATCGGGGGTAGTCGATCGACATTCCCATGAGAAGGGGAAACCATGGTTGTGTCGGCCACCAGGGGGTGATCAACACCACCGTCGCCTTCTGACTTGTCACCTGAAGAAGGGTTCTGGTGATCATATTGAACGGAGGGAACGCATAGTGCGTTCCCCGCGCCCAAACCTGTCGGAACGCGTCGACTGCTGACGCCTCCGGGTCCGGCCTCCAGCTGTAAAAGTGGGGTAGTTGCCTGTTGAGGCGCGAGGCGAAGAGGTCTGTATGAAAGGGACCCCACAGAGTTTGAAGGGCAAGGAAGACCGTACAATCCAGCGTCCAGTCGCTGGAGTCCGTAAGGTAGCGAGAGTTCCAATCTGCAACTACGTTGGATATCCCGGGGAGGTATTCCGCTATTGGGGTAGTATGTATTGAGAGACAAAATTGCCAAAAGTCGGACGCTATGTCCGCCAGCACCTTGGATTTCATGCCCCCTAAGCGGTTGATATACTGCACCGCCGCCACGTTGTCCATGCGTAAAAGCACGCATCTGTTGGAAGTGAGAGGGAGAAAACTCTTGATGGCAAAATATGCTGCCAGAAGTTCTAGGGCATTGATATGGAGGAGAGATTCCTCCTCGGACCATTTCCCTCCTGTGGTGAGTTGTCCACATCGGGCACCCCAGCCTCGGCGACTCGCATCGGATTCTATGATCACATCGGGGTAGGAATTGAATATCGTTCTGCCGTTCCATGCCACGGCGTGGCAAAGCCACCACAGTAATTCCTCTATTGCCTCTGGGTCCAACGGAACTTCGTCCGCGTAACGTAACCCTTGGCGTAAGTGAAGTGTTTTGAGTCTCTGTAGAGCCCGGTAGTGTAAGGGGGCTGGAAATATTGCTTGGATGGAGGCCGACAAAAGGCCTACTATGCGAGCAATCACACGAAGTGATACTAGACCTTTGCGTAGCGTGGCTCTGATTTACTTGCGAATCAGAGCCAGTTTTGATTTCGGTAATAGAAGCATAGCCTGTTTGGTGTCTACTAGAAACCCCAGGAATTCCATCTCTTGAGAGGGATCCAGGACGGATTTCTTGTAGTTGATGAGGAAACCAAGTTCCATTAGCAGAGAGACCGCCCATTGGCTGTGTAACAAGGCTTGTGTTCTGGAGTGTGCCAGAATAAGGAGATCGTCCAAATAGATAATTAGGCGTACACCTCTGCTCCTCAAAGCAGCTATTACTGGTTTGAGTAGTTTGGTGAAGCACCAGGGGGCTGATGACAATCCGAATGGGAGGCAGGTGAACTGCCACATTCGGTTCTTCCACTGAAATCTTAGGAAAGATTGAGATTCGTGGTGCATAGGGACAGTAAGATATGCGTCTTTTAAGTCTATCTTGACTAGCCAGTCTTTCGGCCAGAGGAGATCGCGCAACAGATGGATACCTTCCATTTTGAAATGACGGTAAGCCACGTGCTGGTTGAGCTCTCTCAGATTTATGACAGGGCGGTAGCCGCCGTCTTTCTTCTTTACCAGAAAGATGTTGCTGATAAAGCCGGGTGAAAAGGGATCTACTTCCTGAATCGCCCCTTTGGACAGAAGCTCCTTGAGCTCTTCGTCTATCAGGTCCACGTTTTGCGGGGAAAAACGGATGGGGTGGGGTATCACATTGAGGGTCGGGAGAGACAACAACTCTATCTGATAGCCCGTCACCGTATTGAGGATCCATGCATCTGCCGAAATCGTGGACCAGACGTGGGAAAAATACATTAGCCTGCCCCCCACCAGTGTATGTGGAACTGAGTGTGGGAGTGTACTCACCGGTCGGTGGTCTAGATCTGGGAAATCCACGTCCTCCGCGTCCTCTCCAGGGGCGTCCACGGGGAGGAAAGAAGGGAGCTGGGTGGGCCATGGGCATGGCATACGGTTGTGGAGCAGGAGTGAACTGCTGGCTTGGTGGTCTTGAATAGGGCCTGTACGGGGTAGTGCGGCCGGTAGATCGCCCTCTGTTTCTACCGGCCTTTCCAAAAACCTTGCCAGGTTGTGATTTTTTCAACGAGGTCTGTGCCTTATCCAGGCTTGAGAAAAGGCTGACAAATTTGTTTATGTTTTTTAATAAATCGTCCCCGAACAGGAGACCCTCGGCAGAGGGTCCTGGTTCATTCTCCGCTAGATGGCTGAGTTGGGGGTCCAATTTTATCAAGATGGAGCGTCGACGCTCCTCTGAGCAAGTCGTGTTTGCGGTACCCAGCAAACATATCGCACGTTGGGCCCAGCCCCTAAGTTGTGACAGGTCTATTGGTTGGGCTGATGAAGCCGATTGCTCCGCCAAATTCAAAATTTTTGTAATCGGACCAAGAATGTCTAGTATACGGTCCTGAATGGTTTTAAAAGACCTTTCAATACCCTTTTTTGGGTATTTCCCGGACCTCGTAAGATATTTGAGGAGCACCGGGTCTATTTCAGGGGTGATTGCAACCTTATTTGCCACGTATGGTCTGGGGCATTCTGCACGTAACTTGTTACGGTTCCCCCTGTCTAAGGACCGTCTCGTCCAAAGCTCAAGATATTGGGCCACATGGGGTAACGGGGCCCAATCCCCTGAGCGAGGATGTGAAATTTCATCGGGATTAAACAAGGCCTGGCCCTGTGAGTCCAGGATGGCCGTATGTGGCACTTCAGTGCTGGCGTCATGGTAGTCCGCCGTGAACCCCGCATCGTCCTCGCCATCCATGTCTGAATCAGAGGCCGCGGCTCTGTCAGACACGTCGGACTCTTCATCAGATGTTTCAAATGAGTCCGGTTTAATCCGTCTGGCGGATTTTTGCCCATTTTTATTCTCCTTGGGGCTCAAGGGTCGAGTTTGAATAGGTACATGCGGGGTGTGGCAGACCGATTCGGATTCTGCCTGAGGCATATTATAAACTTCCCCTGCCGGGGAGTCAAAGTGCACTGTTAGGTGCTTTCGTTTTTGGGATGCCTTACCCCCCATTGGGATGTGTCCCGAGGTGGGTGGCATTGGCATTTGATTCACTGCATTGGCAGCCAAGGCTGCCTGAATGGATTTTGTAATTAGATCTTGTATCTGGGCTGTGGATAGTAGATGGGAGGCATCTAAATCCACCACCTCATTGGGGAGCCCCGAGCCATTATTGTCAGTTGCTATCTGAATCAAGAGAAATATCTTTCTAACAAAAGTAGTAAAACGATTCTAAGATTGTCAGGGATAAATCACTGACAATCAACGTTTGGGGTAAAATAAATTCTTTGCAGGACACTGTGTGGCACCTATGTCCGACACTGTGTGTGGTCAAGTTAAGGGTGAGATACCTGAGGGAGAATAAGAGCTATAGCAGACGTCTCAGCCAGCAGTCACAGCTCCTGTACCTTCAGGAAGTCAGTGGAAGAAGGAGGAAACGCCAGCTGAGGTCCCCAGCCGTAATCTCGCGAGATTACGGCCGGGAGAGTTCCAATAGGACGCCTGAGAGCTAGGGCTGTGATGTCTGGAGTGTGTCACACAGCCGCGCCCCCTTTCTCTGCCAAAAGCCCGCGAATCGCGGCGCTGCCGTGCGGGGGGAAGGGGGGAGGAAGGGGGGGAATCAGCAATGAGGGAAAGATGGCGATAACTGGATGTGAGTGCTGAGGTACTCACAGGTGTAGTAAGAAAACGGACTGGAATAGCGGGGTTGCCGCAGTATTCCAGACACAGTACAATTGAATACTAATACTATAAAACAGTAATAGTTACAGTATTAAACAATAAATTCTGGTAATAAAATTAAAGCAATACTTATCTTCAGCCATGAGCAGAAAGAAAGAGGAGGAGGAGACCCAGACAGCCCCATATATAGAGACTATGACCCAGGGGGAGGGGACCCCGGGGCTGCTGGGAATTGTAGTTCTATAAAGTTTTTTCTGTTATCAAAAGATTAATGTTCTGTTTTCTGCTATGGGCATTAAAAGAAAGATTTAATGCAAGATATGAAGCCTCCTGTCTGAAATATAATTACATATTTACAGTGGGCTTTGTAGGTGGTGGATAGAGCACGCCATTCCTCCCTATTACCTCCACTCATTCATTGAAGGAATGTTTTGACAAATTACAAAAGAAGTGTGTTGCAGGTTGATCTTTACACTTCTGTACATAGTGTATTCCCATGCACCTATTCAACCTAAGAATATCTCCCAGGATTCGGTAAAAATACATTCAGGTATTTAGGAGAGCATGGGGAGCCTTCAGAAGGATTTTTTTTGCTTTACCAAAGCAAAAACAGCAACACGTGCTTCTGTGTTTTAAATAAAGAACAGCACACAGCCAAGACCCCACCCTGCAAGAATATTTGCACTACACTGCAGTTTATTAATTGGCATTTGCAAATTCAGACATGCTGAGCCCTTCCCTCTCATCCATGATATTTAATTCAGATGTTCAGCAGCTCAGTCATCAGCAAGAAACTATTAACCAAAAAAATAAAAATAAATACAAAGTGCAGTGCTTTCCTTCCCACATCCTCTACCAAGAAATGCTTCCTTACATCAACACATGAGTAAGGAATTTGCTAACAGCAACTTGATATTTACTACTACAATGTTGGATATAAATATTATGACAAAATATTCTGTTTCATAATAAACTTTGTACAGTAGGAAACTAATATGAACACAACAGATCCTATAGAGCAAACTTGCTGGTATTAGTGGCATTACCAGGGCTTTTTTTCAGGGGGAACTTGGGGGAACTCAGTTCCACCACCTTTGGCTCAGACCCTTTGGTGCCTGCTCACCACAATCACTTGTAAACACAGAAGTCGGGTTTCTGTGTTTACAAGTGACAGCTCTGCACTCTGTGTGTAACCCCCCCTGAACTCTACACTCTGTATATAATGCAATCCTGGTATTTAATGCCCCTTTAAGACCCTTCTACTGCTTGTGAAATTTGAATGGGGTCGTGGTTGAGTTCCTGCACCTATTTTCTGAGAAAAAAAGCTCTGGGCATTACCCATCCTCTGTCTGTGGTAAGTCTTGTAGGCAGGCAATAAACATTTGGCTTGGACTGCTTGGGGTGGGACCTTCATAACCACCACTAGGGCAAGCAATTTGAAATGGACAGATATATAAATATGTTTACAACAACCAGGGCCGCCATCAGAAATTATGGGGCCCCTTACACAGCTTTAGGCATGGGCCCCCTGGAGCAGAGAATTAGGGGGGGGGATGGTGCCGCCTGAAATTGAGAAGCGGGGGGGCTGCTGCAAATTGAGAAGCGGGGGGGGGGGGGGCCTTTACAAAAAAAAAAGAAGAAATAAAGAAACATATATATAAAAAAAAGGGGGGTAGCCATCTGAAAAAAACGAACTTCAATGCTTCCAAGCATGTGTCAACTTGATTCTGAGCATGTGCGGGTTTTGGACCGATGCTTTTGCGTACTAACCATTGGTTTTGACCGATGGTCAGGCGTCCATCAGTCCGATTTTAAAGCAAGTTTTAAAACTTTGGACTGAAGGACAAAAGACTGATGGGTCATACACACGGTCAGTTTGGACCAAAGCGGGGGGGGGGGGGGGGCCTTTACAAAAAAAAAGAAGAAATAAAGAAACATATATATAAAAAGGGGGGTAGCCATCTGGGGCCATGGGGACCTCTGGGCCCTTTAATAAAAAGAAAAAAGAGAGAATATATATATATATATATATATATATATATATATATATATATATATATATATATATATATATATTAAAAAGGGTGGTTGATATCTGGGGACCTCTGGGCCCTTTAATAATTTTTTTATAAAAAGAAATTACAAAAAAAGGGGGGTTTCCATCCGGCACCTCTGGGCCCTTTAGTAAAAAGAAACCTCTGGGCCCTTTAATAAAAAAGAAATAAAAAAATATATATATATAAAAAAGAAAAACATTTATAAAAAAAACAAGGGGGGTTGCCTTCCAGGGCCCTGGGGACCTCTGGGCCCTTTATTAAAAAATAAATAAAAAAAATATAAACAAAAATATAAAAATAAACATGTATAAAAAAGGGGGGTTGACATACGGGGCCCTGGGGACCTCTGAGCCCTTTAATAATAATAAATATATCTATATAAAAAAAGAATATAAAAAAAATTAAAACATTTTTATAAAAAAAAGGAGGGTTGTCATCCGGGCCCTGGGGACCTCTGGACCCTTTAATAATAATAATAATAATATTATATATATATATATATAACCCCCCCCCCTTTTTCTATTAAAAAAAATATTTTTTATTTATTTAAAAAAAAAAAGAAAGAAATAAACAAAAAAAATATAAAAAAAGGGGGGTTGTCATCTGGGGCCCTGGGGATCTCCGGGCCCCGGGGGACCTCCAGACCCCTAAAAATAAAAAAATAAAAAAAATTGTCCCTTTAACCACTTGACCACTGAGCACTTAAACCCCCTTAATAACCAGACCAATTTTCAGCTTTCGGTGCTCTCACATTTTGAATGACAATAACTCGGCCATACAACACTGTAGCCAAATGAAATTTTTGTCCTTTTCCCCCCACAAATAGAGCTTTCTTTTGGTGGTATTTGATCACCTCTGCGGTTTTTATTTTTTTTCGCTATTAATGGAAAAAGAACGAAAATTTTGTAAAAATATGAATTTTTCTTCATTTCTAAAAAAAAGTAATTTTTCCTCATATTTCCTCATTTTTCCTTACCACGTGATCGCGCCGTCGGACGGCGCGATCACGTGGTAAGGAGCCGCTGCCATTGGCTCCTTACCGAGATCACTGATCCCTGTGGACCCGCCGAGCGCCGTGACCGTGTGTGCGCGCCCGCTCGGGTTTGTTTACACACGTGATCGCGCCGTCATTGGACGGCGCGAACACGTGGTAAGGAGCCGCCGCCATTGGCTCCTTACCGCGATCACCGATGCTGCGGGTCCCGTGGACCCGGTGAGCACCGGTGATCGCGTGTGCGCCCCCGGTCGGGCACGCACACCTGACTCTAACGGAGGACGTCTTTCGTCTATAAGGCGGTAATTAAGTGGTTAATAAAAAAAATAAAATTAAAATATATTAAAAAATATATATTTTTTTTAAATAAATAAAAAAAGAGGGGGTTGCCATCTGGGGCCCTGGGGGCCTCCAGGCCCTTGGGGACCTCCGGACCTCTAAAAAAATAAAAAAATAAAATCGGCCCTTTAATAAAAAAAAATATATATATATTAAAAATATATATATTTTTATAAAAAATAAATAAAAAAAGAGGGGGTTCCCATCCGGGCCCCTGGGGACCCCCGGGCCCCTTACAGGTGTAATCCCTGTACCCCCCTGATGGCGGTCCTAACAACAACCATCAGGCTAAATTCAGCTATACTCTCAATAAGCAAGAAATCCAAGATTAGGAAAACTACACAAAGTAGAATCACACACATAGAAATTATATATATAAAAAAAAAAAAAAAGTACCACGCATTGACAACAATATAATGAAATCCCTTAAACGTAAAATAAGCAAAGTCCAATTCCTTTTTTCTCAGTCTTCTGTTTTGTGGATTTTTTTTTGCCTTTCTCTTGCAGGTGGTTTTTTTTCCAGATTATTTTAAGAGTGTTTACTTCCTCTTTAAAGTGATTTTAAAGGCTCAAGTTTTTTTTTTTTTACAATGCATGAAGGTGAAAAAAAACTCTGTGTGCAGCGGCACCCCAGCCCCCTGTTATACTCTCCTGAGCCCCCTCTCGATCCAACGATGTGCACGAGAGCTGAGCCTCTCCTGGGTCTCTTATTTCATATTGGCTGAGACAGCAGTGGGAGCCATTGGCTCCTGCTAATATCAATCACAGCCAGTGAGCCAATGAGGAAAGAGCCAAGGGCGGGGCCAAGCCACGGCTCTGTGTGTCTTATGAACGCATAGAGCGGGGCTTGGAGGCGTGCACACACCATCGCACCCACGCACTAATGCTCTCAGAGCAAGCAGTTTGGTATTGAAAGGAACTGGCTGAAAAGGAGGAGCCCGGAGCGTCAGTGGTGGACGCGGGAAGAGGAGGATCAGGGCTGCTCTGTGCAAATCCAATGCACAGAGCAGGTAAGTTTTTAACATGTTTGTTTTTTTATTTAAATCTTTAATGTCACTTCAAGATGTACAATCACTTGGTAACTCACAAGGTGGTGTTCCTCTCACTTTGGGTATTTCAGCATGTCATCATTGGCTTCTGCATTAGAGGAGCCAATGATGTATATGGTGGACTGATAACACTTTATTCAGGGACCTGATTGAATACTATTGTTTATTTTTCCATGATTCAGAGATTTATTAAATTTGATGAATTGCACTATATTGTTGTACATAGGTTGTCACTGCATGGCAGTGTTTTTTATTTTATTTATTTTGATATTCGTATTTATGGGAACACATAAAGTGCCAGCTGCAGCACATATAGCGATAACATTAGATCAGGATTTTTGCATTATTGCACTGCAGTTATTTGAATATTTACTAATAATTTATTTGAAATTATGCTTTATGAACAGGGTTGCCACCTCGTTAAACAGAACACATATTAATTATACAGGTTCTGTGGCTGATTAAGATGTCAGAAAAGCGCTCTTAATAGTCTCAATTTGTCTTCCATTCATAGAGTGCTTTTCATTGCAAAAAGCAATAGTACAGCTTTAATGAATGGAGCAGGGGGTGGAAATGGGCATGCAAAGTTGGCACTTTAATGTGTGCCAGTCACAGGTGTAGTCACTGGTTTATTAGCAACACTGGAAGATCACAACTACAAGGGGTTGAAGAATAAAGATTTCAACAGGGAAGCCACCAGCATTAGGGACTAAACTCAGGACACTGCATCTTCTATATCTGGTCTCCTACAGTACACAGAACATGGAAATGCAACTATTTTAGTTAATATTAACTGCTAAATACCTTTTCTTATCAGCAGTACATAGCATTTTTTTTTACTTCTATGAGTGTCTGGCCGAGCACTGGTTAAAGCTTGTAGGAAAAGTTTTCATTCTCCTCTGACTGTCCTATAAGGCTACATGACCCCTGACCCTATTTCTGGACAGTGCTGATTGGCCCTGTGCCGATCACGTGCACTCTCTCAAGAAAACAAACTCTCTAGCAATAACACCATACATAACACATGAGCATGTGCAGCTTGTCCCCTGGCCTCTGCAAGCTAGCTGTATAATATCCCTCTGTGTGGATCCCCACCATGTGGTTATCTTTAAAAATAGACCCTTTTGGTCCTTTTGTGCCTCCTGTGGCTACAAATAGTCATGTGTTTGGTTTGACATCATATGAACACTCCTGTATAGCTTTGAACATAGACTCAAGTGGCTTTTATGTAATCACAGGAAGGCCTTCACTCATCCCCTGAATAAGCCCAATAAGGCGAAACATTTTGGGCTCAACTAATATCATACCGCTATGAACGAAGGACTATAAGAACTGGCTTATAACTGTATATGCTTTTATATGTACAATTCTTTTAGCCCATTGTTTAATAAATGTCAGTAAATTAGTTTTTAAGAAACATTTTGTTTAACCAATATCTTGCACCTAAAAAGCCCCACTAAATTATGTTTGTTTGTTAAATTGTAGGTACTGTCCCTGGTGCTGATTTCCAGAAACAAAAAACATGTACTAAACTTCAGCTATAATGTACTTGACACTTGGTAAATAATTGTCATACACATTAAGCTTTTAGTTGAACATTATGTTTTGTTTTGGAACCTAAATATCATGTTGAATACATATTTTGTTGAGTGTGGCGGGCGTTTTTTTTTTTTTTCTATTTTGTTTTCTGTTTTGTATACAGTATAATTTAGCTGTCTATTTCTATTGCAAGTTACACCCAGGAAAAGGTGTGTGTTATATTCTGGACTGAAAAGCATGTTAATTGCACAGGGTAGCACTAATTGTGAAGTGTGACTTTGACATTGGGTGTTCAAGTGTAGTACAACCAAACCGGCTTTGGTGGGTAAAGAGAGATACAATGTGATTGCTGAGATTTCCCTGAGCAGAACTGCTGGAGCTCCTCTGTTTAGGATTGTAATGGAAGGGGTACACAGAAGAGCAAGAAAGTGGATGAAGGTTAGTGAAATAAACATGACTTGTTTCTCATCATAATTCTAAAATGCAAACAGATGATTATGGTATTTTAAACTGAGGCAGCTTTAACCACTTAACCCCCGGACCATATTGCTGGTCAAAGACCAGAGCACTTTTTGCGATTCGGCACTGCGTCGATTTAACTGACAATTGCACAGTCATGCGACGTGAATCCCAAACAAAATTGGGGTCCTTTTTTTCCCACAAATAGAGCTTTTTTTTGGTGGTATTTGATCACCTCTGCGGTTTTTAGTTTTTGCGCTATAAACAAAAATAGAGCGACAATTTAGAAAAAAATGAATATTTTTTACTTTTTGCTATAATAAATACCCCCCAAAAATATATAAACAATTTTTTCCTCAGTTTAGGCCGATACGTATTCTTCTACATATTTTTCGTAAAAAAAAAATCGCAATAAGCGTTTATTGATTAGTTTGCGCAAAAGTTATAGCATTTACATAATAGGGGGTAGTTTTATTGCATTTTTATGTCGACGATCAGCGATTTTTTTTTTTTGGTACTGCGACATTATGGCGGACACTTTTGACACATTTTTGAGACCATTGGCATTTTTATAGTGATCAGTGCTATAAAAATGCATTGGATTACTATAAAAATGCCACTGGCGGGGAAGGGGTTAACACTAGGGGCGGGAAGGGGTTAAGTATGTTCCCTGGGTGAGTTCTAACTGTAGGGGGGGTGAACTCACTAGGGAAAATGACTGACTGCTGTTCATACATTGTATGAACAGACGGTCAGGCATTTCTCCCCTGACAGGCCGGTCCTCGCTCTGTAACGAGTGATTGTGTGTGCCCGTCGGCGCGCACAGGAGTCGAGGCGATCTGGGGGCGCACCTATTGGCTGCTGGGCAAGATGACGTATAGCTACGTGCTCTCGCCCAGCAGAGCTGACCTGCCGCCGTATAACTGTGGCGGCTGGTGGGCAAGCAGTTAAGGAGACTTGATTATCCTGTATGTACAATGATGATAAGGGAGAAAAATATCTCAAAAACAAACTGTTGTGTTAGACTAAGGCCCCTTTCATATTGAGGAGTTTTTTAGGCGGTACAGCGCCAAAAATAGCGCTGCTTTACCGCCTGAAAAACTCCTGCCAAGCAACCTCAATGTGAAAGCCCGAGGGCTTTCACACTGATGCGATGCGCTGGCGGGAGAGAAAAAATCTCCTGTCAGCAGCATCTTTGGAGCGGTGAGAGGAGCAGAGTGTATACCGCTCATTCACCGCTCCTTCCCATTGAAAACAATGGGAAACCGCGGCAATACCGCCTGCAATGCGCCTCTGTAGAGGCACATTGCGGGCGGTATTAACCCTTTCACGGCTGATAGCGGGGGTTAATACCGCACTGCTAGCGGCCGCAACTCGCGGCAAATCCGACGGTATAGCGCTGCTATTTTTAGCGGCGCTGTACCAACAGCGCGACTCCCGCCCGAATGTGAAAGGGGCCTAAGGAAAGAATTTTAAACTTGTGTCCATTGCTATGTTGCATGTATGTGTTCTTGCAGAGATGGGAAAATCATATTCTTTGACATTTAAAGTGGAACTTTAGTCATAAAATGAGGTCCTGCTAGGATGGCCCCTTTTGCAGGTATAGCTGTAAAACATAAAAAATACTATACTGTTTAAATTTCAGTATTACACTGTCTCCTTTTGCTCTGTACATGCTCAGTTGCTCTCTTTTTTAGGCACTTTATCAAAAATGTAGAGGAGGACGATCTGCTGAGAGCCTAAAGATTTTCTGCTCAGGGGTCCTGGGCTTCTGAGAAATGGGAGCCTCTGGCAAGAAGAAACGGGAACAGTGCTGGAGGCAATTTACAGCACACATTATTTTTGGTAGCATAATTAATAATGTGTGAATGTATGTTTCTTGCAAAAGAACATTATTTTTTGTTTTGGGTAAAGTTCCCCTTAAAACAATTCAAAATTAGGAGGTTTGCTGAAGTTGTTAGGCGCAGCAGATGTAGAATTATCCAACTTGTCCAACTGCATGCAACCTGATCCAAGTGAAAGTCAAACCCTGATTTCTGAGTTGTGAGTCATGCTTTTCCTCATAGACCTTGGTGCCCTGCTGCTGGATCATTTACCTTGTTTCTCTCATGAATTTGTTGAATCTATCACTGCCTTTGCCATTATTGACAGGATATGATCTTTGGGGCTAACTACTGTGTAAAACATTGTGTACATTAAGCTTGAAAGGAAACTGATCGACTCTGACATGTATTAATCTAGATAATTTTTTATCCTCCCATACCCTTTAAAAAGAGAGAAATAAAGAATCCGCCTTGGTAGGGACAGTCAGAGGTCACCTGAGCTTTGACATTTGCTGGCCTGTCAATTGCATAACCTCATTTATCAAACATTGGTATGGCCTTACTTCAGCCATACCACTGTTTTACAGATGTGCTTTCCACTTTAAATTTGAAACAAGCAAAGTCATATTCCTGTTAATGAATGGGGGAAAAGTGTCAAAAGAAGGAAATATCTCCTATCTGCAGTGTTCTGTAAAGAACGCTAAAGGACAGTACATGCTGTGCACAACTTGCATTTTGTGAATGAAATGTAAAATTCAGTTAGTGTGACGTAATTTATGTGGTATCTGTTATCCGTGATAAATGCATACAGTGTGCCAAATCCAACATTAAAGTGATTGTAAACAATCATATTGTAAAACAAACCATTCAGTTTAAAATATAAATGAAAGCCAAAACATTTGTGTATGGATATAAAAAAAACACATTATAAATAACTTTTTTCACCCATTCACCCAAGTGATCACATTCAGTGGCGTCTCCAGCTTTCATATTTGGGGGGGCACATAGGGGGACAGGGACAAAAGTAGGGGGGCCCCAACTATAAAATATATATATATATATATATATATATATATATATATATATATATATGCATCTCCTGGGGCCCTTTACTATGATCCCAAAACTGGCCCTTTTACATGTTCTGCAGTGAGCTCCCTTCCTACTATACTGGGGGCCCCCAGGGTGGCAGAAAACAAGAGCTATGTGTCACCAGCACACCAAGAAAATATAAGGGTCCAAAGCAGTGGGAGAACTTTCAGGGGTGCGAAGGTTGTCTTGCCACCGAGCCCTGGTGTTCTGCCACTGTGGGGTTCCCCAGCTGTCCTGTCCCTGCTATTGACAGCGATGGTCTGGCATCTGTCTCCTTGGCAGCGGCGGCAGTCCTTTAGGACCTAGTGCTGGTGACATTACGGATGCATGCAGGGGAAGGCTGGCACTATTAGTTATAGAGAGCTGAGCCCCCAGCTGGTCACCTAGCAGCAGTAATGCTGTATAACCTTCTCTGTTGACATGCTGATCGGGATGTGATCCAGGTAATTCTCCCAGTCAGATCTAATAAATACAGTATTTATTAGCATCAAGAGTACAACTATATATATATATATATATATATATATATATATATATATATATATATATATATATAAAAATAATCAAACGTATGTTCCGCAGCCGTGTGCGCTCTATGCCTGTAAAGTGTGGGCTCTATGCCTGTAAAGTGTGGGCTTTGATCAATAAAATCTCTGATATGTAACACTAGGATTTGACTGGGAGCATCACCTGGATTGCATTCCGATCAGCATGTCAGAGAAGGCTCCACTGCTGCTAAGCAACCTGCAGGGAGCTCAACTGTCTACAACCAATAGAGATGGGCTTGGGTGTGTTTGATATCCCACATGCCCAATCCCGCCAGGAAGCCAACACTCCACAGTGCTAATCACAGGCAGTGAGACATTTCCTGATCTGTGCAGAGCTGTGGACCGGGAAATCTCTCACTGCCTGTGATTAGCGCTGTGCAGTGTGGGCTTCCTGGCAGGCTCTGGCATGTGGATTTTTGAACATGCCCAGCCCATCTCTAACAACAAATTGTGCTGGCCCTCCTGTACATCAACCCCATAAAGTAACCAGCACTGGGTTCCAATGTGCTGCCGCCGCTGCCAAGGAGACAGAGACCAGCGCTGTGAATAGCCGGGACAGGACAGCAACTCTGGTTATTCCAGCACTGGTCCACACTGGGAGGATTCCCCCATCCACCTATAATGTGTAGATGGGGGAATTGGATCATTTCTTTTTTTTTTCATTCAACCTAATAGTTGAATGAAAAAAAGTGATCAATGTATGGGCTGCCTAAGAGCTAAGACCAGCCATAGACAGTTTAAATCTCAGCTGGCTGAGATTTGAACCGTTAATGAGCAGATTCTCTTATGATTATCACTAGTGGTTGCTGTATAGCCACTAGTGAGAATCACTGTTTGCCGGGAGATATTCCCGTCAGCACTGTCTGTGTTGATGGGGGAATCATGCAAGTTTCTTTCCTGCAATCTGTGGATGTAGGAAAGAAATTGGCACTGTATGTTACCTGCCTAACTGAAAGTGAAAGTGTAACAGAATGGCCCGTGACACTCAGAGACTTTTGAAGGATGGGGGGTACTCGAGTGCCAGCATCACTAATTACTCTTGGGTCATCCTGTGCCCCTTTTGGGCATAGGATGACTGAGAAATGATAAATTACATGGGATGGGACATTACTGATAATTCATACTTTGCAGGATATCTTTAAATATTACAAGTTGGTAAAGTCTGACTCCGACAGGTCAATAGAGTGTTTTCATTCTATTAATTGAGTCTGCTCTTAGACATTCCATTGTGTGATGCTAATACTGTTTTGTGTCCATTGTGCTAATTAGGTCTGCCCCTAAGACCTGTTTATTGTGTATGCTAATGACACTGTTAAGATGTGGAATGTGACTTGTCAAGCTGTAGTAATTAACCCCTCTAAATGCGGAGCCAGACCATCTGGGTAATGAGTAGTAATTAACTCATCGGAATGTCATTATCTAAAAGAATGTGTATGAAGCCCCCCATTGTGTGATGTGTGGGTGGAGTGTGTCTTTGTCCCTGTGATTAACTGTAACATGCTTGTACTGTATATAAGAAAGCTAAGTTACCATTAAAGAATTCATTCATTTTGGAACCAGTACCAGAGCTTGTGTTGTCTCGGTTATTCTGGGAAATGAAATGGGTCGTGTCTGATGTCTGTCGGACTGTCGGATAAGCTGTCGTGGGGCGATGGAATGGAATATCGTAAACGGTGGTGACAGTTACAGAAAGTAAATTGTGAATGTCTTGAACGAACAGGAGAGGGGGAGGGAGACAGATGGGGGAGAGAAGGGATGGAGATAATGCAGTTCAGTGATTGCAGTGTACTGCAGTCTGCAGTGCACACACTTACCCACGGTCCAGGCTAGAATCTCAGGCATCATTCACACACATGCTGCTGATTTTAATGTTTCCTGAACACACATCCCCTCTCTCTTTAGATACAGCACACCGAGATAGTGTGGGCGGGACTGAAAGGAGGAGGAGCTGTATTCCTCCCTGCTCGTATGTGAGGAGAGTGGGGGGGGGGTGGCTGGACTCGCTGGGCTGTAAAAGAGTGTCATAGACTGACACTCGGCTCAGCTTGCAGTCACCACTCTTGGAATTTACAGGCTGGTTCTCCTGTCCTAAGGACGGGAGAAATCAGTCTGTTTTTTCAGTAACTGAGATGAAGGCTTGGGCCCCCCCTCCCCCACAGTGCTCATGGTGTCCTTTCTGCAACTCACTCTTCTCCGTGCCAATGAGGATGCAGGGGAAGGAGCAGATCGGCCGGCTGTGGTTGTGTGAACGCTCGCATTATGCAGTGTCAGCGAGCAGAGGGAGGGGGAGGAATGCCCTGCAGAGCTGACTGGGGACACTCTTTTTTTTTTTGGGGGGGGCACATGGTGGGGCACAGCATAATGTTGGGGGGGTCAGGGCCCCCTCTGGCCCCCCCCCCTAGAGACGCTTCTGCTGACTGGGGACGCTCTTCCTCTCAGGAGAGACTGTTACTCCAGGGGCGGCCTGAGAAAAAAAAAAAAAAAGCAAAAAAAATATATTTTTTTTTTTTGGGGGGGGCACATGGTGGGGCACATGGTGGGGCACAGCATAATGTTGGGGGGGTCAGGGCCCCCTCTGCCCCCGCCTAGAGACGCCTCTGATCACATTCCCTCTGTTCTCAGTTGCATACGAGCTGGGAGGGAAAAGAAACAGCAGAACACTAATCTTCCCAGTGAAAGGCTGTGCAGGGGGGGTGTCAGGACAAGTCTGATCATTGGAGGAGAGCAAGCTAAGTTTCCAGTACAGCTAGAAAACTGACCACAATGTGTTCTCCTGCTTGGAGTGGAAATCTTTCTTGATCTACCTGACCTTGGCTTGGTATAAAGAAATCCCCAAATTTTCCACTTCTTATTAAGTGATTAAATAGTACTGACTGGCATATTTAAGGCTTTTGATATTTTTTTATATCCTTTTCCATCTTTATAAAGTTTCATTACCTTGTTACACAGGTCTTTTGACTGTTATTTTCTACCTCCTCATGGCTCAGTGTCTAGCATGGTTAGTGCATACATGTGAGAGCTAACAACGTCATTGACTATTTATACACAGACACTAATTGTGATTTAAAAAGCAACACATGTGGGAAATCTTTATTTGCCATTTTAACCTGTGTGTGCCACCTTTGATGTCTGTACCAAAGCCAAACATTCCAGGGTATGTAAACTTTTTATCAGGGCCATTTGAGTGATTTCTGTTATCATTATGATTAAAAAAAGGATCCAAAAATCTATATCATAATAAATGGCTTTATGTGATCGCTATCCCTAAATAAAAGACAGTCTTTTGGCATGATCAGTCATATTTTAATATGAATGCCAACATTTTTACAATCTCTGCCAGGGTATGCAAACTTTTGAGCACAACTGTGTGTGTATGTATGTATGTATGTATGCATGCATGTGTGTATGTGTGTGTGTGTATATATATATATATATATATATACACACACACTAAAGGTGGAGAAACAATTAAAATGTATCTTTGGTTATTAATAAATCAGTGGCAATGGATCTGTTGGCAGCATTTAAGAAGTATTTTACAGATTACATAGTGATCAGCAAGAAATTTGCATAACACGTGATCTCCAGGTTTGGCATTGTTTAGGACCAGAAGACTTTCTGCAAGAGAGAAATTGTAGCCCTTTCATTTTACTGCAGAAATAACATAACTACCTTCTTAACCACTTAAGGACCCCCGCACGCACATATACGGCCACAGAATGGCACGTACAGGCACAAGGGCGTAAATTTACGTCCCCGCCTGAGTGCGGTTCGGGGGTCCCATCGGGACCCCCTCCGCGGCGTGCGGGGGTCCCCCTACCTCTGGGAGCGATCCGGGATCTGCGGGCGGATGTCCGTGATATCCGCCCCCCCCGCGATCGCTCCCAGCCAATGGGAGCGCGCTCCCAGCCTGTCACTTCCTCCTCCTGTGTTTACACAGGAAGGAGGAAATGATGTATTCTCTCATCGCAGCGCTGTTTCCCAGCGCTGCTGATGAGAGAAGACATCACAAGTAAGTGTGCACCAACACAACACTGACACACACTCACATAGGCATATTAACCCCTTGTGATCGCCCCCCCCCCCCCACCCCCCTGTCACAGTGTCACTGAATGCAGTGATTTAATCACTGCATTTAGTGTCAGTGTGACAGGCAGTGTAAAAAACAGTTAGTGTTAGGTTCAGGATAGCCCCCCCACCCCCCCTAATAAAGTTTTAACCCCCTGATCACCGCCCTAGTTAACCCTTTCACTCCCTATCATTTTTCTGATCGCTGTATTAGTGCCGCTGTTCCCGCTAGGTAGCTATTTTTTTTTATTGCGATTTTTTTTTTTACTAAAGACATGTGGCTAAATAAATTTTGGCCTAAATGTTTGACTAAAATTTAGTTTATTTGTTTTTTTTTTTTAACAAAAAGTAAAAAATAGTGTTTTTTTTTCAAAAATGTCGCTCTATTTTTGTATATAGCGCAAAAAATAAAAATCGCAGAGGTGATCAAATACCACCAAAAGAAAGCTCTATTTGTGGGAAGAAAAGGACGCAAATTTTGTTTGGGAGCCACGTCGCACGACCGCGCAATTGTCTGTTAAAGCGACGCAGCGCCGAATCGCAAAAACACCTTGGGTCATTTACCAGCGTATTGGTCCGGGTCTTAAGTGGTTAATATAGTTGGCATTACGTTGTCACAGCTGTGAAACAGACTTCATTTTGTGCAGTGCTAAATTTGTCAACAGTAACATTGAAATGAACTGCACTGGAAGTATTTTGCTTTACTGCCATTATATAAGAAATGTATGTTCATTATTGAACAGAATCTTTTACAGTGTTTGATGATCTCTTGTGTTTTAAATTTTTTAAGTAACATTGCACAAATGAAAGAGCTTTATGTTGCAGTTTGCCTTCCCACAGTGTGTTGTATCCAACTTTGTCCCTGGCATATCACACACATGTTTTTCACACTTCAGGTAGGATCACAACTGCTTTAATTAGCAGAATTGTAAATAGATGACACATTCACTTTATCTTCACGGTTGGTAAAGATAGCTACAAATAATATTACATTATTTTCTCAGTACTGATAAGCCGCGTACACACGACTAAACAAATCCGATCAAATCGGTCTGACAGACCGTTTTGATCCGATTTGTCTCCTGGGATATGTTGGTTTGATCATGTACACACAAACAAACCAAAATCCCCGCCGGCAGACAGCGCGGTGATGTGGCGGTGACGTTGACGCCGCCACGTCACCGAACCAGGAAGTAAAGTACTTCCACGCATGCGTCGAATCCATTCGACGCATGTGCGGACAGATATGTCCGGTGGTTAGTGTACTAACCAGCGGACATGTCGGACGGACGGGTTTCCAGCAGACAAGTTTTAAAGCATGCTTTAAAACTTGTCTGCTGGAAAAACCTGCCTGCTCGCCCGTACACACGATCAGATTGATTTGTCTGCTGAAACGGTCCGTCGGACCGGTTTCAGCAGATAAATTCGATCGTGTGTACGCGGCCTAACAGTTTGTACAATACTGCACACATTTTGGTGGCCTTACAATTTTATCTTTTATTATTATATTTAAGTATGAGGTTTGAACCAGGGCTCTGAGAATAGGTGCAGGTACTAACACATATTCCTCCAAGCATAATGCACAGGACGCAAAACTTAGGAGTGCATATCACAAAGGGTTTAGGATTTTTTTTAAGCAACACGTGTTTTAACACAAATTCACATGAATATCACAACATTAAGAAACAAATAATATAGGCAAAATATATTCAAAGTGGTGAATACTACAGCTGTGGCCAAAAGTTTTGAGAATGGCACACATATAATATTTTCACAAAGTCTGCTCCTTCAGTGTTTTTGTATATTTTTGTTAGATGTTACTATAATATACTGAAGTATAATTCCAAGCATTCCAGAAGTGTCAAAGGCTTTTATTGACAATTACATTAAGTTTATGCAATGAGTCAATATTTTCAAAGTTGACCCTTCTTTTTCAAGACCTCTGTCATTCACCCTGGCATGCTGGCAATCAACTTGTGGGCCACATCCTGACTGATGGCAGCCCATTCTTGCAGAATCATTGCTTGGAGTTTGTCAGATTTTTTTTTTTTTGTTCACCTGCCTCTTAAGGGTTGACCACAAGTTCTCAACGGGATTAAAGTCTGGGGAGTTTTCTGGCCATGGACCCAAAATTTGATGTTTTGTTCCCCTAGTCACTTAGTTATCTCTTTGGCCTTATGGTGAGTTGCTCCATCATGCTGGAAAAGGCATTGTTCCTCACCAGACTGTTCTTGGATGCTTGGGAGAAGTTGTTCTCGGAGGATGTTTTTGTCCTATTCTTTATTCATGGCTGTGTTCTTGGGAAAATCTGTGAGTGAGCTCACTCCCTTGGCTGAGAAGCAACCTCACACATGAATGGTCTCAGGATGCTTTACTATTGGCATGACATATGACTGGTGGTAGAGCTCACCTTTTTCTTCAAGGGTTTTTCCAGATGCCCCAAACAATCGGAAAATTACACCTAAACGTACTTGTTGTTACTGCACTTGTGCCGCATAGTTTGCACCTAAACGTACTTGGTGTTACTGCACTTGGGCCGTATAGTTTGCACCTAAACGTACTTGCAGTTTACTGCACTTGTGCTGTATAAATTGCACCTAAACGTACTTGGTGTTACTTCACTTATAAAGGGATATTGCGTGAGTGAGAACGTGGTTCAGTCTGTAGAAAAAGTCGGAAGAAACTATCGTGCAGTACGACGACACGCAACTCGATTTTGGACTTTATGATCAGTGGATGAGTTTGTGGGTTAGATATGGGGAGAAAGCTTAGTAGTAAAAGGCTTGACTGACATTAGCTTTTTTTGCTTAATTTTGACTTGCAGAAATAATGGAGGCCTTCAGAGAACAGGAGTTCTTCACAGAATTTGTTCAAAGGGGGCCCCGGATGGCAACCCCCCTTTTTTCTTGAATTTTTCTTTCCCCAAAAAATTATTTATTCAGCCAAGATCTGGCATTGTAATGCCCCTGGTGAGAAGTCATTTTTGCCCACTCACCCCACTTCTAAACTCGCTGGCTGAGTCATTTCTGACAGCAGAACACCCCCTCCCCCCGCTTCTCAACTTTCTTTAATGTGACATGTCACTGTCGTCAGTGCCCACCGCTTCTCATTTTTAATGTGCCATGTAATTTTGCTTAGGGCCCCAGGGAGGTCAGGATCAGCACTGGGTCTTGTAATGACCTGGTGGGAGTGGTGGCGGGGAAACCCATGCTATTTTTTTCAATGATTTTTATCCATATTGCAGGGACCAAATATTACATTAAAGCCGCAAGCAGTATTACATTTTTTTTTTTCTGAGAGTAATCCCATTTTGTGCAGGGACAGTTGTAAACATGTGCCACCTCACAGGCATACTATAGATACCCAGCAGGTACGATAATTAAAGGAATTTTTTCTCACGTTAAGCATCATTAAAATTGCTGCTTCAGAAAAAACTACAGTTTTGAAAAAAAAATTCCATTGATACATGTTCCCTGGGGCAAGACCCGGGTTCTCAAAGATGTATTCCAACAATAACTTGAATATTAGGCTTTAAAATTAGCACTTTTGAATTCGAACGTTCGAGTCCCATAGACTTCAATGGGGTTCTAAATGTTTGCGCGAACGTTCGGTCCGTTCGAAGGTTCTGGTGCGAACCGAACGCGGGGGTGTTCGGCTCATCCCTACCCCGCAATACTCTGCAATACCCCGCAATACTCTGCAATATGCCCCCCCTCCTGCTTCTACCGACTCAACTCTACGATCGAAGCCAGGATTGTTTTTTTTATGTGAAATGTGACCCCACATCTTTTTTACAGTGAGATGTGACCCCACATCTCACTGTAAAGAGGACCTGTCATGCCATATTCCTATTACAAGGGGATGTTTACATTTCTTGTAATTGGAAGAAAAGTGATCAATTGTTTTTATTTTTGCAGAAAAACGTGTCAAACTAAAATAAATAAAAGTAAAATGAACAATAAAATATATATTTTTTTAAAGCACCCCTGTCCCCATATGCTCGCAGAAACGAACGCATACGCAAGTCACGCCCTCATATGAAACCGGTGTTCAAGCTACACATGTGAGGTATTTCTGCGAACGTTAGAGCGAGAGCAGTAATTTTGGCCCTAGACCTCCTCTGCAACTAAAAACATTTAACCAGTAAAAATATTTAAAGCCTCGCCTATGGGGATATTTAAGTAGCGAAGTTTGGCGCCATTGCACGACTGTGTGCAATTTTCAAGGGTGACATGTCGTGATAAACGTGCGAGATAAAAAGTTGTAATGACTGCCATTGTATTCTCTAAGGTCTTTGCTAAAAAAAACCCATATATATAATGTTTTGGGGTTCCATGTAATTTTCTAGCAAATAAATGATGATTTTTACATGTAGGAAAGAAATGTCAGAGTAGGCCTGGGTGCTCCAAAACGCCTGATGGTGCTCCCTGCAGGTTGGGATTCTGTATGTGTCCACACTGTGTAAAAGTCTCACACATGTGGTATCGCCATACTCAGGAGGAAAAGCAGAATGTGTTTTGGGGTGTAATTTGTGCTATGCATAAGCTGTGTGTGAGAAATAACCTGCTAATATGAACATTTTGTGAAAAGAATTGTGGGGAAAAATGACAACTTCAAAAAACTCACAATGCCTCTTTCTAAATACCTTGAAATGTCTTCTTTCCAAAAAGGGGTCATTTGGGGGGTATTTGTACTTTTCTGGCATGTTAGGGTCTTAAGAAATGAGATAGGCCATCAGTACTTCAGGTGTGATCAATTTTCAGATATTGGCATCATAGCTTGTGGACTCTATAACTTTCACAAAGACCAAATAATATACACCAATTTGTACTTATTTTTACCAAATATATGCAGCAGTATAAATTTTGGCCAAAATTTATGAAGAAAAAATACTAATTTGCAAAATTTTATAACAGAAACAGAATTTTTAGTCTTTTTTCTCTTCTAGCGCAAAAAAATTAAAACCCAACAGTGATTAAATACCTCTATTTGTGTGAAAAAAAGGATGGAAATTTCATTTGGGTACAATGTTGTATGACTGAGTAATTGTCATTCAAAATGTGAGAGCACCGAAAGCTGAAAATTGGTCTGGTTATTATACGTCGCAGAATGGCACGGCTGGGCACAATTGACGAAGCTCCGTGACCACAGCCGCGGGACCCGCAGACCTGATCGCCGCCGGAGTCCCGCGGTCGGTCCCTGGAGCTGAAGAACGGGGAGAGCTGTGTGTAGCCGTTCTTTACTGTGGCGGGGTCATCGATCGTGTGTTCCCTAATATAGGGACACACAATCAATGATGTCACACCTACAGCCACACCCCCTACAGTTAGAAACACAGATGAGGTCATACATAACCCCTTCAGCGCCCCCTTGTGGTTAACTCCCAAACTGCAATTGTCATTTTCACAGTAAACAATGCATTTTTAATGCATTTTTTTGCTGTGAAAATGACAATGGTCCCAAAAATGTGTCAAAATTGTCCGATGTGTCCACCATAATGTCGCAGTCACGAAAAAAAACGCTGATCGTCGCCATTAGTAGTAAAAAAAAATAATAATAATAAAAATGCAATAAAATTATCCCCTATTTTGTAAACGCTATAAATTTTGCGCAAACCAATCGATAAACGCTTATTGCAACATTTTTTACCAAAAATATGTAGAAGTATATGTATCGGCCTGAACTGAGAACATTTTTATTTTTTATATATTTTTGGAGATATTTATTATGTTTATTATTTTGTTTATAGCGCAAAAAATAAAAACCGCAGAGGTCATCAAACACCACCAAAAGAAAACTCTATTTGTGGGGAAAAAAGGACGCCAATTTTGTTTGGGAGCCACGTCTCACAATCGCACAATTATCAGTTAAAGCGACGCAGTGACGAATCGCAAAAAGGGGCCTGGTCCTTTACCTGCATTTTGGTCCTGGTCTTAAGTGGTTAAGGGTGTCCAGTAGTCAAGTAGTTAAAGGGGTTGTAAAGGAATTTTTTTTCCCCTAAATAGCTTTCTTTACCTAAGTGCAGTCCTCCTTCACTTACCTCATCCTTCAATTTTGCTTTTAAATGTCCTTATTTCTTCTGAGAAATCCTCACTTCCTGTTCTTCTGTCTGTAACTACACACAGTAATGTGAGGCTTTCTCCCTGGTGTGGAGAAAACCTCTTGAGGGGGGAGGGGGCAAGCAGGCAAGTCAGGACACTCTCTACTTTGCAGATAGAGAAATGAGCTGTGTGTTAGTGGACGTCCTGACTCTCCTGCTCGCCCCCTCCCCCCTCAAGAGGCTTTCTCCACACCAAGGAGAAAGCCTTGCATTCCTGTGTGGAGTTACAGACAGAAGAACAGGAAGTGAGGATTTCTCAGAAGGAATAAGGACATTTAAAAGCAAAATCGAAGGATGAGGTATGTGAAGGAGGACTGCACTAAGGTAAAGGAAGCTTTTTAGGGAAATGTTTTTTTACCTTTACAACCCCTTTAATAAATGAGCATTGAGAGCGGTCTGCTCACACCACCCCAGTTTTCTACACATGGGCTAACTGCAAAAGACTTTGCTCAGTCAAAAATTCATGTACCACAGATGTCACATCAGACTCAGGCCCCTAACAAAGTTCAGATCAAATTGTCTGTACTACAAACATTTCTGGTCACATGGTTTATTAATTATCTGGCATTAAGCTAGCCATACACAGCTCGAATTTCAACTGATTTCTGTAAAAGTTTTTGGTGATCCGGCTATCATTACCTGGCTTGACAAACTTTCAGAAATCAATGGCAGCCAGCTGCTGTCACTGTAGGGTATGCTGACAGCTGTTGGTGCCATCTGTCAGAATGCAAACAGGAGATTCGTTCATCTGCATGGTTTAGCTTGGCTGGGGGAATTTATGGATTTCCTTCATTGAGCACACTGGGATAAACGAGAGATCTTTAAACAGAATCTTTAACCCCAAAATTCTTTATCAGGTAATCTGACATCCTAGGGCAGGGGTGTCAAACTGGCGGCCCTCCAGCTGTTGCAAAACTACAAGTCCCATGAGGCATTGCAAGGCTAAAGGCCCGTACACACAGTAGGACATTCAACAAAATTTCCCTTGGATTTTTGTCCTAATTGATTTGTCCGGTCACACCCATAGCATACACACAGTCAGACTTTTCTGCAACTTTTCTAAAACTTTCCCAACATCACATGGTTTTTCTGCTCTTTTCTGCTCTTTACCGCCACCCTTTGGTTAACTTCTGCTATTGTTGGTTGATTTTAACATTGGTTCTGAGCATGCGTATTTGCACTTTGTAAAAAAGTTGGTTGGATTGCTGTACACAAGGTCAGACAAGGCACCATCGGACTTTTGTTGCCGAAAAGTTGGTCCGTTCGCAGACCCAACTTTTTGTCGGATGAAACCTGAAAAAGTTGGTCCGAGGGAGCGTACACACGGTCAGACAAATTTGAAAACTAGCAGATTTTGAAGTTGGTTGGCAAAAAGTGTGACTGTGTGTATGGGGCTTAACAGTTACAAGCATGACTCCCACAGGCAGAGGCATGATGGGACTTGTAGTTTCGGAACAGCTGGAGGGCCGCCAGTTTGACACCCCTGTCCTAGGGGCACACTACATGTCTCTCTTGCTACTAATGTTTATATTTCCTTGTCATATTTTAAGCCTTACTTGGTGGGGGGAACTTCAAATGGTTTCCTCCACCACGTGAAACCTTTCCTATACTATTTAGTATAGTTACCTACAGATTATATCACTGCACCTGTCAGACATATTGTGCTTGTTGGTTGAAGGTATCCATGTTTTTTATATATATATATATATATATATATATATATATATATATATATATATTTATATAACTATTCCTATTTCCACCTTTTTTGGATGCCTATATATATATATATATATATAAAATATACACCTGTCAGACATATTGCTTGTTGGTTGAAGGTATCCATGTTTTTTATATATATGTGTGAAAAAAAGGAATATATATATATATATATATATATATATATATATATATATATATATATTTATATAACTATTCTTATTTGTCAAAATTTTTGGATGCCTATATATATATATATATATATATATATATATTTTTTTTTTCAAAATTTCAGTGCACATTTAACCCAGTTGGGAAAAGTTCCAGCACATTAGCAATAATGAGAATATAAAAGGAGGTACTGCTACAAACACAGCCAAAGTAAAGAGAAAATTGCTTTATTGAGAAACAATCATTCACAGCTGGGAACATTTTTAAATATAATCTTTTTTTTTAAATACATTTCCAGCCAGTGAGAACCCTATAATACCCATTAGGCTGTTTTGCCTGGCTGCATTGTTTTTCTTGTCTGGTGAAATTTGTGAGCGTAACAGCTCTTGTACTTTAATAGATCTTACAGCTAGATTAAAGAAGTGGTAATCTGTGGTTCAGGAAGACAGCTGTGAATAAAGGAGTATCAATCAAGGTGTATGTGGCAGTTGGCGATAAAGTTTTACTTAGGTGTTTCTGACATTGTAGGAGCTGGTGAGTTCTGTCTTAGCAATGTTGTTACTGGTGAAAAACCACCAGCAATAGGATAGCTACAGTGACATGGTCTTAACGCCAAAACAAATTATGATCCAACTTCTAATGCAATGCCACCTTAGTGGGTGCTTGGTGCTCCTCTGCTTCCTGTAACTATTTGTACCCAGCCCAAAAACACTTTTTGGCCTGTTTGTGCGACTTGTCCTGCAACTTGGGACTGCAAAGTCACATGACTAGTCTTGCACCATGATTTCCAATGAGTACGTTCATATCTGTGCGACTTTAGAGTAGTTATTGCACTACTTTGGTCCGACTTTGATGCGACTTGAGGTCCGTAGACTTCAAGATTACACGTGCATTGCTTCAAGTTGTGTGACTTTCAGGTCGTACAAGTATGAAAGGGGCCTTACAACCTTTTACACGGTTGTTAGTAAGATTTTAACCACTTGCCTACTGTGCACCTACACCCCCTTCCTGCCCAGACAAAATTTTAGCTTCCGGCACTGCGTCGCTTTAACTGACAATTGCGCGGTCGTGCCACGTGGCTCCCAAACAAAATTGACATCCCTTTTTCCCCCCACAAATAGAGCTTTCTTTTGGTGGTATTTGATCGCCGTGGTTTTCATTTTTTGGGCTATAAACAAAAAAAGAGCGACAATTTTGAAAAAAAACACAATGGGCCGGATTCAGAGAGCCACTACGCCTGTCTAACTGGTGTTAGACTGGAGTAATTTCAAATTACGCGCGTTTTTTAGCTAGTTGAAAACCTCAAACCATGAATAGACGGCTGCGGGCTTCAATTCGACTGGTGTTAGTACGCCTTCGGATCTACGCTGCAATAAAATTGCGGCCACTGGGTGGACTTCCCGTCGTTTTCAGCGTCGGGGTATGCAAATGAGCTTTTGCCGGTGATCCCCGAAATTACGATCTTCAATCGCAATCTCTTACGGCACCTTTAGTCATCTTTTATTTGCGTAACACTATACCAGCTTTTTGCTGCTCTAATATTAGACAGCCTATGTTAAGTATGGCCGTCGTTCCCGCGTCGAATTTCTACGTTTTCCAACGTTATTTATTATTTTTTACGTAAGTCGTCCGGGAATAGGAATGTTCGTAAACGCCGCTACTCAAACAACGAATGACGTAACGACGTGATTTCGCGCAATGCACGGCGGGAAATTTCTGAACGGAGCATGCGCAGTTCGATCGCCGCGGGGACGCGCTTAATTTAAATGCTTCACGCCCCCTAATCGCGTATTTCGATTACGCGGCGAGAAATAGACTATGCCGCCGTAGCGTACGGGCAAAAATCTACCAGGATTCGGTGTAGAGCCTGGTAAAATACGGCAGCGTAGAGTATTTCGATTACGCAGCGCAATTTTAAGTGTATGTGAATCTGGCCCAATATTTTTTGCTTTTTGCTCTAATAAATATCCCATTTAAAAAAAGTATATATATATATTTTTATCTCAGTTTAGGCCGATACGTATTTTTCTACATATTTTTGGTAAAAAAAAAAAAAATCGCAATAACCGTATAGTGACTGGTTTGCGCAAAATTTATATTGCCTACAAAATAGGGGACATAATTATGATTTATTTTGTATTTATTTTTTACTAGGAATGGCGGCGATCTGCAATTTGTTTCGGGACTGTGACATAATAGCGGACACATCGGACACTTTTGACACATTTTTGGGACCATTCACATTTATACAGTGAACAATGCTATAAATATGCATTGATTACTGTATAAATGTGACTGGCAGGGAAGGGGTTAACCACTAGGGGAAGGGGTTAAATGTGTAGCCTAGTGAGTGTTCTAACTGTAGGGGAAGGGGGGTGACTGGGGGAGGTGACCGATCTGTGTCCCTATGTACAAGGGACACAGCATCAGTCTCCTCTCCCTGACAGGACGTGGAGCTCAGTGTTTACACACAGAACTCCACGTCTCTGCTCAGTTACTGGGCAATCGCGGGTGCCTGGCAGCCATCAAGGCCACCGGGCACGCGCATTGTGTTCCCAGTAACGCATCATATGATGTCCTAAACGTCCTAAACAATAGGTTATTCCGCCCGCCGTCATTTGACGGTGTGCGGTACCCTAGTGGTTAAAAGTAGAAGAAGATCAGAATAGAATAGGTCCCCTGAGCCCGGTCCTCTACTGGCAAGGTGGCCCAGTGTCTAGGGAGCTTGGATATATGCAATCCAAGGGTTCCACACTCTCTCACATGTAACTCTTTTATCTCTGTGAATGCTGGTCAATTTTTCATTAATCATAATCCAGGATATTTTATGTCTCACCGATGTGACATCAATAACAGGCGAGTTTCATGCTTATTAATTGTAACTTTTTTTTTTTTTACAAACCTATTTCGCACTTCATACTGATGGATTGTACCCTGAAACAGCAGTTTGTACTGTATATCATTGTAATCAGTCAGTCACCCTGATGAGCACCCGCTGGAGTAAAATTGTAGCCTGATCCAACTAACATCCACCTATCATGTGATAACTATTCCCAAGAGAGAGAAGTACTGGAGCAGGGTGTAATAATGTTCCCAGGAATCTATGTACAGCACCCGGTTTGCCCCTCTGACCAGCCATGATTTGCCTGCATTGCATAAGAAAGCACTAGTTCTAAAAAAATAAAAAAGAGTTAATAAAAATGGAAAGATGTTATTTAAATATGAATTCAGCATGTTATTAAGGGGGAAAGGAAGAAGCAAAAAAGGCAAATATAAGCAGATTATACTTCAGCTTTAGGAAAAGTAGCTCGCACCTTTTAGTTAATTGCAGAAAAGCCACATAAGCTTAGACTTCGCATGTGTGAATTTAGTTGCTCCAATAAATCACATGGCTGAAATGACTTACTTGAAAAAGATTTAATTTTGTTAGAAAATACCTTATTGGGATCCCCAGATACCCCACATTTAAGGAGGTCCTGTTAAAGTCTATAACCATCTGGATGCAGTTAGTGTGCTAGTTAAGATACATACATGATCAGACTGGGGTTTCTTGAGGATACATTACAAACTACCTACATCAGCTCCCTTTCTATTGAAATTTGAAACAGTCTACTAATTAACTATTTGTTCCATTTTCTTTTCTCATACTATATTATTACATGAAATACCAGGTATTTGCAGTTTCACTGTGTAGATGGTAATGTTTAGCCACTTTTTTTGGTGCTGGTTTCTTGTATATTTTTGTGTACTTTTTACATTTCTAAATGGGTTTTCAAATTTCTTAAAATGTAATTTGTTATATCTGGATTATAGACAATATATTTTTGATAAAAATATCCATGGGCAGTTTTAACAGATTGTTAAGCTGGCAATAAATTGGTCTTTTTTTTTTTATTCAACCACGAAAAAAAATGGTCTGTATTCTCCATCCAAACATTCAGTGAGGAAGCGGGAATCTTCCTCGCTGTCATGTTAATAAAACTGTTATCTTTTAACTCCGAAACTTCGAGCAAAGCCTGGTAATATGTATCTTGTTTATTACAGGTTCTTACTGTATATAGTGCAATCAATTTAGAAAGAGCTTCACATATACTGTACATTCACATCAGTTCATAACCCTTAAGATTCCTTAAGTACACACAGGTCAAATGTCGAGCGGCATTGGTGGGTTCAATAAAAAGTGGCCGACATTCGGCCCATGTGTATGGCAGCCAGTCTGACCGAAGCCGGCCGTGACCGAAAAAGGTCTGACAACTAGCTTCCTGTCAGCGCTCTCAGCCAATGGCTGTGAGTGTTCTGGTGGATGGGCAGTCGCCATTTCGGAACACAATAGCACAGCAGGGGAGATGGCTCTATTAACATAGGATTGTTAGTACAGTGGCTCCAACCTGTGCTGTAATTTTTTTCCCTTCAACCTGCTGGAGGCCAGAAGAAACTAGTAGTGTGTATGAGGTTTAATGCTCATATATACACATTATAGGGCCAGTTTGAGTACCTGGAGGAAACTCGCACAGGTAGAACGTTGGAAACGACGCAGGTAGCGCTGTGGTTAGGATCTTGTGCTGCTATGCGGTAGTACTATCCACTTAGTCACTGGGCTGGCCATCAATATTCAGTTTTACCGCCTGTATGTAGTAAATGTTTTTTAAGTTAAAGAAGCTTCTGATAGAAGTTGTCATTCTCCATCTTCAAGCCATTATGGGCTTTTTGAGAAAAATGCTAAACGGGGAGAGGGGGTAATTTGCAGTATCCATTTGACACTGTCTCAAATTGTCCATGTTTACAGTCACAGGCCACAGGAATAAGACCTGATTCACACCTATGCATTTTTTATGCATTTTCAGTTTTATAGAAACACACAACAGTCCATATAACATGGTTTCCTATGGATGTAGTTCACATCTGTGCATTTTATGGAAAGATCCAGGGACTTTTTTCTGGTTCTTGGTTCCAATAGACTTCAATAGATAAAAAATGTGTATTGAAAAACACAAAATGCACCTGGAATATGCAAACTGCAACCGGCATAGGTGTGAACCAGGCCTAAATAGTACAGAATAGGTCACACACAGGCGCAGTCTGTCAATAATAAAAAAAAGGCAGAGTACAGTCATACATGACTTATTAGCTTCATGATAAACCTTCCTGCACAACTATTTTAACATGTTCTAGATTTACAGATTTATTCAGTTAAGTACTGAAGTTAATTCACCTTTGTTTCTTAATGGTGGAGATCTTATAAACTGATATGGACAGACCATATGTAAGTATAATAATCCTCAGTGTGCTCCTTAGTAACTTAGTAACATGCCAGAAACACTCCTCAGTCCTAGGATGAAGACCTACAGCTGGAACTTATTCTATTTAAAATGTTCATCCTGCTGACTGCCATACAAAACTCCCACAAGAATATTACAGGATATCTGTTACATGTGCAGCTGTAAACGTCCTTATACTGTAACCGATGAGGTTCCTTTCTGAACTTTTCATAATCGTGTCCACTTTACTGATTTAAGTCAAAGGACTGATTTCAAACTGACTTAATCATTTTCCCATAAATAAATACTGTCTGCAGAGTTTAAAGCAGGGATATGCAATTAGGGGACCTCCAGCTGGAGGTCTGCTAATTGCATATCCCTGGTTTAAAGGGTGATCATTTTTTGTTATAAAGCTGGTGTCACATGACTGTTGTTTTCTGATTTCTTGTAGGCAGTAGAAAAGCCCTGTGTTCAGAAAATTATTTATTGTAGCAGTAGGTTATCATTTTTTTTTTATGTGTTACAGAATTGTTAGCATAGTGTTCTATCCAAATATGTTTCAGGTGTTATTCAGGGTTTCTTTTTTTTTTTTTAGGTATCATGCTTTACAATTACCTTCCACCCTTCTCAAGCTGCTCGGCATACTGATTTTTTTTTTTACCTCTAATTGGAAAATAAACTGACAACCCCCAGTATTCTACTATTGTTGACAACCCTATAAAACTGCTGAAGGTGAAAGTCCAGATATTTTTTAGCAGTCCTGGTTTAGTAAGATTAAAGTACTGACCCCATGTGATCAGCTTCAGAAGCAGGTTACTAGTATTTTCAGTAGGAAGTTCATTCATATGTTTCTTTTAAAGCCTAAGGCCACATACACACGAGGAGATATGTCCGATGAATCGGTCCGACAGACCGTTTTCGTCGGACATATCTCCTGGGAGATTTTGGTTTGATCCGCGTACACACGATCAAACCAAAATCCCCGCTGTCAGACAGCGCGGTGACGTGGCGGTCACGTTGACGCCGCCAAATCACCACTCCAGAAAGTAAAATACTTCCACGTATGCGTCGAATCCATTCGGCGCATGCGGGAGATTTTTGTCCGCTGGTTAGGCGTACTAACCAGCGGACATGTCGGATGGACGGGTTTAAGTAGACAGATTTTAAAGCATGCTTTAAAATTTGTCTGCTGGAAAAACCTGTCTGTTCGCCCGTACACACGATCGAATTTGTCTGCTGAAACGGTCCGGCGGCCCGGTTTCAGCAGATAAATTTGATCGTGTGTACGCGGCCTAAGTGTAGCTAAAATAAAATAAAAAATGGCACAAGGGACATAACTTACAGTCAGTAAGCTGATTTCTCTTCTGTTAGTAGAAATCCTCCTCTGTCCATGCCTCCCCCCACCCCTGTAATTTTTTGGTGTGGCAGGGGTTAATACAACTTAGAGGCTGTCACAGGCTCTCTTGTCTGACTATGCCTGCCCTTTCCTCTACATCTTCTATGAATGAAACAGGATCTGTGAATGGAGGGAGAAGGACAGAGCTATTAAACATTCACTCATCCTCCACTCCTAGATCACGTTTCACTTATAGAAGCTGTAGTACATTTATGAATGGAACAGCAGGGCAGAAATATCAGTTTTATTGAAGTATAAAGCAGATATACATGCATACATGATGTAAGTGCAGCAATATATCAAATACAGAAGAGAACATATTTTTTATAAATCAACAAGGAATAACGGTTTACAATCTTGCTGAGTACATCTTCTGAAACATCTATATAAATGGTGCTACATAGCATTAATATAAATCAATATGCGAATGCTTAGAGCAGTAGATGCATGCCCCTAAATACTAAGAGATCAAACAGCATATACCATAAAAATTGTAGAAAACGTCTACCAAAACTTAACTATCATGGCCTGATAGTCAGTATCTGGAAATTAAAACTTTGTGCTCCTCTGTTTGTTATACACGTGTCCCATTGTCCACCAATTTATATTCCTTCACCAATTGGTGTGGACCTAATCCAGGCGTATCTAGCCATGGTTGCCACAGTGAATATAACTTTTTAAGAACATTCCTATGTTGATAAGTGAGATTTTCACATATCAGTGTACTGTTAACTGTATCTACCCATTGTTTTCCTTTTGGTACCTGTGGAGATATCCAATGCCGAGCAATGAGTTTGCGAGCTATGTATAATTGACATAACACTGCAGTGTGACCGTCCAGGGAAAGGGAGGGTATATCCAAAGTGCACAGCAAGCAAATAATTGGATCATGTGCCAATGGGAATTGGAAAACTCTGGAGATAGTAGAGAGAACATAGTACCAATAATGGAACCGTTTCGGACATTTCCACATCATGTGCAGCAAATCACCGTTGGTTCTACTTAATTTTGGCCATATTGGCGAGTCTCTAATCCGCCATTTATGGAGTTGAACTGGTGTTCTGTACACTCTATGTAATAGGAAAAGGTGAGATGGCTTGTGTGATGCCGAGACCTACACTGGGGGTCTGGCATAATTCCCAAGTTTCCCCGTATATGTCCCAGGTCCTTTTCCCAATTCTTTTTGCAGGGGAGTGTGGAAGCATCATGTGAGGAGTGCAACAGTTTAGAATATACCTTTTGAGATCATCCCCTTCTTGTCTGCCATTAATAAGACATTAGACATTAACCACTTCCCGACGGCCGTACGAATATTTGCGGCCGTCGGGCTGTCCTGAATCTCTGACAGGGCGCATATATGCGCCCTGTGCTTTTAATGGCCACTAGAGGGCGCGCGAGCGCCGCCGGCGGCGCGCGCGTGGCCGCCAGTGGCGCGCGCGTGCCCGCTGCATTCCTGAGATGCCGATGCGCGTGCCCGGCGGCCGCGATGTCCGCCAGGCACTCGCAATCGGCGGTTACAGGAACAAGACATGGATCTCTGTGTGTAAACACAGAGATCCATGTCCTGTCAGGGAGTGAGGTGACCAATCTGTGTCTCTTGTACATAGGGACACAGCATCGGTCACCTCCCCCAGTCACCCCCCCTCCCCCCAAACAGTTAGAACACACCCAGAATACATTTAACCCCTTCCATGCCCCCCTAGTGTTAACCCCTTCACTGCCAGTCACATTTATACAGTAATTGGTGCATTTTTATAGCACTGATCTCAGTATAAATGTGAATGGCGCCAAAAATGTGTCAAAAGTGTCCGATGTGTCCACCATAACGTCGCAGTCCCAATAAAAATCGCAGATCGCCGCCATTACTAGTAAAAAAAAAATGATAAAAATTAATAATAATTCTGTCCCCTATTTTGTATGCGCTATAACTTTTGTGCAAACCAGTCGCTTATTGCGATTTTTTTTTTTTTTACCAAAAATATGTAGAATAATACGTATCGGCCTAAACTGAGAATATTTTTTATTTTATTTTTAAAAAAATGGGCTATTTATTATAGTAACGAGTAAAAAATATTGACTTTTTTTCAAAATTGTCGCTCTTTTTTTGTTTATAGCGCAAAAAATAAAAACTGCAGAGATGATCAAATACCACCAAAAGAAAGCTCTATTTGTGGGAAAAAAAGGACGCCAATTTTGTTTGGGAGCCACGTCGCACGACCGCGCAATTGTCAGTTAAAGCGACGCAGTGCCAGAAGCTGAAATTTCACCTGGTCAGGAAGGGTTATAAGTGCCCAGTAAGGAAGTGGTTAATGGATAGGTCATTGGCGTAAGCAGGGAGGTTCTAGTCTCTCAGTTCTAGTTCTATGAATAAGCACTAAAGTTTGATGTGAAATGCGTAAGCTTTTTACCCCGTCTGCTGTGGCTTTTTGTGTGTTTTTTGATTTTAAAATAAAAGCAATTTATTTTTTGAGTGCGGCTGTCCAGAACATTTTTCCTTCATTTTGCAATACAATTTTCTTGCAGCCTTCCTGACATATATACAAATAGAGAAAATTCTTCTGTTTTTGCTTTTGTTTTTACAAACGGTCTTGGAGTCACTGCTGTAGCGTTCCTTAGTCCATGTGTTCGTATGTAAACGCTGTTTTTTAATTTGATACATTTTTGTGGTCTTGCGTCTACTTCAGACATATGGAAGGTCCTTTGTGTGTTTCTGATAAATGATAAATGAACATACACATGTGTGAATCTTTCACACATGCGTTGTGGATAAAAATACCAATTTTTAAACTAACATTATGATTTTATGTTCCATGAGTTATACCCAATGTTACACTTTAATGTGGTGATTTAATTGTAATATATTATTTGTAATTGGATTGTGTTTGTGTCAATGTGATTGTAAGTATTCGTTTTTTTTTTTCTTTCAAAATATTTTATTTTCATAGTATATAGAATACAATTTTATAAAAAAATTTTTTTCCACAGTCACATAAATAATAAATCCTGGACAATGACAAAATTAACGGAATAAGTGCTGAGTAGTTTAAATAAGCATAGATAAAATAAGTTAGGAGGGTAAAATAATCCTATTAAGTCCTACCAAAAAAGCAACCAGCTTAGGGAGAGACACCAAGGAGCAGAGGTATTCTCAGTCCCCCAGCACCCCTAAAGGGAACACGCTGTGCTGGCGGAGAGAACCCCCCCATCCCTCCGATGACCCCATCCCCCTATCCAAGAGGTCATTATGTCGAAAATAATCAGCCGTATGAATTGAAACATAAGGAAAAAGATTTCTGTAGGTTATATGAGAATATTAAGAAGAAATTAAAAAATATGGGAGAAATTCTAGTGTCATTTCCAGGTACTCTCAAAGCAGAGAACAATAAAGGAGAAATCAGAAAAATGGAAAGAGATAGAGAAGGGGAGGATACGTGTCTATCTTAATGTTGAGAAAGGGAGAGATCCATAGAGACACCCTTAAGAGATAGAGATCCCTACATATTTAACCCAGGGATCCCAGATACTTTCAAACTGTAGGGACGTATCATTTAAGATAGTGACCAATTTTTCTTGAACCATTATCCAGGATATTTTCTTTTTAACTTCCGATAGGAAGGGCTTAGGTTTCTTCCATGCTTTAGCCACTGTGAGCTTGGCTCCTGTAAGTATGAAGTGGATCAGTTTTTGTGTGTATTTAGAAATAAGAGGTATATGAGCATTGAGTAGAGCCACAGAAATAGATCTGGGGACAACCTGTCACCTTAAATATCATGTTAAAAACTTTATTCTAGAAGGGACAGATCCTAGGACAGCCCCAGCAGGTATGGACCATTGACCCTAGTAGTTGACACCCCCTGAAGCAAGTTGGATCCGCAGTTGGGTATATTGCTGTAAGTTTAGTGGGAGTCAAGTACCACCTGGTAAGAACCTTAACCTTAGCTTCCACCAGGGAAAAATTAACGATTCCCCTGAAAGATTTAGAGCAGGCTTTATGCCAACTCTCCAGATCCCAGCTGCATTGGAGATCTTTCTTTCACGCTTCCATGTAAGAAGATTTTGCTGTAGGCTGAGTGAGGGAGGAATAAATCACAGAGATGCCTCCTTTTTGCTCCAAGGCTTGTTCGCACCATAGCTCAAATTTTGTGAATTGGGGTGAAAGCGGTTTGCCCTTCCAAATATGATGAAGGAATTTTGAAATAATATAGCGATTTCTCTCAGAGTCTGGGAGTTTTAACTTTTTAATGCAATAGTCAAGGGTCAATGGCTTCCCAGATCTAAAGAAGTGTCCTATACTATATAGTCCATTGTCCTCCCACCAATGAAATGTTTTTCTATCTAAGCCTGGAAGTCAGGATTATTAAATAGATGTGTTAGAGGCCGTACTGCAGATTTTTTTTTTTTTTACCTGTGAGAGCTGTGTACGGGAGGGCTCTCCAGTCATAGCTGTTCCATATGCTTTGATTATGTAATTATGCATGTGGGGGTGGCCTTTGGGACACCCTATTTCCCATTGGCCACCACCATACATATATTCACATCCGTTTTGTCACTACACTAGCTATGACCAGTACCAGATTCAGGTGTGAAACATGTAATCTGTTTGCATCCCCCCTTTTGTACTGTATGGATCGACTGCTGAACACTGGTTTTTAACCTAATAAAGGTGTTGTATCGAAGTGCTGCCATCCATGATTATTCGTTTATTCTCTAACTGAGAAACATACAGAACACCCGCCCTCTCCCAGATTTGAAATAGTTCTATATAATATAAATGATGCCATATGGGAGTATATAGATAAAAACCTTGGCTATGCAGGATAGCTTTGATATATGTCCATGAAGTTTTTCAGGAGAATTATTGTGGGGAGATTTTGGGGCAGGTGTGAGAATCCTGCTTCCAGGTGGGATAACACAGGAGTCAGAGAGCCATTCGGTATCAATACATTTCTAATAGGGTCTGACACATCTTCATGCCCCCAATCTCCTAGTAATTGAACTTGGCAGGCTACAAAATAGAACCTAGAATGGGGAATTGTCAGGCCGCCTTGGTCTTTGGCAAATTGTAGTGTGGAGAGGCTGATACGTGCTATTTTTTTTTGCCATATCAGAGCTCTAAACTGTGAGTCTATCCCGGAGAACGATTTATGTGGGATCCATATGGGAGCATTATGGAATATGTAAAAAAGTTGTGGGGCCCATACCATTTTAAATGAATTGGCTCTACCGGTGACTGATAACGGAAGTTTAGTCCATGCCGAGCAATTTGGACTGAAATTTTTGTAACAATGGACCCAAATTCAGTGTAATATATTGGTTTGGGTCCTGAGTCACCTGGATTCCGAAGTATCGGAATTCGGTGACCACCTGGACAGCGCCTGCACAATCTGGTAAAGGATGTGGAAGTGGGTCTAGGCCCTAGACCAGGGGTCTCAAAACATTCTAAACAAAGGGCCGATTTATTGTCCTTTAGACTCTTGGAGGGCCGGACTTTGGCGAGCGGGGGGTGAAAATTTTCCTGGCATCATTGGGACTTAACTTATGGTATTAGGGGGCGAAATAATGCCCTATTGTTTGTATCATAGGGAGGAATAGTGCCCCATTAGTGGTGGCAGTGGGAGAAATGGTGCTCCACTGTTGGTGTCAGATGTCAGAATAGTGTTTCGTATCAGTAGGAGGGATACTTCCACAAGGGCCTGATAAAGGCAAGCAAAGGGCTGCATCCAGCCCTCGGGCCGCAGTTTGGAGACCACTGCCCTAGACTCTAGGGGATTGAGTACCAATTTTGTTCCAGTTGATAGTGAACCCCGATAGAGCTTCGAAGTCAGTGATCAATTGCATCACATTCCTCAGAAATCTATCCATGTCTCCCAGATATATCAGAGTGTCATCCGCATATAAAAAACTTACATTTTCTTGGGGGCCCCTGAGGAAGTCTGCAATATGCTGCGAGGCTCGGACATGAATGGCCAATGGTTCCAGGACCATAGCAAACAGCAGGGGTAAAAGTGGGCACCCCTGCCAAGTGCCCCTGAACAAATAAAAAGATTACGATAGGTCCCCATTATTCTGGGTTGTGCCCACCCTAAATTTTGACAATACCTCCCATAAATAGGGCCATTTGACACTATTGAACGCTTTGGCAGCGTCTAAAGAGAAGATGGCTCTATTACCGGGATTGTCAGTTGGCAATTGTAAGTTTAAAAACAGTCTGCATAGGTTTTGAGCCATGGACCTTGTTGGTATGAATCCAGACTGATCCCTATGAATCACTTTTTAAAAACATTTGGCTAACTTATTGGCCAGTATCCTAGCCAAAAGTTTAATGTCAAATGTGAATAATGAGATAGGTCTATAAGAATCCGGTGAGAGGGCCTCCTTTCCTGGTTTTAAGAGGACGACTATAATCGCCTCAATTTTCCCGGTTACTAACGCATTATTATATACTTTAAGATATAGGTATATCTTTTGTAAACTTCAGAAGGCAAACCATATGCTCCTGGTGCCCGCCCATTATGTGTTTGATCCAAAGCTTTAAAGGAGTTGTAAAGGAAAACATTTTTTTTGCCTAAAATGAATGGCCCAGATTCACAGAGCGATTACGCCTCCGCAACTGGTGTTGCGCGTGCGTAAGTCTAAATGTGCGCGTGCGTTTAGATGCGCGCGATTCAGAAAACGATTTACGCCAGAAATCTACTTTTTTTGGTCCGGCGTAATTTCGTTAGACAGACGCATCCGTCCGCGCAAAAATGCGCTAGACACACCATTGATTTGCTAGTCAAATATGCTAATGAGGGAGTTGCGGGGATCCACAAAAAAACGCAGTTGCTGCGCAGGCTACGCGATGTGCGCAACAGCAAAATGTCCTGTCTAAAGTTAGAGCACATAAAAGCTGGTCTAAATTTTGAAAAAACGTCTACATCTCACAGAAAGCAACACCGTTACTGAGGAGCAGACCACACACACGTGTTGCACTACAATTTGACTGCCAACATGCCAGGGGCATCGTCGCTCATAGCTGCACTAGTGAATTTAGATGACCAAGGAGGAGGGCACGGAGGATGGCACGGGAGAGGGTATACCGCACACGCATAGACCTCTTTGGCATGAGTGATTCTGAGGTGTATCGCATCTTCAGATTCCCCCCTCATGCCATCCTGGAATTAACCACAACCCTGCAGGAGGACATCACCAGCCCAACACAACGCTCACATCCAGTGCAGCCACTGGTCAAGGTACTGGCAACACTCCATTTCCTTGCCAGTGGCTCTTTTCAGCGTACAAGTGGAGTGGTGGCTGGGATGTCACAATCCTCCATGAGCAGATGTGTGCACCAGGTTGTCCCAGCAATCCTCACACGCTTGGCCAACCTAATCATCAAACCCACCACTGAGGACCTGCGGCTGAAGGCAATGACAGATTTCTACAGAATTGCCAGATTCCCACGCACCATCGGGGCCATTGATTGCACACATGTGGCACTCCAGCCCCCCCATGACACAGAGCACATGTACCGCAATCGGAAGAATTGGCACTCCATCAACGTACAGGTGATAGTTGATGCCCAAGGACTCATATGGCACGTCCGTGCCAAACACCCCGGATCCACCCATGACAGCTACATCTACAATCAATGCCACATCCGAATGGAATTCTATCAGAACATGTATGGGAACACCTGGCTGGTTGGTGAGTGACATGGGAGTCAGGCATGACTATCCCCTCCCGTGATGCACACCTCACAAGTGGCACATGCATGACTAACATTCTCCTGTCTTTTCCCTTCCAGGTGACTCTGCATATGCACTGGGACCCCATCTCATGACTCCTATCCGGAACCCCCAAACCCCAGGAGAGGAAAGATACAATCAAGCACACATCAAAACCCGAGCAGTGGTGGAGCGCACCTTTGGCCTCCTGAAGTCACGTTTCCGATGCCTGGATAAGTCTGGGGGTACACTGTTGTATTCCCCAAACTTCGTGTGCCATATCATCGTTGCATGTTGCATGCTGCACAATCTCGCAGTGAGGAAGGGCCTGCAGGTTGAGCTACGTGATGACCTGACCACCCAACCAGACAATCCCCCCCTAACCGAGGATACCCCGTCTTCTGAGGGAAGAGCAGTCAGGAGACAGCTCATATTGGGCATCTTTGCACATTAAACACACACATTAATCATGGCACAATGAGAATGCATGCATGCACACCACTGTGGTCCCTAGCACACACACCCCACATCCTCATCAAATTGGATTGGCACCAGTCCACCATGCACGACTGGTGAGCAGTAACGCCACGTCAAGGCTCCAATTATGTCACTGTACATTCATACACCATTCACACGGACCTGGGAATCACTTCTCCCTGGTCCTGGGGAACCCTTCTCCACCAAAATTGAGGATGACACCCCTTTTCCAGCAGGAATGTCACCCCCACATTCAAACAGCATGCACAACCCAAAATTTAAAAAAAATGTCAGCAAAAAAAATAATTAAAAATGCCAAAAATGTCAGCAAAAAAAGAAAAAAGAAAAAATAAAGCAAGAAAACAAACGCTCAGAAATATATCAATCAAACAAACAGTCTCTCAAACACTTATCAAAAAACACTTTCACAAATATACCAACAAGAACTTGATCACACAGAACACTAATCTGACAACTACAAGACACACTGCAACGAACAACAGGAACAAAAGCACTTGGTTAAATGGGAAGGGACACAAAGGGATGTACTTTTGCAATGCAAGTGCGTTTGTGTGTGTCTATTTATGCTGTCTGCGTAGTTCACAACGTTGCCCTAGTCCATTTCCAATTTCACTGATTGCGCCGCTCCCGAGTTGTGAGCATGCGCACAGCGGAACTGACATGGTCTCCTTCACGCGCGCATGCGCGAGCCGGCCGGCCCTTCATTTGCATGGGGTCACGGCTCATTTCAATGTAACACGCCCACGTCCCTCCCAATTTGTATTACTCCTCTTTACGCCTCAGGAAAAAACCTTACGCTTGCGCAATTTCCTGCGCAAAAGCTACGTGAATCGGGGGATTACGCGGCTAGATGGCGCAAGTCTAACGTAATGGCGGTGCGCTACGCCGGACCGATAATGCGCCGATGTACGTGAATCTGGGCCAATGTCTGCAAGGTAGACAGACAGAATAGTGTAATGATTCTGTTAACAAACGAGTAAATACCTAATAAATTCCTTCATCTATATCACCTCCGGCGTTCTAGTTTCTGTTCTCTCATTCACTTCCTGGTTTGCATCACTTGTTCATGTAAGAACTACATTTCCCAGTATGCATTGCGGCACGCCCAGTAATTCACACCTCCTTGAAGTCTCTCACGCTGCGTACACACGAGCAGACAGATTTGTTCAAATCGGTCGGGCCGACCGATTTGAACAAATCTGTCTGCTGGGGACATATTGGTTTGATCATGTACACACGATCAAACCAAAATCCCCACCGCCAGACGGTGCGGTGACGTTGACGCCGCCACGTCACCGCACCAGGAAGTAAAACACTTCCGCGCATGAGTCAAAACCATTCGGCGCGTGTGCGAGAAGACATGTCTGCTGGTTAGCGTACTAACCAGCAGACATGTCGGGCGGACGGGTTCCCAGCCGACAGATTTCAAAGCATGCGTTGAAATCTGTCGGGTGGCCAAATCCGTCGGCTCGCCCTTACACACGGTCGAATCTGTCTGCTGGGTCAGTCGGGCCGACCGTTTCCAGCGGATGGATTTGATCGTGTGTACGTGGCCTAACACGTAGAGAGCGTCCTGCCACACAGATGTAGTTCCCAGGAGGGGGCGAGCACGTTACTGACCACCGCAGTAAAGTCTCCCCTCACGGTGGTCAGTAAAATCAGACCAGCAGGAAGTGAGCAGAACAGAGAAGAAATAGAGCAACTTCTGAGCAAAAAACGAACAATGAGGAAGTGAAAAAAGGAAACATCTTTAAAAAAAAAGTCCCAGAATACGTTAAAAGGGTTGTAAAGGTTTGTTTTTTATTTTCTAAATAGGTTCCTTTAAGCTAGTGCATTGTTGGTTCACTTACCTTTTGCTTCGATTTCCCTTCTAAATGTTTTTTTTCTTTGTCTGAATTTCTCACTTTCTGTTTCTCCTCAGTAAGCTTGCCCCCATCATCCGAGCTGTTCTGGTTGGGGGTTAGTTAGCCAGAACAGCTTACTGAGGAGGAACAGGAAGTGAGAAATATAGACAAAGAAAAAAAATATTTAGAAGGGAAATCGAAGGAAAAGGTTAGTGAACCAACAATGCACTAGCTTAAAGGAACCTATTTAGAAAATAAAAAACAAACCTTTACAACCCCTTTAATGATATCTGAAGTGGAGTAGCGAGGTACACCGTGTGCATCATTTACAGCGACTGTACGGGAGGAAGATTGTTGTGTTTTAGAAAGTAGAGCTAACATGTGTCCTGTATTTTCCCCCTCTTCAAAATGTTTCTGCTGTAAAAAGAACCACTTGTTTTCAACCAGTTGTAAAAAAAATTGTCTGAGCATCAATTGTGATGCCAACCATGCTCTTTTGGAGCCATCATAAGGGTCAGCATTGTACGTTGCTTCTGCTCTCTGTGCCTCCGATATAACAAACAGTTCCCACTCCTTAGTGTTAGTTTTTATGTGAGATATTAATCTGATAAACTGACCACGTAAGTAGGCCTTAGTTGTATCCTATACATTGGCTATATCTGTTGTCCCTGTATTATATCTAAAAAAGGAAGCAAATAAAGTCGGTATCGGATCAGGGTCCAGAAGTAGAGACAGCCAGAAAGGGTTTAACTTCCATAACGCATGACTCCGTTCCGACCCCAGCTCAGGATATCTATTAAGAGTAGGGAATGATCGGATACATGTCTAGCAGAGTAGTGCAAAGAGTCTATCATTGGCAAAATTAGCTAGTTTTCCAACCCTATGACTATTTGAGACAGCCCCCCCCAATCGAGGCAGACTGAAAGGAATATACCTGCACATCAGGATTATCCACACAATCGTACGGCCCATCTCTGAGAGAAGACATCCAAAGGCTGTATGTCCTCCGCTTTTTCGCTATTCCACCAATAATATGAGTGGAGAGCTTGTCTTTCTCATGATCACTATAATTATTAAAGTTCCCCAGAACAGGTATTTTGGGGTAGCGGGCCATAAAGTTTGCTAACATTTTGAGGAGATGATCTAAAAATGGTGAAGGAATGTATATCACTGCAAATATACATATTGTCCCATAAAGGGAACACAATAAGAATACATAACGACCATCGTTTTCGATGCCAACCTCCACGAAGGAAAATTGGGTTCCCTTTCGGATCAGGACACTCCCTCTCCTTGAGTACACCGAATAAGTAGCGTGAAAATAATTACAAAACTGCCTTTGTGTGAATTGAAGGGTAGAGGTTGGGGGGGGAATGAGTCCCTGTAAACAAATCACATCTGCATTTAAACACCTGATTGTGCGTAGCACAGCCAGTCATTTAACCAGGTTGTTCAGGCCTCGGACATTCCAGGACATAATGGTTGTTCTAGACATTTGGATAGTAATACAGTAAGTGTAGGCATAGTGTAAGTAAGTTGTTATGACTAAGGCCTTATAGGCTGTAACACGTTAATCATTCCTATTTGCGTTTGTCTACAAATTTGTCTACAAATTTTTGAGAGCAACGACCGGAGTGCGGATCATCTTTTCTTCATTGTGTAAGTAATTATTGTAGGACCCAGTTCCAGCTCAGCTGTATTACATACAGTTAGGTGATGGGGAAAAAACCCAATCCAAAAATATTCCAGTGGAGCAATAAGAGCGTTTCAATAGGTAAAAAAAAAGCCATGGTAGAAAATAAAACAATATGTTCTCGGCCAACATGACCCTAGAACCATGATACAGGTAGCTGAAGGTCTGCACCAGACCTTTTAGGGGGGGATTGTGGAAGCTCACTAGAGTGTCACACAAATTCTAAACAGCAGAACCAGTAGCTGCGATTCCCCAATGTGAACCATTGCAAAAACAGAGAACTCATCATAGACCCGATCATAGGGATCCGTGGGTAAAATGTGGTCCAAGCATGGCACCAAAAGAGCAATAGTTATGATGGAACAGGACATCGGTTTTTTGGTTCTCACGGAGAGAGTTTTCTTCTCTATCCAACCATTGTGCAGCAGTCGATGGTTTACCAAAGAATTAAACCGAGCCCATAGCTTCCACCTGTAGTCGAGCAGGATACAACCTGGCATAATTTAATTCCAGATCCCTGAAGCGACGTTTCATATCTGTGAATTTAGCTCTTTGTTTCTGCAAGTCTGCAGAAAAATCTGGGAAAAGAGAAACTTTAAGGGCTTCAGCCCGGATTCTGGCATTATAAAGGACCGCATCCCTGTCCTTTATAGTAAAGGAGTTTAAACAAAAATGGCCACGGATGGGCTTCTAGTTGCGGAGGCCTAGCTGAAACCCTGTGCACCCTCTCTACTGAGAAAATGGGGGAAAACACCTCCCTGCCAAATGTGGTGGTGAGACATTTTTCAATGAAATCCACCAGATTCTTGCCTTCCACTTTTGCCTCATCCTATTTTCTAAATCTTCCAGGCGAGAAACATGCCGTGCAGTGTTGCAGGTGAGATCACGTTGCATGGGCACCATGTCATCCTCTATGGAACTCACTTTCCCCTCCAGAGCAGATGTTCTCTTCTGCAGCCTTTGTGTATCTTGCCGCAGGAAAGTGATCTCTCTTTTGACCCTTTTTATCTCGGCAGTAAGGGCAGCTATGGATATGTTACAGGTGGTCACCGCTGTGAGAATGTCCGCAGTGTGGGTTCACCCGCGGCCGTCAGTATTAAAGGGGTCTGGGGGCCTAGCAAAGAGATCTCCTGATGTACTCACTGTTTTCCTTTCAAATCCTGGACCGTTGGCATCAGCCAGAACGTCCCTCATCCAACTCGAAGTTTTCTCATTATTATTATTTTTATACAGGATTTATATAGCGCCAGTATTTAGCAGTTAGTAAATTGTTAGTGAGTTTTAGTAAGGCAGTTTCCGTGTGCTGCGAGCGAAAGGCAGACTGTAAGGGGTCAAGTAGGTTATTTTCACTGTGGTAGACCAAGTGTAGACCAAGCGTTCTAGATGTTTAGAGGTGAATGGGAGCAATAAAATGCGGCACTTACTAAATGGGTATATAAATCGGTTTCTCTTTCAATCTCCTTCTAATTATCTGCTCTAATCCAGACTCTGCCAATTGTGGAAAGCCCTGAGGAAATTGCGTGCAAAGGGCATGAGCAAGTTGCACATATTTAAAAAAGTAGCTTCCTGGAATATTCCAGTGTTCTATCATTCCTGCAAAATATATTGTTTCTCCCTGCACTACCTGAGCTAGATTTTTAACCTTAAATCTGGTCCAAGCTCCTGGATCTTGAATGGAGTTTAGGTGAGGTAGCTGAGCATTTCTGTACAGCGGGATATTTGGAGACAAAATCTCCTTACAATGTTTTTCCACGCTAAACCAGCTCTTCATGACTCCATTGAGGGAGTCAGATCATGTGAAGATTTCAAACCTTGGAACAACAGTGCCTGAAGTGCTTCAGTGGAATTTACCACTGCAGCCTCTAACATTATAGCAGGATTATATTTATCTGGGTTTAACCATCCACCTGCCGTTACCAGCTGTGCCGCTAGATAATATTTATGAAAGTCTGGAAAGGCCAATCCCTCTTGTGATAAAGGGCGCATAAGTGTAGTTGATTTAATCCTAGGTAGCCTATTTCTCCATGAAAATGAAGAAAAATACTGTGTAATTGTGTAAAAAATTGTGTAATTGTGTAAAAATCAATGTGGTGTATTTCTAAGTAAATATAAAAATATAAGGAGAATCTTCATCTTTATTAAATTTACGCAACAGTTCAGTAACAGGGGTAGGGTCTCCCATACTTTTGTTTTTTTCTTCCTGTACTGCTGAATTTAGATTTAACATTCTGTTACCCTTTGCAGTGGCAAATTCGGAAACAATGTATACTGTGCTCCTTGATCAATAGCAAACAGGATTTACCCCAAAAAAGTTATTTATTTATCTAAAGTGATTGTAAAGTCCTGTTTTGTCATTCTTACCTTCTCTGTGAAATGGTTTTGCACAGAGCAGCCTAGATCCTCCTCTTCTCTGGTCCCTCTTCAGTGCTCCTGGCCACTCCCTCCTGTTGAGTGCCCCCACAGCAAGCAGCTTGCTATGGGAACAGCCCGAGTGGAGTCACAGCTCCCTGTGTCCATTCAGACACAGAGCAGCGATCTGGCCCCATCCCTTTTCTCTTTTCATTTGCTGACTGACTTTGATTGACAGCACCAGGAGCCAGTGGCACCACTCTGCTGTCTCAGCCAATGAGGAGGGGAGTCCCGGGCACCCGAGACATTGCTGCAACTTTGCTGTATGTACATGGGGCTCAGGTAAGTATTAGGGGGCTGCTGCACAAAGAAGGTTTTTTATCTTGATGCAAAAGAAAAGGCATTAAGATAATAAAAACTTCTGCCTTCACGACCACTTTATGGTACTTATATAGAACCATTAAATAACGCAGTGCTTTACATATATTGTTTAATCACATCATTCCTTGCCCTCAAGGAGCTTACAATCTAAGATTCCTAACTCACATACACATACTGGGGCCAATTTAGACAGGAGCCAATTGACCTACCAGCATGTCTTTGGAGTGTTGAAGGAAACCAGAGTACCCGGAGGAAACCCACACAAGCATAGGGATAACATGCAAACTCCAGGCAGGTAGTACCATGGTTTGGATTTGAACCAATGACCCTAGTGCTGCTAGGCAGAAGGGCTAACTGCTAAGACACTGTTCTTCAAGCACAAGGGTCTAACAAAAAATGATATGGCTCAAACAAATGCTAGCTAATCCACCTAAGTTAGCCCAAAAGTGATAAAAGTGAGAATACTCTTGTGTAGCTTAAGTAGTTCATAAAATGTTCATAAGGATTTCATAAAAATCCCATAGGAAGGGTGTTGTACTTCAGTAGGCAGTTCCACCTGAGTCAGGAACGGAGCACAAGGGTCTGTTTGCTATGTTGCTGCCCATCCACACTTTAGTTTTTAGTTTGGAGACATCCCATACTCGATGACTTCAAGTCCTGTTACCTGTACTGTACAATTAAGTTAATGTAAATGTTTTACTTATTTGTAAATTCAATATCTTGGAGTAAAGTAAAGGTCCAAGGTCCCTTTCCGCTGTCATTTGTTTCTCCTTATTTCTTGTCACAAAACTAGATTTCCGTGGAGTGGGTGTGGTTTAATGAGGGTACAATGGGGGCATTCCCAGCAAAGCTTTTGCCAGTGTCCAAACATTTGAAGGTAGCAGTATATAACACATGATCTATAAATACAAGGCCTGCACTGTATTTCAAGATATGGAGTTCACAGGCAAGTAATAAATTCACAGTCCAGTCATGTTACATAATGATACACCCTTAGGAGGTGGGTCCATGATGGCATGCACCCGAAGTATGTCCTCAAGTACACACAACAGGTCATGTTTTTAGGCTTTCCATTATTTTGCACGGGTGATTTGATCAGTTTCACTGCCTAATGCCGCACACACCTGGTCGGAATTCCTGTTAACAAATGTTGTTGGCTTGTTGTCGCACAGGCGATCAAATACCACCAAAAGAAAGCTCTACTTGTGGGGAAAAAAGGACGTCAATTTTGTTTGGGAGCCACGTCGCACGACCGCACAATTGTCAGTTAAAGCGACGCAGTGCCGGAAGCTGAAATTTCACCTGGGCAGGAGGGGGGTATATGTGCCCAGTAAGCAAGTGGTTAAAACATTTCTAATGAATCTGTAGTTGAGCTTTAAAGTATTTAAGCCACAGACAGCCAAGTAACAAGAATGTTCAGAAGGAGGCCAGTAATGGCAGCACTACATATTTACTTGAAAGCATTGGTGAAATTTTGTTACACCTTTTTCACACGTGATTATGTCCTAACCATTTCCTGTCTCTTTTAACTACTTCCCATCCGGCCACTGCACATATACGGCTCTTTCCTTCTGATTGGACCTGTGGTTGGCCCTCCTGATCACATGACGGCCATGTCCAATCACAGCCGTCATGTGATGTAAACAAAGAGCCGGTTGCTAGGTGATCGGCTCTCCTCTCTTTACACGGAAGTCGTCGGTGAGGAGAGGAGGGTGGATCGCTGCAGCTGGCTGGAGATCAGTGAGCCTGAGCTGTTTTTTTTACAGCTTTTTACTCACTGATCACCAGTCTAGTTTCCAACATACTGTAAATCACAGAAAGTAAACACACATATGTCCCCAAAATACATGTCCCCACATAGTAAAAACACCTGCCCCCCACATATGTAACAGTAAAATCACATGTCCCAATGATCATTTGCATACATATGTCCGTGATCACATAAACCAATTATTATACACTTAAAGGGGTTGTAAAGGAATTTTTTTCCCCTAAATAACTTCCTTTACCTTAGTGCAGTCCTCCTTCACTTACCTCATCCTTTGATTTTGCTTTTAAATGTCCTAATTTCTTCTGAGAAATCCTCACTTCCTGTTCTTCTGTCTGTAACTACACACCGTAATGCAAGGCTTTCTCCCTGGCGTGGAGAAAGCCTCTTGAGGGGGGAGGGAGTGAGCAGGAGTGTCAGGACGCCCACTAACACACAGCTCCTTTCTCTATCTGTAAAGTAGAGAGCGTCCTGACCCTCCTGCTCGCCCCCTCCCCCCTCAAGAGGCTTTTTCCACACCAGGGAGAAAGCCTTGCATTACGGTGTGTAGTTACAGACAGAAGAACAGGAAGTGTGGATTTCTAAGAAAAAAAAAGGATATTTAAAAGCAAAATCGAAGGATGAGGTAAGTGAAGGAGGACTGCACTAAGGTAAAGGAAACTATTTAGGAAAAAGAAAAAGACACATGCATGGGGGACCTTGGCGCTGCGAACCCCGAGTGTAAAGTTAGAGAGAAAGAGGGCTTCCCCATGGGGCATTTAACAGCATATATAGTATGCTATGCTGTTAAAAGCCCCATGGGGAAACCCTCTTTCTCTCTAAGGAAACTATTTAGGGAAAAAAAATATTTCCTTCACAACCCCTTTAACGGATTTTTTTTTTCCAAAAACATGTAGTAGAATATATTTTGGCTTAAATTTATGTCAAAATTCGATTTTATTGGATTTTTTTATTTTAAAAATAGACAAATATAATTTTTTTCCAAATTTCCGCTCTTTTTTTCCGCTTATATCGCAAAAAATTAAAAACAGAGTCGTGAATAAATACCACCAAAAGAAAGCTCTATTTGTGTTACCAAAATGATAAAAATTTCATTTGGGTACAGTGCAGCATGACCTGGCAATGGTCATTGGAAGTGTAAGAACGCTGAAAGCTGAAAATTGGTCTGGGAAGGAAGGGGGCGAAAGTGCCCAGTATTGATGTGGTTAAAAGAATGCTGTGAAACACATGTTAGGAACTTGCTGTAGCCACATGTGGAACAAAAGTATTGTACACAAAAATCCCAACTCCCAAAAATTCACCCCTGCAATGCAAAGCTTAAATACTTGTTTAGTCTGGGGACAGGGCTTTTATTAGCCCTATTCTCTGCTCTGCCAATAGATGGCGCTCCCTTAGGCTCTGACTTTGAGCCTCTCTGTCCTCAGTTAAACTTTTTAAAGTTATGGTCATTGTTGGCATATCTTAGTTTTTCAGCAAAAGTCAAGATTTACATATTATTGCACCATGGGCTTTTGGCCTCCTGAATCATGGAGATAACTAATGGTGCATGCAGGTAACTTTATTTTATTCAGGATTTATGGACGTTTTAGCTATAGAAGGTTTACATTACAACATAAACATATTCAGTAATGTATTGCAGAGTGCAGTGAAGTTGTGCAAAGTGCAGTAATCCACATCAGCCAGGCAGAAACGTAATGGATCTTCCCTGGGAAATTCAAGTCTGGTACCTCAGTGTTAATGTCTCAGCCTTAGAGAATTGCATTATATGCTGTTTTTTTTCCCTGTATTTGGTTCTTTTATTAGTGCAAATCTTTAAATAATGTATAGTACACAACATACATATTCTTGAAAGAGTTATTGATACCAGCAATAACTTCCACCGTGTATGGCATGCATGAGCATCGTTTTATTATAATTACTATTATAAATCATACAGGTTTTGCATTATCTGCTTCATTCCAGCATTTCTAGGCATCTGGTACCATTTGCTGTGTTTTTTTTTTTTTTTGCTATTAAAAGCTAGTTGAGAATAGTTGAAATTGCTGATGACTGCTGTGTGTGTGGCCAGCATTAGAGGAGCTATTTTTCATAGACTCTGTTGGTTGCGTTTTATTATTATTATTATTATTATTATTGTTGTTGTTGTTAACTCTTAAAGATGAAGTTTTACATTGTACCTGATTCAGAAGTAGATTTTTTATTTAATTTTTTGTTTATGATGCATCTTCTAGGCCTGGGTAAACAGGCAACACTTTTTAGGTTTTCATTGAATATAGCATCTGTTGCTATGTAGATAGTTCAGATGAAGTGGGTGGTCTGAGGTATCCAGTATTCCTTACATGTGAGCTGCATGAAAAACGCCATAAAGACCTGTTCTGTACATATACCAAAGTTGGGCATAAATGAACAGTATTTGTTTAACAGCTTCCATGCAAACATGAGCTTTAATCAGTCCATTTATATTACCAAGAGATATCTATGTAACATGAAAACAGTGTTTTGGTTCACTTCCAGCTCATTCTGTCTAAAAATACACAAATGTAAATAAACAGAGAAACCAGTGAGGAACATGTGTATAGCACTAGTCCAAGGTTCGATTGTTCTGTGTTAACAGCAAATGTTTCGCACAACCCAGTTGTGTTTTTAGATGATGGAAGGGACAGAAGTATTGTTCATGTGAAGTAAAGCTGCTGCATTCATGTTGCATGCTGTGCTGTATTTATATGTGTAAAAATTCAATGGGGAATAAAAGTGAATCTGTCACTGAGCAAAGAACCTATTTTAAAAGCTTCTGATGAAAGCCTATTTTGGGCTACCCTGGATAACATCATTAAGAGTCTCACGGTTGTACCTTCCTTCTACAGTCTGGGAAGGTGAAGGAGCCTCGTAGATGAGGTCTTTCTTTCTTGGCACATAAAACGTTTTTTTTTTTTTTTGCCACCCCCTTGCCCCGGGCCGCTGACAAGGGTAATAAATCTTTCAAGCCCTCCTCGGCATGAAAGTTCGCTCTCACCCATATTTGGGATGGGGGATGTCTTTACTGGTTTTTGGTCCCGTGGTTTTTGGTCCCGTGGAACAACAAATAGGTCCGCAAAGTGATTCTATCTGGCTACAAGATAGAGTTTTGTTCCTGACCTCTGGAGAGGTTCTTCACCTCCAATGTGCGTCTGACAACAGACTGTCTGCAAGCTCTTTTCAGGGTCGAGCAGGACTTGTTATGCCAGGGGGTAATTGTCGCGGAACGGTTTCAAGGGTTTTATTCGGTCCTGAAAAAAGAGGACAAGGTTCATCTGATTCTGGACCTCAAAGCCCTGAATTGTTTTTTGCGGGTGCAGTAGTTCAGGATTGAGTCCATTCGATTGATTGTAGCTTTCTTGCATCAGGATGATTTCCTGGCTTCTATCGACATCAATGATGCCTACTTGCACATTCAGATTTGTGTGTGGCACCAGCGTTTCCTTTGTTTTGCTGTTGGAGAGGAGCTCTACCAGTTACCCTTTGGTCTTGCCTCCGCTCCTCTGATTTTCACAAAGATGTTGGCCCTGGTATTGGTGTTGCTGCATCAGTGGGGGATTGCTGTGCTGGGTTATCTGGATGACTTTTTCTTGAGGGCAGAGTCGTTGTCTGCATTGACAGACGACGTGGCGATCACAATCTAGACCTTACAGGAGTTTACATACCCTGGAAAAATGTATTATTTTCTCGGAAATGCATATACAGTTGTGTTTATACGTTTCCGAGAAAATGTCATGAATCTTTGGTGGAAAAAAGAACTACATAACATGTTTGAGAATTTTTTTCACTGGTGCACCACAAGTGCTAGCATGCTCATCTTACTGCTGGTTATCTTAGAGCAAATCTTACATTTATAAAGCCAAGAAATAGCTAACATCTGGTACATATAGGCTGTTACATTCATCAAGCTGTACCTTATTTGCTTATAGTGTTTAATTTGGCAGTAAAACAGATGAGAAATTAGTAATGTGAATATAGTGAATCTGACCCGGAATGTCTTCTGCCCTAGTATGAACTTGGACATTCTACATCAATAGTGTTGATTTTACTAAGAGAGTATGTTAACTTTGCAAATTGAAATTTTCACCTACCTCAAATACTTTTCCTTAGTTTTAGGTCCGTTGTTTTTAGGTCCGTTGTTTTTGAGTATACAAGAAATGCGAATCCTCCAGATTCAAATTGTTCAGCACTTTATACATACCGTATAAAGATAATTAAAACCTTAAAAAAAATACCCAAAAAGATGCATCATCCAAAAAAAGAAGAAGATTAATAACACCAAAGCCGCGTACACACGACCATTTTTCATGTCATGGAAGAAAACAACGTTTTTCTTGACATGATTCTTGTCAAGCCTGCCTTGCATACACACGGTCGTAAAAAAAAAATGCTCAAGCGAAGCGCGGTGACGTACAACACGTACGACTGCACTATAAAGGGGAAGTTCTATTCGGATGGCGCCACACTTTGGGCTGCTTTTGCTGATTTCGTGTTAGTAAAAGTTTGGTGAGAGACGATTCGCGCTTTTCAGTCTTAGTGCTTTTCAGTCTGTTACAGCGTGACAAATGTGCTATCTCCATTACAAACGCTAGTTTTACCAGAACGAGTGCTCCCGTCTCATAACTTGCTTCTGAGCATGCACATTTTTTTCCTGTCGTTAAATCCTACACACGACTGTTTTTCACGACGTGAAAAACGGCAAGAAAAAATTAGAGCATGTTCTTAATTTTGAATTGCCATTTTTCACATCGAGAAAAATGCTCTGGAGCCTACACACGATCGTTTTTAATGACCAATTTAAAAAAATTGCATTTTCACTTCATGAAAAACAGTCGTGTGTACGCAGCATAAGAAAGCTTTGTTAATACTGTAGCTTTAAAGTGGTTCTAAAGGTTGAAAGTTTTTTTTCCCCTTAATGCATTTGCTGCATTAAAGGTAAAATAAAATTCTGTATGCAGCTCCTCCTCCACCCCCTTATACTTACCTGAGCCTAATCTCGATTCAGCTCTGTGCACAAGAGCAGTAGTTGTCTAGTGTCTCTCTCCCTTCTCATAGGCTCAGAGACAGAAGTGGGAGCCATTGGTTTCTGCTATTGTCAATCACAACCAGAGAGCATGGAGGCAAGGCCGAGCCACGCTCTGTGTATCAATAAACACATAGGAGTTGATTTACTAAGGCAAATAGACTGTGCACTTTGCAAAGTGCAGTTGCTCCAGAGCTTAGTAAATTAACAAAAACTCTGCTGAATTCCATCGTCCAACCATGTGCAAGCAAAAATGCAGTTTTTTAAATTTTCCTTGCAAGCGATTGGGTACTCTTTCCAAAGTGAATCTTTACCTCATTTAGTAAGCTCTGGATAAACTGCACTTGCAGCAGCAACTTCACTTTTTAAAGTGTACAGTCTATTTTCCTTTAGTATATCAACCACATAGAGTGTGGCTAGGGATCAAGCCCTCACGAGTGCCCCCAAAGCAAGCAGCTTGCTATAGGGGCACTTGCCAGGTGGGAGTAGACGAAATCACCAGCGTGGGAGGGGACCCCAGAAGAAGAAGAAGAAGATCATGGTGGTCTGTGCAGAACTATTGCACAGAGCAGATAAGTATAACATGTTTGTTATTTAACTCCTTGGCACAGGCTCCCATTGCCCCTTTAAGGATTTTAGAATGCCGGGAGGCGTGATAGTCTCTTGGTCATGTGATCACCATTATTGGCTGTCGTGCCGGTCACATGATCTGAAAACTCCCTGATCGCATGCAGAGATCGGTAGGTTTCTATTAACCGCAAGTCACTATGCCAGAACAGTGAGAGGTTGCATATTTGCCTGTGCTCAGTGCTTAGAGGTTAAAAAATAACAAGAACCTTTACAAGTTACACTTTAAAATTCAAAAGGGCGCTATCTGAAGGAAACTAATGGCAAAGTTGTATTTTTAAAGATTTGTAAATCGGTCATCCTAAATTATGTTTTTACCTTTTTACTATTATTATTTCAGGTACTTATATGGTTCTGTCAATTTAAGCAGCGCTTTATATATATATATAAATATATATATATATTATACATTCACATCAGTCCCTACCCTTAAGGAGTTTACAGTCTAAGGTGTACTAGTCGGTTCACATTGGGGCGACTCTTCAGGCGACTCAGCTGCCTGACAAGTCGCGTCCCATTCTATTCAATAGAACCATTCTAATAGAAGAGACGCAAGTTGCTCCGACTTAGAAAAAGGTTCTTGTACGACTTCGGGGGCGACTTGCATTGACTTCTATACGGCCTTGCCGAGTCGCCCCCGAAGTCGTGCCACCCCAGTGTGAACCGGGTCTTATTGTGGATTATCTATGTTGCAACAGTATACAATCATTTTGTTTACTAATATATTTGGAATGATCTTTTACAGATGCAAGTTTTGGATAAGTTTCCCAGTGAAGCGGGACAGAAAGATCCAAAGCAAAGAATTATTCCCTTTCTTCCAGGTAATATTATTTTAGTATATTATTTAGTATAGTATATTATGTACCGTATTATATTCATGTATCTGCTTCTTGCAGATTGCCAATAGAAACAGCGGGCCAGATTCACGTACATTGGCGCATATATTGACCGGCGTAGCGCATCTCCTTTACGTTAGACCGGCTCAATGTAGAGGCGCAAGTACCGTATCCTCGTAGTATTTGCGCACAAATTTGTGCCGGCGCAATGTCAATTCCGAGGCGTAAGGCGGTGTAATTCAAATTGTGAAGGACGTGGGTGTGTTCCATTGAAATGAGCCGTGACCCAATGCAAATGAAGGGCCGGCCGGATTGCGCATGCGCGCATGACGCAGACTATGGTCAGCACCTCTCTGCGCATGCTCACAACTCGGCCTGGTGTAATCAGTGAGATAAGAACTAGGCCTGGCATACTTAGTGAGCTACGCCCAGGGCATAAATAGGCCCAGACATACGCCCTTCCATTGCAAAAGTACAACCATTTGTTTCCCTCCCTGAAGAAAGGTGCTTTTGTTCCGTTGTCTGTTGCTGTTTGTGTTGTGTCGTTGTGTTTTTTGGATTGTGTGTTTTTGAGAGATGTCAGAGAGGAACTGGAAGTTGAACTACTATATATATATATATATATATATATATATATATATATATATATTAAAAAAAAGTATATAATAATAATAAATAATATAATTATAATAATATTTAAAATATTAAATATATATTAGAAATAAAAAATAAAATGATATATTTATTATATTAACTAATACAAAATATATACTAAACAGAAAAAATGTATCTAAAATATATATTTACCCATTAGGATGAAAAGAGCCACTGGCAAGGAAATGGAGTGTTGCCAGGACCTTGACCAGTGGCTGCACTGCATGTGAGCGTTGTGTTGGGCTGGTGATGTCCTCCTGCAGGGTTGTGGTTAATTCCATGATGGTATGAGGGGTGAATCTAAAGATGCGATACACCTCAGAATCACTCATGCCAAAGATGTCTATGTGTGTGCGGTATATCCTCTCCCGTGCCCTCCTCCTTCTGCGCTCATCTAAAGTCAGTAGTATAGCTGTGAGCAAGGATGCCCCTGGCATGTTGGCATACAGATTGTTGTCCTGCAAGTGTGGCTGCTCAGCTCGTATCTCCCTCATTTGCATATTTGCATAGCAAATTAATGGTGTGTCTAGTGCATTTTTGCGCGCACGATGCGCCGGTCTATCGAAATTACGTTGGTCGAAAAATTTAGGATTTCAGGCGTATATCGTTTTGGGGATACGGCGCATAGATATGCACGCGCATATTTAGACTTACGCCGCGCATCTCGTGAAACGCCGGCTTAAGTGCTTTGTGGATCTGGCCCAGCATTCATTGCATACATTCTCATTTGGACTTATTTATCAAGATGTCTCAATTAAGAGCTGTTTATTTCGACATAGCAACCAATCAGATTCAAACTTTCACTGAAAAGTTATGGTTGACCCAGGTCTCAATATCTAAACTTCTATTGGGGGACTAATAAAGGCCTTAGGCTAATAGCTGGCATGTTTAATGATTAGGAAATGCTTTAAAGGTCAGTTTTACAGGTTGAATTTCAAACGCTAAATACAGAATTGTATCGTTATAATCAAATATTTAATTTTCTCAAATCTGTTGGATGCCAGGCAGATTTAATATCAATGACATCCCTAGAGTACCTGTAAGAACCTTGACCAGATTCCCGGAAACATCTCTGCTATCTACTCTATACTTGATGCCCAAGAAAATACTGTACATGGACAAATGGGAATGGGATCTAGAAAGTGATATGGACTTGGATGAATGGCACAAAATATTTTTTTTACATCAAAATCATAAATAAACATAAATACCTCAATCATTTTAAGCTATCTATAAATTATTGAGGTGCTATATTGTTCCAATGTACATAGCTTCAGGGAGCCTCTACAAAAAGCTTTTGAGGTTGTGGACAAGAAAGTGCAAGTAGACATGGCCAGAAGCAAAAACATTTTTGCCCCCAACAATTATCTGCTACTTTGAATGATAGAATGAAACATTTTGAAATTTTGATTTCAGGACTAGTTTTTTAAATAAATCCCATAACAGGTCATAATGAATATGTGCATTTTGTAGAAACAATACAAGAAAAGGATCTGTAGTGTTTCTGAACTTCCACTGAGGAGTAAGTAGGATCTCCTTATTGGAGAGTCCCTTGGCTATTGTAGAATACCAATGAGTCTCATTATAGGAACAGCAAAGAAAAAAACGTTATAATTGTACCATGTGCCTTATGTGCCAAGATAACCTCAGAAAATGTAGTCTCTTTGTACTTCAAAGTATCTTTGTACTTATACTTCAAAATTGAATAAAGACTGTAACGGTCACCACCGCTTACGACCTTCCATCCAACCACAACAAGCTTATCCGACACACCAACAACCAGGCAGACATGATCCATTCCATTTCCCAGAATAAACGAGACTGCGCTCCGTTCTCTAGTTTCCAAAATGTATGAATGAATTTATTGGTTTCCTTAGCTTGCTTATATCCAGTACAGCATAATACAGTTAATCACAGGACAATGCAATCTCCACCCCCCTTCACACCATGGGGGGCTTCAATCACACTCTAAAAGGCATTCAGGTAAGCTAACTGTAACGGTCATGTAGACCGGTCGGCACCGCATCTTCAATAGAGTTCAATTAACCTTTAATAATAACACAGACATCTAGTTGAATAAGTTTATCTAGGCAGCTTTATCACACAATGGCAGAGTCTTGTGAGAGTGGGTGCAATCCACACCTTCAACGGAATGTCTTTCACATGAATAGCCAACACCTTAAGATATTTCAATAGCATATTATACAAAGGTATGACTCACTCTGGTCTTGTAGACCTGAATTAACACCTTTCCAAATCATGTGTGCCCAGATTGCATAGCTAAAAGCTTTTGGTATTTGAAGACATCCTGCAAACATGAATTATTATTAATGTCCCTTATTAATGTCTTCTGTAACATATGAATTATGATTCTTTGTCACCCTATGGCCCTACTGGACATAAGGTGACCCTAGACATAGGAATATCTCAGTCTGTCACGGTGCATTCTGTTACAAAGACTATTGGGGAAAAAAAAGGTTATGGTTAGAGAATGAAAATGTTAATGTAATTAATGTTATTTTGAGATACATTTTTATGTGAAGTACGTTGATGGGAAATGTACAGTAAGTGCAAGAGGGAGATTTTTTTGGATTGCTGGTATAACCCATCTAGTCTTGCCCCATTAGATTTTATACTTCACTACAGGTGGAACTCGAAAAATTAGAATATCGTGCAAAAGTTCATTTATTTCACTACTGCAACTTAAAAGTTAAAAGACTCATTACATGCAGGATAGTTGAAGGAGATAGACTCATTACATGCAGGAAGCAAGATAGTTCAAGCTGTGATTTGTCATAATTGTGATGATTATGGCTTACAGCTCATAAAAACCCCAAATCCACAATCTCTGAAAATTTGAATATTGTGAAAATGTACAATATTCTAGGCTTAAAGTGTCCCACTCTAATCAGCTGCAAAGGATTCCTGAACTTTTAAATGGTCTCTCAGTCTGGTTCAGTAGGAATCACAATCATGGGAAAGACTGCTGACCTGATAGTTGTGCAGAAATCCATCATTGACACCCTCCATAAAGGGGGGAAAGCCTCAAAAAGGTAATTGCAAAAGAAGTTGGATGTTCCCTGTAACGAAACGTCCCACACTCCGCCTAAATGATTTTGTCATATACCACTTCCTCCCAGTCGGAACCTAGATATCACATATTCCAACCGCTGACAACTACAAACAAGACAATACTTGCTTGATTGCTGAACATGAACTGTTTATTAGAACCAGAATACAAGTCTTATATACAGTAAAAGAGGAGGAGGTTCCTACATCCTGCTCATATTACTCTATTAACATGAGATAATTAACTAATCCCTTACAGCAGCTGATGTGACTCCCTAACTACAATACCCATTATCATACATATCAACACAAAACTCCTTCATACAATTGCAGGGTTAATTAGCACAAACAACAATGGGTGAAAGTCTTAGAAGTTATCCTAGACTCATTTACATTATAAAAGACAGACAGGTGGCTGGAGTTGATGACCCTAGCATCTAAGGCCTCGTACACACGACCGTTTTCCTCGACAGAATCCATCAAGAAACTTGGTGGTAGAGCTTTTTTGCTGAGGAAAACGTTTGTGTGTATGCTTTTCTTCGAGAAAACTGACGTGGAACTCGACGAGAAAAAAAGAGAACAAGTTCTCTTTTTCCTCGTCGGAATTTTTAATTTCCTCGTCGTGTCCCTCATCGGGCTGGTTTTCGACGAGAAACACGTTCGTGTGTATGCTTAGAAACCCGCGCATGCTCAGAATAAAGTATGAGATGGGAGCGTACCTTCGGTAAAAGTATCGTTTGTAATGGAGATAGCACATTTGTCACGCTGTAACAGACTGAAAAGTGCAAATCGTCCCTTACCAAACTTTTACTTAACACGCAGTAACATGAGATTAGCAATAGAAGCCCCAGGGTTGTGCCAGTGGAATCGAACTTCCCCTGCTGTCGTATGTGTTGTACGTCACCGCGTTTGAGAACGAGGAGATTTGGTCTTGACTGTGTGTACGCAAAGAAAGCTTGTCAAGTTTCTCGACAAGCCTAACAAGGAACTTGTCGAGGAAAACGATGTTTCATTTACGACAAGTTCCTTGGTGGTGTGTACGAGGCCTAACAGTATGTGTCCCAACATTATGAATCAGTCACAATTTCTAATATGACATATCCAGGGTTCCCAGAGTCTGTGTGTCTCGGGGGGACATGGACCTGAATCCAAAGTAACACCACCTTAGGGGTTCCCAGGCATACAGCTCACAAAGAGCATGTTCCCCCAAATGCCAGGGCCTATAATAGGTAGGCAAGAGCCAAGCATTTAGTCCCCTCCAAAAGCCTCTGTCCCGTCTTGGTCTGTCACATTCCCAAAGTGCTGTATCTAAGCACATTATTGGAAAGGAGTGAACTGAGGCTGGAGTCAGTGCATCAAGAACCACCACACACAGACAGATCCTGGACATTGGGATGCAGGTCCCTCCCCTCTGTTCATATGATCCACTCCCACTATTGCTTTGTTACAAAAGTGGAGCATGATGGGAGTGGGAGGGGTCATATTAGGCTGTTCTTATGGCTTTGTTTGCCAGTGACCAATCTTCCATCATTAGCAGCATAACTTTATGCCCTTACATTTAACCCCTTCCTCACCCCCTAGTGTTAACCCCTTCAATGCCAGTCACATTTATACTGTAATTAGTGCATATTTATAGCACTGATCGCAGTATAAATGTGAATGGCGCCAAAAATGTGTCAAAAGTGTCCGATGTGTCCGCCATAACGTCGCAATACCAATAAAAATCACAGATCGCCGCCATTTCTAGTAAAAAAAAAAAAAAAAAATTCTCTCCCCTATTTTGTAAGCGCTATAACTTTTGCGCAAACCAGTCGCTTATTGCGATTTTTTTTTTATTTATTTTTTTTACCAAAAATATGTAGAAGAATACGTATCGCCCTAAGCTGAGAAAAAAAATGAGTTTTTTTTTTAATTGGGATATTTATTATAGCAACAAGTAAAAAATATTGTATTTTTCTTCAAAATTGTCGCTCTTTTTTGTTTATAGCGCAAAAAATAAAAATCGCACAGGTGATCAATTACCACCAAAAGAAAGCTCTACTTGTGGGGAAAAAAGGACGTAAATTTTGTTTGGGAGCCACGTCGCACGACCGCGCAATTGTGAGTTAAAGCGACACAGTGCCGGAAGCTGAAATTTTACCTGGGCAGGAGGGGGGTGTAAGTGCCCAGTATGCAAGTGGTTAAAGGGGTTGTAAAGTCCTGTTTAAAAATAAATAAATAACAAACATGTCATACTTACCTCCTCTGTGCAAGGGTTTTACACAAAGCGGGCCAGATCCTCCTCTTCTGGGGTCCCTCTGCGTCACTCCTGGCTCCTCCTCTTCTCGAGTGCTTTCCCTGGGGGCACTCGTGCGGGACCCCAAGGTTTTGGTAATTCTTTTTTTTTTTTTTATAAATTCTTGTGGATTGAACTGCAGTTAGCATTCATTTTAGGATGGATCAAGACTCTTGATTGCCTCTACAGATGCCTTATGTGGCTGTTATTTGTTGATGAGTTGATTTATCAGTTAGCGTTTTAAGCATTAACCATGTATAGACCATTTTACAGTTATGCAGCTGATGGGACACAGGAAGTGAATCACTCAATGATGTATTACTGCACAGTCAACACTGGGCGAAAGTGTTTTTTTTTTTAATGAAGGATGTGAATAATGCTTTGTCCTGCTTCACCACCCTGACAAGTGTCGCCTATCAATTGTTATTTTCCAGCACACAAAAGAAAGCTATAGCAGGATGTGTTATCAGAGCACAGGGTATATTTATTCTGTAATGTTGTCCTTCACTCTCGCACCAAAATGAACACTCAGCCCTTGTCAGTGGGAATCCCTCTAACACTAATGTCATTTGGCAAGAGCTAGATATAAATAGTCTACACCCTGTGATTTTTGTATTTAATTTTGGCAGTGAAAATATTATACAGAGAAATCTTTTTCTTTTGTTCCCTCTGGGCTCTGCAGAGAAGCCTACTTATGGCTGCTAAGGAAATGTTGTTTTACATTCTTACTTTTCTTTGTTGCTTTAGGTTTTGAAACACATCTTACCAATTAAAAGATCCACACTCCTGTTGAATTAGTTTGAGCACGTTTTACAACCACGTCATTAATGCTGTCTTTCTTTTGTTTCATATTCTTTATTTGTATAAAGTACCAAACAAATCAGGATGAGTGACTGTTTATATTATTTATTTATTTTCAAAATGTTTTATTTATAAGAGGGAACGGCCCACGTGGACCACAGTGCAAACAGTACATGCAAGTATAGCAGAACATAGCTTGTGACTAATACAATTACACACACCTAGGTAAGGATCTCCTGAGGTAGAGCCGGGGTGTATATGCCCCGGGTGGGCCATATAGGCAGGTCGTGGCCTCTCAGGACCGATCCCTCCTTTTCCCGTTTACGACAAAAGGCGTTAGCATATAGAAGAGAGAGAGCCAAAGATGAGCGGCTAGGTAGCCTAGAGTTAGCAGGGGGTTAAGGGGGGGTGGGAGGGGGAAGAAGCATTGGAAGAGGGGAGAAGAGGTGGGGGGGTTTGGGGAAAGCAACCCACGGACAAGGGTCGGTTCGTAGTGGTTATAGGAGATCAGTGTCTCCCAAAGAATGCGGATGGGATCTAGTCTGAAGCAGGAGCGGTCTGGTGAGGGGCGGGCAGGTCTGGACCCGCTTCCTCCCTCAGTCGTTGCCCTTTGCTGGAATATCTAAAAAGATACCAATGTTGCCAGGTCTTTGTGAACTGTTCTTGTCTGTTTTGACTTGTTAGGGCCAGGTCCTCCAGTCTGCTTACCTCGTCTACCCGTTTAAGCCATGCGGTAATGGTCGGCTGGCATGTGGTCTTCTATAGAGGGATACAAGCCCTCGCTGCATCCAGCAAGTGGCACACGATCGAGGTGTTATAAATACGGGCAGGTGTGTCATTTGTGTGTAGTAGAAAGGTGGAAAGCTACAGAGCGGTCTGTGAATAGCTGCGTTATCCTGTGGACCTCTCTCCAGAAACTCCGGAGTCGAGGGCAGGACCAGAAGATGTGTGGGATAGTCCCCCTATCTGTATGGCAGCGCCAGCAGAGATCCGTCGTCGCCGGAAAAAAATTATGCAACAGGTCTGATGTTCTATACCAATGCGTGAGTCTTGGTGCAGAGGGAGGACTTGTGTGCGAACCTAAGTATGTTCTGTCTCTGAGTATCGGGGAACCGGCAGTTCAGATTACCCTCCCACTTAAGGAGGGATGGGAGCTGGAACCCCCTAGATGGGGTAATAAGTATGCCGTAGGTTAAGGATAGTGCGTGTGGTAGCGTCCCATCCTCCTCACAAAGCACCTCAAACCACAACCGGGTCCTGTCCGCGTCTCCCGGGGGAGGCAGGCCAGTCAGGAAGTGGCTCAGCTGTAGTGCTCTCATGAAGTCCAGACGGAACCTGCCTCTCAGGTCCATGAGCTCCGCTAGTGAACACCATCTACCGCCAATGCTAAAATGGGAGGCCTGGTGGAGACCCGCCTCCCGCGCATGCTAAACCCGCACATGCTCAGAAGCAAGTTATGACGGGAGCTTGAAAGGAACAGAGTGCCGTCGTACATGTTGTACGTAACCGCACTTTGCAAGAGCATTTTCAGAAAACGATGGTGTGTAGGCAACGTAGTTTTTTAAAATGAAGTTTGAAAAACGTCTTTTTTTTTAATGAGAAAAAACAACTTTTTTTTACAAGACAAAAAACAACCGTGTGTAAGCAGCATAAGGCAAGAGACCTTAACCACTTGACCACTGGGCACTTAAACCCACTTAATAACCAAACCAATTTTCAGCTTCCGGTGCTCTCACATTTTGAATGACAATTACTCAGTCATACAATATTGTACCCAAATTAAATTTGTTTTATTTTTTTCACACAAATAGAGCTTTATTTTGGTGGTATTTTATCACCTCTGCGGTCTTTATTTTTTTCGCTATAAATGAAAAAAGAACGAAAATGTTGTAAAAAAAATAATTTTTCTTCCTTTCTATTATAAAATTTAGCAAAAAAGTAATTTTTCTCCATAAATTTGGCCAACAATGTATACTGCTACATATCTTTGGTAAACCAAAAAAATAAAATAAAAATTGTGGATTATTTATTCTGGGTGAAAGTTATAAGGTCTACAAGCTGTGGTGCCAATTACTGAAAATTGATCAATTTGATCACATCTGATGTACTGACAGCCTCTCTCATTTCTTGAGACCCTAACAAGCCAGTAAAGTACAAATACCCCCCAAATGACCCATTTTTGGAAAGTAGACAGGCAGGACTGGTGGGCACATGCGGCACTGGTGGGCACAGGCGGCACTGGTGGGCACAGGCGGCACTAATGCGGCACTGCAGTGGCGCAGGTGGCACTGATGGGCACAGGCGGCACTGATGGGCACAGGCGGCACTGGTTTGGCACAGATGTGGCAGAGATGGCACAGATGTGGCACTGCTGAGAACTAAAACTTCATGTCCAGCAGATGAATGGCTCACACATAAGGAATTTCCCCTACTCAGCTCAATGTCTGGCTCACTTCCACAATCATTAACGCAGCACATAGGGAGGTGTGTGTATATTTGTGATCGCGCCATCATTGGACGGCGCAATCACGTGGTAAAGAGCCACATTCATTGACCCTTTACCACAAGGGGGCGCGCGGGAACGATTCTCTGGGAGTTAAGGAACCGCCTTGTAGCCGTAATTCGGCTATGGGGTGGTGATTAGGTGGTTAAAGATCAGAGAAAAACAAACCATAAAAATAGTTTGCACAGAAAAAAGAAACTAGAAGCAAGTTTCATGAATATTTAATTTCTTTCCTTTATTAGCTTGAATAAGAACCAAAACAGAGATTACTGTTTGCAGGAGTCCTGTGGGCTGTAAAATAAGTGGCAAGGGCCACATGCTGCCCCTAGTGTCTATATAATAAATACCTTACCATTTATGTAGTTAAATCTTAAAAACTCTTTCCTCTTCCCATCATGAACGCAAAAGATTTGCTGAACCCGAGAATTACATAATGTGGGACAGGGAATATCGCCTGCTTTCGTCAGTGTTGACATCTGATAGAGAGGATATGACTGAAGAGCTCTGGAAATCTCTGGCACAAGGTTCTCATTGCAACAACTCTGTGCTGTCAGCTGATCAAAGCATATGTGATTGTGTCTTCAGTTTTTTTTTTTCTGTTCCAGCTAATTGAAAACATTAGTATATTTCAGTAAATTTGTACAAAAACTAATAATTGCCAGTTTATATAAGCAAAGTAAAATAAAAAGAAGCAATTAAGCTTGTATTGACGCATTTTCAGCATGTTGTTTGTTTTTTATTAATATTTAACATTTGAGCATGTAAAATAATTATCTGAGAATTTGTAAACTTAGGTTTCGATCCAGATTGGCCACACAAAAACACACACACATGTATATACACAATCAATTGGCAATGTTACACGTAGGCTAACTAATGCTGTATCTAAGGCCCCTTTCACACTGGGGCGGTGTCAGAGGTAAAGTGCCGCTATTTTTAGCAGCACTTTACCGTAAATTTTGCATCGCTATTCAGCCGCTAGCAGGGCGCTATTACCCCCCCCCCCCACTAGTGGCCGAGAAAAGGTTAAAACCACAGCAAAGGGCCTCTGCAGAGGCACTTTGCTGGCAGTATAGCCGAGGTGCCCATTGATTTCAATGGGCAGGAGCGGTATACACTATTCTATTAACCTGGCCTGGTGCAGTTTTTATATTTTCTTTTTCAATGTATTCACTTCTTTACTTTAACTTACTTTAACCGTACACAGGAAAAAAGGTTTTCACCCTTTCCAGTTTTTTAGACCTAAATGTGATGCATTAGAGGTAAAAAAAAAGACATGTCTGTTTGCATCCGCCTACCTTTAGACCTATCATGGGTCTATTTCAATATGAAAGAAAAATCTTAAAGGGGTTGTAAAGGAAAACATTTTTTTTCATAATAAGCATCCTTTACCTGCAGACATTCCTTTTTTCACTTACATATTGTTCGTTTTTGCTCAGAAGTTGCTTTATTTCTTCTCTGTTCTGTTCACTTCCTGCTTGTTTGATTTTACTGACCACCGTGAAAGGAGACTTTACTGCGGTGGTCAGTGACGAGCTCGCCCCCTCCTGGGAACTACATCTGTGCGGCAGGAGGCTCTCTACGTGTTGGAGACTTCAAGGTGTGAATTACTGGGCGTGCCACACTTCATACTGGGAAATGTAGTTCTTACATGAACAAGTGATGCAAACCAGGAAGTGAATGAGAGAACAGAAACTAGAAGGCCGGAGGTGATATAGATGAAGGAATTTAATAGGTATTTACTTGTTTGTTAACAGAATCATTATATATTCTGTCTGTCTACCTTGCAGACATTCATTTTAGGCAAAAAAAAATGTTTCCTTTACAACTCCTTTAAGATACGCATGTCACAAATCTCCTGCTAATTTAAATGTAAGCTGCCTGCGTGAAAGAGGCCTAAGACACTTCTTTAGCTTTTTTGTTATATCCCTAACCTTTCTCATTCTGTAAGGTGCAAACTTTGGCAAGTCAACATTTTTTTTTATATAATGCAGTTTACCTTAAATCTGGTACAAACATTAGTTTTATCTTTTCGGGCTAAGTACATTTTCTGCAAGAACAGAAAAATATTTGCTGATTTTGATCCTCAATATCAGTTTTCCAAACTTATGTAAACTATACAACCCCTCTTTATTGACCTATGCAGACTAGAAGGTAGCATGCAACCATTTTCATCCCACCTGTCCATAGACTGACATTGAGCTTCTGTTCAGATCCACCTGAAAAATTGTCAGCTGGTTCTAAATGCATATGAAAGATGTCTTGTTGGGCAGTAAATGCTAGAAGATAATGTGAATGACAGCAGAGGAGTACAGTACTGTATGTGCAGTGCAGAGGCGGATAGTCAGGCGCATCGATGCAAACATGTTTTGTGAACTATGCGCCTTGTATAAGAAACAAACAATAAACAATAAACAATAATAATAATAATAGTATGTGCAGACAGGGCTGCCATTAAGGCAGTACAGCCGACCTTCTGTTCAAGAGCCAGGCTCCATTAGTTTAACAAAACGATACTACTGTAGCTCTTCCGGCAGCTCCCTGGCAGCACAGCCAGATTCTCCTCTCCCTCCTGCCAGCTTTCAACTGCTGCAGGGGGGTGTCCCCCCCCAATAAACCTCCTTCCTTCTCAATGCCCGATCCTCTGTGTTCATCTCAACCCCCCAAGCTATCCTGGCTTCTCCTCCTCTTTCTCTTACGAGCTGCATATTTACCAGCCTTTTTCTTTCCTGAATGAACACAGTGAGTGATCAGTACTGAACGCTATTGTGTTCATTCACAACTGAAACGTATTATTAAGGATTTCACTAGCAGGAGATCATTTCAGGTCAATGTGTGGTTGCTAATTTAAGCACACATGCTTTTTTTAGATTCTAGACTGGACTGAATGGCTCCTGAAACCTTGTATAATTGTGTTGATGTTGTTACTGTGATATAGCTTATAGTTGCAACTGCAACCAGCTAATCTATATGATAAACATATTTTTGTCTCATGTATTGTCAGCCTTCCTGGATGTTTTAATGTACATTTGTTCAGCAGTAGCAACATATTAAAAGCGGTTTGCATTGCTATCACATCTTAGCTTATTCGGCCACATGGTATCCATATCTACGCAAATTTTTCTTACAAAATAATTACACATCTATACTTATGTTTTATGTCAAATCTGGAGTTGATGTCCATCTCCGCTTTGCCTTTCCCCTTTTGTAGAGATCGATCCTAAAGGTCATCATGTAAGCGTACATTGGTAAAAGTTATGTTACATCCCCCTCTGTTTTCTTTAGTAGGTGTTTAGTAGGAGCACAGAGGTGCATTTAGTCTGGTTTCCACTATATCTTCATTTATGCCCACAAACTGTCTGGTGAAGGCTTCATTCCTTGTGGTCAGCTTTACCATAAATTAATCCTTTATCATAGGCTTCTCTCCTGTTGTTATTATTGATGCTTTATACTGAACGTTATTGGACAAGTTGGGATTTGTTTCTTACAGGAAACTATGCTGCTTATTCAAATGTGGTCATTTCTGTTGTAATTCTTTCTGTAATTGTGGGATATTTTTTTCACCCAAACTTTTCTTTGCTATCAGCATTTGTTTTCTCATAGTTTACACTCCTCTACTAACTTCCCAAATTCCATAGGATTGACAGTTTATAAATAATTTTTCATAAAATTAAATGACTATTGTGAGACACTGGCTGGCAGGATGGTGAATGGTGTGATGTAGGAGAAAAAGCCAAATCTTGGCAGGTTCTGTTCTGGGTCCTGCAGCCCTTTGGGTTGAATAAAGTCCCCATTACATCTTACCTGATAGCCAGGCCTCATTGTTGGTTTCAGCTGACCACCAGTCTTTTTACATACAAGCTGGCTGAGGCTACGTTTCCATTAGTGCGACTTGTCGTGCGACTTGGGTCTGCAAAATCGCATTACAAGTCGTACCACATGATTTCCAATTAGTACCGTTCATATCTGTGCGACCTCAAGTCTGTAATGGCAATCTGGGGGTGTGCAAAGCACACCGCCATCTTGCCTTGTGCTTTAAAGCACATTCCCTATCTTAAATGAAATAATGCCATGTTTAAGCTAAAAGATTTACTCACCATATATTCCCTGCCATTCATCCAGTAAGCAGACATCATACAAGCCTGTTCTCAAGTTACCATCCTTGCCATCAATCTCCCAGCCACAGGGCTGCGCATGTCTCTTTTATTTACACAAAACAGGAAGTCATCACCAGTAAGTCGCCTCCCCCCATGGGAGGCGACATCACCAGATGTCTTCTATACACAGAACAAAACATTCCCTCTGACAGGAAGTCACATTGAATACATGAATAGAATTAGAATACAATGAATACAATACAATGAATACAAATACAAACAATGCTGGCTAAAGTCTTATGGGCGTGTCCGGTCAGGGTGTGCATGTGCCCCCCCCTGACCCCAGAAGCGTTCACAAGCCCTCAAACTATATGCTGATAGAACCTTTAATCTGCGCCATTCCATAGAATAACACATATAAAGATTATACCCTTATTGAGGCTATTTACAGACGCACGCTACGAACCCCAAATCCTGCTGATCAGACATGACCCAGATAAGAGCGTACATCTGTCTACAGCCACTAGTGTGCTTGCGAAATGAACGCATCCCCCTCAACGATCGTCTGTGCTAAATGCACAGAGGGGCCCCTCGCTGGTGGGCATACGCCCATGCCGCAACCATCACACTCCAACCTCAAGACATTTTCTACTACCAGACGAGAGTCAACCAGTCTCTGGACTGCCACAGTCAGCTCTATTTAGAGCGGGTTGGGGAAGTGTCAAGACTGGGTGCCAATTATGACAATACATAATAAATACATCTTCAAATTTCCACCACAAGTCGCAGCAACTTCAAAGTAGTCCCTGCACTACTTTGGTCTGACTTTGATGCAACTTGAGGTCCATAACACAATGGATGAACAGCGATCAGTCATTTTCCCTAGTGAGTCCACCCCCCCTACAGTTAGAACACACCCAGGGAACATACTTGACCCCTTCCCCGCCCCCTAGTGTTCACCCCTTCACTGCCAGTGGCATTTTTATAGTAATCCAATGCATTTTTATAGCACCGATCGCTATAAAAATGCCAATGGTCCCAAAAATGTGTCAAAAGTGTCTGCCATAATGTCGCAGTACCGAAAAAAATCGCTGATCACTGGCATTACTAGTAAAAAAAAAAAAATATTAATAAAAATGCCATAAAACTACCCCCTATTTTGTAAACGCTATAACTTTTGTGCAAACAAATCAATAAATGCTTATTGTGATTTTTTTTTTTTACAAAAAATATGTAGAAGAATACGTATAGGCCTAAACTGAGGAAAAAAAAACGTTTTTTTTATATATTTTTGAGGTATATTTATTATAGCAAAAAGTAAAAATATATATATATTTTTTTCAAAATTGTCTCTCTATTTTTGTTTATAGCACAAAAACTAAAAACCACAGAGGTGATCAAATACCACCAAAAGAAAGCGTGAAAAAAAAAGGACGCCCATTTTGTTTGGGAGCCAAGTCAGTTAAAGCGACGCAGTGCCGAATCGCAAAAAGTGCTCTGGTCTTTGACCAGCAATATGGTCCAGGGGTTAAATGGTTAAAATTAGTGCACTTGTGCTGATTAAACTGTGCAATCAATAAGTTCAATAAACCTGTGCAAATCAGGAATAGTAATAATCTTCTGCACTTAAGGACCCCTTCACGCCGATATACGTCAGCAGAATGGCATGGCTGGGCACATCAACGTACCTGTACGTTGCCCTTTAAGCCCAGGCGTGGGGTCCCGCGCGCCGCGGGCGCGTACACGCGACCCGGTCCGAAGCTCCGCGGGCCCGCAGACCCGATCGCCGCTGGAGTCCCACGATCGGTCCCCGGAGCTGAAGAACGGGGAGAGCTGTGTGTAAACACAGCTTCCCCGTTCTTCACTGTGGCGCCGTGATTGATCGTGTGATCCCTTTTATAGGGATACACAATCGATGACGTCAGACCTACAGCCACACCCCCCCTACAGTTGTAAACACATATTAGGTCACAAATAACCCCTTCAGCGCCCCTTTGTGGTTAACTCCCAAACTGCACTGTCATTTTCACAGTAAACAATGGCCCAGATTCAGGTACATCTGCGCATTATTGGACCGGCGTAGCGCACCGCCTTTACGTTAGACTTGCGCAATTTTGCCGCGTAATCACCCTATTCTCGTAGCTTTTGCGCAGGAAATTGCGCATGCGTAAAGTTTTTTCAGAGGCGTAAGGAGGAGTAATACAAATTGGGAAGGACGTTGGCGTGTTACATTGAAATGAGCCGTGACCCCATGCAAATGAAGGGCCGGCCGGCTCGCGCATGCGCGCTTGAAGCATACCATGTCAGCTCCGCTGTGCGCATGCTCACAACTCGGGAGCGGCGCAATCAGTGAAATTGGAAATGGACTAGGGCAACGTTGTGAACTACGCAAACAGCATAAATAGACACACACAAACGCACTTGCTTTGCAAAAGTACATCCCTTTGTCCCTTCCCATTTAACCAAGTGCTTTTGTCCTGTTGTTCGTTGCGGTGTGTTTTGTAGTTGTCAGATTAGTGTTCTGTGTGATCAAGTGTTTGTTAGTAGATTTTTGAAAGTGGTTTTTGATAAGTGTTTGAGAGACTGTTTGTTTGATTGATATATTTGTGTTTGTTTGTTTTCCTGCTGTATTTTTGTTTTGTTTTTTTGTGACTGTTTATTGGTGACTAGTTTTCTCTCTTGAGTGTGTTTTTGCTTGATTGGTTGGGCTTGTTTGTGTGCTTGAATTTTGTTGACTGGGACTGAGTTTTTTTGGAAGGATGACTGAGAGAAAACGAAAGCTGAATTTTACAGTTGTGGAAAAACAAATTCTTGCCCGGGCCATTAGCGAGTATGGGCGTTACCTCCACGGCCCAGAGAGTGCCAACACCACCCCGGCCAGGAGGAGGGAGATTTTGGATAGGATCACTGAGCAGGTCAATTCAGCGGGGCAGGGGGAGACACGGACCCGGTCTGGGATTGACAAAAAAATCAATGACCTCCGGTGTCTGGTCAAACAGAAGATGGCCAGAATGCATGCCCATGCCAGGGGCACAGGAGGGGGCCCACCATGCCGTATTAGGCTGACAGCGGAGGAGCGTGCGGTGGCCCTGACCTTTCATCGGCATGAAGTTGAGGGCCTGCCCGGCTTTGATTCAAGTCCGGAGCCCGTGGTGCCAGGTAAGTTTTTTTTTTTTAAATATCAGGTGTGTAGCATGTGTGGGGGAGGGGGTGAAAGGGAATATGTGGCAAGTGTGTGGATTCTCCAACCTGTAAATGTTTTGTGTCATCCACAGATGTGCAGGAGGGTGCAGGGCCATCTGGCCTGACCGCACCAACCCCAGGACAGCAGCCTAATGAGGCCCCCCCAACAAGGCCGGAGTCCGCGGAGGAGGTTCAAGAGGAGCAGGAGAATCATGAGGAGGAGGAGAATCATGAGGAGGAGGAGTCCATGTCAGGCACTGGACGTTTGGTTTTTGAGGACTCTTCCCCTCTGGCTGGCAGCAGGCAGGCCTCCCTAAGGGGGAGCCCCCCCCTCCTCCCCCAACATGGCTCCCCTCACAAGGGCCTCCCCTTCTCCCCGGCCACAAGCATCAGCTGGAGGCAGGATGTCATCCCAGACCACCAGGGGGGTGGCCGATCTCCTGCCCGCCACTCTGAGAAGGGACCAGTTCCTCCAGACCCGCCATCTGGGACAGGTCAGCCAGACATTGGTGCGGATGGAGGAGAGCCTGTCCTCCATCAAGGATACGCTGGGGAACCTGGACTCCCACTCCCGGGCTTTCACAACCTGCCTAAACGAACTGCAGACGACATCAGCAGGCGTTGGGCAGGATGTGAGGGCCCTTACCCTGGCTATCCAGGCCAACACAGCAAAACACGGTTTTGCTGCCCTGGACAGAATAGCCGTGGCCTTGGAGGGCAGGCCGCCAGGTGGGCAGAGATCAGGGGCTGCTCCTCCTTCCCCGGTTTTACCCCTTCCCCATGAGTCTCCCCTGAGAAGCCAGGGCCGTGGCCGGGGGCGCCCCAGGCGTGGCTCACGCAAAGGGCAATAATTTGTTTTTCCCCTTTTTTTTTTTGCTGGAAATTTTTTGCTTTTGCAGGTATTTTTTTTTTTTTTTTTTTGTGTTGTGAATGCTGTGTGAATGTGGGGGTGACATTCCTGCCGGAAAAGGGATGTCACCCTCAATTTTGGTGGAGAAGGGTTCCCCAGGACCAGGGAGAAGTGATCCCCAGGTCCGTGTGAATGGTGTATGAATGTACAGTGACATAATTGGAGCCTTGGCGTGGCGTTGCTGCTCACAAGTACTGCATGGTGGACTGGTGCCAATCCAATTTGATGTGGATGTGGGGTGTGTGTGCTAGGGACCACAGTGTTGTGCATGCATGCATTCTCATTGTGCCATGATTAATGTGTATGTTTAACGTGCAAAGATGCCCAATGTGAGCTGTCTCCTGGCTGCTCTTCCCTCAGAAGACGGGGTAGCCTCGGTTAGGGGGGGATTGTCTGGTTCAGGGGTCAGGTCATCACGTAGGTCAATCTGCATGCCCTTTCTTACTGCGAAGTTGTGCAGCATGCAACATGCACCGATAATCTGGCACACAAAGTTTGGCGAATACAAGAGGGTACCCCCAGACTTATCCAGGCATCGGAAACGTGACTTTAGGAGGCCAAAGGTGCGCTCCACCACTGCTCGTGTTTGGGCATGTGCTTGATTGTATCTTTCCTCTCCTGGGGTTTGGGGGTTCCGGATAGGAGTCATGAGATGGGGTCCCAGTGGATATGCAGAGTCACCTGTAAGGGAAAAGACAGGAGGATGTTAGTCATGCATGTGCCCCTTGTGATGTGCTTAATGGGAGGGGATAGTCATGCCTGCCACCCATGTCACTCACCAACCAGCCAGGTGTCCCCATACACGTTCTGATCGAATTCCATTCGGATGTGGCATTGATTGTATATGATGCTGCTAATGGCTGGACCCTGGGTGTTTGGCACGGACGTGCCATATGAGGCCTTGGGCATCGACTATCACCTGTACATTGATGGAATGCCAATGCTTCCGATTGCGGTACATGTGCTCTGTCTCCTGGGGGGGCTGGAGTGCCACATGTGTGCAATCAATGGCCCCCACAGTGCGTGGGAATCTGGCAATTCTGTAGAAATCTGTCATTGCCTTCAGCCGCAGGTCCTCAGTGGTGGGTTTGATGATTTGGTTGGCCATGCGTCTGAGAATTGCAGGGACAACCTGGTGCACACATCTGCTCATGGAGGATTGTGACATCCCAGCCACCACTCCACTTGTACGCTGAAAAGAGCCACTGGCAAGGAAATGGAGTGTTGCCAGTACCTTGACCAGTGGCTGCACTGCATGTGAGCGGTGTGTTGGGCTGGTGATGTCATCCTGCAGGGTTGTGGTTAATTCCAGGATGGCATGAGGGGTGAATCTGAAGATGCGAAACACCTCAGAATCACTCATGCCAAACAGGTCTATGCGGGTGCGGTATATCCTCTCCCGTGCCATCCTCCGTGCCATCCTCCGTGCCCTCATCCTTCTTTGTTCATCTAAAGTCAGTAGTATAGCTATGTGCGACGATGCCCCTGGCATGTTGGCATACAGATTGTTGTGCAACACGTGTGACTGCTGAGCTCCTCACTAACAGTGTTGCTTTATCTAACAAGTAGACTTTTTTTCTCTTTTTAGACCAGCTTTTATATGCTCTAATTTTAGACAGGACATTTTGCTGTTGCGCACACTGCGTCGCCTGCGCTGCCCCAACGTTGTTTTGTGGATCCCCGTAAGTCCCTCATTAGCATATTTGACTAGCAAATCAATGGTGTGTCTAGCGCACTTTTGCGCGGACGGATGCGCCAGTCTAACGAAATTACGCGGGACAAAAAAAAGTAGATTTTTGGCGTATCTCGTTCTGGGGATGCCGCGCATCGAAACGCACGCGCACATTTCGACTTACGCACGCGCATCTCCTGTTGCGCAGGCGTAATCGCTCTGTGAATCTGGGCCAATGTATTTTGAATGCATTTTTTGCTGTGAAAATGACAATGGTCCCAAAAATATGTCAAAATTGTCCGAAAAATTGGCTGATCACCGCCATTAGTAGTAAAAAATTTTTTTTTATAAAAATGCAATAAAACTATCCCCTATCCGCTATAAATTTTGCGCAAACCAACCGATAAACGCTTATTGTGATTTTTTTTACCAAAAATAGGTAGAAGACTGAGGAAAATTTTTTTTTTGGGGGGGGGGGGGTATTTATAATAGCAAAAAGTAAAAAATATTGCATTTTTTTCTAAATTGTCACTCTATTTTTGTATATAGCGCAAAAAATAAAAACCACAGAGGTGATCAAATACCGCCAAAATAAAGCTCTATTTGTGGGGAAAAAAAGACACCAATTTTGTTTGGGAGCCATGTTGCATGACAGCGCAATTGTCAGTTAAAGCGACAGTGCCGAATCGCAAAACCTGGCCGGGTCCTTTAGCTGCCTAAATGTTCGGGTCTTAAGTGGTTAAAGTGCATATGAACAAATATCACAAATATCAATATATGTTTGCTGCTTGCCTAATAATAAAAGCACAGGACAGATATGCTTGAGAGTGTGACAAGGTAACTCCTAGGTTTTAATTTTTGTACCTGACTTCATTGGGTCAGGAGACCAGTAAACCTAAAGCTGGTCCTGTGTGATGGGTCATGACACCATTGACTTATTGTGCTAGGCTGCTGAAAGCTCAATCTGCAGCAGATATAGCTATCCAAGATAACGACCAAATACAAATTATATTGATATTTCTTTCCTGTTTGGGGAAAATAGGAGATGTTAAAAGAAAACACTAATGTGTCTTATATTACTGTACTCTACTTTCTATCTAGACTGGTCATTATATAAGCATTTGTTCATTTACCTTAAAAGTGAGTGGGGCAGTCTCCCGTAAGACTTAATTCACACTTTGATGATCCATTGTAGTCCATTCGATTATGCTGCCAATGCACTACAACAGAATGAAAATCAGGCACACGCTATTTTGAATTGTATTGTATGTATTACGATGTGCTGCAACATAGGTGCATTGGGGTGGCATTGAAACTGAATGGTACTGCAGCACACCAACATGTGTGACAATGTGATAAATAGGTGTTAATGGGCCCTAAAGTTCCAAAGTCACCCTTACTGGCTAATGAAATACATATTCAAGGAAATTCTAGAGCACATTTAAAGCATATGTAAAGGTTTGTTTTTTAAAAAAACATGTCATATTTACCTCCTCTCTGAAGTTGATTAACCTCCTCTTCTGGGGTCCCTCAGTGGCACTTCTGGCTCCTCTTCTTCTTGATTGCCCCTTTGGAGAGCTGCTCTTCCTCGGGTCACCCATGTGGACACACTCCATTGACACAGACAGCAGGACTCAGCCCCACCCCCGACTCTTGCGTCATTGAATTTGATTGACAGCAGCATGGAGCCAATGGCTGGGCTGCTATCAATCTATCCAATCTTGACCCGAGACACCGGCTGGAGCTAGTGTGCTCATCCCTGTTGCTGGAAAGACCAGGTAAGTAACATCGGGGCTCTGGGGGGAGGGGGGGTCTGCAGAATCACAGGAGGTTTCTCACCCTAATGCATAGAATGCATTAAGGTGAAAAACCATGAGAGTTTACAACCCCTTTAATAGCTACTTTACTTATATGAAAAAGTGTGTTATTAATATTCATGGAAATATGTGAGATGTTTGGGACTGAAGATAGTTCAGGTAAAATGTTGGTCCTGCTAAGTGATGTTTATTTATGTTTTTGTTATCCTACGTGTATAGATAGACTTTGTGAGTGTTTGTATATATATATATATATATATATATATATATATATATATATATATATATATATATATATATATATATATATATATACACACACACACATAAACAAGTGGCCTAGATCTTGCAGTTTGAACAAGCATTATTACATCTATGTGAATTAAATCCATGACATGTGTCTGTTTGTGAATAGATCCTCTTGTCCCTAGTAATCTTCCTAGAGATGGTCCTAGACCAGGGGTGCCCAACCTTTTGATGGCCGAGGGCCACTTAAGCGACTTAGTAACCAGTCGCGGGCCACAATAAGCAAAATGGGCAGATGACAGGTATGTGCCCAGTCTGCATATGCAAAGCAGACACAGACACAGCCCCATCTACTCTATGGGCCCTCTGATCCAATCAGATGGAAGGGGACGGATCCTCTTCTGTTTTTTTTTTTTTAGCAGATCAGATTGGAGGTAGGCAGGTGTAAACAGACAAAAGTCTGTTTACATCTGCCACTCCATAGAAGTGAATGGAGGGTTTGATTGGGTCGGACCGATCGTGTGAAAGAGGCCTGAAACTGCTTTTACACTGATGGTCTGCAGTCTACCCACACCGGGTGGGCGGCGCAATGTACCTGTGGTTTTCCTGCTGGTTAGCTTCACTTTGCAATTGATGTCTACTATATCCTGCAGGTGTGGTGCACTTTCTGAAAAGCCGCTTGCTTCTTCTACCACGACTTCATTCACAACACTGAAGCTCTGGTATGGGAGGTCAGCAACCTTCAACCTGGGCTTGCCAACCAGCCATCCCAGAACAGGAGGTCGCAGGCCACATCAGAGGGCTCCGCGGGCCACTGTTTGGGCACCCCTGTCCTAGACAGACCTAGTATAGTCTGTAAAGGTGTCTTGAGATGTGCAGGACATGACTGGCTGGCTAATTGTTGTACCTAATGTAGCAAAAATGGAAACTGAGACACCACACCACTGCTAAGAGGTCCAGATACAACTTTATTCCAACAAAAGTCAGAATGACAGTCTCAAGTGTAGCCAATACATTTTGGGGGTCCAAAAATGTCTCCTTCATAAGGACTTGAAAAAAAAAAAAAGGACATCTCCATATCAGTGTGATACCAATACAATATCCATTTCTCAGGGTCATAGTTAAAACTAAGCACCCAAAAGCCAATAGTATTGGATGTGTAAAAATGAATGCCAGGTAACACTGAATAGACAATCGATATACAAGAATCTCAAACAAATGTGAGAATCTGAAATAATAAAACATACCAATTTAGTTCTTCAGTTGGTTAAAAAACCCTGAGGAGGGGAGTTTGTATTGATATGCTGATCTGCAGATGCCCTTATCTTTTATATATCCCTGAAAAAGGGAGCATTTCTGAACCCTCAAAATGCATTGGATAATCTTAGGATTTGTCCCCTTTTTATGGGAAAAAAGTTGTATTTGGACATCTTAGCAGTGGTGTGGTGCTTCAATTTCCATGTTTGCTACATTATACTACAAGCCAAAGAGACCATGGAAATCCTCTGGAGAGTAGAATATTATTATTATTTACTTTTTTTTTTTTTTACTAGCCTTCTTTGCACCTTGGTACAGACACACCCCAATAACTTGAAACCTTAATACCACTGCAAATTCTAATTACATTTTTTTTTTTATAGTACCTCTGGGAGCTTAGAACTGCCTCCCCTATTTTGTTGCACCCTTATGTAACCATTACTGTCAACTTCTGTGCTAAGTTACTCATTATACTTCTGTGCAACTTCTTTTAAAAATGTTTCAGTAAAAACGTATTTGGGAAGAAAAATATTCCCCATACCATTTTTTACCCTCATTGAAAGTGTATTCTTGCTCATGATCTCTTGAGAAGCTCATAAATTGAATACCTCAAAGCAAAATCTTCAATTTTTACTGGACTCAGTCCACTCTCCCTTTCATATCGTGGTTGGAAACCCATCTCGAGCTGACGCAAGCAAGTATTAAATATAATACACACTGATCTGTTTCTGTTATGTCAGGTCATATTTACTTTGGATAGTTTTTGATAATCCTAGTATCCCAGTGAGTATTTTTTTTGTGCGTATTCTGAACTCAGTTAACGGCTCCAACCATTCTCTGAAAGGCTGGTACCTAAAGTTTTCCACCTTTGAAATGTATACAGTACTTGGAAAAAGTATTCATACCCCTTAAAATTTTCTGCATTTTGTCATGTTACAACCTAAACGTAAATGTATTTTATGTGATAGACCAACACTAAGTGGCACATACGTGTGAAGTGGAAGGAAAATAATAAATGGTTTACAATTTTTTTACAAATACAGTAAATATGTTAAAAGTGTGGTGTGCATTTGTATTCAGACCCCCAAAGGCAGTACTTTGTAGAACCACCTTTTGCTGCAATTACAGCTGCAAGTAATTTTGCGGTTGTCTCTACCAGCTTTGCACATTAAGTAATTGCCAGGTGTTTTTTCACCTTAATGCATAGGATAGAACCACTTTAATGCTTTCCTTTCCTGGCCTGTCAGTTTAGGTGGATGGCCATGTCTTGGTAGGTTTGTAGTTGTGCCATACACTTTCCAATTTCAGATGATGGATTGAACAGTGCTCTGTGAGATGTTCAAAGCTTGGGATATGTTTTTTATAACCTAACCCTGCTTTAAACTTCTCCACAACTTTATCCCTGACCTATCTGGTGTGTTCATTGGCCTTTGTGATGCTGTTTGTTCACTAAGGGTCTCTTACAAACCTCTGAGGGTTTCACAGAACGAGCTGTCTTTATACTGAGATTAAATTACACAGAGGTGGACTGTTTTTACTGGGTGACTCTAGGTGACTCCTGAAGGCAATTGGATTAGATTTTAGTTAGAGTAAAGGGGGCTGAATACAAATGCACGCTATTTACATGTTTGGTTGTAACATGACAAAAGGTGGAAAATTTCAAGGCATTGTAGCTGGAAATATCTACAATTTTACTTGTAAACATACTGCATTATTGCAACTAGCTTAAAGTGGGAGAAATCATTCCTTCTTATTTTGGGAAGTTCTTGTGCAGTCAAATGAAGGTTTATTTTTTCAGGACCTGGCTTGCTTGCTTGCTTGTGTACTTTCCACTAGGTATACCTTGGACTCAAATGTAGAAGTCAGTGGCAGAGCCATGTGGTTACACTTTTATGTCCTTGTTTGAATAGGGTGAGTTTTTCTAACAGTGGAAATGTCTTTCTTTCATTTTTTTTCACTGTATTACTGTGATGTGCAATTTTAGCACCATCTCTAGCATACAGCTGTAGCAGATGTTTACAGGAGGACATGATTTAAGTTGTAAAAATCCCCTGCCCCCTTCTCATTCCCCTCAGTACATGCACAGTAAAATACTAAAGGCTATAATAGAGAGGAGTACAGATACATGGTCCCACATTTTACCTCCACGCCATCTCCAGTAATGATGACCATTCCCTCAAACCCACTTTTCTTCTATGATCAATAAACATCATCAAATCCAGCATTAGTACATGATGACATGGAGGGCCCGCCCACATTCAGGGACTGGAGAGAAGACTGGAGTGCCAGCTGCTAAAGCCATGCTTTAAAACAGGTCGATTTCAGCTTAGAAGGCGATTAAATGCATAACAGAAAGATGTCAAATGAACATTTCAATGAATGATCTCAGAAATGTTTCAAACTGATGTCTGTTACTAGTGGAATGCACCTAAAAGTAAGCTGCATTTCCTGACTGACACAAGGCCAAAGCCCTTTGCCACAGGCCCCTAGATAGAATAGCAATATGAATGGCATGAAAAAGAGTTCCTGTAAAGGATGAAGCTTTGAAAATGTGTGTTAAACATGGAGCACTTCAGACTAACATTTACAAGCTAAAGCCTGTTGTAGTGGGCCTGGGAAGTGACCGACTACAGCTGGCCATGCATGTAACAATCTGATTTTCTAGAATTTCCTATTAACCACTTAAGACCCGGACCAATACGCTGGCAAATGACCCAAGGGGTTTTTGCGATTCGGCACTGCGTCGCTTTAACAGACAATTGCGCGGTCGTGCGACGTGGCTCCCAAACAAAATTTGCGTCCTTTTTTTCCCACAAATAGAGCTTTCTTTTGGTGGTATTTGATCACCTCTGCGGTTTTTATTTTTTGCGCTATAAACAAAAATAGAGCGACAATTTTAAAAAAAATGCAATATTTTTTACTTTTTGCTATAATAAATATCCCCCAAAAATATATAAAAAAACATTTTTTTTCCTCAGTTTAGGCCGATACGTATTCTTCTACATATTTTTGGTAAAAAACATCACAATAAGCGTTTATCGGTTGGTTTTCGCAAAATTTATAGCGTTTACAAAATAAGGGATAGTTTTATTGCATTTTTATTAATTATTATTTTTTTTACTACTAATAGCGGCGATCAGCGATTTTTTTCGTGACTGCGACAATATGGCGGACACTTCGGACAATTTTGACACATTTTTGGGACAATTGTCATTTTCACAGCAAAAAATGCATTTAAATTGCATTGTTTACTGTGGAAATGACAGTTGCAGTTTGGGAGTTAACCACAGGTGGCGTTGTAGGGAATGTGTGCCCTAATGTGTTGTTTACAACTGTAGGGGGGTGTGGCTGTAGGTGTGACGTCATCGATCGCGTCCCCCTATTACAGGGATGACGCGATCGATGCTCCGGCCACAGAGAAGCACGGGGAAGCCGTGTGTACACACGGCTCTCCCCGTTCTTCCGCTCCAGGGACGGATCGCCGCACTGCAGCGGCGATCGGGTCCGCGAATCCCGCGGTCCCGGTCCTGGAGCTTCGGACCGGGTCGCGGGCGCGCGCCCGCGGGCGCGCGCCCACGACCCACGGCTGGGTACTAAAACCAACGTATATATACGTTGATGTGCCCAGCCGTGCCATTCTGCCGACGTAAATGTGCAGTAGGCGGTCCTTAAGTGGTTAAACTCCAAAAGCCTTTTACTTGAAGGTCTACCTAAACAGTCCATTCACTTTATAGTAGCCTGGTTTGCTGTCAGATTGCAAAGTTGATAAATCTATCGGAAATGATGCATTCTGTTTGTAACTTGTGTAGTCAGCACAAGGCAGTCTTAGGAGACCATTTTCATAGAAGGTGCAACTTGCCAATTATTGACTTTTGCCGTAGCTTTAAAGCATAGCTAAAGTGTAATACCACCTATTCAGCTGTTCTGCCCAACTTTCTAGTGGGGGTGCCATTTACATTAGTTCAACTTTATTGGGACACAAAGGGATAATTAAATAGTAAGATATGCAGCTCCTAAGTGCTTTTTCAACCTGCATACAATATATGCATTTCTTGTAGAATTTTTTTTAATTGAAAATTCTAACTAAAACTGTTTAAAGTGGTGTTTAAACTAAAGAATAAACAAAATGTTATAGATAAGATATGGAAAGGATTTTCACTCAATTTTTTTTGTAAATTCAAAATTTTAATATTGTTTTAATGCAGTTGAAGAGCTTTAAAACATACAGTGTCTGTGAATTACTGATTGTATTGCTTCCTTTCTTCCAGAAATAATCCATGTTAATTCTAAATCTGAAGTTCACAATAAACACCTTTTGATAGCCCATTGTCTCGGGCCGTTCTTTATATTGTTTCTGGCACTGAATGGTCAACTTTGTATTACCTTAAAAAAAAACATTTAGTAACTGGATTTGGTATTTGTTTAGACTGTCATCCATGAGCCTAGTCATACTTTGTTTACATATTTAATACAACCTATCCAAATTAGGAAAGGGGAACCCAGCATGTCAAACCACAAATCATTCCTCTCTCATGTCATAATATAACAAACATATTTAAAGGCAAATCAAGTAGGTAACTGTACTATTGTTTTTATAGTTGTATCCTTGATATGTCTCTACATACAACCCTATAACATACTGTAGTTCCCAACTGTCCCTATTTTGAGACAAAATCCCTCTGTCCCTCATGCCGCCCCTTGTTGTCCCTTTTTTTATGGTCTGATGTGTACATCCCTAAACAAAATGTTCTGTTTTACTACCAAAATGGTTATGCTGCACTAAGCATTTTTCCCAACCTCTGTATTGCTGCATTTGCTATTTTGATCTTTGTGATCCGTGTAACTGGAGCAATGGTTGGGGTGTGTCTTTTGACTACATACTGTGTGTTAAAAGGTGTCCCTCTTTATCGTTTAAGAATGCTGTTGTCCTCCCCGCTGTCCATCATTTGGAGGGACTGTTCCTTTTTAGAACCAAATCCCTTTGTCCCTCTCTCCTTCTTTGTTATTCCTCTTTTAGGTCCCCTGTACAGATCTCTATGAAAATACTTTTTAACTACTTAAACTATTATTTTACACCAAAACCTTCATCCTATTAAAGTGATTGTAAACAAACAAATACCAGTCCAATGAGAACCCGAGACAGCGGCTGGAGCTGTTGTGCTTGTTCCATTGCTGGAACGATCGGGTTCAAGTAAGAAAAAGGGGAGTCTGGGGGGCAGCTGCTGCACAAAATGTTTTTCACCCTAATGCATAGAATGCATGATTATCCACCAAATTGCATTACTATGTCAGAAGCTGCATATTGTTTTTTTACTATATCTTATATTGCTTTGATTTTTCTTACCCCCTAAAAGGAATTCACAGCTGGGATTATCTGCAGGGGGTGTGCGTGGAGCGGGGGAGGATTTTGTGCTTTTGAAGTTTTTCTATTGTATATTCTGCCCTGTGTTTTTGTTATGTGTTTGCATAAAAAAAAAAAAAAAAAAATTATTTGTAAAAAAAACAATGGGATTGGAAAGAAATGCTGGACTGCTGCACTCCTTTAAACAACGTCTTTATTGGATAAAATCAAATCAAAACATGATCCAAGTGCAGTCAATAATAGAAAGTGAACACTAGGACAAAAAAATGGCTAACATGTTTCACATCGTGAGATGCTTACTCATAGCTGTTTGAACAATGACAAAAGTTGTGTTTAAAAAGGAGGTGGATGGGATCTTCCAACAATCATACCAAAGGTGAGCACAGTTCAATTGCACACATATAATTAAACCGTGATGTTTCACACATGGAGTAGGCCTGTATATGGAACACATAAAGACACATGGGTAAAAAATCTAGAGCCCTGCAACATATGAAAAAAAAAAGGAAAAAGTATAAAGGAGTTGCATTAAAAAAGTCTCTAATAGTGTTCTTGGTTGTGACAATATGTTCCAAAAATGCTCCACATCCATATGGGAAAAATACCATATCAATTTAAAGCAAAGTGAAAGTGAGTAAACATAACAAATATTAATCAATAATATGATGTGTAGTGTACATATTCTGGTATGTATACATGTGTATCTGGATGTATATGGACATACTATATGTCACAACAGCCAAACACACTGTGAATACGCAAAAAGTGTAACTGCATGTGCACGTCTCCAAACGTGAATGTGTGGATTACTGTTTCATGTTTAACTCGTATAATGACAAAAATACGTTTCCTGACAGACTCCATGGCAGCCTACGTGTGGGTTAATCCCGCCTCTCATACCTCATAGGAACCCTCTCCCATAAAGCTTTGCTTCTCACCATAGACTGTGTTCCTTTTTTGTCCTCCTCCTAGGACCTTGGTTGTTTTTACCTTAAGAAGTTTTTTTCCCTGATCCAGAAGTCCTGGTGATTTTTCCCTCTATAGTCCACAAGTCTCTGCTATTAGCAGGATGGACGTATGCAAGTCTGTAGTGTTTACCCGCAAAAAGCTTTCTTTAACCTGCCATTGGTAGGTAAAGCAGTAACTGGCCATTTATCCTGGCTATTAGCAGGAGGCCTTATGTCACAGACCACACAGCGTGAGCAGCGGTGGCTCCAGCTCCAGGCAGGATCATGGGACTCCTCGGTGGTAATGTATATTCTACAATTACTTACTTTATGGCAGCCGGTTTGTGTATGTTGTTTGTCCTCGTGCAGTTATGGCCGCTGGAACGCATTGCGTTCCAGCCTCGCCGCCTCCTGGTAGTTCTGCGCATGCGCCGGTCTCGTTTGCGAACGAGGCTTGGTTGCGCATGCGCGGCCCTGTTCGGTTGGCCGCGATCGCGCATGCGCGCGTGGTCTACGGGGGTGACGCCGCACACAGCGCAGGCGCGTGTTGAGCACGGCGGAAGCGCGATGACGTCATCGCAGGGCGGCAGGTTTAAATAGCTGTCAGATGCAGCTATTCATTGACACAGTCCTGAAACACAGCACTTTAGGTAGCGTTCTTCTGTCCTAAGGTAAGAATCTGTGCTGGGTCACTGTCCTGTCCTTCCTCCTTAGGTATGTCTTGTTATTTTTAAGCCTCATTTGTTTCTTTTTTCTCTTTTTGTCATTGGTCTTTGCAGTACTGTGTGTTTCATTGCCATGGATGTGTCATCGCCCCCCTGTGGCCAAACCTTACGCTGCAGGTAGGATGGAATTATTTCCCTCTACCTGCTTTTCCAATAAGGTTTCTTTTTTGGTCACTTTTTAAAAATAGCTTTTTTTTTGTTTTTTGTATCTGTTCCCAGCCCCTCTAGGTCTGTTTCTTTGTCGCTAGCACGTGAAGATAATGTTGAAGCTCGTTCTCAGCGTCATCATTCAAATTCTAGAAGTTCTAGATCATCGTCTAAACATCACAGAGACGGTTCTGGATCTAAGTCCAGTCGCCATTCTCACCGCCATTCCAGTCACTCCGGAAGAAATTCCTGTTGGGGATGTAGAGCTCAGGTCCCAGAAGGAAAATCCCTCTGTGAGCCATGTTATTCCCGTGCTGTAAGGGAAAGAGGAGGTGAAGACCAGCAGGTAGAAGCCCTGGTCAGAAGAGTAGTCCAAGAATCTTTAAACGGCTCTGATTCCGTCCAAGCGGTTGTCCCTCTAGTTGAACCATCACCAGTCCCTATTCAGGATACTCCTGAGGTTTCGGGGCCCTCTCAGCTTTACCGCTCCCCGAGTGTGTCCTCAGAGAGTGAAGAGGAAAATATTAATTATGCAGCGGGCTTTGATTTTTCTCTGGTCCCAACCTTGGTGAAAGCAGTTAAAGACGCTTTAAAATGGGAAGATACAGTAGAATCACCTTCCAAGCAAAGGAAGTTCTTTAAACAGCTCAGAAAAGACCGTCCAAACTTTCCCCTTCTTGGTGAACCTGGAGATGTAATTACAGAAGAATGGTCTGGCACAGATAAGAAAAATTCCTTAATTTCTAAAGTAGCAAAGTTGTACCCATTCAAGAGTGATGAAGTGAGACATTTGGAGTCAGCCCCTTTAATTGATGTAGCCCTAATGAGACTGGTAAAACATGTCACTCTCCCTTTGGAAAACACTGTTTCCTTCAAAGATGGTTTGGAGAGGAAGATAGACACTAATCTAAAACGCATCTGCATCACAGCAGGCATGGCTTGTAAACCAGCCTTAGCCCTTGCAGCCTTGTCAAAGGCAATGGAGGCCTGGACAGATGAGATGGACTCTGTGTTGTCCTGCGCCTCTGAAGACTTGGCCAGAAGCATTCCAGTCCAAGAATTAAAAATGGCCTCTGTGTTTTTGGGGGAGGCCTCCCTTGACCTTATTCGCCTAGTGTCTCGGGTTATGCTCTCCTCTGTTACTGCCAAACGTGCCTTGTGGCTATGGCCTTGGGTGGCTGACCCTGCCTCTAAACAGGCCTGGTGCAAAATACCCTTTTTAGGGTCCTCCCTTTTTGGGAATAAGTTGGACAGTGCCATTTCCCAGGCCACTGGGGGTAAGTTAAGCTTCCTTCCCCAGGATCGACGTCCGTATGGACAGAGAAATTTTTTTCCCAGGCAGGATCAAGATCGGGCAAGGGAGGCCCGTCGGTACAGACCTGGGCGTGATTTTAGGAAGAACTGGCGAAAAAAACAGCCCTCCAGTCAAAGGTCCGCAAAAAGCTCTTCCTCTGGTGGACGTGAGGCCCCTAAGTCCTTTTGATATAGAGTCGGCCCAGACGGAAAAATTCGGGGCTCGCCTCCTTCAATTCCAGCACATCTGGGCAGCCTCGATAAAGGATTTTTGGTCCGTCAAGACCGTATCTATAGGTCATTCTTGGACATTTATCGCCCCGCCTATTCTGCAGTTCATTCCCACAATCATGCCTTGCTCAGAAGAGAAAAGACAAGTCCTCTTGTCATACACAAGCTCACTTGTGGCTCAAGGTGCTGCTATACACGTCCCAACAGCCGAGAGATTCCAAGGGATGTATTCACCACTTTTTCTGGTCCTAAAAAAGTCAGGTTCCTGGAGACCAGTGATAGATCTGACACATCTAAACACCTTTATCAAGAAAGAGAAATTCAAGATGGAGTCGCTCCTCACGATCCGTCAAGCAGTTCAGCCAGGCGACTGGCTGGTGTCCATAGACCTGAAAGATGCCTACTTTCACGTCCCTATAGCAGTGGAATTCCAAAAGTATCTCCGGTTTGCTGTAGGCAATATTCACCTCCAGTTTACTTGTCTCCCTTTCGGGCTCACAACATCGCCAAGAGTATTCTCGAAACTCCTGCTGGCAGTCGTGGCTCTGATCAGAATCAGAGGCATTCGTCTGCATCACTACTTTCACAAAGCAAGGAGCAGCTGTTATCCCACAAAGACCTGGTCATATCCATTCTGACCGAGTTTGGTTGGCTACTAAACAAAGAGAAGAGTCATCTAGAACCGACACAATCTCTAATCTTTCTCGGTGCCCAATTTGACACAGCTCTTAGTACCATCTCGCTGCCCCTACTGAAAATCCCTGTAGTCCAGGACAGGATTCGTTGTGCTCTAGAAACACCTTTTCTCAAAGCCTCGCAATGCCTCAACATAATAGGTACCATGGTCTCCACAGTCCCTATGGTGAGATGGGCACAGTGGAAGATGCGACCCTTCCAGAAGGGTTTTCTCCAGCAGTGGGACTCGAAGTCACAAGTCCAAATGATTCGGATAACATCGCACATGAGAGAGAGTCTTCCCTGGTGGCTACTTCGGAAAAACCTCCTCAATTGCCATTCTCTAGGCCCTGTTTCTTGGATCACAATCACATCGGATGCCAGCAACACAGGTTGGGGGGCTCTCTGCCTGATAGAGGTAGCCCAAGGGAAGTGGGACTTCCCGTCCCAGAAAGTCGTCTCCAATGTCCTGGAGCTTCGGGCAGCCCTTTGTGCTCTACATGCCTTCCTTCACTCAATAAAAGGGTCCTCAGTCCTCCTAAGGATGGACAACACATCGGCAGTGTCATACATCAAGAGACAGGGTGGCACTCGCAGTCTGTCTCTACTGAAGGAGGTAAATCCAATCATGTCTTGGGCACAGACACACCTGTCGAATTTGTCAGCTGTATATCTCCCTGGAGCTCAGAATCTACAGGCGGATTTCCTCTCGAGAACATCTCTCGACAACAACGAGTGGTCTCTCCACAACAATGTTTTCAGTTGGATCCTGTCACTGGATTTTTCACCGGAAGTGGATCTGTTTGCGAGAAGTATTACACCAGATACCGCTGTTCCCAGGCTTTCGGGGAAGACGCCCTAACGGATCAGTGGAGGTTCAGCAGAGCTTATGCCTTCCCTCCAGTCCCAGTCATCCTCCGATTCCTAGCGAGACTCAGGTGGGAAGAAGCCGAGGTAGTGGCAATAATTCCATTTTGGCCCAACAGGCCGTGGTTTCCATTACTGTCCCAATTGAGCTTCCGGGATCCAGTTCAGCTTCCATCCAGACCGGATCTCCTGTTGCAAGGGTCGATCCCTCATCCATGTCCAACCCACCTGCACTTGATGGCATGGTTCTTGAAAGGAAAAGGTTGGAAACATTAGGATGTCCAAGCAGAGCCATCGCTACTTTGTTAAACGCCAGAAGGCCAAGCACTAATAAAATCTACCAAAGAATTTGGTCAAAGTTCTCAGACTACACCTCTTCCATGGGTGGTTCTCCTGCTAACCCCAGTATCAAGGATATTCTAGGCTTTCTCCAAACAGGTCTTGATCTTCCTTTATCCGTCAGCTCATTAAGAGTCCAAGTTTCAGCTATCTCCGCATTCACAGGCGTATCCTGGGCTACTCACTCTCTGGTCAGACAATTTTTTAGAGGAGCCATAAGGCTGAGGCCTTTAAGAAAGCCAAGATTTTCCAAATGGGACCTACCATTAGTCCTGGATTTTTTCTCAGACCTGCAAATCTCAAATCAATTATCAGTTAAGGATCTTTCCCTCAAAGTGTTCTTTCTTGTTGCTATAACATCAGCAAAGAGAGTGTCCGAAATTGGGTCATTAGGATGTAAAGAACCTTTCCTTACGTTCTTCCCAGATCGTGTCGTTTTGATTCCTATGCTAGGTTCAAAACCGAAAGTGTCATCGGTCTTTCATGAAAACCAGGAGATAGTCCTTCCAACCTTTCGGGGTTCGGAGGACTCGGATGCTCATCCTTTGGATGTCGGAAAAGTGTTGAAGCAGTATCTGGAAGCCACAGCTTCTTTTCGCCAATCCGATCATCTATTTGTTTCCTTCCATGGAAAAAACAAGGGAATGCGTGCTTCCTCTAGAACCATCGCAGCATGGATTGTCCAAGCCATCCAGGGGGCTTACAAGGCAAAAGGTTTGGCTCCTCCGGAAGCGGTAACCACAAATTCTACTCGGGGCGTAGCCACGTCGTGGGCGGCGGCCCGGCACGTGTCCCCAGAAGTGATCTGCAGAGCGGCCTCTTGGTCGTCGTTAAATACGTTTATGACGCACTACTGCGTACAACCGGCTTCTTTATCGTCGGTTAATTTTGGTTTACATGTTTTATCTGTTGACAATGTCAATTAAATTTGTTTTCTTTAACCAGCAATTGCCCACCCGGGTGTGTATGGCTAGTTATTTCCCACACGTAGGCTGCCATGGAGTCTGTCAGGAAAAAGGAAAATTTATATGAAATACTTACCGTAATTTTCCTTTCCTGATGGACTCCATGGCAGCAGGAGTTCCCTCCCTTTGCTGGAGTAGGCTATATTACGGAACACAGTTTATGGTGAGAAGCAAAGCTTTATGGGAGAGGGGTCCTATGAGGTATGAGAGGCGGGATTAACCCACACGTAGGCTGCCATGGAGTCCATCAGGGAAGGAAAATTACGGTAAGTATTTCATATAAATTTTCCTTTATTCTACATTAGACTGCGAGCAATGTCATAAAGTATGCGCATGAAATACCAAGAAAAAAAAGGGAATCCCAAAAAAACGTGAGGGATACATAAAACACAGATGATTAAAATTTTAATGTTATATAAAATAAAATACATATAGTTGTAAAAGATTGTGGTATTAACGAAACACCATGTCATAAAAAACTCTGTAGTCTCTTGTAATGATTAATGTCTGCATGCCTTGATGAGACTTCATAGAAAAATGAGTGAAGGCGCATTTTAATCATAATAAAGTGTTGTAAGTACAACAAAACAGAGATATATATGACATGTGTGTGTTCAACGAGGGCAGAACCCCTTAAGAATTCCATTGCTCTCTATTTAATATGCATTCATTTGTATTTAAATCTATTTAAACAGAAAAATAGAGTCTGTAGAAAAGCTGCAAGCTCAATCTACAAGTAAAAAGGCTTTGATATCCATTGTGTCAGTTGGGTACAATGTATATACCATTGATATAGTTAGACTACTTTCACACTAAAACGCTGGGTGCGCTGGCGGTAAAACGCAGATATTTTTATTGGCGGTTTACCGGTTTGTTTGCCGCAATTTTCTGTGCTAGCGTTGTGGTTTTAACCCCTGCTAGCAGCCGAAAAAGGGCTAAAACCGTCTGCAAAAATTACTCTTTGCAGGGTTTTGCGGGCCGGTTGGAGGCACTACCCCATTGTTTTAGGAGGGGCGTTATAGGAGCGGTATTTTTACGGCTCCTACCGCGCCTCAAAGATAAGGCTGGCAGGACTTTTTTTTATCGTCCCGCCAGCGCAACACTTCAGTGTGAAAGCCCTCAGGCTTTCACACTGGATAGAAAGGAGCGGCTCTTTCCGGGCGCATTGCAGGCACTACTTTTAGCGCAATAACGCCTGCAAAGCGCTTCAGTGTGAAAGCAGCCTAATGGAAAATGAGAGTCCATCAGCTTGCACCATGTTTGAGAGATTTCTGTTGCACAATTTCCCTAGAGGAGTCTCATTCCCCTTTGCTGCAGTAAGGAGTAGTGGACAAGGCCCATTGAGCAATATATGTTGCATAATTTGTTTTCCACTCAGTATCTAATGCCAGAACTCCCTACTAATTGATAAACCATTTGGCTTGCATATGTGATCGCAAAAGAAGAAATGATGATCCACTATAGACTGCAGATTTTATATATTTAAGTATTATGCACAAACGTTCCCTATGGGGGTCTTGCTAACCTTGCTGTGAACAAGCAAGGAAAGCGGGCGGAGTCTGTGAAATTAACCCTATATGATTACTCTTTGTTTGATGAAATATTGAGTCACACTCCTCCCGCTACAGGTCCAAGCCATTTACGTTTGTGAATATAATTGCCAAAAACTGAAACCCATGCACTCAAAATCTGATGCAACTGTGCATGATAGCCAATCAACTTCAGCTTGTTCAATTAGGCTGGGTTCACACTATATGGCTAGGTTCACACTTGTCCTACAAACGCTCCTACATTGGGAGCTCATGTCGCATGACGTGTGAAAATCAATGTTTCCCTATGAGAGCCGTCTTAACTGATCCGACACAAGTCTGTCCGACTTTGAAAACACTCCCTGTACTACTTTGCTCCGACATTCATCCTACTTCAGCCATTTAATATCATTGAAGTCGGACCAAAGTAGGAGCCTTGTCCTTATCAGACATCCGACATGTGATTACAGCAGCAGTAAAAGGAATTTATCTCACTCTGGGATTGTTTTGATTGGTCAAAGAACAAGTCAAACTTTTACAAAGTCGGTTCAAAGTAGTATCCTGTTCATGATAGTACAGGGAGTGTTTTCAAAGTCGGACAGACTTGTGTTGGATCAGTTAAGATGGCTCTCATAGGGAAACATTGATTTTTACACGTCATGCTACATGATCTCCCAATGTCGGAGCGTTTGTCGGACAAGTGTAAACCCAGCCTAAAGCTGATTGGTTTCTGTGCACAGCTGCACCAGATTTTGTACTCTCCAGTTTTATTAAATTACTTCCATTGCGATATAATTTTGGAAGTCTTCTATAGCGCAAGACAACATCCTGGTTTACTGCTACTTTTTGAAGTAATTGTCACAAGTGGATACAACTCTGCACAATATGATTACATTTTATGTCTGAATCCATTTAAAAAAATAAATAAAAATATTAAGTAAATAAAAATGTTCTTATGCGTCGTTTTTTTTTTTTTCTTTTTTTTTTTTTTTTTACAGTTCTGTTTGAAGTGTAGGGGAAGAATGCCTAGTACAATCTGAAGCTCAGCCCTGGCATGTAAATGAACAGTGCAATTTCCAACAGGCTTATTAATTAGCCACATAGCGTGATTGCTTATTGACTCTGTGGATTAGTATTCTTATTTTAGCATCATGCTGACAGTCAGTTAATTTATTTTGCTGGTTTGTATTTATATGCAGCCATTTCTTAAAATTGGCAATGGGGGCTGTGTTGCACTAGGGTTTCAGCATTAGACTCTTAACATAAGTGTTATGGGTTGGGAGAAGGAGCTCAGTTTTAACCAGTCATTGTATGTAAAATTATAGGAATTCTAAGAACTTCTTGCTCTTACTGGGACATACACTGCAGCTTCAGGATGACGTAAGTTATTCTAAGAAAAAAACTTTAGGTATTAAAAATTGGACCCAGCTCTAGTGGATTGAGATCTCCTCAGCATGTGAACTGTGTGGAATTTTAAGTGGTTTCATGCTGATGCCTGGTTCTCAGTATACTCCTGTGTCTGCCAGTTGGATAGATGCTTTTACTGGAAGCGCACAATGGTCAGCAGTGTTGTGATAGACTGGAATCTCTGGATGCTGATGTGCAGCATATTCATATTAACATGGGCAGACTAGATTTACAAAGTTAACATGAGCTCTCTACATCCTCTTGGCACACGATTATAAAAGCAGCATGACACATTTGTCATTTTAAATAGGATCTTTGTACCCATATGTTTACTACTCAGCAGGTAGAAATGATGCCTACAATGCTATGTTTGAATTTTATTTATTTTATTTTTCTATTGCGCGCCAATCAAGAGTTTATTACAATATCTGCAGTTAGATGTATCTACTGGCTTTCAGGTTAGACAGCAATATCTCTGCTAAACTGAAATATGAGTTTAGACACTATGGCCCAGATTCACAAAGCACTTACGCCGTCGTAAGTGCAAATTTGCGCCGGTAAGCGCAAATGTGCGGCGGCGTATCTGTGCGCCAGACCCACAAACCAATATATGCCTAAAAACTGGCCAGCCTACGCCGACGTAGCTTACATACGCCGGTGTAGCGTGGGCGCACTTTTCGTCTGGACGCATTTTGTTGCTCCCATTGATAAGGCATTCAAACATGCAAATGATGGAAATACAGCGATTCACGAACATACGTTCGCCCGACGCATGCTACGCGAGGTGCGCGTAAATTCTACGTCCGGTGTAAAGTTATTCCCTATAGATGAGGCGCAACCCAGCAATAGACATGCAAAGGTCTGCACCAGAGAACACAGGCTGGGGTATTGGGCGTACGTTACGTTCATGGCGTATGGGGTGATTTGTGTAGCGTAGCTTAGGCATTTGTGCCGGGGTAGTTGTGAGCATGTGCATAAGGGTGCTGTTTCATGCGTTCACGTCACGGCTACGTCACGGCACATGTGCAGTTCGTGATACGCCGGGCGTAAAACACTGCACCATGCTCGGACCATCATTTGCATGATCACTCCCACTTCCACCTACGCCGGTCTGCACCTTCAAAACTTACGCCACGACAACGCAGCGTTGGGAGCAATAGCTTGCTGAATGCAGTGCTTGCCTCTCTGCGCTGCGTCGGCGTAGAGTACAGCGTTTATGCTACGGCGGCGTAATGTGCGCCCAACTCTCTGTGAATCTGGGCCTAACAGTTTTATTGAATGTTGAGACACTGTCAACTTTATGTTGAATAATGTATATGTCTAAGTTTTTTTCTTTTTAATACACTTACGGTGGCTTGAAAAAGTATTCATACACCTTGAAATTTTCCACATTTAGTCATGTTACAACCAAAAATGTAAATGTATTTTACTGGGATTTTATGTGATGGACCAACACAAAGTGGCACATAATTGTGAAGTGGAAGGAAAATGATAAATGGTTTTCAAAATGTTTTACAAAATATCTAAAAAGTATGTTTGTAGAATCACCTTTTGCTGCATTTAAAGCGGCCAGTCTTTTTTGGGTATGTCTCTACCAGCTTTGCATATCTAGAGAGCAAAATAGCTCAAGCTCTGTCAGATTGGATGGAGAACAGTAATTTTCAAGTCTTGCCACAGATTCTCAATTGCATTCAGGTCTGGACTTTGATTGGGCCATTCTAACCCATGAATATGCTTTGATCCAAACCACAAGTGTTAAACACAAGGCCCACAGGCCGAATCCGGTCCTCCATGCCATTTCATGTGGCCCTCACACTTCTGCTGCAGCTGCAGAAGAGATACAGCCCTTCTCTGGTATTACTCCAGACCTTTACTTTCTGCTTTCAAGCAATGCATCCAGCTTCTTCCCAGCAGCAGCATAAGGAAAGGGGGGTGCACTGTGATGTAATAGAGAGTGGGGGACTCAACTTCTGATGGTGGGGTGGGTCTTGACATCTAATGTAAAGGGGAGGGGATGCGCTGGTCATCTAATCTTACAGATATAACCAGCCCTTTAGAGGTACCGTATTTTTCGGACTATAAGACGCACTTTTTTCCTCCAAAAATCTGAAGGAAAATGTCCCTGCGTCTTATGGAACAAATATACATTAGGCCACCCCCCCCACCGCTGCCGGTCCCGCCCCCCCGCGGCCGAACGTCATGGGAAGTAAGTGAGGGGCACAGAAATAAGTTCCTGTGTGTGTAAATCCCATTCACCTGCTCCTCTCCTCCCTCCTCCGTTTGCAGCTCTGTCCTCTTCTCTCTGTCACTGTGTGCAGACAGTGCAGCTGATGGCTCGTGAAGTGTAGCTGTCCTACATGGAGAGGATCCAATCAGCACACTGCTCTATCCAACTCCACCTCTAGCAAGCCTGCAGCCTGTCCCTACTGAGCAGCTTCACACATCCCTTCTCTCACCCCTCCCATCTTGCTTGTGTGTTCTGTCTGTGAAGGAGGTGGGCGGGAAGAGTAAAAAGAAGCAGACAAACACTGCTATACTAATGAATGAGAGCACCCAGGAGACTGTGAGTGTGAGTGTGTGCACTTCTCACCAACCCCCTCTATTCTCTCTCTATATTCCTAACCCAGCTCAGCATAAAGAACATCTTTTAGAAAATCAGCCTTTGCAGGGATAATGAAGTTGTCTCTCATTTCCAGGAGCACATATTCAGGGACAATCTCTCCTTCCTTCTTTGTGCATGTTTCCAACCTTTTTCAGCAGAGTTCTACCTTGAAATCATTTGAAACAATGCATTTCCCTGTGCTGTACAGAGTTGTATAGAGTACACTGATCAATGACTTGTAATTTCTCTTCCTGCAGGCAGCCAGTGACTACCTTTGCAGCAAAGTGCACTGTGTTTTTAAATAAATTAAATGGCAATTCATTATTCATTAATGGCAATGTTCAGGCTGCATTAATGGCACAGGTCAGGCTGCATTTCATGGGCACTGGTAAATATTTTGGTACACCATTGTGGTTCTGAATTTTTTTTTTCTTGTTTTCCTCCTCCAAAACCTAGGTGCGTCTTATGGTTAGGTGCGTCTTATGGTGCGAAAAATACGGTAAATCAAAATGCTGAAGCAGTCCACGATGAAATTGAATTTGAGACCCCTGATCTAAACCATTTCATTGGTAGCTCTGGCTGTATGTTTAGGGTCATTGTTCAACTCTGACCAGCTTCCCTGTCCCTGCTGAAGAAAAGTATTCCCACAACATGATGCTCCCACCACCATGTTTCATGGTGGATGATGTGTTCAGGGTCATGTGCAGTTTTCGGCCACACATAGCGTTTTGCTTGTAGTCCAAAAAGTGCAATTTTGATCTCATCTCACAAGAGCACCTTCTTCCACATGTTAACTGTGTCCCCCACATGGATTCTTGCAAACTGCAAATGGGATGTCTTATGGCTTTCTTTCAACAATGGCTTTCTTCTTGCCACTCTTCTTTAAAGGCCAGATTTGTGGAGTGCACGACTAGTAGTTGTCCTGTGGACAGATTCTCCCACCTGAGCTATGGAACTCTGCAGCTCCTCCAGAGTCACCATGGGCCGCTTGGCTGCTTCTCCGATTAATGATCTCCTTGCCCGGCCTGTCAGTTTAGGTGGATGGCCATGTCTTGGTAGGTCTTCAGTTGTGCCATACTTTTTCCATTTTCGCGTGATGAATTGAACAGTGCTCCATGAGATGTTCAAAGCTTGGGATATTTTTTATAACCTAATCCTGCTTTAACCACTTGCCTACTGTGCACCTACACCCGCTTCCTGCCCAGACAAAATTTTAGCTTCCGGCACTGCGTTGCTTTAACTGACAATTGCGCGGTCGTGCGATGTGGCTCCCAAAGAAAATTTACGTCCTTTTTTTCCCCCACAAATAGAGCTTTCTTTTGGTGGTATTTGATCGCCCGTGCGGTTTTTATTTTTTGCGCTATAAACAAAAAAAGAGCGTCAATTTAAAAAAAAGACAATATTTTTTGCTTTTTGCTATAATAAATATCCCATTTAAAAAAAAAAAAAAAATGTTTATCTCAGTTTAGGCCGATACGTATTCTTCTACATATTTTTGGTAAAAAAAATAAAATCGCAATAACCGTATAGTGACTGGTTTGCGCAAAAGTTATATTGCCTTCAAAATAGGGGACATAATTATGATTTTTTTTTTTTTACTAGGAATGGTGGCGATCTGCGATTTCTCTTAGGGACATATGCATTGATAACTGTATAAATGTAACTGGCAGGGAAGGGGTTAACCACTAGGGGGCAGGGAATGGGTTAAATGTATGTCCTAGATTGTGTTCTAACTGTAGGGGGAGGGGGGTGACTTGGGAGGTGACCGATTGTGTCCCTATGTACAAGGGACACAGATCGGTCTCCTCTCTCCCTAACAGGGACGTGGAGCTCTGTGTTTACACACAGAGCTCCACGTCCCAGCTTAATTGTCGGCAATCGCGTGTGCCCGGCGGCCGCACACACGCTGTTCTCAGTGACGTGACAGGTGCGCGCGCGGCGCCGGAGGCCCCTAGCATCTATAAATGACAGGACATCATATGACGTGCTGTCAGGACAATACAGTATCCCGCCCGCCGTCATTTGACGGCGGGCGGGTATCAAGTGGTTAAACTTCTCTACAACTTTATCCCTGACCTGTCTGGTGTGTTCCTTTGCCTTCATGATGGTGTTTGGCCTTCATAATGCTGTAAGGTTCTCTAACAAACCTTCGAGGGCTTCACAGAACAGCTGTATTTATACTGAGATTAAATTACACACAGATGGACTCTATTTACTAATTAGGTGACTTCTGAAGGCAATTGGTTTCACTAGATTTTAGTTATGGGTATCAAAGTAAAAGGGGCTAAATAAAAATGCATGCCACACTTTTCAGATACTGTATTTATTTGTAAAAAAAAAAAAATGAAAATGATTTATCATTTTCTTTCCACTTCGCAATTATGTGCCACTTTATGTTGCTCTATCACCTAAAATCCCAATAAAATACTTTACGTTTTTGGTTGTAACATAACAAAATGGAAAATGTCTGCAGTTCACTGATTATAGAATATTTTGCCTATTCTACAGATCTTTGATTGAGACCACTTTTGGATACTTCAGAGTTTAATTGCCAAAAATGCCAACATATACAGAAGATGATGTGCTCTTTAGAGTGTAAACTCTATCAATTAACTTTTATTCTCTTTTTGTTTTTAAAATTAACTTTTGGAAGCTTTATTATATCTATTTGATAATGCAAACAGCTTCTATGAATGAAATATTATCTATGAATGTAGGAGGTGGACCTTTCAACCATCTGCTAGTCCTCCATCCATAGATTGTTTTTCATGTATAGAAGCTGTAGTCTCGGTTTCTATGATTGAAGCACATAGATGGAAAGAGCAGGCAAAATTGAACTCTCTTGATGAGAACATGTGACAGCTCCTACAGTTCTATTGACCCCTGCCAAACCAGAAGATTATGGGGTGAAATAACAGAAGAGACATCAGCACAAGGGACACATTATTTTTTTTTGGCTGCACTTAGACTTTAAATCCAGAGGGTTGAATGGAAAAAAAGGAGAAAAAAAAACATGATCGGATTCCCCCATCCGCACATTCGATGTGAATGGGGGGAATCTTCCTCTTGTATTCTCATGTAGTCTCCCTGCCATCAGAATACAATGATCAGTGCTACCAGCTGTACCTGTCATTGTTTTGGAGCATATTACATGTTTTAATTTCATGGTACTACCAGTCCCAAATCTCTTAGGCCCTGTACACACGATCAGACATGTCCGAGGAAACATGTCCGACGGACCGTTTTCATCGGACAAGGCTGAATTGTCTGTTGGTCTGATGTGCGTACACACCATCAGACCAAAATTCCCTCGGACCAGAACGCTGTGACGTAGAACACAACGACGTGATGAAAAAACGAAGTTCAATGCTTCCAAGCATGCGTTGACTTGATTCTGCGCATGCGGGGGATTTTGGTCCGATGGTTTGTGTACTAACCATCGAACCTGTCCGACGGACAGGTTTCCAGCGGACAGATTTCAAAGCAAGCTTGAAAACTTTTGTCCGCTGGAAAACGGTCCGATTGGCCGTACACACGATCGAACATGTCCGCTGAAACTGGTCTGCGGACCAGTTTCAGCAGACATGTTTGATCGTGTGTACGCGGCCTTAGAGACTCCAGTGGCAGAATCTTTGCCTTTGTGGATGTAGATGTGCAGGTCTGGGAACATGAAGAGGTTAACCTTTCTTAATGGATTTTTATTTATACAATGAAGAATGTAATGGGATGTGTGGAAACACCCTAAGGTGAACCGGACCATGCAACATTCCTATTTAAAAACGGGATTAAGACAGAGATTGCACCATTGGTGGCCGCTATAGAGATAAGAAGCTGGTTGGTGAATCATCCCACTAGATTCCACAATTACCACTACTGAGTGGACTAACCTTTAAGGTGTGTTATTTAACCGTCAATGACTGCACAATTGTTTGATTGCTTTAAGAAAGATCCAACCATGAAAACAATTATTTGTTTCTAACAGGCACATCAACTGATTAGTGGATACCAGATAATCTATCCATAGAGCAATTTCAGCAGTGACAACTTTTATGTTTTCCCATTCTTCCCAACCAAAGTCATTATGTTCAGCAATCATCCATTAACATCCTGCATCTGTATATGGTCACATAGACACACCATTGCCTCAGAATCATTCAGAAATTAAAAGTTTATACCTGTGTAAAATGTATGCATGTGAGAATATAAGCTGAAAGCAATGATTTCACTGGGAAGCAAAACCTAAAACAAAATTCACCTAATGCAGACTTTTCTTCCTATTTATTTAATTTATTATTATTATTATTTATTTAAACTGTTTTCATGCAGGATACTGTCTGGCTGTATTTTTACAGTAATCATGTGTGATATTGTAGCATTCCTATACAAATGGGTATAATATGTCTTTTCTTTTTTGCAGGCAAAATTTTGTTTAGAAGGAGTCATATACGTGATGTAGCTGTGAAAAGGCTAAAACCCATCGATGAGTATTGCAGGGTAAGGACATTTTAAGGAAGAGGTTTAAATGGTTTTAATTGGCTGTCCTCTCTTCTGCAAAATCTGTTTTGCTTACTTCATCAGCCTTGCCCACATTTTGAAAATAATTTAATACATGCTACAAACCACTAGCATAAGTATCTGAGTTTGTCAGTCTGTAATTTCTTATGCATTTGCTGTCACATTGGTAGAGGGAGGGACAGACATAGGATCAGATCTGCCTTTGCTGAATGTACATGTGCTGGCAGGGAAAAGGATAACAGGAGAAAATGGCAGAATTAATTTATCTGTGTGGTGCAATGCCCCATTTCTATTCCTTCCTCTAAAGAATTTAAGTTCAGCTTTAACCACTTAACCCCTGGACCATATTGCTGCCCAATGACCAGAGCACTTTTTGTGATTCGGCACTGCGTCGCTTTAACTGACAATTGTGCGACGTTGCTCCCAAACAAAATTGGCGTCCTTTTTTCCCCACAAATAGAGCTTTCTTTTGGTGGTATTTGATCATCTCTGCGGTTTTTATTTTTTGCGCTATAAACAAAAATAGAGCGACAATTTTGAAAAAAATTCAATATTTTTTAACTTTTTGCTATATCAAATATCCCCTAAAAAATATATTAAAAAACATCATTTTTTTCCCTCAGTTTAGGCCGTATTCTTCTACATATTTTTCGTTAAAAAAAATCATAATAGGCGTTTATTGATTGGTTTGCGCAAAAGTTATAGCGTTTACAAAATAGGGTGTAGTTTTATGGCATTTTTATTAATATTTTTTTTTTACTAGTAATGGCGGCGATCAGAATTTGTTTTCAGTACTGCGACATTATGGCGGGCACTTCGGACACTTTTGACACATTTTTGGGACCATTGGCATTTTTTAGCGATCAATGCTATAAAAATGGATTGGATTACTATAAAAATGCCATTGGCAGTGAAGGGGTTAACACTAGGGAGCGGGGAAGGGGTTAAGTATGTTCCTAGGTGTGTTCTAATTGTAGGGGGGGTGGCCTCACTAGGGGAAATCACTGATCTTCTGTTCATACATTGTATGAACAGAAGATCAGCGTTTCCCCCGCTGACAGGACCGGGAGCTTTGTGTTTACACACATAGCTCCCGGTCCCCACTCTGTAACGAGCGTACCCGCCGGGTGGCCGCTTTAATGCGGACATATAGCTACGGGCTCTCGCCCAGCAGAGCTGACTTCCCGCAGTAAAATGACGGCGGACGGTCGGCAACAGGTTAAATGAGAAAATCTCTACATTCTTTTTGCTTTTTCTGTCATTTGTCCTCTAATGCATTTCTGTGATAACTATGATATCTTAATCCATGTCTGTAATCTTTCATTCTAATCTGCAGATGTTGGGGTAGGGGATTAGTGGTAGTGTGAAAAGGTGGTTGATATTGCTCAGGACTATATTGTTTATCCTTCCGGATTGTTGTTCCTCCTGAAAATGTCTGACCAGTGGTTATGTGCATTAAGTCGGCCATATATGGATTGAAACATGTCCGTTCAGCAGAGAACGGATTAATTTTGTACCATGTATGGGTACTGAGGTTGTACAGAAGTTTATCTACCGATTGATTTTTGTACAACCACACTGAGGGATTTTTTATAGCCTGCAGCGCTTATCAGTGTATTCTGACAGCAGAGAAGTCTCCCCGCTGTCAGAATACAATGATACAGCTGACAGGATTCCCCCATCCATTTCAAATGTGTGGATAGAAGAATTGGGTTATTGTTTATATAGGTAAACTTACTGGTTGAATGACAAAAAAAAAGAAGAAAGACTGATTCATATGTGGGCTGTGTTACAGAACCTTAGAACAGATTTGCCAATCCAAACATGTTACTTTATTAATTATACATAAAATCAGAACTAAACACACTGATGTAATGGTTTTCCAAAGCAGTTACATTAAAGGCATGCATCTGATGATTACTGTGACAGTTGCCAGTATGCTACCTCAGCTCTCAACTAAACTTTCAAGCCCTTTAGTGGTTGGTGTCAAAGCTGATGACATGGAAAGCAGTATAGAAACTGCAGATCTAAATTGAGGCTAAGATGGACCCCCTTTACCAACTGTATGGGATAGGAGGGTATAGTTCTGCTTTAATAAATTCAGTTCTTGTTAAACGTTATTTTGTATCTATTGTACGTCAGTTGAGACTTTAATAAATTATGATATCATTCCTTATGGTCACTGTGACAAAATCCTGGCCTGCTGATAATTTATGAAAACCAGCACAAACATGGAGATATTACAGCCAATCTAATTTTGTTTTTTATTCTGTAAGAAAGTTAAACAAGAAACAGAAATGGAATTACTGTATGTTTAAAACCTCCAATTATCTTTCAGTTTTTATAAATATATAACAATTAAGTTGTATAGTTTACCTATAGCACAACATATTGTGCTTATTTTGCAGGCCTTGGTGAAGTTACCAGCTCACATATCCCAATGCGAAGAGGTCTTGAGGTTTTTTGAAGCCCGACCTGAGGATCTGGATCCACCAAAGGAGTAAGTAGATAGTCTCCTCTTAAAACTGAATTCTATAAACTTTTTTTACAGCTGAATTTCAGGTATGGATTTTCATACATTGGCCCAACTTTGAACAATATAAGCCTGCATATTCCATAACTGACTGATCACTTGTGGAAGAGGAGAATCACTGTAGTAGCCATTGCTGTTACAGTGATCTTCGCTGTCTTTTTAGTACTGTGCAGCCGGGGACCTCAGAAATGGCAAGGATTAGTGTAGTACCAATGGCCACTTCTGTGGCGCTCCACTTCCACAGGCATTAGCCAGGTATGCAATATGCCTTTGTTCAAAGCTGAACCAATGTAATTATGCAGAAAAAAACATACCTGGAATTCAGCTTTACGTTTTATTTTTTCCTGCCTAACTTTGCTGATTTACAGAGGTTTACATTTTTTTTAAGTATGCTTTAGTGAAATATATTGTCTTAGACCTTGACAGGCCCTTGTTGTATTGCCAAAATTTTGAGAGAACAAAGATGGCATGTTATTTATCATGTTATAGCTATACAGTTCTGTCATTTGTGCTCTAGATGATTGGTAACCATGTGCAGCCTGTATTATAGTTTATTATGCAGTGAGGTATTCAGTATATCATGTTACTGATAATGCTGCTATTTGCACACAGTGACTCAGTCCTCCTCTGCTACAGTAATAGAGCTGGTTGATTTGTCTCTGAATTATTTCTTAGATGTCTGAAATCTGGGTTTATTTGAAAGCTTTGAGCGATTTCCTTTTGACGTACTTCAGTGGTTTCTCATTACCAGATGGTCAAGTGAATAAATTGCTAGATTCAATATTCTCTTGAAGTTATTTTCTGGTAGCGTAAGAGTTAAACGCCTAGAATGTTGAGAAATACTGATGAAAATTCAACATTCTGTCTGAGTTCTCTTGTAATTCTTAATTTTCAGTGGTGGTCCAACAGTAAATATCTGTTTCTGCAAGGTGTAGATATATTTTGGTGTGGTGTGGGTTTCCTTTTAGATACTTGGTACAAGCCTTGAGTTCTTGTCTAGTTGATTATCTTAAGCTGGGTACACACTACACATTTTTTTACATTACATTTGTGGTCGCTGGGAAAAAACATCTCTTAAAGCAGTAGTAAAAGTAACAGAAAAAAAAATGCCCCCCCCCCCCCCACCCTGCAGGTTTAAGCCATAATGGGCTAGTATGCATTGCATACTAGCCCCTTATGTTCGATTTACCTTTAGAACGGATCCCTGCAGCAGGGGTTTCATCTTCACCTGTTTTTCTTCTGGGTTTGCAAGCTCCAGCTGAGTGATTTGCCAGAGTCACGATGATGCCATGGCACAGGGCTCTGTAGGAACTGCACGGGTATTCCTTCTTTCAGAGTGCATGTGCCAGTGATGTCACCGGTTGCTGCTCGCTGGAATATCTTTTAAACGGTGCACGTTTAGGAGATATTCATCGTAAACACAGGTAAGCTTTATTATAAGCTTACCTGTAGGTAAAAATGGCACAAAAGGGTTTACCGCCACTTTAAGTTGGTGGTCAGTGGAAATAATGCCCCTTACATTAGTTACATAGCACCCTGGTTGAGAATGGCTGCTCTAAAGTATAACAAAACAATAACTATTTATTTATTGGGATGTATAGTGGGCTCACTGTCTGAGCTGCTAGCTGCTATAATCTTATTTGTTTTCAGTCTGATTTGTACATTTATGCTTAGTGTTATCACTGTTCTACATAATTCTAAATTGAACATGTGTTTGTGTCAAACCAAACCACATTTGTAGTACAGCCTAAAAAATGGGGGGGATGCTGCCACTGTGCCCATCAAATGCTGCCACTGTGCCCATCAAACGCTGCCACTGTGCCTATCACAAGCTGCCATTGTACCCATGAAATGCCGCCAGTGTGCCCATCGAATGCTGCCACTGTGCCCATCAAATGCTGCCACTGTGCCCTCAAATGCTGCCACTGTGCCATCAAATGCAGTCACTTTGCCCATCAAATGCTGCCAGTGTGCCCATCGAATGCCGCCACTGTGACCCCCACAGGTTTCCTCCATGTGTCTCCTCCGGTCCTCTCCTCCTGATAGGCATCCTATAGCCAATCAGATGACGGGTAACAGACCCGAGCATGGATAGATTCATAGAGGTGGTGGCTGGAGAGAGGGGTAAGTGCCCGTGCACCCTTATGGATGTGCTGCCACTGGGCAGGCACCTTATTGTGAAGCCTACTTTCAGTATAGTATAATTCAGCATTAGGCCGCTTTCATGTGTATCTTTATTGAATACTCCTTAGCCATACTATTTAATAAAGTTTTCCTTACTAAGTTATTGGATAAGATTTCCTATGGGAATGTGCTCCTTTTTTGCTTGCGTGTGTAAATACTCAAAAAGATTTCCTTGATAATTTTTTTGAACACTATCAGGACATTTGTGCAGGTTTTCCAGTAGCTAGAGATAAGGGGGTCATCATTTGGACATTATACAGAGCTAAGGCGATAAATCACTAGATAAAACAAACTGCCATTATAACATAAAGATATATCATTCACTTGAGGTAACACGCTGGCTTTTTCAATCACCCTGCCTGATGTCTTCTGAGGCCGCGTACACACGATCAGACCGGTCCGATGAAACTGGTCTTAAAACCAGTTTCATCGGACCAATTCGATGGTGTGTACGGCCTATCGGACCGTTGTCCGTCGGACCAAAGTTTTAAAACTTGCTTTAAAATCTGTCCGACGGACACCTGTCCGTCGGACAGATTCGATGGTTAGTACACAAAAGCATCGGACCAAAAACCTGCGCATGCTCAGAATCAAGTCGACGCATGCTTGGAAGCATTGAACTTCGGTTTTCCAGCACGTCGTTATGTTCTACGTCACCGCGTTCTGGTCTGATCGGATTTGTGGTCCGATGAAAATGGTGCGTCGGACCAGATTTATCGGACCGGTCTGATCATGTGTACGTGGCCTGAGAGTTACCAAGGATCAGAAGCTTGTATATTCTATCCCAGCATTTATTTATAGCTGACTTGCTATTGTTTTATTTTTTCAATGGAATTTTACAGATACATGTATATGTTCAAGTTCAGAATATTCATAATAAATCTTGGGACCATTTGAAGCATAAATAAATAGCCACATTAAAATGCTGCCTGTGTATATAATACGTCTCTAAATGACCACACTGTCAACTGAGATCATGAATGTCCTTCTAGTGGTTTTATTGAAAAGAACAGAAATAACCCCCCAAAGGGTGGGACTTTGAAAGTGACCATAAACGAAATGACAATTGTATAAAAAGTAACACATTTTATTAAAAAAACATTGTATGACAATTATATAAAATATATATGTACAAAAGGAATACAAATGGTTCAAATACTTAGTTGAAACAAGAAACACGAAGCTGCTTAAAGTCAAACCCGACAGCTGTTTCGGTAATTATCCCTTCTTCAGGGAGTTATAGACAATAAGATCAAAGATATCTAAAAAATAAATACACAATTTACATAAATACAAAAAAAGGGGGGGGGGAAGGGGAAAGAGCTTACTTGAAAAAATAGGTATTCCATATGTCCAAGAATGTGCATAGCTCAAAATGTGGTTGAGAGGCAACAGGAATATAACTCACTGTCATGGGGCCGGACCAGAGGCAGGCATCCAATGAGAGTCCACCTCAGGTGAAAGCGGTAAAGCTTAAAACCACATCCAGTCCCATCAAAATCTGGATGAAAAAAGTAATTGGCAGAAATACATAAGGCTAAATCAATCGAAGTACAAGCCAAAGCATCTACTACAAAGTACTTCCAAAATAAGACTGACATCTCCTGTAAGTATTCCCCCTTTCTATAGATAATTTTATAGATATGAGAGGGTTAAAACGTATAAAAGAAGAAAAACAGCCAAAACAAACAAACCCCCACCTGGCAGCCTGATTATGAAGGCACCAAGCTTATGTCGTTCCTAGGTCCGATAAGTGTTGGATTCGGGCTCAAGTCACAATGACTAGAAAGTAGATAACCCTTTCTAAGGAATAATAAGAATGGTACGTTGATGTCGCTGTGGGGGAGCTCCTAAGATGGAGGCTTAGGAAAGGAGCTCCACTCACCGCCGGCCGTCTGACGTCTAAAACCGGGTATTTTAACTCCATTTCACCATGAAAACACTGTCCGCGGCTAAAGGAGATGGCTAAAAGGGTACCGGAAAATACATTAGATACTGACGAAATACATGTCTACGGACCTGAGAGGTGACGAGCCATAGGAGCAGTATATCTCCTCATATACAGCCATTGTGAGGTAATATCTGGGCACTTATTATTGCTGTAACTGTTGGATTGTCCCCGGTCGTTGTGACAAGCGGTGGAACGATACAGGTCCATGACGGGCAAACAGCAAAGAAAAGGCAGACATAATAGTAAGGATTCTATTACAGAGAGGAATCTCCTCAAAATGGCCGCCATGCCTCAGACACACGCATTGAAATTAACTGAAGCCTCCACAAATGACAGGCAAGTCCCTTCTCAATTACTGACTGCGTCATTACCTCAGTCTTCTGGTCATGTCACTTCTCCTGTTCTATATTCTGATTCGCTGAGAGAAGGAGTGATCACTGGAATAGCTGGCCATTTACTCCCTGCTGTGGTCTCCTCACAGAATCCTGTTTGTGTGAATGGAAACACTACACATGCTCCGGTTTTTCCGAATAGGGGGGTTCTCCTTACAACCCATACCAGACCTAAGGGCCTGGTATGCCCCTGGGGGGGGGAACCCATGCCGTTTTTTTATTTAACCACTTAAGACCCGGACCAATACGCTGGCAAATGACCCAAGGGGTTTTTGCGATTCGGCACTGCGTCGCTTTAACAGACAATTGCGCGGTCGTGCGACGTGGCTCCCAAACAAAATTCGCGTCCTTTTTTTCCCACAAATAGAGCTTTCTTTTGGTGGTATTTGATCGCCTCTGCGATTTTTATTTTTTGCGCTATATACAAAAATAGAGCGACATTTTTGAAAAAAAATCTATATTTTTTACTTTTTGTTATAATAAAAAACCAATAAACTAAATTTTAGTCAAACATTTAGACCAAAATTTATTTAGCCACATGTCTTTAGTAAAAAAAAAATTGCATTAAAAAAAAATTAGCTACCTAGCGGGAACAGCGACACTAATACAGCGATCAGAAAAATGATCGCTTAGTGACGCTGGCAATAGGGAGTGAAAGGGTTAACTAGGGCAGTGATCAAGGGGTTAAAACTTTATTGGGGGGGGTGGGGGGGGCTACCCTGACACTACTGACTGTCTGACTGTCACACTGTCTGTCACACTGACACTAAATACAGTAATCATACATGATTACTGCATTCAGTGACACTGTGACAGGGGGGAGGGGGGGGGGGGGCGATCGCGGGGGTTAAATGTGTGTGTCAGTGTGCTGTTTGGTGCAGGACTTACTTGTTCTGTAGTGATCTCTCCTCAGCGGCGCTTGAAACAAACGCCGAGGGAGAGATCACGTCGCTTCCTCCTTCCTGTGTTTACACAGGAGGAGGAAGTGACAGGTCAGGCGGGCGCGCGCATTGGCTGGGAGCGATCCGGAGGGGGCGGATGAAAACGGATAGCCGCCCCCACTTGTCGGATCGCTCCTGCAGCCGCGCGGACCGCCGCATGTACGGGGGGGGTCCGATCGGACCCCCGATCCCCCCCAAGGCACCAACGTATATATACGTTGATGTGCCTGTCGGTGCCATTCTGCCGACGTAAATGTACATGCGGCGGTCCTTAAGTGGTTAAAATTTGGCGTGGAGTTCCCCCCCAGGTTTCATACCAAACGCCGCAGCTAGATTAGGCGGGAATCCAAGTCGGATCCCTGTCGCTTCTATGACGACTTTGTCTCCATCGCGGCAAGCCAGCTCAGCACTGTCTCCCGCGATGGGGCTCGTAGGTGGTCAATCTTGCCGAGAAAGGGAGCGAGATTGACACAATATCGCGGTCACCCACTGTAACAGACTGGCTGAAATGCTGGACCGTATCCTGGCACAAAATGCTGAAAAGATCACCAGAGACATTAGGGCTGATTTTCAATGTCTTGGAGACAGGATTGAAACTATTGAACGCAAACTGGATATAAATAATACAAGAATTGACCAGACTGATGACCATTTGCAATTCATGCAAGAACAACTGGAAGCTGGTCAGGCTAGGATCGATGAACTTGAGAACAGATCAAGGAGAAATAATTTCAGGGTTAGGGGATTGCCTGAATCCATTGTTGATGTTCACACAGCAGTACAAGACATTATTAAAGTTTTGATTCCATCTATTCCTGCTCACAAAATGGAATTGGACAGAGCGCATAGATCCTTGGGACCTTTAAGAAAAGATGGATTGCCGAGGGATGTGGTTGTCAAACCTCATTATTACTCCACCAAAGTAGAAATAATGAAAAGTTCTCGTCAATGGGAACAATTACATTACCAGGGTGTGACAATCCAAATGTTTTCTGATATTTCCCCATACACGATACAGAGGAGAAGGTCGATGAAACCTTTATTGTCTGCCCTCATGAAGAAGGACATCAGATATAAATGGGCATTTCCGTTTGCATTGAAATTTAATGGCAGACATTATATTGTGCATAACTTTCAGGAGGGTGAAAGACAGTTACTGGATCTGAAGATTATTTCTGTCGAACCCGACACACCTGCACAGCAACATTCAGCCAAACGACAAACCCCTACTATTCCGGCTTCATCCACATGAAACAGAGTCAAGCACAGGAAAGTTGGGAATGACTTTGCTACCAGAAGATGAGATACATGTCATTGGTTTATATTTTTCCTCAGATAGTCGTCAAATCCTTTTTTTTTTTTATATTTAATTTTTTGGGGGATTTTCTCTTGTGTGTGTGTGTGTATATATGTATATACACACATGTATACAATTGGTTTTCTTTATTTTTTTTGGCCAATCTGGAAGTTTTCAATTTACTTATCCTGTATTTCATTTATCGATTGAGGTCATTTTCTTTCTACATGAGAATTTTATTTTAGGTTATTTATCCGTCCTCATTGAGCCTCAATTTATTTCTTGGGTTAACGTTTGATCATCCTGAGGAGTAGGTATTTAGCCCATTTAATGGGCTATTCTAAGGTTATTTGTTTGAATGGACGGAGGGAGGATATGCTCTCTCTTCATTCTGGGTCATTGTTTGACTTTCTGTTTTTCTACATTTTACTATATTGTTTTTATTTTTTTTGTTTACTTCTCTGTCCTCCGTTTCTATGTCCGTTCTTTATTTCCTGTCTTCTTTACCCTGTCGGCCTACCTGCCTATAAATGATTTTACTGGGTTATGGATACAGTTGACTATTTGCAACATACCTGTGGTACTTCTCATGACTAATGGCTGGCTCAAATAACCCTTCTATGTCCCTTTGCATTGTGTCGCATAACACTCAGGGGTTGAATTCTCTCATTAAGAAGAGAAAAGCCCTTCAAAACTACAAGTCCCTTAAGGTTGATGTAGTTTTCCTACAGGAGACATTTTCCAAAACGGTACACCCCCTCTTTTTTACATGCACATTATCCAATGTTTTATCTATCTAAAGCAGAGAATAAGACTAAAGGAGTGGCGATTTTGTTTTCTAAACTCTGTAATTTTGATTTGATTAAGGAATACGCGGACCCAGAGGGTAGATTTGTATTGGTAAAGGGAACATTGGATGGGAAAGTATATACTTTAGTCTCCTATTATGTGCCTAATAGGGGACAAAAAATTTTTTTTTACCAAATGTTTGATTCTCTTCTCCCTTTTATGGAGGGTATTGCAGTTATGGGTGGAGATTCTAACTTAGCTTTTGATTCGGGATTAGACAAATCTAAGCCAAATAAAGATAAAATTATTAGACCAACCAAAGCTAGTACACAGGTAGCACGTATACTTTACCGATCTAGATTGACTGATATATGGAGAGAATTGAATCCTGAAAACTAAGGATTTTACCCATTTTTCTAACCCCCACCAATCCTATTCAAGAATAGACCATATATTACTTTCCAATCATCACATCCCTGCTGCTATTAGTTCTACTATCGTTGATATCTCCTAGTCAGACCATTCCATGGTTCTGTTGTCTTTGAAAAGAAAGAATACTACCCATAGAGTGTCTCATTGGACACTTAACCAATCAATTTGAAAAGATCCTGTTTTAGTATTGGAAATCGAACAAGCTATAAAGGAATATTTTGATAATAATGATACGGAAGAAATATCCCCGGAAACTTTATGGGCTGCCCATAAAGTGACAATTAGAGGAAAAATTATACAGATTGCGGCTAGACTTAAAGAGGTTGGAGATGGAGAGACTTGAAGAGACATTTGTAGACCTGTGCAAAAAACATAAATTGGATCCTTCTGGATTTCCTACTTCCACACTAGATGCTGCTAGAACTGCAATAAATTTAGCGCTTACTGTAAGGGCTAATGAGGCTATGAAATGGATTTGACCAGTTAACTCCTTAAGGACCGCCTCCTGCACATATACTTCGGCAGAATGGCACGGCTGGGCACATCCACGTATATTTAAGTTGGTTCCAGTACCCAGTTGTGGGTCACGGGCGCGCGGGACTCGCGGACCCGATCGCCGCTGGAGTGCGGCGAACGGTCTCCGGAGCTGAAGAACGGGGAGAGCCGTGTGTAAACTGTGGCCGCAGCATCGATTGTGTCATCCCTGTTATAGGGGGACGTAATCAATGACGTCACACCTGCAGCCACACCCCCCTACAGTTGTAAACACACACAGGGAACACATAACCCCTACAGCGCCCCCTTGTGGTTAACTCCCAAACTGCAACTGTTATTTTCACAGTAAACAATGCAATTTAAAAATGACGGATGGTAACCCTATAGATAAACAACTCAATATGGCTTATATTTTCGGTAATCCCAAAACCAGACAAAGATCATAGTCAGGCTGAGAACTATATACCGATATATCTTATTAACAATGACCTTAAGATAATAACTAAAATAAGGGCCAATAGATTGTCAACTTTCATAGGTCAATATATTTATAAGGATCGAGTGGGTTTTATACCTGGGAGACAGGGTCCAGACCAGATAAGAAGAGCTATTGATCTTATTTCTATAATGCAATCAGGGCGGATCGGGAAACATAAACAAGAAGGTATGCTCCTCTCATTGGTCCTCCAGAAGGCCTTTGATTCAGTTTCCTGGCCATTTATGTTTTCAGTATTCAGACGTTGGGGATTTGGTTCAAGAATTATGGGTATTTTATCTGCACTTCATTCTTCTCCTGAGGCTAAAATACGATTACAAGGTATGTTTTCGGAATCTATTAAAATAAAAAGGTGTACGAGGCAGGGTTGTCCATTTATCTCCTCTGATATTCGCAATTGTGGTTGAATCTTTAGCATTAGCTATTCGTTGTAACAAGAATATCAAAGGAGTCAGATGTACCCAAAAGGATCATAGATGTGCGTTATTTGCAGATGACCTGTTGTTATTCATAACCTCTCCAACCTCCTCATTACCTGAAATTCTTTACTGGACGGTTTCTCCGAAGTATCGGGTCTTAAAGCGGGGGTTCACCCAAAAATAAACTTTATATGATTACCTCATTTGCTCCAGCATACTACTAACATCTGCAGTAAGACGTTTTTTTTTTTTTTTCCGGTACTTATCTTTTTATAACGAGCGGGGGGATTACTTCCGGGTATAGGCGTTGCTAAACGAAGAGGAGTTGATTGACGGCTGACGCGCCTTTCCGAAAATACCCGAAGTGACGCTCGGGTGTTTACGGCGCTTGCGCAGTCAGCTCTACACGGCAGGCACAGCCGTGTAACAACGGCTCCGGAAAAGAAAAGTGCCAAAAAAAAAACAGCATACTGCACATGTTAGCAGTATGCTGGAGCAAATGACAAAAAGTTGATTTGGGGGTGAACCTCCGCTTTAAAGTCAATATGGCCAAATCTAGAGCCCTTAATGTGTCGCTACCTGAGTCTATAGTATCCTTATTGAAAGATAAATACGAATTCAGCTGGAACAATTCATCTATTAAATATTTAGGTATTAATCTGGCTCTGAATTTTGAGAATTTATATTTAGCTAATTATCCTCCTATGTATAGAAAACTCGAAAAGGATTTACGTGAATGGGGCACTCAGAATTTTGGCTGGATTGGCAGGATTCACTCGGTCAAGATGACTCTTCTCCCCAGACTTCTATATCTTTTTCGCTCACTACCTATACCGATAAAAAATTTTTTTTTAAATCTTTTCAAGGTAAAGTTGCGAAATTTATCTGGGACAATAAGGGTCCGCGTATTTCTTCACGTAGTCTTGTAATCTACCTGAACAAGGAGGTTTGGGAGTTCCGAATTTGTTATGGTTTTACCAATCAGCTAGATTAGCCCAATTTTCAGATGTATATCTCATAAAGGATCGACCTGATTGGATTACTTTAGAGGAACAGGCATCTTCAGAGTATACGCTAGAAAGTTTATTGTGGTGTCCTACCAGACGTAGGCCTTCTATTATGTCCCCAACTCTTTCACAGGCTTTAGTTCTCTGGGATTCGCTTAGGAACAACCCAGCCTTGATCTCGAAAGGTCAGCCTTTGGCTGATATCCATTTTTTGCCTCTAAATTTGATGTTAACTCCTTCAAATGGTGGCGTGATAAGGGGGTGTAGCGTATTTTTTTTCACATCTGGGACCTCTTTCTGAGCAATATTTTGTGGATAATCTTGATCTTCCTCCTTTAGAGAGGTTGAGATTTTCTCAAATCTACGATTATACTCAGAAACTTTGGTCTGATAAAATTATATCTGGACGCCTAGCCCCGTATGAACATAAATATGATCAAATCTCGGAGAGGTGGGGAGGTATCTCGGTTATATATAAATCACTAGCAGCAAATAATATTACATTACCTCATATGCTAGCTTGGGAGAAGGAACTTTGTGATGAATGGGACTTAAAAGATTGGTGTGAAAACTATACTAGATCTGTTAAGTGTTTTCTAAGTGTGTCTCTTGTAGAAGCTAATGTGAAAATATATACTAGGTGGTATTTGGTTCCTCTAAAATTGGCCTCTATATACCCCTCCTCCTTGCCTCTTTAGAGGTTGTCAAGGATTGGGCTCTATGATTCACACTTGGTGGGAATGTCCAAGAATACATGGATATTGGAACAGGGTTTTCCATATTTTACGATGGATTACATTTTATAATTTACATCAGTAATTGCTTTACTGAATGGTTTCATACCTCAGGTTCCGAAGGTTACCAGAAAACTGATATTATTTATCCTGAAGGGAGCTAGAGTTACTGTTGCAGATACATGGAAGAAACCATTGGTTTCTATACTAAATATGAAACAGGTCACATGGATTATGGAACAAGAAAAAAGAATAGGCTCCATGATGGATTAACTTACCCAATTTAATGAAATATGGGGACCTTGGTTAAAATATATGGGAATCTCTTATACCTTGAAGGTCTAGTATTTTCTTTCACTCTGGACTGATGTACACTTTTGGCGGGTAGGCTCTTTGTCTTTCTATCTTTTCTTATCTTATCCCCTTCTCTTTCTCTTTCCTCCTCCTCTTCTTATGCTATATTTTTCTCCTTATAGTTTTTTACGTGTTTCTCTTCTTTTTTTTTTGTTTCTGTTATTTCCTTATTTTACAAATAAGGAACATGCTTTGAACAGATATGTTGTTCTTTTCCTTTGTTTTGATGAGAATAACGTTTAATTTTTATTATTCTTTCCTTATATTACATTTTCAATGAATATGATATCTTTGAAACTGGCTCTTGAGTTACTTTCATTCTCTTGGGTCTATATTATGGAGGATGTTTTATAGAGAGTCTTCTTGTTATTGAATTTATATTGTTTATTTATGTAATGAGTAGGTGGGTGGGACACAGGGTGATCCCATTTGGGGTGTCAGGGGTTTCTCCTGAACATCTACCATCTTTACTGATCTGGACGATAGGTCGATTGTATTTCTTAACGTTTCAAGGGACTAGTTTAGTGGGTGGGGGAGGTCATTTAAGACACATTTTATTATCTTCAATATATTTATTCTCTTTTGTTGCTCACAATTTCTTTTACATTTGGGCGATACTTTATTTAACGATAAAATGAAAGGGAAAGTAATGAACTGGATGTACCTTGTAATTTAAGATTGTATGTCATTATGTAATGCTTTCTTTGAAGTTCATCACTTGTACTGACTTTTTTCTGAAAATAAACTTAAACTTGAATGAAAAAAAAAAAGAAAAGAAGAATGGTACGTCTGTGGAAATAATGACAAACAGTGTCTTAAGTAAAAAACCGGAGTTCTTTTTCTAGTGGTTTTACATCCTCATAGACATTAGTTTTGTTTTGTTTTGAGTAAAATGGTTAATAGGATGAAAGTCTCCATGTGTTTTGGTACCTTCAGATACTGTCTGCAAGTAAAGGGGTGCTTGTATACAATATCTTACGGTACCATAACACATGGTTTTCGTCAAACTTTAGAGCCCCTTTCACACTGGGGCTGCCCGTGCATTAGCTATTTAAGCAGCGCTTTTTGGCTGCTAGCGGGGTGCTTTTAACCCTTGTTAGCGGGGCGTTTTATGAGCACTGTATGCATCACTCCCAAACCCGCCCCAAAGATGCTGCTTGCAGGACTTTTTCTAACATACCGCAAGTGCACTGCCCCAGTGTGAAAGCACTCAGGCTTTCACATTCGGGTGGCAGCATGGGAGGTAGTTTTCAGGAGCTACAGTCAGGTCCATAAATATTGGGACATCTACACAATTCTAATATTTTTGGCTCTATACACCACCACAATGGATTTGAAATGAAACAAACACGATGTGCTTAAATTGCAGACTTTCAGCTTTAATTTGAGGGTATTTACATCCAAATCAGATGCACAGTGTAGGAATTGCAACAGTTTGTATATAAGCCTGCCACTTTTCAAGGGACCAAAAGTAATGGGACAATTGGCTGCTCATCTGTTCCATGGCCAGGTGTGTGTTTATTCCCTCATCCCATTTACAAGGAGCAGATAAAAGGTCCAGAGTTCATTTCAAGTGTGCTATTTGCATTTGGAATGTGTTGCTGTAAACTCTCAATATGAGATCCAAAGAGCTGTCGCTATCAGTAAAGAAAGCCATCCTTAGGCTGAAAAAACAAACCTATCAGAGAGATAGCAAAAACATTAAGTGTGGCCAAATCAACTGTTAGGAACATCCTTAAAAAGAAAGAACGCACCGGTGAGCTCAGCAAAACCAAAAGACCAGGAAGACCACAGAAAACAACTGTGGTGGATGACCAAATAATTCTTTCCCTGGTGAAGAAAACACCCTTCACAACAGTTGGCCAGATCAAGAACACTCTCCAGGAGGTAGGTGTATGTGTGTCAAAGTCAACAATCAAGAGAATACTTCACCAGAGTGAATACAGAAGGTTCTCTACAAGATGTAAACCATTGGTGAGCCTCAAAAACAGGAAGGCCAGATTAGAGTTTGCCAAACAATATCTAAAAAAGCCTTCACAGTTCTGGAACAACATCCTATGGGCAGATGAGACCAGGATAAATTTGTACCAGAGTGATAGGAAGAGAAGAGTATGTAAAAGAAAAGAAACAGCTTATGATCCAAAGCATACCACCTCATCAGTGAAGCGTGGTGGTGGTATTGTCATGGCATGGGCATGTATTGCTGCCAATGGAACTCTTGTATTTATTGATGATGTGACTGCTGACAAGAGCAGCAGGATGAATTCTGAAGTGTTTCGGGCAATATTATCTGCTCATATTCCGCCAAATGCTTCAAAACTCATTGGACGGCGCTTCACAGTGCAGATGGACAATGACCCGAAGCATACTGCAAAAGCAACCAAAGAGTTTTTTAAGGGAAAGAAGTGGAATGTTATGGAATGGCCAAGTCAATCACCTGACCTGAATCCGATTGAGCATGCATTTCACTTGCTGAAGACAAATCTGAAGGGAAAATGCCCCAAGAACAAGCAGGAACTCAAGACAGTTGCAGTAGAGGCCTGGCAGAACATCACCAGGGATGAAATCCAGCGTCTGGTGATGCCTATGCGTTCCAGACTTCAGGCTGTAATTGACTGCAAAGGATTTGTAACCAAGTATTAAAAAATGAAAGTTTGATTTATGATTGTTGATTAACATTACATTACTTTTTTTTTGGTCCCTTAGAAAGAAGAAGGCACATATACAAACTGTTGTAATTCCTACACCGTTCACCTGATTTGGATGTAAATACCCTCAAATTAAAGCTGCAAGTCTGCAGTTAAAGCACATCTTGTTTAATGACAAATCCATTGTGGTGGTGTATAGAGCCAAAAAGATTAGAATTGTGTCGATGTCCCAAAATGTATGGACCTGACTGTATGACATGCCTCAGTGTGAAAGGGCTCTAAGGGAATTTACTATGGCAATTTTGGACCAGAAAATGCCCCAGCATCAGAGTGAGTGGACAAATGTCTCAAGCTTGAGGGTCGGCGAGAATACAAAAATTGCATAGGGGCCTGTGGTCAGTTGGAGGAGGAATAGTGCCCCATAATCAGGGTGGATATAAATAAATATTTTTTTGTTTTTTTTTTAAACTGATTTTTTCTTTGTCTGAATGTCTCACTTCCTGTTCCTCCTCAGTAAGCTTGCCCCCATCATCCAAGCCGTTCTGACTGGGGGTTAGTCAGCGTGCTCGCCCCCTCCCTTGGGACTACATACCTGCGGAGAGATGCTGTGAACAATCTTTTAGGGCCCATTCACACTGCAGCAGTGCACAGCAATAAACCTGCTCTATGTGCGTTTCACTGTGGTGCTATTTATTGTGAATGCCACCCACACTCACTGTGTAGTAGCATGCAACACACAACTCACCACAGTGCATGAACCTTGCATTGTGGTCCTCTTAACTCTTTTAAATTATTGTGGTGCATGTGGTACAGTGGCAGCACAATCTCTTTAACACAATCCGCGTTAGTTAACACACTTCAAAGGATTGCTAAAGTGTAAACTGGCCGTTAGGCTATAAGGAGCACTCAGGGTCATGTGCTAGTTTTTACATGCAGAGGTTGTCCTATTTGGGAAAAACTGACTGATGAGCAGTTGTTTTGCTTTTTCCTTGGACAAAATTAGGGTTGTCCCGATACCACTTTTTTAGGACCGAGTACAAGTACCGATACTTTTTTTCAAGTAGTCGCCGATACCGAATACTTTTTTTAAATGTGTCCCCAAATGCAGCCATGTCCCCCACATATGCAGCCGTGTCCCCCCAGCCATGTCCCCCACATATGCAGCCATGTCCCTCCAGCCATGTCCCCCACATATGCAGCCATGTCCCTCCAGCCATGTCCCTTCAGCCATGTCCCTTCAGCCATGTCCCTCCAGCCATGTCCCTCACATATGCAGCCATTTCCCCCCAGCCATGTCCCCCACATATGCAGCTATGTCCCCCCAGCCATGTCCCGCACATATGTAGCCATGTGCCTCCAGCCATGTCCCTCCAGCCATGTCCCTCTAGCCATGTCCCCCACATATGCAGCCATGACCCTCCAGCCATGTCCCTCTAGCCATGTCCCTCCAGCCATGTCCCCCACATATGCAGCCATGTCCCTTTAGCCATGTCCCTCCAGCCATGTCCCTCCAGCCATGTCCCTTCAGCCATGTCCCTCCAGCCATGTCCCTTCAGCCATGTCCTTTCAGCCATGTCCCTCCAGCCATGTCCTTTCAGCCATGTCCCTCCAGCCATGTCCCTCTAGCCATGTCCCTTCAGCCATGTCCCTCACATATGCAGCCATTTCCCCCAGCCATGTCCCTCTAGCCATGTCCCTCTAGCCATGTCCCTCTAGCCATGTCCCTCCAGCCATGTCCCTCTAGCCATGTCCCTCACATATGCAGCCATGTCCCTTCAGCCATGTCCCTCCAGCCATTTCCCCCATTCCTTTGCCGCCGAAAGCCGCTGCTGCCGCCACATGGAGAAAATCACAGCATTCATTTGAATAGCTGTTTTGCCCGCGCGTATAGACACTCCCCCTTGCTCGGGATTGGACAGATCACGATCATCCATCCAATCCCTAGCAAGGGGGAGTGTCTATACGCAGCTGGAAAACTACAGCTATTCAAATGAAAGCTGTGAAGTTCCCGCACACCGTTTAACCCATGCGGCGGCTTTCGATGCGGCGGCGTGATGCAGCAGGAGCGGCAGGGGGGGGGGGGAGTATTCTATTTAGGTATCGGGGGTATTTGCGGGAGTACAAGTACTCCCGCAAATACTGGTATCGGTATCAGGACAACCCTAGACAAAATAATTATCTATGGACAAAAATGATGCATAATATGGGTCTTGTATAGTCTAACACAGGGGTCTCCAAACATTCTAAACAAAGGGCCGGTTTATTGTCCTTCAGACTCTTGGAGGGCCAGCGGGGGTGGAAATGTTCCTGCCATCAGTGGGACTAAACATCTGGTATTAGGGGAAGGAATAGTGCCCCATCGTTGGTATCATAGGGAGGAAAAGTGCCCCATTAGTGGTGTCAGTGGGAGAAATGGTGCTCCACTGTCGGTGTCAGATGGTAGAATAGTATCTCGTATCAGTGAGAAGGATAGTGCCCCAAGGGCCGGATAAAGGCAAGCAAAGGGCCGCATCCGGCCCTTGGACCACAGTTTGGCGACCACTGGTCTAACAGACTGTTGGTTATTATCATCTTGCTTTTGCTCGCACGTTGATGATTATGATGGACTTTGTATTTACACTTTTAATTGATAACATTCATTGTATTTGTAAACAAAGTATTCTTGAAATGTTAAGAATTTTCCTGAACTAAAGATGGTAGTCAAAAAATGTGATTACTAGAAAGTCATTTTCAAGGTTTATTGCCTAAGCATATGTGTCATTATCAACTGAGCATGCATGTATATACATTGCACACATATATCTGAATTAAGCTTAATGGACAATAGCAATTTGGGAAATTTGAACCTGGTCAGTCAGTTATTCCCCCGGCCTTTCCCACCATCCATGAAATATCAATAATTGTGTTCAACCACTTAACCCCTGGACCATATTGCTGGTCAAAGACCAGAACACTTTTTGCGAATTCGGCACTGCGTCGCTGTAACTGACAATTGCGCGGTCGTGCAACATGTCTCCCAAACAAAATTGACGTCCTTTTTTTCCCACAAATAGAGATTTCTTTTGGTGGTATTTGATCACCTCAGCTGTTTTTCGTTTTTGCGCTATAAACTAAAATAGAGCTACAATTTTGAAAAAAAATAATATTTTTTACTTTTTGCTATAATAAATATTCCCCAAAAATATATCAAAAAATATTTTTTTCCTCAGTTTAGGCCGATACATATTCTTCTACATATTTTTCATAAAAAAATAAAATAAAATTGCAATAAGCGTTTGATTGGTTTGCGCAAAAGTTATAGCGTTTACAAAATAGGGGGTGGTTTTATGGCATTTTTATTAAAACAATTGTTTTACTAGTAATGGCGGCGATCAGCGATTTTACTGTGTACTGCGACATTGACATTTTTATAGCGATCAGTGCTATAAAAATGCATTGGATTACTATAAAAATGCCACTGGCAGGGAAGGGGTTAACACTAGGGGCCGGGGAAGGGGTTAAGTATGTTCCCTGGGTGTGTTTTAACTGTAGGGGGGGGTGGACTCACTAGGGGAAATAACTAATCGCTGCTCATACATTGTATGAACAGACAGTCAGGCATTTCTCCCCTGACAGGACCCAGCTCCCGGTCCTCGCTCTGTAACGAGCGATCACGGGTGCCCGGCGGCGATCGCGCCTGCCGGGCACACGCACAGGAGTTGGGGGCTAGCGTGGGGCGCGCATGTCCCTATTGGCTGCTGGGCGAGGTGACATATAGCTACGTGATCTCGCCCAGCAGAGCCGACCTGCCGCCGTATAACTGCGGCGGTTGGTCGGCAAGCAGCTAAACACAAATTGCTTAGATAATGCTTATAGATAATGCTTATAGACGTATTTGATTCATTTGAAATTGGACTGTATAGTGACCATTACATGTCTATGATCACATTGTCCTGTGATCAGTGTGACACTGAGCTCTTCTGACTGCCAGACCTTGTACTTCTCTTTTGTAAGTGTGTGAGGTCAAGACTTTTCAAAGTCTGCACTTCAGAAGCTCCACAGGCCAATTAAAGTGTGGCTTATAAAGGCATTCGTTTCCTTCTCATCTCCTAGAGTGAAATACATGGACACTAATGCAACTGTAGCACTCTGACATTCTGAGGTTAAATACTAACACCTAGTTTCCTAAGGAAATGTATTTGTTAAATGGAAACATGGAGAGATAACTCTTGTATTTAAATATCTTTGTCCTAGTACACTGCTTTATGTGTTTAGTGACTTTGTAGAGGCTATGTCATGCAATAAGGGAATAATCTGGGCCTGTTCTTCAGAGTAGGCTAACAGAGTCTGGATCAGGCCGTTGTGTTCCCGGCAGCAAGGTCAGGAGGAGTGGGAGTTCTTCAGGGGACAGAAGATAAAGAAAGGCTTTCAGGCATCTTGTATTTTCCAGATGTGTCATTTGAATTAGGAGGCGGAGAGAGCTGCCAAACTGCACCAGTGAAGAAGGTTCCTTTGTGATGTTTCCTTACTTACAGAACATGATACTTTTTAAATGGGTGCCTTTAGGGTTTTGGGAAGAGGTATGTAAATCGACAGCAAAAATGTTTTTTGTACTTTCATTTTAAATGTAAAGTATCACCATGGTTTATCTCTAGGGTGTACAGCATTTCTACTCATTTTGTTGCATTTATTTTCTAGAGCACAAAAGTTTTTCTCACTCCTTGCAGGATACTGCTTTAAAAAGTGCAAGCAGTACACATTTTCACGTTGCATTTAAATAACGTATTGACATGTTGCTTTGTATAGAGTGCTGAATATGGTTTCTTGTAATATGCCACAACTGGCATTGTTTTATCCTGCATGTCAATTCAATTCTCGATACAGAAATAAAGGTAGATACTATTTATTACCTTAATCTATGATAATGCCAAACAACTTATTATAAGTGAGCCTAAAACATGTAGACTAGGCTGAAATAAACAGTTCGTCCAAGCAAAATACATTTTTCAATTAAAGATGGATATGGGTGGATTATTTTTTCCACAGGTTCTTTATGAATCTGTCTGTTTGTACTTTTGGATCTGGCCATAAATGGGTAATTTTTTTTGGTCAACCAGCGAGTTTAATAAAAATAACTGATCTGATTCCCCTATCCACACATTTGAGGTGAATGGGGGAATTCTCTGCCCTATTGTATTCTGACAGCGGGGAGACTTTATACACATATCAGTGCTTCAGCTAATTGCCTGCGGCGCTGACCAAGTGGATTTTATGTCACAGGGCATTTGAACAGAAGTTGATCAGTAGATTGATTTCTGTTTACTGCAGTGACCACACATGGATTGCAATTTAGATGGTCCCTGCTGAAAGGGACAAATTATGATCCATGTATGGCCAGCTTGAAGCTGGCTATACACAGTTTGAATTTTTGCTGATTCCTGATGATTTGTTGGCAGCACCAGGCTCAAAAAACATATTTCAAAATGTAATGAGCTGGGTGAAAGATTATCACACGAACAGTGACTGCATTTAATAAGAATACAATAGCTAACAGGGAAGATCCTCCATCAACACTGTTTGGCATGGATGGGGAGAATCAGTTGGCTCCTCTTTGTTACCACTCCCCCTCCTTGCTCCTTCCCTTTTTATCCTGCTTTCCCTGGATTTGATCTACTGGTTGCACTATCCTCTATTGTTCAGCTCTTAATAGTGTCTTATATGCCACTTCTGTTCAAATTTGTATACTGAATATTGGCCTGTGAGAAACCAATAAAGCACGTTTTGTTTTGTTAAAAAAAATAAAAAAATATTGCCTGGTTTCTGCTAAATCGACTGTATTTCGATCTGGCTTAAAGTGGTTGTAAAGTCAGAAGTTTTTTTTATGTTAATGAATTCTTTGCATTAAGATAAAAAGCCTTCTGTGTGCATCAGCCCCCCTAATACATACTTCTCTGTCCAGCGATGTTCACAAGTCCATCGCCATCCAAGGCTCTCCCTCCTGATTGGCTGAGACACAGCAGCGTCACCATTGGCTCCCTCCCCTGTTGATCAAAGTTGGTTAGCCAATCAGGAGAGAGATGGGACGGGGCCGAACAGCAGCGCCATGTCTGAATGGCTTGGGTGCCGCCATAGCAAGCTGCTTGCTGTGGGGGAAGTTAAAACACATACATTTAAAAATATAATTGACCGCAAACTATTATGATTTCCCTGCAAGACAAATCAATAATTTGTTGGAAAGACAAGGTTTTATTTACTAAATTGTTTCTTTTGAGAAAGAGATTTTGTTGGAGTGGATTTTGTCAATGTTACAGTCTTACAAGGGGAAAGTTATCATGCATGTATCACCTAACACTGAGAATATTTCAGAGAATTACATTTTAGAATCTTTGTTCCCTCGAATGTGTAGGAGTACAAAAGTCTTTAGAAGTGTACAACGTTAATTGAAGTACAAGATGAAGTGAAAAAAAGACAGTTTAATATTATATATGTGACCTGTCATGACCTCTTTTGTCTCTCATCTCATTTACACTGTTCAGCCTGTATTCCCCATCTGTTTTTGGTCATCATGAGTCACTGTGCCATGCCATCAAACGCAACCACTGTGTCATCAATTATCACCACTATGCCATCAATTGTCACCACTATACCATGCCATCAATTGTCACCACTTTGCCATCAATTGTCACCACTGTGCCATCAATTTTTACCACTGTGCCATCAATTGTCACCACTGTGCCCCGCAATTGTCGCCACTGTGCCCCGCAATTGTCGCCACTGTGCCCCGCAATTGTCGCCACTGTGCCCTGCAATTGTAGCCACTGTGCCCTGCAATTGTAGCCACTGTGCCCCGCAATTATAGCCACTGCGCCCAGTAAAATGCCCCCCCCCCTGGCACTTACCTTTTTGGGGTCTGCCGTGCTTCGACCGTCCCTCGATGTTCCTCGTCCCGCCCTCGATGACGCTTCAGCCAATCAGTAACCTGATTACCAGAATCAGATTACCTGATTGGCTGAGACGCCTGTCAGTCTTATCCAAGGAATGCACCGCCAGTATGTCCCAAGGATAAGCTTCAAGAAGCCAACTACAGCCTGAGGGCTGTACTCGGAAAGCCTATGAGAGTTCAACAGAGTGCCTCCACAGATCTACCACCAACAGTTAATTTATGCATTGTCATTTTTTGACTAGCTGACCCAGTTTGATGTGGTCCGCACCTATTTTGGTGGTATTTTGGTTTGGCAGGCATGTATTGGTTTCACCCCTGTTTTTTTGTCTTTCCAGTGCTCTCATTTGTCAGACCAATTATAGATAGGGGCAGGTCTAGGTTTCCATCTGCTCCCTGTCTATTAATTAGCACACCTGTGCTCCTCCTTTGGAGGCTATAAAAATCATAGTTAGGACTGCAGTTACACAGAGTGCCTTGACGCTTGGCCTGCAGCTTCCCAGGTATTTGCAAATCTCTGCAACTAAACCTCTGTTTTAATTACACACAGTTAGACAGTTTAATTTGGTTTGTGCTTCTTGGTTTGGCATTTTTGAGCCTGGTCATTATGGAATTATTTTTATTTATTTTTTCCATATATATATACTTAATCGCATTTTGCTAATCGCATCTCATTTAAAGTCCCAACCCTCCATTTTTTACAGCCTATGAGAGCCGCTGGCTCTGATAAGCACTTCCACACAGCCAGCCAGCTGCCGTTATTCAGCTGGCTGGCGCTCAACATCCGGCCAGCTGTATAGTGGGCGGCAGCGGCGAAAATATATTTCAGTGTCTGTGGGAGAGCCAAAGAGGGCGACGCTCCAGCACCCTTTATGGATGCACCGCTCCTGCATCTATGTCTATTGGAGAAAGTTCCAGGAAATCTGCTTATCTGCTGATCTCGTTGGTATAAGACCTGTGTCACTAGACATCTTTACCTTACAAACATAATGAAAATATGTTGTACATTTTTGGAGATCTTTTTGCTGACGTAGAATTGTCGTCGGTAACGCTGCTGTAGCTGCTCTCCTGCTGACCTGTGGCCATCTGGAGTAAAGATAAAGCAGCCTTTTGTAGAAATAACTTTGCGCCGGACGGACGAGATACGCGCGGCGCATGTAGCCAGCGTATGGTGCTAATCCGTTCGTGAATTGGGAAAAATCCCTCATTTGCATATTTGCAGGGGAAATCAATAGGCGCGACTGATGCGCCAAGCGAAATTAAGCGCTGACGATACTCTGGCGTCGGAATGTTCCGCCGGTCGCAAATGGCCCGTTATCGGGCGCATCTAGTTTGGTGGGTACGGGCACATAGAAACGACGGCGCATCTTCACAGTTACGCGGCGCATATTGAAATACTCCAGCGCAAGTGTTGCTGAATCTGGCCCTTAGTGTCTGGGAGACATTTATTTGCACACTTTGCATACATGAGAGACAGTAGGTGTGTTTGGGAATGTTATCAATACCAGTTGTTCTCTGGTCACAAGATAAGTTAAATAATGTGTAGGTAGGCTGTAATCATTGTATGTCTCAAGTGCACATTTTAATCTCTGCTATTAGGTAGGATATTCATAGCCAGAGAGGTGGCTGCAGAATTTCAGTTGTGTACTGCAGTTATATTGCTCTATGGCAGGGGTGTCAAACTCGGTTTCATCGTGGGCCACATCATCAGTGTGGTTGCGCTGAAAGGGCCTGTTATACCTGGGGTGCACTACGTACAGTGTGCTGAGTTCAGGGGTATGCTGTGTATAGAGTGCAGGGTTTAGGGGTGCGCTATGCACAGTGTTCAACCCCTCCTCCCCTCAAGCTTCTTCACATCTCCACTCCCTCCCACCTTGTAGACGGCTCTAGTACCTCCCTGTGTAGGCGGTACTGCCTCGCCTTGCAGAGAGACTGTTCTCTCTCTCAGACTCTTGAGATCTGTCCCTGCCGTGAGAGCAAAGCTGTCCCTTGTAAATGCCAACTGTTTCTGTGTTTACAAGTGACAGTGGGGAGCAGGATTGGCGGGTGAGAGCCAAATGTGGCAGAATAGAGTTTTATCACATTCCGGCTGCACAAATGGCAAGGCTGGCAGGCTGGAGTCGGCCTGCGGGTCTTGTGTTTGACATATGTGCTCTATGGGTAATACCAATTACCACAATATCCAACTCAGGGAGATCAATCTTTGCTGATTCAAGAGTATAAACTGTCACCATACTGTACTACATGTACTCGAATAATGGGAAGATCACCAAGGATTGTACTTAAAGGTATGTGTCTTAATAAAAAGCAATCTGATAAGCACCTGATTATTCAGAGACAAGATCATACCCCTTCATGCTTGTCTGACTTTTTAGCAGGAGATGGAACGAATGCTTAAAAAAATGCAGCTTTATGTATTATTTGTTGGCTATTGAGGAAAACCCATCAGTATTGACATCTGCCCGGAAATTATCTTAGACTGTCAGTCAACTAGGACAACTTTTAGCCTAGGTTGTCATGGAGAAAAGGCCTGATATCTGGAAAAACATATTAAAATGAATGCGTCGGTTCTGTAAACCATAAAGTTATTTAGCCTCCTCTTCTTAATAGCATTGCTGTTATGACGATAAAAAAAGAGGTGGCTATTTTCCCACTAGGGCCAAAGCAGGCAATTACCTCCTGGGTAGCTGTGATGTTTATGCAGAAGCTTGTAAGAATATTTTATGCTTGTCGGTTCCCTGTTGCTTCCCATGAACAGAGAAAAACTATGGCCTTGAACTTTCTCATCTCTCTGCTAGCCATGGGAGGGCCTGAGGTTAAAGGGGCCTTTAATTAGACAATAAATAGCTTCTTCCTGACTTTTGTTCTCAGACCTCTAGCACTGCTTTTGTACAGCGAACTCCCTTTAAAGTGATGTCAAGTTTGGTTATGTCTCCTCTCCAGGAAGCTTTAAGGGGTTTGGAGAGGAGAATTTGATCTTATGTTATTGATTGCTTCATAATTCATGAAAATAGGTGAAACCCCTTTTAAAAATTATGTTGTTGAGGGGATATGTATGCTGTCAACACTTGATTATCAAAACCCATTTGAAAGGGAAAAAACCCCACAAATTACTTAAAAAAATAAAATCCACAATTCCCTAGTGGTATAAAAAATGCCTTTTATGTTAGTTTAGTCAGCAGTAATCTAAAACATTAGCTAAAACATATGTTTCAGTATGGATTCAAAATAACTGACACCCTTGTATTTTCTGACCAACCACCATTCACCTTTTTGACCATATTTATTCGCATGTATAATTATTTTGAAGGATATTTTCTATCATATTGGAATAAAAGGGATGCTTAGAGATATTCATAATAATTCTATCTAATAGAATACTCAGGGTCTATGTATGGTGGGGCGGCATGTAAAATGCACTTGTTATATGCCTATAATCGATCAAAGCAATGTATGCAGTAATTATATGAATATTTCTGGAGCCTTAAGCAAAATTTTAAAACAATCCTGTTAGTTTGCTTCAAGATGGCCTGATCAGCTGCCGTGTCTTTAGTATGTGACTGTAGCTCTTTTTTTTTTTGCAGTCATAATGTTAAAGGGAATATATATAAAGAAACATAGAATGTAGCCTCGCCATGGTACAGAACAGGGGTATTAAATTAAAATTCACAGAGGTCCGGTCAGTAAAAATTAATCGGAGCAGAGGTTCGCATCACATATTTTACCAATGATTAGGATCCTTCACATAAATTCCCCCCCACCCCCCATATGTATATCACAATCCCCTTCTTACATCAGTGTCTCCAGTTCATCCCTGCACATCACAATCCCTCTTTTACATCGGTGTCCTCAGTACACCCATTCATATCACAGTTATTACTTCTTTATGTCACAGTTCCTCCTTCACATTGATGTGACTTAACCCAAGTTCATACCCCTTTCCGCTCACCCCATCTTTAGAGCAGTGTCTGGAGCCCCCCTTTATAGCAATGTCCTGAGCCCCCCTTTTGGCAGTGTCCTGAATCCAGCTTTATAGCAGTATCCCCACCCCCTTTTATAGCAGGATCCTCACCCCCCCCCCTTATAGAAATTTCCTGAAACCCCTTTATAACACTGTACTAATCCCTTTCACAGTAGCTTTTTAGTCCTACCTTACACAGGGAAGGTCGAGACAGAAGATGGGAGCTATCCAACTTTTGTAGTTAGCAAGCTGGTGATTGGTTGCTAGGACCACCCAGTGTCCTAGTGACCAGTCACCCATTTGCAGCTCGTGCCCTCCATCCAGATCTGCCACCTCTCCTGCCCTGCTGCAAAGATGATATTGTGGAAGCACTGGGGAAAGCAGGAGTGGGATGTACACTGCAGCCGGGACAGAAAAAAGAGTAACCCGGCTCCTAATACTGTGGCGGTCCAGAAGGGACTGTCACTCAAGTAGTTTAATCAGAAGTGTACTCTTTCATTGAAAGTATAATAAGACACCCTTCCGACCTTGCCTTAGGTTTTTTTAAAAAAAGGAACAATAGGGAAGCTGGATTTTTTATTTAAAATGCACTTGTCTATTGAATAGGAAGGGAGGTATCGATAGAAATGGCAGTTCTCTGCAGCAAAATTACCCTGCACTCACCACAGCCAACCTGTATCCAACATTTAAGTAAAACAGGTTTCTAATATAACTATAAAAAGAAAGTTCTGTGCATGTTTTGACCCTCCTTTGATCTACAAGGGTGCTAATATGAGAACTTTGAAGCAAGTTTATCTAGGCATTATCCCATTTTTTTCTGAAAGGGAATGTATTGTGAGTTAGTAAATATTTGAATTGTTAACCAGGATGATAAAAGAAAAAAAAAAGATTTCCTTTTTAATCACCTAAATAGGAATATTTGATGTAATATTTTCCAGTTTGCTTATTACCTGTAAAAAACAATTTTGCCCACACACCATTGTTTTCTCAAAATGCTCTAGCAAAGCGCGGTTACATACAGCACGTATGACGGCACTCTGTTCCATTCAAGCTCCCGTCTCATAACTTGCTTCTGAGCATGCGCGGGTTTAAAACGTCATTTTAGCCCACACGCGATCATTTTTTACAACACAAAAAACGTAATTTTCAAAAACGACATAAAAAATTGAAGCATGTTCGAAAAAAATTTTTTTCGTTTTTCAGAAGACGGAAAAACAGAAAATTGTACCATACTTACCGTAATTTTCTTTTCCTGGTGCCTATCCATGGCAGCATACCTGTGACAAGCTCCGCCTTGGCTCCTCCCTCAGGACTAGTGAATATTATAAAAGAAAAGGTCAGTGCAGTCCCCACATTCTCCGTAATATAGAATACCAAGGGTGGGTTCGTATGCTGCCATGGATAGGCACCAGGAAAAGAAAATTACGGTAAGTATGGTACAATTTTCTGTTTTCCTGGTGCCTCCATGGCAGCATACCTGTGACAAAATAAATAGCTGAGACGGGTGGGGTAATGCCTATAATGAGATTTTATTCAGAGAAGATACTATCTGGAGGAAGAGGCGAGGGTCGACTTTATCGCCTGTCTGCCGAACTCCACAGGTGGGAGAGCTCCTGGATCGACTGTATAGAGCTTAAGCAAGGTATGCTGCGAAGACCAGGTTGCTGCCCTACAGATGGTTTCAATCAACCCTTTGGCTCTGGTCGTCCAAGAGGTCGAAACTGATCTGGTGGAATACGCCCTGATGATTGAAGGAGGTTCCAGACCTCTCGCCTTGTACACCTTCTGGATGAGGCCTACAATCCGCGAGGCGATTGTTCTCGGTGAGGCTTCATTACCCCTGTGTTTTCCACAGGGGATTATGAGTAGCCTGGATGAGCTTCCGAATGGTTCTGTGGGCTGTAGGTAGCATCTCAGGGTGGAAGCGATATCCAGTTTGTGGAGAGAGCCTGGATCCTGGCCTGTAGAGGTTGGAAGTGTCCAAGGTTCTGGAATACTTGCTGCAGGGGCGACTTTGGGAATAAACCCCCGGAACTGTCCTAAGTTCGACTATCGGAAAAGAAAAGGACATAATCCTGATCTGCTCTCAGGGCTTGGGGTTATGAAATCCTCCTGCCGGAGGTTATGGCTATCGGAAAAGTCAGCTCCAGGGTTAGATTCACAGAGATGTAGACTCTGAAGGGGCAAGAGAATCCGGGATGATAGAGAGGTCCCAGGTGGGAAGGATTCTCTTAGCTGGTGGGCAGATCTTCTTAACAGCCAAATTGTATAATTAAAGGGTCTTCGGTCTACCCTTTTTTTAGTTGTGGGCGAGATTGCCGCTACTTTTACTGTTAATGTACTTAGCCCCAGGCCTAAGTCAAGGCCTGCCCACAAAGAGAACTCGAGAAGCTCAGAGGGTAGCGTTATTCCTGGGTTAAAGCCTCTGTCTGCCGCAAATAATATGAATTTGCTCTATACTCTGCCGTAAATGCTATTCGTTGATGGTTTTCTTGCCTTGAGCAGGGTTGCGATAACCTCTGCTGAGCAGACTAAAGATTAGACCCTCAGCCTCTCAGTCACCAGATGTGAAGATTCAGCTTGTGTGGATCTGGATTGGTGTGACATCCCTGCGACAGGAGAAAGGGTACTTGACAGGTGACTGGATACTGATGTATAGTGCCATGGGAAACCATGGGCGCTTTGGCCAGTACGTCAGGACTGCTATCACTGTTGTGGTCTCTCCCATCAGCCTCGATAGGAACTTCGGAATGAATAGTCGAGGCGGGAAGGCATAAGCTAGACCGACTGGCCAGGGGCTGAGAGGGCATCTATATCCTCCGCCCGTGGGTGAAGGAACCTTGAGACAAATCTCAGTCTTTTGGCGTTGGTTGCTGTTGAAAATAAGTCCAGCTCCGGGAGGCCTCACTGTTCTATGATCCAGTCGAAGATTTTCTGGTTTAGTGACCACTCATTGGCATCCATCCACGAACTTGTGAGATAGATGATCTGCCCTTGAATTCAGATGACCGGGAAGGTAGATCGCCCACAGAATCTTCAGATTCCTTTCGGCCCATAGAGTAATAGGCTCCACTTCCCTCAGTAGGGTGCGGCTGCGTGCCCCACCTTGACGGTGTATGTAAGATACTGCCGCTCTGCTGCCCATTCGAAGGAGAATGGTTTCCCTGAGATTTCGAATTCTAGGGATAGTAATGCTAGGTAGGCTGCACAGATCTCCAGGATGTTCAATACCAAGCCGGTTGTGCGGAACGATCATCTCCCCCGCATCGAGATTTGGCCACAATGTGCTCCTCGGCCCGCTGCACTGGCGTCTGTAGCAATTGTGATCCGGTCAACAGGCCCTAGAGGGCGAGATCTCCGAAGGATGTGTCTCGTCGTCCACCAACATAGGTTCTTGGTCATTAGTCCTATGAGGCGAATGGATTGCGACAGATGCCGTCTGTCCCAGAGCCTCAGGAATTCCAGCTGGAAATATCTGAGGTGCCAATGTGTCCAGGGGAATCGCAGGAATACACAATGACATCAGCCCTATCAGGCTCAGGTAGTTCGAAGCCGTAATGCGGGAACTCGAGTTCATTTATTTATTTATTTTACATTTGTCGAATGATGGATGTTGCCTTCTGAGGTGGGAGAGACATTGTGCCGTTTGTCGTGTTGAATGGGACGCCCAGAAGGACCATTTCTTGTGTAAGAACAAACTGGTTCTTCCCCGAGTTGACCTTCCAGCCCAATTCTGCCGGTGTCGACAGTAAGGTACTCCTGTGCTCTAGAAGCTGAACTGGGCTCCTCGGAAGAGAGAGGATGTCGTTTAGATAATGATACACCCTGAGACCTAGTTATCTCAGGGGAGCTATAATGGCAATTAGTGTCTTGTGAAGACTCGGGGTGATGTGCAGAGGGCGAATAGCAGGCTTCGAAACTGAAGGTGTGCCGGTCCTCCCGCAAATCTGAGGTATTTTTGGAAAGGTGGGAGTATAGGGATGTGCAAGTAGGCATCTTGGAGATCCACCGACAGCATCCAATCTCCTGGCTGGATTGCGCGAACTATTGTCTGTAGCGACTCCATCTTGGATTTCTCCAAGTATGTGTAGTGGTTCAGCTTTTTTAAGCCTATCACGGGTCTCCAACATCTGTATTTCTTTGGGAACTAGGAATAGAGTAGAACAAAAACCCCGAACATTTTTCGGATGGGGGAACTGGAATCCCTGCACGTTGTTCCTGCAAAGAAAGGAGGGACTGATGTAAGACTTCTGCCTTTGAGGGGACCCCCATATCCTTGTTTGGGTAACGAAGTCCCTTGGGGGTTTATCCAAAAAGGTCCAGAAGTGTCCGTACTCCTTGCAATTTTGCACCCAGATGTTCACAAAGCACTTGAGTCTGATGCTCACCAGGATCTTCTAGGCTAACCTGATGTCAAAAAAGGCTTTGTAGTGTCTTGTGGGGTGGGCAAGGGTCTCGAGGAACGTGGACTGAGTGCTTCTCCAGTTCTGTCTGAAGGCTCTGCCCTGCCCGGACTGCCTGAAGTCCTTATTCTTGAAGTGCTGGGACCTGGGCCCGAAAGCTCTATTATGTCTGGGCTGCCTGTCTTAAGGTAGTAGGCCTGATTTCCCTCCCGTGACACGGGAAATGGCCTTATCAAGTTTTATTCCCGAACAGGGCTTTTCCGTAGAAAGGTATTTCGCACCAATTTTGTTTCGAGGCGACGTCCGCCGACCAGGGCTGGAGCCACAAAGCTCACTTGGCCATCACTGTGTGGAGTATTGATCTGGCCGCGCAGCAGAGTGGATCGATCGCGGCTTCCCCAAAGAAATCTGCTGATAGTTTTATTTCGTCTAGAGCCTTGACAATGTCTTCCTTAGGGACTTCTTGACGGACCGCAGTTTCTATATTGTCAGTCCAGAGCCGGAGTGCGTTGGGGACAGAAGTCAGGGCTATAGCTGGTTTACAGGCATTGCCCGCCATCTGATAGGAAGATGGAGCTTGACCTGAAAAAGGCCTATCGAGTGGGTCCTTGAATGAGGTTGAGTCTTCCATAGGTAAGGTGACGCTCCTTGCCAGCCTTACCATTGTTGTGACCACTATTGGTGAGGTTTCAAGCATTGCGGAAACTGCCTCCAAAAGAGGGTAAAGTTTTCCTAGACAGTTAAGGGAGAACCTTTTCTCCATCTTTTTCCATTCCTCTTCGGTCACGGCTTTGATTTCACCCATGAGAGGAAAATATATATTTGGCGTTTCAGGAAAGGAAAATAAGTCTTTGGCTGACCAGCTTCCACGTCGACTTCGTCCCAGCCGCTTGCTTGCTTAACCGCTTGGATATAGGGTTGAGCCAAGGAAGAATGCAAAGCCTGATGCCTCTGTGTAGTCAGAGGATTCCCCCGAAGCGGCGCCCTGCTCCTGAGGTTTAGAGGAGGGGGCTGGTGCTGTGCAATAGACCTCGACTGTGTAAGGGCCAGGAAGTGACATGCCGGCCGACTCTTCCTGGGGGGGGGGGGAGAGGATGGGCGTTGCGTCGGAAGTGTCGCTATGACACTAGTTCTGCGACGGAATCTTTGACCACCCTCTGAAGTAGGTCCGCCACTTACAGGTCCTCTGACTCCCTGTCCTCTGCATGTTCTCTGAGGCAACTTTGACAGAGCAGTTTATTTTGCAGGGGAGTGGCCCCAGAGGCTTGACATCTCGGCCGTCTGGGTCTCGGAGAACGCGGACAGTGGCGTTTTTTTTTTTTTTGTTTTGTTTTTTGGCCGATGATTTTCTGCCATCTCCGTGATGCGTGCTGCCTGGATGACCTTACCCCGCAGGGACTAGAGTCATCTGAATCTCAACGTCGCCTTGAGGTCCCTTTGGACGTCTTCTGGCGTTCAGGGCTGAAGTACAGAAAAGTACCAGCCTGAGTGCACTCTTTTGCATGTTTTTTTTTTTTTTTTTTTTTTTTAAACTTACCTGGGTGTAGGTCCCTACCTTACATGTAGAGTAGGATCTTGGTCAGGCGGCGAATGGCTCATCTTAGGTTACTTGCAGAACAAGCAGCTAGGCAGGGTAGGAGATGGTTACGCTATCCGGACGCTAAAACCTAATCGCTACACATATATGTATAAGTGTGTGTGATATAAAAAGAAAACATATATTCCCTTTCTTTTTTTTTTTTTTTTTTAACATTAAATATATATATGATGTTTTTATTTATTTTTTTATTTTTATTTTTTTGTTTGTTTTTTGACATAATATTTATTTAACTATTTATTTAATTAATTACCCTCAGAGTTTTGACGTCTCCCTGGAGCTCTCTGAGGGTTGGAATCCCTGGACAGCAACAGGCATTGTTCTAAGGCCACCAGGGAGATAAGTAGGGAGCAGAGGCGAAAGGTAACGCCTCTGTCCCAGGTGCAAAAGAATTACTGGCAGAGGGCGTGCGTTTGCCCTTCACCAAGATGGCCGCCGCAGCCTCGGCGACCACCGCGCATGCGCGAACCGGCGGACTCGGGACCTTCCGGCCACGGCCGCCGGCGCATGCGCAGAACACCGCGGAGGATACCAGGGACGCAGAAAAGCGGCGCAGAGAGCGCGCGCCGCTCCTATGGAGCCATGCTAACCATCCAGGGCAACAGTGTGCGATGGGTAGGGAAGAGGGGTGAACGGGGAAGCAAGGAACAACTGTGGGAAAAAAATGAAGGGAGACCCCAGAGGAAGAGAAGGGGGGGAAAGGAAGAGAAAGGGGGAGAAAATAGGAAGAAGAGGGCACAGGTAGCTGCTTGCTCTGATTCACCCCAGCCAAAAAGCCTAAAAATATGCAGACAAGGACTCTTACTTAAGAGACAACACTGCTCGTCCCAAAAGATCCTACAGAAGGGACTCCCTACCTTATAAGCGCATTTAGCTGCCCAAGAGAAGGGACCGCGTCCGGGAGAGGCTTGAACCCGGACGGAAGCTGCCGAATGCAGAAGGTAAGGACGTCTGTTCCCAGAATTCACTGCCCTAAGGTATGAGGAAAAAAAGGAGAATGTGGGGACTGCACTGACCTTTTCTTTTATAATATTCACTAGTCCTGAGGGAGGAGCCAAGGCGGAGCTTGTCACAGGTATGCTGCCATGGAGGCACCAGGAAACGTCGGTTTAGCCCACACACGATCATTTTAAATGACGTTTTTAAAAATGTTATTTTATTTCATCACAAAAAACGACCGTGTGTAGTCTCTAAAAACGACTAACTTTTATGATGAAGTTGGAAAAACTTCGTTTTTTTTCATCACAAAAAGTAATCATGTGTATCAGGCCCCTTTCACATTGAGGAGTTTTTCAGGCGCTATACCGCCTGAAAAACTCTTGGCAAGCTATCTCAATGTGAAAGCCCGAGGTCTTTCACACTGAGGTGATGTGCTGGCGGGAGAGAAAAAAATCTCCTGTCAGCAGCATCTTTGGAGCGGTTAGAGGAGCGGCGTGTATACTGCTCCTTCACCGCTCCTTCCCATTGAAAACAATGAGAAACCGCGGCAATACCGCCCGCAATGCGCCTCTATAGAGGTGCATTGCGAGCGGTTTTAACCCTTTCACGGCCACTAGCGGGGGTTAATACCGCACCGCTAGCGGCTTTAACTCGCGGCAAATCCGACGGTATAGAGCCGCTATTTTTAGTGGCGCTATACCGACAGCACGGCTCCAGCCCCAATGTGAAAGGGGCCTTACTGTTTTATCTGAACTTTACACTTACAAGTGATTTTGGCAGGGAGCGACTGATTCTTTGTGTGCATCACAGGTGTGACAATTGGTTGTTTAACTCAAATGTATCCAATACCACTGTGTTCAATCCACTCCATACATGCATTTTCTTTTCAGGACTTGAAGGGCTAATTTTATTTAAAACAGAAAGAAAATGTTCACAGCAATCCGCTTCACTTGCAGGGGGTTTCTTTCATAAATATGAAATTAAGAATATTCAGCCTTCTGGCTGCCTTTTAACAGTACAGTTGCTCAAGCCTTGTGCCTCAGTCCTCCTGACCATCTAACACATTATCCCAGTGCTCGGGCACAAATACTGTACATCTATCAGCTCTATTTTCTGCTGCTCTGTCTCAAAGGTTGGGCCTCGGTCTGTCCTGTCCCAGACAGCACAGTGCAGACATGCACACCTCTCTGCTCCATTGCACACGCACAGGCTCCTCAGGAGGGTAGAGCCCTGAACTAAAGACTTGATTACCCTAAGAACCCAGCACCCACCGGCACCATCAGTGTTCTGATTTTCTACAAAACCTGTTCCAGACTGACTTTTTACACCGTGACAGGGTACTACACACAGGTTTCAGTTAGACAGGGAGCTACTGCTGTGATGTCATTTTAGATAACCAACAGTACTGCTTTATGTACTACATTTTATTTGTAAAGCAAATTGTATACTTGTATTAAAAAACGGATATAAAAATAGAAGTAAAAACAATGTATAAACCTTACAAAAGTTGAAATAAAATGTCCTGAAAATCAATATAGTTTCTGTTATAGGACAACTGTACCCATGCAAGTTATTCTTTTAACCCTTTTCATACAGCAGAAATCTCCATTCCTCAATCTCTACTCTGCAGCCTGAACCCAGAAGTTGTAGTTATGTGCATCTAATTAATATGAGTGTATTTTTTACAGAAAATATACTGTAGCTTTGATAACCAGTTGCACTGATAACAATTAGCGATATCCCCCGTGAGAGCTGCTAGTAGACTCTATACCCCATTGGTTACCTCGACTCTGCAAATCCTCTCTTACCTCTGACACCTTGGGTTCAAATCCTGCCACAGCTGTGATAGTAATTAGAAACTCACACCATGTCAATGAACAACTTAGATATGTTTACTGGGATGAAATAGACACAAAGGGCCAGATCCACATACAAATAGATTGGCGCAGTGTATCAGAGATACACTACGCCGCCGTATCTTACCTGGCTTAACTTCGAATCCTGGAAGAATTTGCGCCGTAAGTTACGGCGGCGTAGTGTATTTCTGGCGGCGGAATTCAAATCGGCGAGTAGGGGGTGTGATTCATTTAAATGAAGCGCGTCCCCGTGGCGATCGAACTGCGCATGCTCCGTTCAGAAATTTCCTGCCGTGCATTGTCCTAAATTACGTCGCAACAACGTTATTTTTTTGACTAGCGTAAATTACGTACATTCCTATTCACGGACGACTTAGGCAAAAATAAAAAATAAATCAAATTTCGACGCAAGAACGACGGCCATACTTAACCACTTAAGGACCGCTTACTGCACATTTACGTCGGCAGAATGGCACGGCTGGGCACATCAACGTATATATACGTTGATTTTAGTACCCAGCCGTGGGTCACGGGCGCGCGCCTGCGGGCGCGCGCCCGTGACCCGGTCCGAAGCTCCAGGACCGGGACCGCGGGATTCGCGGACCTGATCGCCGCTGCAGTGCGGCGATCCGTCCCTGGAGCGGAAGAACGGGGAGAGCCGTGTGTAAACACGGCTTCCCCGTGCTTCTCTGTGGCCACAGCATCGATCACGTCATCCCTGTAATAGGGCGACGCGATCGATGATGTCACACCTACAGCCACACCCCCCTACAGTTGTAAACACAACACATAGGTCACACATCCCCTACAGCGCCACCTGTGGTTAACTCCCAAACTGCAACTGTCATTTCCACAGTAAACAATGCAATTTAAATGCATTTTTTGCTGTGAAAATGACAATTGTCCCAAAAATGTGTCAAAATTGTCTGAAGTGTCCGCCATAATGTCGCAGTCACGAAAAAAATCGCTGATCGCCGCTATTAGTAGTAAAAAAAAAAAAATTAATAAAAATGCAATAAAACTATCCCTTATTTTGTAAACGCTATAAATTTTGCGAAAACCAAACGATAAACGCTTATTGCGATTTTTTTTACCAAAAATACGTAGAAGAATACGTATCGGCCTAAACTGAGGAAAAAAAATGTTTTTTTATATATTTTTGGGGGATATTTATTATAGCAAAAAGTAAAAAATATTGCATTTTTTTTAAAATTGTCGCTCTATTTTTGTTTATAGCGCAAAAAATAAAAACCGCAGAGGTGATCAAATACCACCAAAAGAAAGCTCTATTTGTGGGAAAAAAAGGACGCCAATTTTGTTTGGGAGCCACGTCGCACGACCGTGCAATTGTCAGTTAAAACGACGCAGTGCCGAATCGCAAAAAGGGGCAAGGTCCTTTACCTGCATTTTGGTCCGGGTCTTAAGTGGTTAATATGGCAAGTCTAACTATAGGCCGGATAAAAGCAGCTTTAACTATACGCCGGAAAAAGCCGACTAGAGACGCCGTAAGAGATTGCGACGGCCACGTGTACGTCCGTGGATCGTCAGAAAAAGCTCATTTTCCGACGCGGAAAATGACGTGAACGCCACCCAGCAGATGCCGAAGTATTGCATCTTAGATCCGAATGCGTACGAAGACGTACACCTGTCGGATCTAACCCAGAAGCCGCCGTATCTTGGTTTGAGGATTCAAACTAAAGATACGATGTGGGAACTTTGAAAGTACGCCGGTGTATCAGTAGATACTTCGGTGTACTCTCTCTGTGGATCTGGCCCAAAGAATAGCATAAGTAAACACAGATTAATTTAACAGTGAATAGGCTTCATAGATGCTACGCAAAAATACTAGACATACATCCACTACAAGAACTATGTGGACAGGTAGATAGAGGAACAAATACCCAATACTGTATCACATGTATTGGATGATTTTTTCCCTATGTTTCCTTAACGCAGAGACCGACAAACTGTAATAAACACACACACACATATATATATATCCACCACAATGTAACTTGAATAATATTCTGTAGGGTGGCTCCCTGTAGTAGTAGTTCAACGCAATAGGCAAATGAATGTAAGGAAGTTGTGCACAGCAGAGAAGAAATAAGTGTTCATTTAGTTCCAGTTATCTTCAGCTAGCCTGTTGCTTATACTGCAGTAAATTTGTAATCTAAGATGGAAGATGATAACAAGAGTGAACTAAACTGCACCTTATCTATAGAGATGATAAAATGTGTATACTCCTCCTCTAACTGACTTTAAAGCACAATAGGGGAATATTAGCCCCAAGCGCCTGCTATGTGAGGCCTGGGAAGAAGTAGATTCACATCGGTGGAGCTACAAGTATCACCAGCCAGTCTGTATGAATGTTACTCAGAAGTTCTGCCACACCACGCTGCAGCTCCTGGTGAACTGGGTTGCCATAACCTCCAGATGGTCTGGAAAACAAGCTGATCTGCTGTATTGGAATAGCGATGCTGTCCTTTGAGGTCCCTCTGAGGCTGGCGATCTGGCTCCCCGCTGTGTAGGCCGTAGATTCTCAGCACTCCCTGTCACACAGACCTCCTGCTGGCAGGGTCAGAATGGCATCCAGAGAGAGCGAAAATAGGCCACACACGCCTTTTAATTTCCTCTACCAGCAGGCTGCTCTGTGCGCACAGAATTATGTTACCTGTGGTGCAGATTGGTCCAGCTAACAGTGTCACTTCCTCATCCCGGACTGTGTTCCATAATGCATTGCTGTGGGCCATTCTCACAGGAGGAAAAAAAACATACACATGGAATTCAGTATGCACTAGAGGGAGCCAAACCCATATAAAAAAAAAAAAAACTGTCCCTTAGGGTCCTTTCACACGTGCGGACCGTTTTTTAGGTCCGTTTTTTTCCCTTCAGTTGATCCGTTTTTTCTTCTGTTTTTCATCCGTTTTCCGTCCGTTTACATCCGTTTTTGATCCGTTTTTCGTCCGGTTTTCGTCCGTTTTTTCATCCGTTTTTACATCCGTTTTTTTATCCGTTTTTTTTTTTTGGGTTTAAGAACTTATTTAATCAGCTTTGAAGAATTTTCCCATGATTCTTTGTTTCCCCAGCGTGCATTGTGCTTTTTCGATATTGCTTTGTGTTAGCAGGCTTTGTGCTTCCTGATACATTGCTGTACTGTACTGCTTATAACAATGGATTTGGGGAGATATTATGAGCATGTGACCTCATTTGTCATGCTGTACTATTTGAGGAGACAAAAAAGCAGGACCAGGAAGATGTCTGCGAGGAGACGCAGGTACTGGACACATCCTATGCTGCTCAAGAGGCCAACTGAGGGGTTTTTTGCTCTGCACTACACAGATTTGCGACGCTTCCCTCAAATTTTTTTTTAATTTTACTAGAATGACGGTTCCAACATTTCAATTTTTGCTGGAAAAGTTGCATACCCGTTTAGACAGGACGAACACAGACATGAGACGTTCTGTGCCTCCAGAGGAGCGACTTCTCCTTACCCTCAGGTAAGCCAGCTAGCCAGCCAGCCAGCCTTTGTGCTTGATTATGTCCAGTGTAATGTTGGATTCCTTTCATAATTTCTTCTACTCTTCCTAGGTTTCTTGCATCTGGAGTATCTTATACGTCCCTAAGCCATTTTTTTTTTGTTGGGAACCTCAACAATTTCTGGAATTGTGCATGACACCTGTGAAGCTATATGGGAGGAGCTTCGGTCTACAGCAATGCCTGTTCCTGATACATGCATGTGGCAGGAAATTGCCAAAGCTTTCTGGAAGAAAACTCAATTTCCTAATTGTGTTGGAGCCCTGGATGGGAAACATATCAGAATTCAGATGCCACCTGGATCTGGCTCTCAATTTTACAATTATAAAAAATACTTCTCCCTTGTATTAATGGCAATCTGTGACAGTAATTATAAGTTTGTAGCTGTCGATATTGGGGCGTATGGCTCAAATGCAGACTCAAGAGTCTTCTCAGCATCGCAAATGGGGAGAAGACTACTAGAGGGCCACTTTAATTTGCCATCAGACAAACCTCTTCCAGGAACTGTAGGGCCAGATATGCCACATGTGCTTGTAGCTGATGAGGCATTTGGACTTTCTCAGCATCTTCTAAGGCCTTATGCCAGGCAGAATTTAACAACCCCCCAAAAAAATTTCAATTATCGCTTGAGTCAGGCAAAAGGCACCTTATTGAATGCACCTTTGGCATTTTGAGCAGCAAGTGGCGCATATTTCACACTACAATTCAACTGAGCGTGGAGAATGCCCAACTAGCAATCCAAGCATGCTGTGTCCTCCATAATATAATACGTGAGAAAGAAGGAATTAGTGTTGAAGAAGAGGACAAGATTGACTTACCTTCTGTACGTTTTTCCGGACTGCGACCGAACAATTCTGCTTTTCTCATGTGTGATCATTTTGCAAATTTTTTCATGTCACCAGAAGGAGAGGTTTCGTGGCAGTATCAGCATGTGTAAAAACAGTCACGAGGCACTTTACTATGTGCAACTTCGTAGTACAATGTTTGACCCCTTTATGCTAACCTGCATGATCTTTTTTGTCACACAGAAAATGTTAATGAAATACTTTAAAAAAATACTACTTTATCTCGTTAGTATTGCAGTTTTGTGATTTATATCAGTATATGCTTTCATTCTCATAGTCTCATTATCATCACCCTACCATTGTCACCTTTTTGCATCAATTTCTTTCTATTTGTATAAAGTCCAAAAAACAAAGCTTTTCAAAGCAGTCAAGTACCTTTATTTTTATGACCGCAAAACATACACTATAAAAGACTTATTAAAACATAAAAACAATCCAAAAAATATGGCCAGAGGACACACGGCAATATTTAGGTGAATAGTGGCCTACTTTTTAATAACGCTGAATTGGTAACATATGAAAACAGGGGCAAATAACAAATTGTAACATAAAAGGATAAAATTAGCAAAACTCAAAGGTTCGTATAATAAGGACTGGGGGAGCTAGAGTACGGTTGTGAAGAACTGGCATATGCAGTGGCCTGAGAAGAAGTGGAATCATATGTGGGTGTTTGGGGTGGTGGTCCAAAATTTTGGGCTGTGGTGGGTGGGGCACATTGGTGATGGTGAACAATGGCCGGGTGGTAATGCTGACCACTAAAAGAAGTAGGTGGCGCATGCTCTTGATGGAATGGGCGTTGGGGAGGGGGGATAACTGGGGGCAATGGGTCGCCGGATATAGACGTCTTCACACACAACCCAATAAAACTCGCAATTGCGAGGTGTGCGTCTATTTTGGTGTTGGGTGGAATCTTTTGCATTTGGTGATACTGACTACGTAGAAAACAGGCATCCTCATTTGTAGGGTCAGCAAACGGATCATTGTCAGGTCGTCTCATGCCTCTCATCTCCTCCATAAAATTAATCATTGCCTCATCGACATTTTTTTTTTCTGTTTTTTTTCCCCTTGAAGTGGTGGAAATAGAACGAACCTGAGGGGTGGAAGATTAATTATTAGCACATTTTATTCTTTAAAGATTTCAACAAGAGTCATTTGATATATGATACTTACAGGCACAAGTTGTCTTGGTGGCATGTCTGTTGCTGCCGCTGGTGGGTCTTCAAGAGGAGTTGGATGTCTCTCCTCATCTTCCATCTCTCCCTCCTGCTGTGTACCCTCAATGTCTGTGTCCTCATCAGTGTTAGAAATGTTACTGGCAGTACTGTAAAATATTCATTGATAGATGGGTTAAAGGTCAATACAGAGGAGTTATTACAATACATCTGGGCACTCGCACCGGGAGAGCGGCGGGTGTTCGCACCCCCGCCCGCGTCTTTAAAAATACAGGACGTCATATGACGTCCTGTCAGAACAATGGAGTCCCCCGCCCGCCGTCATTTGTCAGTGGGCGGTGGACAAGTGGTTAAGATATGGTGTTAACTATTTTTTTAACTTACCTTCTTAAGCTCATCACATTACGTAAGAAGTCCAGCATTTCAAAGAACGTCCCTTTTTTATACTTTGACGATCCTGCTCCGCTCCGAGCATTTGCCTCCTCATTGAGATCCCGCCTGTAGCGGTCTCGTAAAGATCGCCATCTTGTCACTATTTTATTCCCTATAAAGTAAAAGTAGACACATAAAAACTGACAGTACTCCAACATGTACGTATACTATTTAAAAGTGCATATTTGGAGTACAGTTGTGGCAAGAGAACAGGGGTGTATTTAGGTTTTGTTCTGCTCTAGGTCTTGTGGCAGGTAACGTGGCAGGTGACGTGGCCAGTGGACAATTTGTGGGAGGTGTCGTGGCAGGTGACGTGGCAGGTGACAATCCACAATTCGTGGCAGGTGACGTGGAAGGTGATGTGGCCAGGGGACAATCCACAATTTGTGGCAGGTGACGTGGAAGGTGACGTGGCAGGTGACGTGGCCAGTGGACAATCCAAAATTCGTGGCAGGTGACGTGGAAGGTGACGTGGCAGGTGACGTGGCCAGTGGACAATCCACAATTTGTGGCAGGTGACGTGGCAGGTGACAATCCACAATTTGTGGCAGGTGACGTGACAGGTGACAATCCACAATTCGTGGCAGGTGACGTGGCAGGTGACAATCTACAATTCGTGGCAGGTGACGTGGAAGGTGACAATCCACAATTCGTGGCAGGTGACGTGGAAGGTGACGTGGCCAGGGGACAATCCACAATTCGTGGCAGGTGACGTGGCAGGTGACGTGGAAGGTGACGTGGCCAGTGGACAATCCACAATTCGTGGCAGGTGACGTGGCAGGTGACAATCCACAATTCGTGGCAGGTGACGTGGAAGGTGACGTGGCCAGGGGACAATCCACAATTCGTGGCAGGTGACAATCCACAATTCGTGGCAGGTGACGTGGCAGGTGACGTGGCCAGTGGACAATCCACAATTCGTGGCAGGTGACGTGGAAGGTGACGTGGCAGGTGACATGGCCAGTGGACAATCCACAATTTATGGCAGGTGACGTGGAAGGTGACGTGGCAGGTGACGTGGCCAGTGGACAATCCACAATTTGTGGCAGGTGACGTGGCAGGTGACCCCCAACCCCCCCTCAAACCACTAACTACTTACCACATTTAATACGGTCCTTAGTGCTCAGTGACTGCCAGTTTGGTGTCACCGTCTCAAATACTTCTTCCCACTTCTTGTTACAGAGATCTCGATCGCTATATTCTGTGGACCTCTTGTCCCATATGGCAGGCCGATCATGGACAAGCTGGATCAGCTCCTCATGTCCGACGTCTTTGGCCATTTTTGTCTCTTTATCTTTCTCAAACAATGTACAGGCACTGTGTTCTCACACTGGGCAGCATGTATTAGAATCATGTGACATTCGGACTTTACACTACCTGGGTCAAAGGGTATTGTGCTCTGTGCATATTGTATGTATATTAAAGTTTATTGAATTTTGTTTGTTACCATATTTTAACATATTTTGATGAAAAACGGATGTCTGCGGATCGGATGTTAAACGGATCGTCCGCTGACATCAATTTTTCGTCCGTTCCGTTTTTTTGACGGAAGAAAAATAGGGTTTTCTTCCGTCCAAAAAAACGGAGCTTACCGCAGACGGATGTTAACGGACTGAAAAATCGTGTGAAAGGACCCTTAATCCTAAACACAGTATCAACCCTTGGCTACAAACATGTTAGTATGCATAATTGCAACTGCCATTTTTTGATTCCCCCGCTTTCAGAATATATATAATGTTTCAGAGGTTTTAACCACTTGACAACTGGGCACTTAAAGGATCACTAAAGGAAAAAAAAATGATTTGCTAGATAGCTTCCTTTACCTTAGTGCAGTGGTCTTTTCATTTCCTGATTGTTCGTTTTTGCTCTGAAGTTGATTTATGTATTGTCTGTTCTCCCCACTTCCTGGTTGTCTGTTTGAGAAAAAGCCAGCAGAGCGAGGATTCATGCTGTGGTGACTAACGTGCTCGCTCCCTCTACTGGAGACCTACAGTCATGCGTCTGGACGCTGTGTACGTCTTGCAGACTGCAAGGAGGTGTGAATTACTGGGTGTGTCTAACACCGCAGCACCTTTTCTCTTTCAATAAGTTTTGTTTTAGGCTGCTTGCTGTCTTGTGCAGGGTATCGCTGTGTCAGGCTGGCTGTGTGGGTGGGTGGGTTGAATAACTTGAATATTCATCGTTGGGCGGTATAGTGGGAGGTATAGTGGGCGGGCTATTCAAATCTTTGTACGGAGCGCGCGTCCCATTTTTTTTAACTGCGCATGCGCGATGCGCAAAGGATACTGGGAAATGTAGTTCCCAGCATGACGGCGACGTCGCTCTCATGAACGAGCGGCGAGAATCAGGCAGTAAAATGCAGAAACAAAACTAGATAGAAGCAGGTAAGCGATATGAAAGAATTTAATCCCTTTTCACTATTTTTTAAAATAAATCACTAAACTATTGTGATTTTATAGGGCATTTTATCAAATACATTTTTTTCCTTTAGTGATCCTTTAAACCCCCTTAATAACCAGACCAATTTTCAGATTTCGGTGCTCTCACATTTTGAATGAAATTTTCGACCTTTTTTTTCACACAAATAGAGATTTCTTTTGGTGATATTTAATCATCGTTGGGTTTTTTATTTTTTGTGCTATAAGAGAAAAAATACTGAAAATTCCGTATAAAAAATGAATTGTTCTTGGTTTCTGTTATAGAATTTAGCAAATTTGTATTTTTTCTTCATACATTTTGGCCAAATGTTATACTGCTACATATCTTTGGTAAAAATAAGTACAAATTGGTGGAAATTATTTGGTCTTTGTGAAAGTTATAGAGTCCACTTCTTGAGACCACAACATTGTAGAAAAGTACAAATACCCCCCAAATGACCCCTTTTTGGAAATACGGCATTTCAAGGTATTTAGAAAGAGGCATAGTGAGTTTTTTGAAGTTGTCATTTTTTCCCACAATTCTTTGCAAAATCAAGATTTTTCTTTTCTTTTTTTCCCCACAAAATTTTAATATTAGCAGGTTATTTCTTACACACAGCATTTGCATACCGCAAATTATACCCTAAAACACATTCTGCTATTACTCCCGAGTATGGCAATACCACATGTGTGAGACTTTTATATGGCGTGACCACATACAGAGGCCCAATATGCAGGGAGCACCTTTCCGGTGTTCTGGAGCACCCGGGCCAATTCTGTAATTTCTCTCCTCCTATGTAAAAATCATCATTTATTTGCTAGAAAATTGCAAAGAACCCCAAAACATTATATATGTTTTTTTTTAGAAAAGACCTTAGAGAGAATACAATAGCAGTTGTTGCAACTTTTTATCTCGCACTATATTTGCACAGCAATTTTTCTAACGTGTTTTTTTACAACAAAAAAATGTTGTGCTTAAAAAAAAAAAAAAATCAGTAAAGTTAGCCCAATGTTTTTGCATAATGTGAAAGATGAAGTTACGCCGAGTAAATAGATACCCAACATGTCACCCTTCAAAATTGCACACGCTTGTGGAATGGCACCACACATTTCTACTTAAAAATCCCCATAGCCGACGCTTTAAATATTTTTACTGGTTACATATTTTTAGTTACAGAGAAGGTCTAGGGCCGAAAGTATTGTTCTTGCTCTAACGTTTGCAGAAATACCTCACATGTGTGGTTTGAACACCGTTTTCATATGTGGGCGGGACTCGCGCCCCTTGTAATAGGAATATGGAATGACAAGTCCTCTTTACAGTGAGATGTGGGGTCAATAAGACCCCACATCTCACTTCTAGGCTGGGAAGCCTGAAATACATATTTCAGGCTTCCCTGAAAACCGCCGCTATCAGCGGGAGCGCGATTCTGGAAGGCTGTTAATTAACGGCCTCCCAGAGTTAATCAACCGCCCTGTAGCTGTACTTTGGCTATGGGGCGGCTGTCAAGTGGTTAACTGGGATTTTATGTACAAAATTAGCATTTAAACGTGTGCAAAAAAAAAAATGCTTTCTGGAGGTGCTGGCTTTTTGATATGTAGCCTATTCAGCATCTCCAGTATTTAGGGTCACTAGGCTGAAAAAAGCATACACAACAGATGACTTCACTTGCTTCTTGATTCTGGATCATTGACACCTTTCTTTTAAAACTGATGTCCAGGCAGATAGTTTTGTTTTTTTTACTTTATTTGGAGCCCAATTCTGTTACTGTGCTCAGCCCTACCTTTTTCTGGCAGAAGAGAACAATGATTTTAGCCTCGTACACACAATCACATTTTCCGACAGGAATTGTATGATGACAGGCTGTTGGCGGAGAATCCGACCGTTTCTACGATCTATCGGACAATTGTCAGATTTTCCGTGGACAAATGTTGGATGGCAGGCTTTAACATTTTCCGTGAACAGCGGCATGTTGTCGGATTTTCCGATCGTGTGTAAACAGGTCCATCGGACAAAAGTTCAAACACGCATTGCTAAGAAGCGATGCTCACCAAACACAACATTAGCAGAAGGTGCCGAACGGTAGCGCTAAAGAGCCACGTAGTACGTCACTACATTCTTGTTTGTTGGACAATTGTGTGCCGTTTGTACGCAAGACAAGTTTCTGGCCAGCGCCCTTCGGACAAAAGTCAAAGGCTTTGTCTGCCGAAAATCAGATCTTGTGTACGAGGCTTACGTGCTGCAGTCTTGCCAACAGGACACCTTATAATGGCTTCATCCCACCTTGGCAGAGAAACCTGGAGCCTGAGAGAACCACATCACTGGACAGGCTATGGGAAGTATCTTTGTTACCCATAAAGCGACATGGGCACCAGAATATTGACCCTACTCGTCTGCAGTCCTGAGGATACACATGAGAGTACATGGGGTGGGGTAAAAAGTAGTTGGGGGGAAGGGAAGCATTCGCAATGATGATCTTTAATACAGTTCATTCATTAGGGTATACTTAAAGGTGACACTTTTTTTGGGGTTTGGATAGAGTGGACAGGGATTAGAAAACCTGTCTGGCTTTATTTGCACTGTGCCCCAGTTGGAGAAATGTACCCTGTTTATTAGTTCTGGTTACCCTTTATCAAGGGTTATCACTAGAACAGAAGCAGAAGGGGAATCTTCCAGTAGTAGTTCTGGTGACCAGAGATTCGTCCACATTATTGGGATATCCTTTCACTTCCTGTTTTGGCTAAGGGACAGGAAGTGAATGGAAATCTACCAAATAAGGACCCAGCTGCCAAAAAAGGGCTCCACCTCTTACTCTATCTGAAAGGGAAAGGTGTCTTTAGTTCTACTTTTAATGTAAAACTCCTTTCCTATAAGAAATTTTGTAACAGTCATTGCTGTAGAATTACTCCTGAAAAGAAGGATCATTGATCACTTAAAAAAACGCACACAATGCTGGACCAAAGCAGCAAGGCTTTACTGAGATCATGTCAGACTAATCTGATTGAACGTTTATGACACTATCACTAATGGTTTGGACCAGGGTGGTGCTATGGACATTTCAGCAAGGCATTTGATACAGTTGCACATAATAAATGTAACTACAAAAGGTGTACAAGCCAGGACCTAATCCTTAGGTGGTTCAGGTGATATGTAGTTGACCAAAGGATAGATACCAGAGTGTGGTTGTAAACAGGGCTCATTAAGAACAGAGATTGGTTACTAGTGAAGTACTACATGACTCTGTACTTGTTCGATTTAATCTATATGTAAGTGATCTAATTAAAGGGTTGGTGGGTAGGGTACTGTATGTCTTTTTGCTGATGACACAAAGGTTTGCAATAGGGTTGATATCCCCCACACCATTACACCACCAGCAGCCTGAACCATTGATACAAAGCAGGATGGATCCATGCTTTCAGGTTGTTTATGCCAAATTCTGACCCTACAATCTGAACGTCACAGCTAAAATCGAGAATCATTAGACCAGGCAAAGTTTTTCCAATTTTCTATTGTTCAATTTTGGCATAGCCTCAGTTTCCTGTTCTTAGCTGACAGGAGTGGCACCCAGTGTGGTCTCCTGCTGTTGTGGCACATCTGCTTCAAGGTTCGATGTTTGGTGCATTCAGAGATGGTATTCTCTATACTTGTAATGGGTTGGTTGTAATGAGTGGTTATTGGAGTTATGGTTGCCTTTCTATCATCCTAAACCATGGGTCTTCAAACTACGGCCCTCCAGCTGTTCAGGAACTACAATTCCCATCATGCCTAGTCATGTCTGTGAATGTCAGAGTCTTACAATGCCTCATGGGATGTGTAGTTCTACAACACCTGGAGGGCCGTAGTTTGAGGATCCCTGTCCTAAACCAATCTGCCCATTGTCCTGTGACCTTTGACATCAACAAGGCATTTTCGTCCACACAACTTCTGTTCACTGGAGGTTTTCTATTTTTCTGACCATTCTCTGTAAACCCTAGGAATTGGTGTGCATGAAAATCCCAGTAGATCAGCAGTTTTTGAAATACTCAAACCAGCCCGTCTGGCACCAACAACAAAGTCACTTAAAGTCACTTAAATCCCCTTTCTTTCCCATTCTTAAGCACAGTTTAAACTTCAGCAAGTCATCTTCGCCATGTCTTGATGCCTAAATGGATTGAATTGCTGCCATGTTATTGACTAATTAGCAGTTTGTGTTACCAAGTAATTGAACAGGTAAACCTAATAAAGTGACCGGTGAGTTTATCTTTCCTTTCCACTCACAGAGAGAAAAAACACAGGGGCAGGCTTCACAGTGATTGAAACTAGCAGGAGGAAAGTTCAAAATTAATCTTAGAAAGTATTATTTTACTTAGAGTCTTTGATGCTTGGAATAGACTTCAAAGCAGAGGCTCGGACAAACATAGATATACACTTAGACACAAGAATTTAAAAGAGAAAAAATAAACATTTATACTTACCTAGGTGGATGCTGCATCTGTCTCCTGCTGGCTCTGCAGTGAGAGTGATCAAACACTGCTGATCACTCAGTTCTTCCCCTCCACTTTGAGCAGAGAGCCATGACTGTTAGTCAGTGACTCTCTGCTCTCTCCTCCAATGCTCACTGAAGTGCTGGGCTGTGGAGAAGCCAGATGGGCTGGCTTGGTTTCTCAGTTAATCGCTGAGAGGCTGAGCCAGGTGAGGTTCCAGGCTTCTGGGCTGATACTGACCTTTATAGTCGGGATCTTTTTAGAGCTTGGACCAGCTCTGTGACATCAGCCGATTGTGGGCACGGAACGAAATGCACCCCTGTGATCCACAGAAGTATGACCAAGAAAAAATCAAAAACAACAAAATACAAAAAACATGGATGATTTTTAAAAAAATGGGGCGGACTCAATAGACCTGCCGTAACTTTTCTATCACCCCCCATCGACACTTTTTTGTTTGGGCATCAAACAGACCGGAAGTGAGGGAAAATCTCCTCATTTGGATCATAGACAGAAATGGAAACAGATATGGTAAATTCCCGTTCTACAGGAGATTCAGGATGCCCACTAACACACAGCTTCTTTCTCTATCTGCAACGTAGAGAGCGTCCTGACTCTCCCGTAGTCCAAGGGAGGGGGCAAACGCGACACTCCACACCAGGGAGAAAGCCTTGCATTACTATGTGGAGTTACAGACAGAAGAACAGGAAGTGAGGATTTCTCAGAAGAAAAAAGGACATTTAAAAGCAAAATGGAAGGATGAGGTAAGTGAAGGAGGACTGCACTAAGGTAAAGAAAGCTATTTAGGAAAAAAAATTGTACCTTTACAACCCCTTTAAAAACAACATTTAAGCTGGAGTTTGACTTATATGATATATCATTATATCGACTTGGGATACCTCATCAATCATAATTAAGTAATATAAATTATAATAATTATAAAATTATAATAAAAATGAGTGCAACAGCACTAAAAGGAAGTTACTTTTAAGGTAACATATCAACCTTTCATTTGATTGCTTATATAAGAAGAAAATCAATGTTTAATCTGCTAGGTAAAACGTGCATAATTCTAAACCTAAGGTTCTCTTTAGTGACTGGTAGTGTCTATTTTTCATAGCTCATGAGTAAGGGTTAAACGTGCATATATGCTCCGCTCCCATGAAACGCCAAATCTGGGAGGGTAAGCCAAAAACCTCATGTGCTCTTTGTTCATGTTAGTAAAATACAGATCATCCCACAGAACAGAGTTCTGGAAAAGAACAGTTTATGTAGGGATGAAGCACGCTGCAGCTCTAAACTGCTTTATAAACATCAAACAGGAAGACTCAGAAAACCAAAAACTAAAGTAAGTGATTGATAAACAGATTCCCTTTAGACAATGTCTCCTTTTAACCTCTGCAGGGAAAGGAGGTTATCTGTGCTGTCACTGACTCATCTGAGTGTATTTTCTGCTCACTGTCAGCCTTGTATTCTGAGAGTTTATGTTATGTCTCCCTGATAGATTTTAGCTTTGCCTTGTTGTTTGACCCAGCAGTTTGGTAGTCTCACAGAAAAGTTTTGTGGCTTTCTTTGTTTAAACTATTGTTCTGTTAGCTGCCATTTTAGGCTGCCTTAAAGTGGAGCTTTACTCTCTCAATCAACATTGACTATTTTTAATCTTTATGCTCCTAGCGTTTTTAAATAGACAGGAAGGTATTCTATATTTACTTTATTTATTTTTAAACCTTGTTGATCCATTACTTGAGCTACTTCCTGGTTCCTGTGCCTAAGCAAATGATGTCACACGTCCCAGGAGTCTTCAGGAGGGGAGAAGGGGCTTTCTTACACCCTTGTTGCATGCCTGAGCTAAGTGGAGGTAAATTCTAGGAAGCAAATGACACATGAATCACCTAGCCTTACTCAAGAAGGCCATGTCCAGAAATGCTAGGGAGTGTTTTTCAAAGTGATTTCTCAGCGAAATAAAGCATGCAGACATGGATGGATGGGAGAGTTTGCTTTGAAAACTAAAAATGAATAAAAAAGAGTGTTTTTGTTTTGTGGTGTTCAGATACAGTGCAGATCCACTTTAAGGGCCAGTCCACATAAGTCCGGTGCACTTTTTAGGCACGTTGTACATGCAATTTTGGCGTGTTACCAATTCTATAAAATGTGCATTTTGATGAAAGCTTGTCAAAGATGCAACACTTTTTATTTTTTATTTTTAGCTCACTGCATCTAAAACTCACGGGTGTGAACGGGGCTTAAAATGAGCAGTTAGTGGGCATGAAGTCACCCCACCAATGTGTTGCTAAACATTATTTCTTATGTATAACACCTAGATTTAAATTGATTAATTTAAGAAAATATAAAAATGTTACATACATAAACTTCTAATATATGAACAGGTACCCATCAAGAGTGGCGAGTAGGTCCATCCCAGAATGGGCATTGTTGGGCAGGTTGTATGCAATAAAGAGCACTTGTGTTAGCTGGGAGGTACTCGTATCCATTCCCTAAAGGGCTTGGAAAATGGCCATCATCACAATATTTGACTACCTTTAGGACAATAAAAAATATTTTGGAACAACAAGTCCCAGATGTGTCCAGAATGTTCATGTTCATTAAGAACTGTGTTTATGCAGTGTTTGATTTATAGACAATGGATTTGGTGTCCATTCAACATCCATGCCAGATTTTTAATTTCTTGCTTATACTCCCACTTTCCACACACAGCTGGTCTGAGCAGTTTTATGCTTTGTTGTGAGTTGGTAACTATGGCTATAATCTCCTTGCAGTGTGTTCTGAGACACCAATCTCCATTCCTGGGTGCTAAGTCAGGCCTCACTTGCCAAGAGCTGCAATGTGCGTGGAAACAAATAGCATGTAGGGAAATCAAAGTAGGTGGTGGATCACTGCTTTCCACTCTAGCTTTACACATCAAACAAGCAAAACATGGAATCATGGTGGGTCACCCTGGCCACTGATCAAGTGCAATAAATCTCTGACACTTCACAATTCCAAATGTTCATTTTGCACATTCAGATTTCATCTGGTTAAAGTCTTTAGCATCCTATCTGCTCCTGTTATGCAGTAGTGCATCTGGGAGCACAGAAAGCTACTAGTGCTCATCAAGGAGATCATTTAATCCAGATGAGCATTAAAAAGGGCTACATAAGTGTTCATACAAGGCCTCGTTATTGAGTAGATTAGTATCTTTAAGACACAGGTAGCTCTTTAAAAGATCCTTTCATGCCTATGGCCCTGTTAGATGAGAGGATCTTTTGATAAAGGATGCTGCATATAAGACTGCATCAAAACATAATTTAATTTCACAAACCTAATTTACTAGTATGAGAGGTCCTCATATGACCTTGTCTTCAATTTGGTGGTTGCATTGTGTATGTGTGCAAGTTTTATTATAGGCCTGTTTTTATTATCTCAGATACCAAATGCATAGCTATGCAACTGTAACTGATGGCCCCTGCATCTGTGCAGTCATAGAACTGCATCTGTGGATGGACAGCTTTGGGATGTTCAAATTTTGACTTAACCATGCACCAGTCAGTTCTGTTAAGGTTGATCTGTCCACTGCATGGACACCCTAAAAGTATCTCAAGTATCATGCATACCAAAGCATAAGTACAGGTGTGTTGTATACTAAAATGTGTAGGTCAGGGTTGTCAAACTCAATTTCCATGCAGAACACATTACCACCTCTCACCTCTTTCACTTGCAGCAAGATTATTGGTGAACATCTCTTCATCTGGCACAGATGGAAATGCCCTTGTGATACCCCATCCCACTTATGACCACACTGCACCTACATCTGCATCTCACTTGTCCCTGCCATGAGTGCAGGGCAGGCAGGGATATGTGAGAGCCTCCGAGAGGAAAGCTGTTCTTGTACACAGAAGACTTGTGTTTGACACATGTGGCGTAGGTTTTGCCTAAAACCTGTTACTTGGTATCCTGCTGTAGAAGAATGCCAGTTGGATTGTAATTGTTTGCTATGTGGCCCACCCTTTTTATTCTTATACTCCACTGAGAATGGCACACTGCTTTTACATACAATTCCAGAATGTGTTTCTTGCAGATGCTTTCCAAGAGGTGGAAAGGAAAGGTTGATCAAAAATGTGTAAATTGTGTATTTGGTTCACATTAGAGATGCAGATTTGTCTGTTTTGCATTGCCCACCAATACTTTCTAGTCTACTGTGGTATGAATTAATTATCCAAATTATGATACATACTTTTTCAGCATGACACGTAATGGCAACTGTCAATTTAAATGCATGCAAGTGAATTACACATTGACACTTGGTCTTGTCTTAAAAATGGATGCTTTTATGTAAATGGGGTAAAATGGGTCACTCTTGGCTTCCATCATTTTAGCAGAATTTCCTATAGGCATTACTTCTCATGCATGTCCCTGCATTTAACCTTGTTTGGCCTCAGTGTTTTAAAATGTTTAAAAGGATTAGAGGTCATATTTGAAATCAACACCAAGTGAATTACTGCTGTAAGTCTAATGCCCAATTTCAAGGTAATCGGCAGCTCAGAGAGAGAGCATCTGGCGTGAGTTTAAACAACAAATGATATCCATTGACTGTTTAGCCAAATTAACCCTCAGCTCTTCTCCTGCAGTGGTCTCCAAACTCCAGGGGCCCTATGCTTGCCTTTATCGGGCCCTTGGGGCACTAAACTTTCCAAATTATAGGGAACACTATTCTGCTATCTGAAACCAACAATGGGGCACTATTCCCCCCTATAATGCCAACAATGGGACAGTATTCTTCCCCCTAATACCAAATGTAGTGATATTTACTCCCACTGATGCCAGAAAAATTTCCACTCACACTGGCCATAGTCTGGCCCCGCTAAAGTCTGAAGGACAATAAACTGGCCCTTTGTTTAGAATGTTGATAGTCTCAGAGGTCCGTTTAAAGCACAGAGAGCATCATGAATAACAAGGAACACACCAGGCAGGTCTGAGATACTGTTGTGGAGAAGTTTAAAGCCAGATTTGGATACAAAAAGATTTCCCAAGCTTTAAACATCCCAAGGAGCACTGTGCAAGCGATAATATTGAAATGGAAGGAGTATCAGACCACTGCAAATCTACAAAGACCTGGCCGTCCCTCTAAACTTTCAGCTCATACAAGGAGAAGACTGATCAGAGATGCAGCCAATAGGCCCATGATCACTCTGGATGAACTGCAGAGATCTACAGCTGAGGTGGGAGACTCTGTCCATAGGACAACAATCAGTCATATACTGCCCAAATCTGGCCTTTATGGAAGAGTGGCAAGAAGAAAGCCATTTCTTAAAGATATTCATAAAAAGTGTTGTTTAAAGTTTGCCACAAGCCACCTGGGAGACACACCAAACATGTGGAAGAAGGTGCTCTGGTCAGATAAAACCAAAATCGAACTTTTTGGCAACAATGCAAAACGTTATGTTTGGCGTAAAAGCAACACTGCTCATCACCCTGAACACACCATCCCCACTGTCAAACATGGTGCTGGCAGCATCATGGTTTGGGCCTGCTTTTCTTCAGCAGCGACAGGGAAGATGGTTAAAATTGATAGGAAGATGGATGGAGTCAAATACAGGACCATTCTGGAAGAAAACCTGATGGAGTCTGCAAAAGACCTGAGACTGGGACGGAGATTTGTCTTCCAACAAGACAATGATCCAAAACATAAAGCAACATCTACAATGGAATGGTTTACAAATAAACATATCCGGGTGTTAGAATGGCCAAGTCAAAGTCCAGACCTGAATCCAATCGAGAATCTGTGGAAAGAACTGAAAACTGCTTTTCACAAATGCTCTCCATCCAACCTCACTGAGCTCGAGCTGTTTAGCAAGTAGGAATGGGCAAAAATGTCAGTCTCTCCATGTGCAAAACTGACATACCCCAAGCGACTTACAGCTGTAATCGCAGCAAAAGGTGGCGCTACAAAGTATTAACTTAAGGGGGCTGAATAATTTTGCACGCCCAATTTTTCAGTTTTTTATTTGTTAAAAAAGTTTGAAATATCCAATACATTTCGTTCCACTTCATGATTGTGTCCCACTTGTTGTTGATTCTTCACACAAAATTAGTTTTATATCTTTATGTTTGAAGCCTGAAATGTGGCAAAAGGTCGCAAAGTTCAAGGGGGCCGAATACTTTCACAAGGCACTGTATATATTTTTGAGTTCTGCCAGGTATTAAAAATTGGCAAATTCAGTTGCACTAATTTGATGTATTTTATATTGTGGTTTGAAACAAAGGCGTCTTTTTAAGTAGTAGAATGGTTACATATGTTATATCTGCTTAGATTTTTCTACTTATGCCGTGTACACACGATCATTCCGACTGTGTTTAGGACCCTGACATTTTCTGTTGGAATTTCCAACAGCAAAAGTGTGAAAACTGGTTCTCAATTTTCTCTTCCGTTCATGGACGGACACAGCAGCATTGACCTTAGGGTTATATCACCTTCCTTCCAGGAGAGACTAGGCAGAAAACAGCACTTCAAGTGTTAAAAAACACTTCTGCAGTACAGCTCCTCCCAGGGGGCGTGGTTCCCCGGGTATATAACCCCCACTCTGACTGAACAGCTCCAGTTTTTTTCTGCCTAGCATCAGGAGTAGACTGGCCTCTCTGAGTCCATGTACTCTGGATTTTTTTTTTGCTTTTAATATTTTGGTTCCTGCTTTTTTGGATCCTGGATTCTACTATCAACTGCCGACTGGGTGACAGGCTGGATCCTCGATCCTTGTGGTGCCCCCATGTTTGGCCATCGAGCGTGAGCCGGCCCTCAGCTCAGCTCTGGGTCATCCACGACATGCCCCATTGCTCCAGGGGTGGCCGGGGAACTTTCATGTTCTAGGGCACGCATATGACCCTCTATGGCCTTCTCACAGTGTCTGGCCGACTACCATGCCGTTTGCGGACGTTGGTTCAGTCAGGAATGCCTCCAGCCGGTGGTCGTAGGACGGGTGAGTAGGCCTCTTGCCTCGGCAATGTGGTATGGCTGGGGCTTTCCTGGGGAGGTCGACTGAGGGTACGCCCTGCTTTCCTCTCTTCCTTCCTCTCCCTCCTTCCCCATACTGGGTGGCGGCTGTTAAGGGGGCCCTCCTGGAGGTCTGTCACTGCCGAGGTCTGTTTTCTGTGGGGAACAGTTGGTTTGGTGTGAGAAGTGCTGCTGTGAACTTTCTGCTGCGTCATTGTGCTTTCACTAGCGCGTGTGGTCGCCATTTTCCCGCGGATCGTGGCTTGTATAGGTCGGCGGCCATTTTCCTGTAGCCCGCATGCTGTTTTCTAGCATACGGCGGCCATTTTGGAAATAGTCTTGGCCTCCTGTAACTGAAATACCACAGCAAAAGACCGCAAATCGCTTCCTGAGGGACAGCCAGCCTTCTCAGCACTTGTCAGCGCTTCTGCCACAGCTACAACCGGGTCGGTTGGTGAGTTCCCCTGAGGGTCCCCTGCTCTGTATTTACAGCCGGGAGAGCGGCCAGTGGGTGTCTGCCTTGTAGTGCTAGGGTGGCATAAGTGTGGGTCAACATGGAGTCTAAATCAGAGGCTTCCACCCCAACCATGCTGGAGTTAACCTTTAGTGGCCCTGCCCCTGCGGCCCCTATGGAAGCTATGACGGCAGTCCTGGAGGAGTTTCTCGCCAGGATTAAAGTGACTAGTGGCCAGAAGGGGGGTAAAAAACACCCTCTCCCTGCGACAGCTTCTAAAGAAGGCTCTGATGCAGAACCAGACCATGCTACTGCCTCTGGCTCTGGTTCTGTCATGTCAGATTGGCCGCGCCATCTCTGTTACGTGGACCTGGTGCATCTAGTGGCAGACATCCCTTGGCGTCTACCCCTGAGAGAAGATCTCCTGTCACAAGGACCGATCTTTCACCCTGCTTTACAGTCGCTTGCTTTAACGCGTGGCTGTTGAAAGCCAGGTTCTGAGGGACCGTGGTCTATCAGGCCCAGTGATCTCTACCATGCTACGTGCACGGAAGACTACTTCAAGTCAGATATATTTTATCGTACGTGGAAGGCCTACATCTCTATGTGTGAAGAGATAAAATGGCACCCCCGTGCTGTCCCGGATTCTGCTCTCGGTTCTTACAGCGGGGAGTGGTTCAGGCTCTCGCCTTAAGTACAGTTAAGAATCAGATCTCGACTCTAGCTATTTACTTTCAGCGACCCTTGGCGGCACACTCCCTAGTGCGTACATTTGTACAGGGGTTCCGGCATGTAGCCCCCCCCGTGTGCCCTCCACTGCCTCCATGGGACTTGAATTTGGTCCTCTCGGCGCTTCAAGACGCTCCGTTTGAGGACATTCGGAAGATTCCCCTTTTGACCTTGTCTCAGAAGGTGGTTTTTCTGGTAGCAATTACCTGGGTCAGACGGGTGTCTGAACTGGCAGCCTTGTCCTGCAAGGCTCCATACTTAGTCATCCACAAGGATAAGGTGGTGCTGCGCCCGCAGCCATCATTTCTTCCAAAGGCTGTGTCGGCTTTTCACATTAATGAGGACATAGTGTTACCATCCTTATGTCCTCAGCCAAAGAACCAGAAGGAGGCCGCTTTGCATTCCTTGGATGTGGTTCGGGCCCTACGTGTGTACTTGTCTGCTACGGCTCTGTTCCGGAGAACGGAACTTACAGTTTGTGTCAGTGACTGGTCCTTAAAAGGGTCTGGCGGTCTCCTCCGGCCACCATTTCTAGGAGAATCAGACAGGTTGTGCTTCAGGCCTATGCCCTAAAGGGGCGGGCGCCTCCCTTTCAGGTTACGGCGCATTCGACCAGAGCGATTGGTGCCTCTGGGGCTTTCCGTCATCAAGCCTCTGTTTTACAGGTGTGTAAGGCAGCAACCTGGTCGTCCATCCACACTTTCTCTAAGTTTTACAAGGTAGATCTTCGGATGCCTCCTTTGGCCGCAAGGTTTTACAGGTGGCAGTTTAAGGTTGGAGTTCCTCCGTTGAGAAACTCTGGATGTTTTTTTGTTTGGGGGTGAACCCTGGTTTGCTGTGTGTTTTCCCCACCTCTCAAAATTTTGACACTGCTTGGGGACGTCCCTTAGGTCAATGCTGCTGTGTCCGTCCATGAACGGAAGAGAAAATAGGATTTTTGTACTCACCGTAAAATCCAGTTCATGGACGGACACAGCACCCACCCCTCCTTTTGGTTTGTACTGCTTGTACGAACTGGAGCTGTTCAGTCAGAGTGGGGGTTATATACCCTGAGGAACCACGCCCCCGGGAGGAGCTGTAATGCAGAAGTGTTTTTTAACACTTAAAGTGCTGTTTTCTGCCTAGGCTCTCCTGGAAGGAAGGTGATATAACCCTAAGGTCAATGCTGCTGTGTCCGTCCATGAACTCAGAGAAATGGATTTTACGGTGAGTACAAAAATCCGATTTTTCCGACGGAAAAAAAACTTCTTGCCAGAAATTCCGATCGCCTGTATGCAATTCCGATGCTCAAAAATCCTATGCATGCTCGGAATAAATGTAACGCATGCTCGGAATCATTGAACTTAAAGGGGAGTTATAGCCAAATTTTGTGTTTATTAAAAGCCAGCAGCTACAAAAAAGAGTAGCTGCTGGCTTTTAATAAACACACACTCACCTGCTCCTTCGGCTTCACGGCCGGGCACCCACTGCGCATGCGCGAGCGGCGCGGCCCGCCGCTGATTGGACAGGCGATCGCATGGGACCTGTCAGTGTCCCATGCGATTGCCTACAGGGAGGGGCTGCTGCAGGCGATTAAGCTTAATCGCCTAACCAGCCCCTCGGTGGAAGCAGGAAGTGCTCCACTCCTCCTGAAGCCTCCACCCCCCCCCCCAAAAAAAATTACATGCCAATGTGGCATGTAAGGGGGAGGGGAGTGGGTTCCAATTTTGGGTGGAACTCCGCTTTAATTTTTCTCGGCTCGTCGTAGTGTTGTACGTGATCGTGTTCTTGGCGATCAGAATTTCCGACAATATTTGGGTGACCGTGTGTATGCAACACAAGTTTGAGCCACAATTCCATTGGGAAAAAAATCCACGGTTTTGTTGTCAGAATTTCTGATTGTGTGTATGTGGCATAAGTTGTATTGAACTGCATTGTACTTTGCATTGAACTAACTAAGTACAAGCTTTATTTTCTAATCATTTTCGTTCCCAATTGTGCACAACTATAGCCAGCCTAAGTTATGCCAGCAAAGTATTAAAGCCTAACTGCAACAAATGCTAAATAAATTGTATCTTGAGAATGCTTAAAGCGGAGTTCCACCCAGGAAAACAACATTTGCCCATTTTGTTTAAAAAAATTAAATAAAAAAAAACCTGAAAAAAAAAAAATACTCACCCGAAATACCTGTTGCTATGCGGAAGTCCGTAATCTGCCTCTTCCACACCGCGGTGTCCTTTCTTCTGCTTCTTCTGCTTGTGAATGGGGCACACTGCTTTCTGGGAACTGTGTGTGTTCTCAGAGAGCAGCCGCCCATTCACAAGCCAGCGTGAGACTCACGCAGGCGCAGTAGGAAATGGGCAGTGAAGCCGTACGGCTTCACTGCCTGTTTCCCATAGTGTGAATGGCGGGGCGGGACCTGGAGCAATATGGGACCGGCATCGGGGGGGGCCATCAGCGCGGGCAAGTAGGACAAGGTAAGTGTCCCTATTTAAAGTCAGCAGCTACACTGTTAGTAGCTGCTGACTTTAAAAAAAAAAAAAAAAATTGCGGCTGGAACACCCCTTTAAAGTCTGTTCCACTGTATGTAAATGTAAACTTGGATATCTGAGCCACTCCCCAGCCTTTTCACTGACGTGATGGCTGCCTGCTAACCCCACTGGCCACCTCTTTCTAAGAGCAGATCAAGGAATGGCGTAGCCATCATGAGGTTTACCTGGACTTTTATGTTTATTAAAGAGAAAAAAAAATGAATTGCGCTGGGGGAAATTAGCTTCTCTTATGTAATTTCCTCCTCTGTAGCACTTCTCTTATCTTCTGAAGATTTATAAATGAGGTCTTTTTTGGCCCTGCTGCTTTTTTTAGGAGAATTGTAAGGAAAGTGAGTGACTCATGCCTAATATTAAAGCTGTGCCATTGATTGCCTGCCTAGGTGTAAAATACAAACTTTGTGCAAAAACATATGTTCATATAATCTGTAGGAGGTAAATAAGAGCAGCTGTTTGTTGGCTGTTTAGTCATTACTACAGGTAGACATGTTTCCATATTGTCACATGAAATGGATATTTTAGTTTTGGATAACATTTTTGTTCCTACACTCCGATTTTTAGATGTGAGAAGGCGACTTTTACCTTAGCATCTTCTGAGCTTTGCAACACTGCAGTGGCCTCTTTCATGATTATTTAAAGTGCATGTCAGGGAAAAAAAACAAAAAACGTATTTAGTACATCTCAGTGCATACATATTTCCCCATGCTTTGGGGTGGATAAAGTGCATTTGCTCCAGAGCCTAATAAATGCAAAGAATACATGATCACATGAAAGGGAAAAAAACTAACTACAAAAATTTAATTTTTGCTTGCACATGATTGAAGTCAGCAGATCTTCCCCCTATTTACTAAGATGCATTTGTTAACCCCCCCCCCCCCCCCAAAAAAATAAAAAAAAATAAACAGATCCTGTTTTCTTAAAGCATGTCACACGGCACAGTACCTGTGATGTGTGATTTGGCCCCCTGTAAAACCTAAAAAACCTTGGCTGATCCTGCCTGGCTATACCCTCCTCTCACCACGATGTATCATGGCTGTATCACGGTCAGTTTACGTGCCTCCGTCATGTCTCTTTTGTCCTCTTCCCCTCCCTGCCTGTCTGCTTGTGTCAACTGTGTGTACTGTGGGAGGCCACATACAGTGAATGCAGGGTGCTGAGTTTAGTATAGGGGGAAGTGTAATGCAGTGTTTTTTAAAGGCATAAAACATAGAAAATATGCATGTATTACAGAGATTTATTGCATGTTATTTTGTTTCTTGTATTCTGGCCACACTTACATTTTTATAAAACTATGTGAAGAAAAGATGCAAGAACCGATAACTAGAATCTACCACCAAACAGTTTAAAAGCAGCCTTGATCAACCTTTTTACCTCCAAGAAACCCCTAAAATTTCCAATTCTCAGTGAGCCGCTGCTAAAACCATTTTTTGGGGTATTTGGTGGCAAAATACGCCTTACATTTGTGGTCAGTTGGAAGTATGCCCCCTTTACAGTGGCCATCCAAATGTTACCCCTGCAGACAGCTAAAAAAAGTCTCTGGTTTGGTTTGGCTGTGGAACCGTGTAGAAGAGGTCATTGGGAATTCAGTCAGCCCCAGCTCAAGGAACCCCTAGCAGCTTCTTAACCACTTAAGCCCCGGACCAATATGCTGCTAAATGCCCAGAAGTGTTTTTTCTTCCCACAAATAGAGCTTTCTTTTGGTGGTATTTGATCACCTCTGCGATTTAAATTTTTTGTGCTATATACAAAAATAGAGCGACATTTTTGAAAAAAAAATCTATATTTTTTTCTTTTTGTTATAAGAAAATCTGAATAAACTACATTTTAGTCAAACATTTAGGCCAAAATTTATTCAGCCACATGTCTTTAGTAAAAAAAAAATCGCAAAAAATAAATAAAAAATAGCTACCTAGCGGGAACAGCGACACTAATACAGCGATCAGAAAAATGAAGCGATCAGAAAAATGATCGCTTAGTGACGCTGGCAATAGGGAGTGAAAGGGTTAACTAGGGCGGTGATCAAGGGGTTAAAACTTTATTAGGGGGGGTACGGGGCTACCCTGGACCTAACACTAACTGCCTGCACACTAACTGTCACACTGACACTAAATGCAGTGATATATGGTCACTGCATTCAGTGACAGTGTGACAGGGGTGGGGGGGGGGGGCAGATCGGAAGGGGTTAATGTACCTATGTGTGCTGGTGTCGGTGTGCTAGTGCTAGTGCTAGTGTTTACATTACACTGGCAGAGGAAGTGACACGCGGAACACGCCGTGTTTCGCTGGGAGCGATCACGAGGGGGCGGACTAAAACAAACAGCCCCCCCCTCTTCACCGATCGTTCCCAGAGGTATCAGGACCGCCGCACGCAGCGGAGGGGGTCCCGATGGGACCCCGAACCGCTACCAGGCAAGGACGTATATATACGTCCTTCTGCCTATACGAGCCATGTTGTGGACGTAAATGTGCGTGCGGCGGGCGTTAAGGGGTTAAATGAACACAGGGGCATGTATTCAGTACATCTGTACAATACATACACATTTCTCCATGTTTTATCCCACTTCTCAGTACTTTGATACTTTTACTAACATGATAATTACTCAGTCATGCAAAACTGTACCCAATGAATGTGTAATATTTTTTAGAGACAGATAGAGCTTTCTTTGGATGGTATTAGTAACTGCTAGGTTGTTGTTGTTTTTTTTTTACTATGAAAAAGGAAAAAAGACAAAGTAAATTACAATTAAATCAATTTTCCTTGCTCTCTGTTAAAAAATAAATAAAAATAATAATAAATGACCCCTTTTTAGAAAGTAGACACCACCAGGGGATTTAATGTTTTGCCGTCTATTTTGGGAAAATGTTATGTAAATGGAGACACATGCTGGACTTTAGGCTACATTCACACCAGCGATTAGGCCCAGTACAAAAAGTAGCAGCAGGAATCAGAGAGCCACATCATGAACTGCCGCTCCAATCTGCACTGGCCTTAATCGCTGCTGTGAATGTAGCCTTAGGGGTTAAAAATTTAGAGCTTTTGGTAATGGTGCAGTAGATACATTATTGTACGGATCATACATAGGAGTAGGAGGGTGATGGGGTTAAAGCCTAACTCAAGCTTTGTCATCACTTTAAGTAGTTTGTTTGGGCCAAGTTGGTAAAAGGGCCTAAAAAATGTAAACCAGTCAGTGAAATTAACCACTTGACCACTGGGCACTTAAACCCCCTTCCTAACCAGACCAATTTTCAGCTTTCGGTGCTCTAACAATTTGAATGACATTTACTCAGTCAGACAACATTGTACCCATTTGAAATTTTTGTGCTTTTTTTCACACACATAGAGCTTTCTTTTGGGGGTATTTGATCACCTCTGGGTTTTTAATTTTTTGCGCTATAAAAGAAAAACCACTGAAAATTCTGTAAAAAAAAAAAAAAAAAACTTGTTTCTGTCATATTAGCAGGTTATTTCTCACATACAGCATATGCATACCACAAATTACACCCCAAAACACATTCTGCTATTCTTTCCGAGTATGGCGATACCCCATGTGTGAGACTTGTACACAGCATGGCCACATACAGAGGCCCAACATGCAGGGAACGCCATCAGGCGTTCTGGGACACCCAGACCAATTCTGACATTTCTCTCCTACATGGAAAAATCATCATTTATTTGCTAGAAAATTACATAGAACCCCAAAACATTATATATGCTTTTTTTAGCAAAGACCCTAGAGAATACAATGGCGGCCGTTACAAATTTTTATTTTGCACGGTATTTTCGCAGACATTTATTGAACGCGTGTTTTTAAAAAAAAAACTGTTTTGTGCTTAAAACAAAACAAAACAGTAAAGTTAGCCCAATTTTTTTTCATAATGTGAAAGATGAAGTTACACCGAGTAAATAGATACCCAACATGTCACACTTCAAAATTGCGCACACTCGTGGAATGGCGCCAAACTTTGCTACTTAAAAATCCCCATAGGCGGTATTGCAGAGTATTGGGGTATTGCAAAGTATCATGCAGGGTATTGGGGTATTGCAGAGTATTGGGGTATTGCAGAGTATTGGGTTATTGCAGAGTATCGCGCGTGGGAAATTGCAGAGTATTGGGGTATTGCACAGTATTGGGGTATTGCAGAGTACTGGGGTATTGCAGGGTATTGGGGTATTGCAGGGTACTGGGGTATTGCAGAGCTGGGATGGATGGAGGGATGGCTGGATCTGTGACTGCATTTGTCACAGTTCCATCCAGCCGGAAAATAAATTTATTTAGTTACTCCCGAAAATCGTTTTGATTTATTTCGTTTTCGTTGGGAAAGTTTTCGTCCGAAAATGACGATTTTCGATGCTTTGTCGAATTTTCGTCGTTCAATTCGACAAAGCATCGAAAATCGTCGTTCTGAATACAGTGAATAGGTAGAAATTGAACGATGAAATTTTGACGATTTTCAATGTTTTTTAGAATTTTCGTCGTTCAATTCCTACCTATATTCACTGTGTTCACTGAATACAGTGAATAGGTAGGAATTGAACGACGAAAATTCGACAAAGCATTGAAAATCGTCGGATCAGAAGGAAAACGAAAATAAAGCATTTTTTATGTCGGATCTTTCGATTTTCGTTTCTTGCGCTTTCGTTTTCGTTCGTTAAAACGATAACGAAAATACCCGATTTTCAAACGAAAATGCATTCTAACGAAAACGAATGCACATGTCTAGAAATTAATGGATCTGCAACTTCAGCCATTAGGGGGTTGAAAAAATGTGCTGCTTACATCTTGTTTCTACGTAATATTAAGGCTGGGGAGTTATAGTCATTATAAATGAACCTGTTTGTACAGTGCTGGTAGATCTCCTCATCCTAATAAGGGGTATGAAACCCAAAAGCAGACATTTATTATACCCCCCCCTCCAATTGGTGGTCATAGCATTTACAATTCATTTAGGTATGCTGTGTAAATAAATGTGAGCACATAAAACACAGATAGTATGGGTTCCTCAAGTTCAACTTCAAAGGTGGAAATACACTTTGTTACACATGCTGATGCTATTCATTTGTTTTAGAATAGTGCTCCTTGGCTGTCTTATGCTGCCATCTACTGGTTGTAGCTTTCATAGCACTAATGTTTACACCACATTTAGAAGTTAATTCTTGGGATGTTTGTTTGTTCTTCCAATCATTTGATTCGAAGATGTAATATTTGTCTCTTTTGTGTTATGATCACATGCTGGCAGTGCAGACAGCCTAGTAATTAGTGGAAATCCTGAAAGAATGCCAGTAGCTGTCACAAGACTAGTTTGGGTAAACAGTGGATACGTTTGTCCTGATGCAACATCTCTTTCAGACATGTGATTTCTTCCTTGTTAACACATTTTATTTGAACATTTTTTGTGTGTTATTTGTTCAGCCATCTACATCAGATGTATCAACTATTGAGAAAATGCAAGCACATTCATACACCTGCCTTAGGTTGAAAACTGCTGTAGACCTGTGTTTGGTCACATGGCTATACTTTAAGTGACATGAGAATTTCAGAATATTTTGAAGTGTTATCCCACTGCTGCAAAACTGTTTTACTTTACATTGAGGCATGAAAACTAACCTGGACAGTAAATGTGATCAAATTTTCTAAATTTGCTACCTGTAGTTACAATGCAGTAACACGTCTCTCCCCTACCATTCCATTCTCAGTTGCAGCTCAATCAATAGAAAATATGTGGTGTTTCCAGGTATGTGAAGTCTGTGAAGTCCTCCCATATTGAAGAGATAAAAAGAGGACTATTAGAATACATTAGCACAGTGGGAATTATTCCCCTCTACAACTCCAGTGTGTGGATGGGGGAATTGGTTCAGTTTTTTTTTTTTTGTTCTAGCCCACTGGCTGAATGAAAACCTGAACCATGTATAGTCAACTTTAGAAATTTGTTTCTGGCAGATCAGCAGATCTTCTGTAAAGATAGCAGTGTGTCGCTCCAGGTCAGCCCACACTTGCCCACTCATAGCCAGGTGCCTGTCTAGCTCATTTGCTGGCATCCACTATACAAGAAAATCTCCATATATTTGACGCTCTCTATGATTAGGCACCTGAGGTGTAAAATGCATTAACATCTCCATTCATCACTGTGTATGAATAAAATTCAAAAAAGTGCAGCGCTTATAAATATTAAGTGATAAATGTAATCATATAATAGTCATAAAGTAAGTGAAGAAAAAAAAAACATATAAAATATAAACTACAATCTGTAAAAGGACATCTTGCAAAAAATTAAATAGTGTCCATAATAAAAGTTATGGGCATAAAGTGAAAAGTTAATAAAGTGAAAGAAATTCCAGTGACAAAAAATAGGGTAAAGTAGAGTGTACCACATGTCTGACATGGCTTCTGGGACTTGTCTTTCTTTGGCAGTTGTGAGGTCCACAGGTACTATGGAGTAAAGTGGAACTTCAGTCACATCTTTCTTTCCTAGTTTTGGGTAGGCTGGGGAAGGGTTGGAACCCCTTTCAGATATTAACTTTTGCTGTGTTTTTGTTTGGGAGATTTTGCCACTCTTCCAGCTCTGGGTACACAAAAGCAAGTAAGTGAGAAACTCTCAAAAGTGATTGGAGATCCAGATGTTAAGGACCCTTTCACACAGACGGACCAATTGGGTCCGCCTGTCAGTTTTTAGGGCAGACTCGATCAGACCATCTATTGCCCTGTATGAAGTGTGGATGTAAACACTCGCTGACATCTGATCATCCTATTGCTAAACACAGATGGATGGGGGATCCATTCCCCATCCGTCTGGTGGATCAGATGACAGTTGGATGTAAATGGACAGGCAGCCTGTTTACATCTGACCACCCATAGAGGAGAGCGGGCTGTGTACATGTCTGCTATGCATAAGCGGACCTGTCATCTGCCTGCTTAGTGGCGAGATCCACCACGGAGCAAGCAGATCCACTGGTGTTCTTAAACTCACTAGGCAAGTTACAACATGACCGTACAATCTCCTTTAGGTCTGCCAACAACTAGGTAATGCAAGCTCAACATACAGTGCATGTGAGCTTAAAAATTCTCACCAATGCGAAGTGTCCCCAAGGGAAATTTTCTCTGTACTTCTGTTTTTTTTTAATAATCAGGAGTGCTTTATTGAAGGAAAAATTAACATACACTATTACAGCAATACAGATAGTTCGTCATACAGATAAAAGAGTACAGTGCATACCAACCATGTGTTTTACAGACAATGAAGGGTAACGGCACAGTCAGGTGTTCCTTTAGAACAACTAGCAGACAGGGTGAAAAGGATATATTCTAGGGATCCAGAGCAAGCACCACCATTCCCAGGAAACCAAACCCCACCAGGACAGTTAGTGATCCATCCAGGACAGCCACACTTTATCATACTTCCATGGGCATCCCCGACTAATATACGTCAATTTGTACAGGGGCAATGCTGCATTAACCCTTGCTTCCCAGGAAGATACAGAGGGAGGAGAGGAAGAGGTCCAGTTGATTAATATTTCTTTTTTGGCATAAAACAGGAGGTATGAGATCAGTAATTTAGTGTGATGGGACCTTTGTTCGTCGTCAATGACACCCAGCAAGGCCAGTGCGGGTGTCACAGGGACGGAGAGTTCCAGTCGGACATTAAGATGATCAAACACACCCTCCCAATAGGGCCTGAGGGCCGGGCATGTCCAGAACATGTGTAAGTAAGTGCCCCGCTCTACCCGACATCGCGGGCACAGCGGATCCCGATCAGGGTAGATCCTAGATAAACGCACTGGAGTAAAATATACCCTGTGCAAAAATTTCGTTTGCACGAGTTTGTCACCTGCAGAGATTACCAGCCCGGGAGCACGCTCCAGACAGTCCTCCCATTCCTCCCTCTCCAGGTCCGGAACATCAAGCTTCCAAGAGTCCCAGAGCCTATCCATTTTAAGAGAATCGACAGGAAGCAGCAGTCCATAGAGATTGGACAGGGGTTTGGACAGGGCACCGCCCGACAAGAGGTCCTCCACTGGATCAAACCGGAGCTCCAGAGGGCCCGGGAACTGAGCCCTGGCCGCATGCCTCAGCTGAGCATATCGGAAAAACATCCAGCCTGGTAACTGATACTTTTGAATTAATTGCTGAAAGGACAGCAGGGTACCCGAGGGCATTATATCTATCAGGGTCGTAATGCCAAACTTTGCCCAAACCTGGGGGTCAGGTATGGTCCGAAAATGAGGCAAGTTAGGGTTCCCCCATAACGGCTGCGCCGGAGCCCAACACCCTTCCCGAACGAACCTACGTCGAGCCGCCACCCACACCCTGAGGGTCACCCTGGTTGGGTCCGGCAGGCCCGCATAGGCCCGCGGACCCCTATAAGCCAAGTTCCGCAAATCCTGCAGAGAGCCCAGCCGGGCCGCCTCCACGCAGACCGCAGCATTAGAACGCCTGGCCTCAAACCACCAGTGCACTGTGACCAACATAGCTGCCCAGTAGTAAACCTTAAAATTTGGAAGCGCCAGGCCCCCAAGCCGCGTCGGGAGATGTAGCGTAGACTTGGCCAGTCTAGGGACGGACCCGTTCCAAATGAAGGAGAGAATGCACCTGTCCACCTCCCGAAAGAAGACCGCCGGGACCCAGGCCGGGCTGTTCCGAAACATGTAAGTGAATTTAGGCAGGAGAATCATTTTCAGTATGTTGATTCGACCTATCAGGTTTAGTGGAAGGCCCGACCAGGATTGACAGCGTTCCCTGAGGAGCTGAAGCAGGGGGAGTATGTTAAGTGAGTAATATTGGGAGGGGGACCTAGCTACCCTGACCCCAAGGTATTTAAATTCAGTGACCCATTGTAGTGGAGTAGGTCCAGCTAGAGCAGCCGTTTGCGGGTCTAAGGGGAAAAGAACTGATTTAGACCAGTTGATACGGATACCGGACAGAGAGCCAAACTTGTCAAACAGCTCCAGAGCAGCAGAGAGGGACGGGCCCGCGTCATTTAGATATAGTAGGGTATCGTCGGCATAGAGGGATATCCTCTCCTCCAAACCACCCACCCGCATGCCGCGGACCACCAGAGACTCCCTGACCAGAATTGCTAGGGGCTCCAATGCCAGAGCAAACAGGCCAGGGGACAGAGGGCACCCCTGACGAGTGCCCCTATAAAGGGGGAAGGATTCGGAGACCCTGTCATTGGTACGAACCCTAGCCCTCGGCGCCCGATACAACAGCCGAGTCCACCGGAGGAAAACAGGGCCAAAACCAAAGCGATGCAGCACCCCCCAAAGGTATTCCCATTCCACCGAGTCAAATGCCTTCTCGGCATCGAGAGAGGCAATGACTCGGGTACCCACATTCTCATGCTGGATCGCAAGGTTTAAAAAGAGCCGCCTAATATTGATGTCCGTACCCTTGCCCGGCATGAATCCAGTCTGATCCACATGAATCAACGTGGATATCACTGTGGATAAGTGGGTAGCCAGAATTTTTGCCAAAATTTTGGCATCCACGTTGAGCAGTGAGATGGGTCTGTAAGACGCACAGTCCTGGAGATCTTTACCGGGCTTGGGTATTAGGACTATGACAGCCTCCTCCATAGATTCGGGCAAGGCTCCGGTCTCCACAAGACCAGCAAAAAGAGCCCTGAGCTTTGGGGCAAGGACGTCGGCATGTTGCGAGTAGAACTCAGTAGGAAGGCCGTCCGCGCCTGGGGTCTTACCACTCTGCAGCCCCCCAATCGCAGCCTGGACCTCCTCCAGAGAAATATCCCTGTCTAACTGCTTCCTATGTTCTTCGGACAAGGAGGGAAAGGGGACGGCATCCAAGTATTCCTGCAGCTCTGAACCCAAACAACATACCCTGGAGGAATAGACCCCCTGGAAAAATTCAAGGAATTTGGCGTTGATGTCCTCCGGGGAGGTCACCAGTTCCCCCTGAGCATCCCGGACACCAGCAATGTGCGTGGAGGGGCCCCGGGACCTCGCCAGCCATGCCAACAACCTGCCATTTTTATTACCGTGTTCAAAGATCCTTTGCCGAGAGTACAGCATGGACTTCTTAGTTTGTTCCACATTGTGCAGAGAGAGATCCCGCAAGGCCCCCTGCCAGGCCCGGTGTGCAGCCTCATCAGGCGATAGAATAAACCTCCTCTCACATTGCCTGGCCTCTTCCTCCAACTCCCCCAGAGTCCTAGTGGCCTCCCTCTGCAGCGCAGCGATGCGAGAGATATATTCCCCCCTCACACATGCCTTAAAAGCGTCCCATTGACCGGTCACACTAGCAGACTCACCATTCGACACCCAATAATTACAAACAGCCTCAACCATAGGCTCCTGCAACCTCTCATCTAGGGCCCAGAACCCGGACAGACGCCAAAACCGCAGGCCCGGAGGCCCACCCAGGGAAATGGAAAGTTGGAGAGGGGCGTGATCAGAAATGCCACGAGGCAGGTGCTCAACCCTCCTTATCCACCGCAACGCCCCAGAAGAGGCAAACGCCAAATCTATACGGGACATTGCACGGTGGGAAGAAGAGTGACAGGTGTACTCCCTATCCGTAGGGTGGAAGTGGCGCCACACGTCCGTGAGCGCAAACGTGTCAGCCCAATTCGGCAAACCCGAGGAGGGGCGGGCGGTAGCATGAAGTCTGTCCAGGTCCTGGGAGGCCACCATATTAAAATCCCCAAAGAGAAAGACTGCCTGGGCATTAAAGCCCAACACAATTTGCATGATGTCATACAGTGTTTGTACATCTGCAGGGGGAGGGAGATAGAGACCCACCAAGACCAATTCTGTAGCGTGAAGCAAAACATGCATAACTACAAATCTGCCGCCAGGGTCCGTGCGGACCGCCAACACCTGGAGCGGGAGGGACTTATGGACCAGTAAGCTCACCCCCCTAGCATATGCGGAATAGGTAGCATGGTAATGAGCCCCCACCCATGCCCTTCTGAGGCCTAGGATCCGATTACCCACCAGGTGTGTCTCTTGAAGCACACATATATGGGGACTGTATCTCTGCAGGTACTTAAAAACTAATGACCGTTTCACAGCGGAATTTAGGCCCCTGACATTCCATGAAATTACCGAGACATTCGCCATGGATTACGCTTGATAGATTTTAAACAAGGACCACAAACCACCCCCCCACCCAATCCAGAACCCTTGAGCACACATTCAAAGTAAACACACTACCCCCCAGACTGGGCAGCAATTCCTGACGAGTAGCACAAATAGCACAGTGTACAAGTGAGGTGACATAGTGACAATTGCTGCAAAACAACTCCTGTAAGAACAAAACAACATAACATAACCCCAAGATCTGCAACGGCAGAAAACTTCCCCTCCCACCCCGCACCCCCAGCAAAACATGGCGATGCATCATATCCCCGAACCCAAACATGAACAACAGTTTGAAAGAGAGCGAGCTCGTAGAGCGAAAGATATCTTCCAGCATATCCACAGAGATGCTGGCAAGTAAACATATATACAGTCTCCTGAATGTTCTCAGGGGCACAAACTTAGTTACAGTTCCGCATACAGCAGAGGAACAACTACTTAATTTTAAAGTTACAAAACCCTAAAAATGAAGTAAAAGTGTGGGCGGTCGCCTCCGTGCAGAGACAAGGACCAGCCGGTTCCCACAATCTCGAGACCACCAGAGTACAGCCCCCGTGACTAGAGCCCCATCCCGAAGGAGTCATTCAGTCCGCCACCCCAGTGCAGCAATACAGCCCCCAACAGCCGCTCCGCAGCTTTATGCAACCAAGGATAGCTCCACAGCGAGAGCAGGTGTCCTTCAGTAAAACGGGCAGGCAGGGCTGTGCAGACAGAGTAAGGGGAGAAGCACTCCAACACAGTTTACCAGACAAAGGTAAGTCACTCCACCACCCACCACCCCCCAAAAATCCAAAACGAGGGATCCAAGAGAACTAGCAATCTAGTGGGGGGGGGGGGGAGGCACCGCAGGTATCACAGCCAGCCGCAATCTCCCAGTGGGATAAAGGAGCAGCGTTGAGGTATCCAGCACATCAGGCAGGAGGGAGGGCTATGGGGCATCAAACGGGAGGGCTGTCAGTGGATAGGGCTAACGGTCTCAATCGGGGACAGTACAGTTAGCGATCGCCCAGTCACAACAAGGAGGATATAGGGAGAGGAAGCATCAAAGGTTAGAAGAAGTATCCGGGAGTGAAAACCTTCAGCCATCAGCGTAGTGGGGGTAATGACTCCAACCATGCGGCGGCATCACGGGGGACAGTGAAGAACCTGACCGTCTCTCCATCCTGGACCCTCAGTTTGGCAGAAAACAGGATACTATATTTGATATTCCTCGCTCTCAGCCCCACTTTAACCTGGTCGAATGATCTGCAGGCTTTCTGCGTCTCCATGGAGTAGTCGGGAAAAAAGAGCAGGGTGGCATTTTGAAATCTCAGCTCTCCCGCCTTACGGGCTGCACGGAGAGCCTCGTCCCGATCCCTGAAGTTGAGCAGCCTGAAGATAAAAGTACGCGGGCGGGTACCAGGCGGGCCAGGAACCGGAGGGATCCGGTGAGCGCGCTCCACCGTGAAGTATGGTGAAAACTGGGCAGCTGGCAACAGTTCCTTCAGCAGGTCCTCCGTAAAAACCGTAGGGTTCTTCCCCTCCACTCCCTCGGGCAGACCAACAATCCTAAGGTTGTTCCTTCTGTTCCGATTCTCGGTGTCGTCCACCTTGTATTCCAGGGCCCGGACTCTTGTCTGAAGTGAGCGAAGGGATGCAGAATGCTCCTGCACCGTGTCCTCCACCTGGCCAGTCCGCCGTTCCACCTCCGACATCCGCGAGCGGAGGTTGTCCAGGTCCCGGCGGACAAGACCAACATCCATTTGCACGGCTTCAATCTTGCCCGTCAAGGTGGCCTGGCAGGCAGCTATTGCCGCCATCACCTCCTGGAATCCAAGCTGCATGTCGGCTGACCGCTCCTCCATCTCCGTCTGCGATGCCATGTTACGGGCGCCTGTGGCGGGGGACGCCACGTGGGGATCAGCTCGGAGTGACACAGCTTCCACGATCGGCGGAAAATGCAGCCTCTTTCCCCTGTACCTGGTCTTAGCAGGCATCCGGAGACCAATTAGAGAGATTTGGCACCTATAAACAAGCCGGAGCAAGGATTATTAACAATTAGCCAGCAGAGCTCTGGATCCTGCGTCCTTCTAGATCGCCATCTTGGCCACGCCCCCTGTACTTCTGTTTTAGTGATGAATAACATTTTAACAATTCCCCTCACTATGCAAAAACACCTGATAGAGGGATTTAACCTTTTCAAAATCATTCTCAAAAGTGTAGACTGGACTTCCATGTTAATATATTTGTATATTGTAATGATATACCTTGTATGCAATGCCTTCTATTATCGCAAGATCTTGGTATGCAGCTTAGGTAACCTCATATGTCACCTAGCTTTAGTAACATATTCGCATGTGTGAATGGAACTGGAGGAAGCAGCCAAACCCAAATAAAAAAACAGGGTGTTTTCTATTTTAATTGCTTACTGACAGTTTTCATTAGGCACCGTATGTTGGATAGGATAAAATATCTGCCTTTAGTTCTCTGTTAATGGTCTAGACTTCAGTTGGACTGCCTGTGAACTCCTGTAGCTAAATTAAAGTGGAACTACATTGTATCTGAGCACTACAAACCCAAAACAGTATTCATTTTTAATATTCAAAGAAAACACACTCATCCATCCACACATGCTTTATTTTGCTGACAAATCACTTTGAAAACACCCGTTAGTATTTCTGGCTATGGCCATCTTAAGTATGGACAGATGATTTATGTAGCATTTACTTCCTGGAACCCATCTGCCCTTAGCTCAGGCATGCTTAGCTGGAAAAAAATTCTCCTGAAGACTCAGGGGTTGTATGACATAATTTGCTTAGGCCTGGGAACCTGGAAGTAGAAGTGTAAAAACAAGAAAATATGATATACAGTAAAACCTTGGATTGCAAGCATAACTTGTTCCAGAAACATGCTTGTAATCCAAAGCACTTATATTTTAAAGCACATTTTGCCTTAAAAAAGTATGGAAATTTAGATGACTTGTTCCACAACCATTTATTCACAAGTCCTTCAGTTTATAGTCCATATAAAAAGATTATAGAAATGTGATAGGTTGTGTAACCATAAAATGTCCATCCACAAATGGCAGCCTCCATAGGGGATTAGAATAAAAATTCAGCAGGAACTACAGAGTATAAAAGAGACGAGAGGCTCCTCTAAGTATAAAAATATGGTTACATTTAATAAAGGTACAACATTTAGCAACATTTTTAATCCTTATGCTGCTAGCATTAGTAAAATGGGAAAGTACAGTAAAACCTTGAATTGCGAATAACTGATAGAGTTAAAATTTTGACTTGATAAACAACCGCTGTCTTGATGTACGAGTAGCGTCATGTCACAACTGAGTATAAAAAAAGAAGAGAGGCGTCTCTAAGTGTAGAAATATGGTTACATTAATGGAAGCGAAGGTACAACATTTAGCAACTTGCATGGTTGATGATTTAACCACTTGCTTACTGGGCACATAAACCCCCTTCGTGCCCAGGCGAAATTTCAGCTTCCGGCACTGCGTCGCTTTAACTGACAATTGCGCGGTCGTGCGACGTGGCTCCCAAACAAAATTGGCGTCCTTTTTTTCCCCACAAATAGAGCTTTCTTTTGGTGGTATTTGATCGCCCGTGCGGTTTTTATTTTTTGCGTTATAATGAAAAAAAGAGCGACAATTTAAAAATATATATATATTTTTTACTTGTTGCTATAATAAATATCCCATTTTTTTTTTTTTTTTTTATATTTTTTTTTTCTCAGTTAAGGTCGATACGTATTCTTCTACGTATTTTTGTAAAAAAAAAAAAAAAAAATCACAATAAGTGACTGCTTTGCGCAAAAGTTATAGCACCTACAAAATAGGGGACATAATTATGATTTTTTTTTTTATATTTTTTTTTTACTAGTAATGGCGGCGATCTGCGATTTTTATTGGGACTGCGATATTGCGACGGACACATCGGACACTTTTGACAAATTTTTGGCGCCATTCACATTTATACAGCGACTAGTGCTATAAAAATGCACTAATTACTGTATAAATGTGACTGGCATTGAAGGGGTTAACACTAGGGGGTGAGGAAGGGGTTAAATGTATTGCCTGGAGGGGGGCGTGGCTACGCATGGACGTGTGAGGGAGTAAGCTGGTGAGCTCCCGTCCTACCTCCATACGCGGGCTTGTTTGAATCTGCCGCCCGCTCTGAATGTAGCAACCTCGGCTGGCATCCAGTGACTTCAAGCGGCTCGTGCGGACTGATGGTAGCAGGTGTATCGAGGGAGTGAGACGCTCGACAGCCGGGACCCGGGACGCCTCGCCCTCCCTCCCCTGACGCCCGCGCTGTGGGCGGTTGAGAGTGTCTGGACGGGTCTGGCCGTGCGGAGGCGGGACCGGGATCGTGTGGAGATCTGGAGAGCTGGAGCTGGGAGATCGAAGCCGCTGCTGCTGTGCTGCTGACCTATACGGACCTATACGGTAGACAACCAATCTCCCCACTCGCAAGTTCTAAAAAAAATTTTTTACCAGCACTACCACTACAGGTACATTGTTGTTGCTAGACAGGAGGGGGAGAGCTGGAAGCAGGCAAGGTGCCATATAAACAGCAGACTGTATAAATTTGTATAACAGTGGAACCATCAGGAGCTGCCTGTTAATATTTGAAGTGACGGTGCACATTTAAAGCTGACATTGCCTGGGCTGATATTACCCTTCTTTTTTTTCTTTTTTTTTTTTCTTTTTGGTTCCTAAGGGGGGGTAACAGCGAAGGCAATAAGGCAACAAGGTTATAAGGCTTGCAAAGGAGACAGTTGAATGTTGCCTTATTGGCAGAGTTGTTTATGTGAAGTTGTTTATGTGAAGAACCTGTAAACCGAACTGAACCAAAAGGGTCGTGCTGATTCAAAGTTTCAAGGTTTATTTTTTTTTTCTGTTCAGATAGGCACAGCCTATTCTGAGACATGTAAGGTATGCAACCTTTGAGGCTAAGAGAGAGTCGCACTTCACGTAAGGCAGCTGCAGCAGCACAGACATCTCAGATATCTCTGACCCCTCAGACACCTGCACCCAGATCCACTGAACAACCCGAAATATTACGGTACTTCCCAGCTTTGCAGGGATTGGGTCGGACTTCAGGAGGGAAAAGTGGGTTGCTGGGATCAGTCTCGGAGACGGGGTATATTGGCAAAAAACCTTTAGAGACAGTATCTCAACCTTATATGGCGGTCAGAGCAGACGTGGAGGTCTTGCAGATTTCCCCGCAGAGCCCGCGTATGTCTAGTATCCTATCAGGACCTGCTGCCCCCTCACCCCTACGGGAGGATTTCAAAACTGAAATGGAGACCCTGAAAGTCCTAATACAGGCGCTCCCTACAAGATCTGACATAGCTGACTTAATTTCAAAAGTCGAGGAGGCACATTCTAGGGATCTGGAGATCGTCAGATCTGAAATACTGGGCTTAGAGGTCCGCATGGGAGAGGGTGAGGATAGGTTAAAGACACTGGAGCAACGAGTTGAGAGGACTGAGAAAGAGAATCATAATCAATTGGATATTGCGATTTCTCTGCAACTACAAGTAGAAGACCTCCAAGACCGGGGCCGTCGTAATAATATACGTATACGCGGCCTACCGGAATCGGATGGGCAAGAAGATCTGCAAGCTATGGCTAAAAATATCCTCCAAAGTCTCTTGAAGGACATTAGTCCGTTAAATTGTGAGATGGACAGAATACATAGGGCCGTGGGTCCAAAGGCAAAAGATAGGGGTCGCCCCCGGGACGTGATCTGCCGGCTACATTATTTCTCACACAGGGAGACAATCCTACGGAAAGCATGGCAGGCTGGTACGATAGAATTTGAAGGGACTCAGCTCAAGATACTGCCAGATTTGTCCGGGGCTACCCTCCAACGCAGAGCAATGCTCCGTCCAGTACTGGAGCGAGTGAGGGCTTGGGGCGGGACCTACAGATGGAGGTTCCCCATTTCGGTGTTGATAAAGAAGGGCTCACTATCATTCTGGTTACGTTCTAAAGCAGATCTTCCTGATCTTTTTACATTTCTGGAAACCGAGCCATTCACAGTCCCGGATTGGTTGCAGCTAAACCCCAGACCCCTGGATTATAAGAAAATCTGACGTTTGTTCTCTGAAGGAAGGTTCCGATCGGATCATTGGACTTTTTTTTTTTTTTTCTTTTTTTTTTCTCCTCTTTCTTTCAAGTGTCAGGTGGAGGAAGATGGACACTCTCTTATGTGGAATTTAGCGAAAGCTTAGAGGAAAGACAGAGGGATTAGACTTTTCATGGCCCTCTTTATGTCACCAGACTAGATGTTATATTATATGTGATATTAGATGTCATGTTAGCTATTCCATCTCAGCTACATGCCGACCTTTGGTTTGATGGCCCGTACCATTCCCTTGATGGGGGGGTGGGGAAGTGACGGGCAAAGTGGTATGAGGGGGATTAGCATTGGAATTTTGGGCTAGCACCTGGAGCAGAGCCCCAAGGGAGGGGGGGTGATGAGTGGGGAGGGGAGGGTTAGGAGGGGGGGTAGGGAGGGAAGGGAAGGGGTGGTGATGTTTCACTTATGGGTCTACAGGCATTAGCCTGCCTATACACAGGATTTAGGGGAATATGGTCGGATAGCCCTGACCAAGATGTTTTGGGGAAGGGAGGTAGGGAAGGGAGTCAATCCTGGCTAACTCCCTTGCACTTATTGACACCTATAGACACTTAGAGGGATGAGGGGTTTGATAGAGGGGGGGACTATAACCAATTCACTGGGCACCTTAGCCCGCACTGTCACTTAAGGGGGGATGGAGTAGGGGAGGGTAAATTTTCTTCTTCACCCAAATAACCCAGTGCTGGGTTTCTTCTCATTATTTGTAGTTCTCAAGGGTTTTTTTTCCTTTTTTTTAAGTTTAGGGAGGGATTAGGGATGGCACATGGCACCATAAAGGGTAGGGTTATTAGTTGGTTCAGTAGGGGGGGATGATTGGGAGGGATCTGAGTGGGGGGTAGAGGGGGGGTGGGGGGGAGGGAGAGGAGGGGCCACTGCGGTCAGGTACTATGGCATGATTATGATGAATAGAAAGGAATGAGAGATATTGAGAGGTTTTTTTTTTTTTTTTTTTTTTTTCTGATCCGTTAGGATCTTCCGCTACGATCCATCAGGAGAAGGGGGACGTATCTTAAATGATCTGCTATTCTCATACGGAGTAAGACCCAGTAGAAAAAAGGTCTGGGATGGGCCCGTATGAAAGGACGAAAGGTTGTCCTTAAGGGTACTCTAATTATTTCCGAGCGGATGCATGGCATACACTTGTAGAGGAAATGCGCGTATGGAGGGGACGGGGGATCCCTCACCAGGGGATGCGTAGGTCATCAACCCCCATTAGGTTTTCACTCAGGGGGTGGGTTTTCTATTGAGTGATCAAAGCTTGTGCTTTGCGATACCCTAGGAGAGGAGGAGGTCAACCGATTCCTCCTTCTTTGGCTTAGGGTATCACTTTAGATAGGGGTTTAAGGGGTGGGTGGGAAGGTATAGGGTTGGGGTTTCTTTTTTTTTTTTTTTTTCCCGTTCTCTTTTCCCTTTTCTTCTCTCCCCCTCCCCTGCCTCCCCTTTTTGCTCCTCTCCCTGGTCGGCCGGGCCCCTTTGGTGGGAACCGGTTGGGGTAATTAGAAATGGAGGCCCTATCAGTGATCACAATTAATGTCAAGGGGTTAAATATCCCGGAAAAGAGACGTATTCTATTGCAAGATCTGAAAAAAAGAGGAAGAAATATAGCTTTGATACAGGAAACACATTTTAGAAAGGGGGGGCTCCCCTTTCTTAGAAACAGGCTGTTCCCGACAGTATATCATGCGACGAATCCGATTGCAAAGAAGGGGGGTGTATCAATACTTATATCAGCTGGTACACCATGGTCATTAAAAGATTCTCTGGTAGATACAGAGGGGCAGTTTTTAGCGGTAAAAGGGATGATAGGAGGAGTAATATTTACGCTAGCTACTTTCTACGCCCCTAATGTACATCAAGACCGGTTCCTGAGGGACTTTCTGGATAAACTATCAGGCTTCCAAGAAGGCCAGTTGATTATGGGTGGGGACCTGAATGTCCCTCTGGAACCCATTCGGGACACCTCAACCGGTGTCTCATCAGTTACGGGGGGTACTAGGAAACGTATCCGGCAGCTGTTACAACAAGGGACACTAGTTGATATATGGAGATTGTTGCATCCAGGGGAGCGAGACTACTCCTTCTACTCGGTACCACACAAGATATACTCACGTATTGATTATTACTTTATACCACACAATCATCTACATGCAGTTATAGAAGTTGGAATAGGGGAAATCTCCTGGTCCGACCATGCTCCAATTCTCTTAGAATATAAATTAGGGGATTCCAGGTCCTTCGGACCGAGTAACTGGAGATTGAACGAGAGGCTGTTACAGGATGAGGAAGTAGTGGAGGAAGTACGGAGGGAGTTAAAATGGTATTTTCAAATCAACGATATCCCAGAATGTAATTTGGGGGTAGTATGGGAGGCCCACAAGGCGGTGATTAGAGGGGTCCTTATGAAACATGGGGCAAGGATCAAAAGGGATAGAGAACGGAGAATAACAATCCTCTTGTCAGAGATTACAAACTTAGAAAAGCGGCATAAACAGAGAGCTGACCCGAATGTAGAGAGAGAGCTCACGACGGCACGCAGACAACTGACTGAATTACTACTACAGAGAGCAAAAAGGGCGATACAAAATGGTAGAAGACAGAATTACGAATTTGGCAATAAATGTGGGAAGCACCTAGCAAACTCACTGAGAGAGCAACAAGCAAGGACTTATATTCCTATGATCAAGGGGCTTAGGGGGGAGGAACATGTGTTACCCAGGGAGATTGCACAGACATTCAGTGACTTCTATAGTGCCCTATAAAATCTACAGACAAGTCCGCAACAACATGAGATAATGGGAACATATATAGAAACCTCAGGCATCTCTGCCCTAACAGCAGAGATGAGCCAAGATATGGAAAAACCTATTACTCTAGAAGAACTACAGGAGGCAGTGAAAAAAGGGAAGGGCGGAAAAGCACCAGGTGCAGATGGCTTTACTACACTTTATTATAGACTCTTCCTCCCAGAGTTAGGTCCCTTTTTGGTCAAATTGTTCAATGGACTGGGTGACACATGCTCTTTTCACAATGAAACCTTAAAAGCGGTAATAGCTGTCATACCCAAAGAAGGTAAGGATCCCTCTCAATGTGGTAGCTATAGACCAATTTCCTTACTAAATGAGGACCTGAAGCTCTTTGCTAAAGTCCTAGCAACACGCATACAACAATATATAACTGGGCTCGTTCACAGAGATCAGGTGGGATTTGTGCGGACCCGCGAAGCCAGGGATAACACGATTAAGGTTCTGAATCTGATCCATTTGGCTGACTCTTGCGGAACCCCGTGTGTCTTCCTCGGTACGGATGCCGAGAAGGCTTTCGATCGAATAAATTGGGAATTTATGTTCTTGGTTTTGGGACACATGGGGTTCGGCGACAAGATGCTACAATGGATCAGAAGCAACTATACTCACCCAACGGCACAGGTCAGAGTGAATGGAATACTATCGCCATCTTTTAAGCTCTCAAACGGGACAAGACAGGGATGCCCACTCTCCCCTCTTCTATTTGCGTTATCGGTGGAACCATTATTAAGTAGAATTCGACTGAACCCAGATATTAAAGGTCTGTCTTGCGGGGGTACTGAATACAAGATCTCCGCTTATGCGGATGATATGATGTACTCTTTATCGAACCCGATGGAATCCCTCCCCAAATTGCTAAAGGAATTGCAGCTATACGCTGACGTATCAAATTTTAAGATAAATTATGATAAATCTGAAGCAATGGGGGTGAGGATTCCGGAGGAGGAGATGCGGTCCCTGAAAGCTAGGCACAGACTCAAATGGACTGATAAGTCACTTACATATCTGGGCACCTCCATCCCGGCGGACCTGACACAGGTTTTCAGGCTTAATTTTATACCATTATTGACGAAAACACGGGTCCTTCTGGATGGATGGATAAAGGGGTTTCATTCATGGTTTGGACGAGTTAACATTATTAAAATGAACATACTACCAAAATTTCTGTATTTCTTTCAGACACTCCCCATTGCTATCCCAAAATCCTTCCTTAGACAGACGCAAACTATCTTCAATAAATTTATTTGGGCCAATAAAAGTCCAAGAATTAAGAACCATATACTATGTTTGCCAAAGCGAGAGGGAGGGGTATCGGCCCCTGATATCTTTCGATACTACCAGGCGGCTACTTTAACCCGTTTGATAGACTGGGGGAGACATAGCGGCGAGAAACTATGGCCGGGCTTGGAACAAGCTCAATGTAGTAGTGTACTCCACCTGGCAGCGTGGTGTTACAGAGACTTGCCGCCACTTACTAAGAAACACCCACTGATAGGCCCTACATTGAAAGTGGCCTATGGGTTAATTGTGAAAAGGACACTGTCTACGTTGGATTCGCCACTTTATCCAATTCTGGGGAATCCACAGTTCGCACCAGGGCTGAGGAAGGGACCTTTCAGGGGATTAATAGATCAGGGTCTGATACAAGTATCTCAGTTTATGAAAGAAGGCTCATGGCATACTACGAGGGAAATGGTAATAGGTGGGCTTCCCTACCAATTGGATATCTGGAGGGCATTACAGCTGAGGCACTTTTTGGATACTCTGAAACCCCCTATAAATTATGAACGCAAACTTACAAGATTTGAGGGATACTGCAGTGGGAGTGGAGTGCTCAGGCACACCCTCGCCAGAATTAGTGAATTACTGAACGCACCGACGGAGGACTTTCAGGTCCCCTTTTTTAATAGGTGGGAGAGGGAGCTGGGAAGACCCTTTACAGAAGAACAAAAGAGTAAAATACTCCGGAATACATTTGAATCGTCAGTCTGTGTGAAAACACAGAAGATGAATTATAAGATCTTATCTCAGTGGTATCGTACTCCGGTAGTATTAAAAAGGTGCTACCCAGACACCTCGGACAGATGCTGGAGGTGCGGTAAGCAAGAAGGAACCTTACTACATATTTTGTGGCTGTGCCCAAGGATTCTACATTTTTGGACAAGAGTTCAGGGAATAGTGCAGAAATTCAGTAGAGAGAAATTACCAGACGAATGGCCCTTTTATCTACTGCAAGATTCGGCGTCGACGATAAAGGGTTACAGGAAATCCATGGTTTGTCATCTTTTAAATGCCGCCCGTGCCTGTATTCCAGGGATGTGGAAGCAGACACAGGCGCCAACGGTAAAGATGTGGCTTAATAGAGTAGAAGATATGAATAGAATGGAGGACATGGTATGGACCTCCAGACAGAAACGTAAAGTATATCTTGAAACGTGGGCCGAGTGGAATGAGTTTAGATACTCAGAACAAGGGAGGGCCCTGATAGATGTAGATTAAAGGGGGGGATTGGGATTGCGGAGGGGGGAGGGAGGATGAGAGAGGAGGTGTTTTCTTTTTTTTTTTTTTTTCTCTTTTGTTGCTATTGTTTGGGGAAGGGGGGGTATATAAGGGCAGAGGGGGACACTGCAGGGGCCGGAGTGACTACCCCCCCCGGTAGGGGACATAATGATCCCCTGGATGGTAGGGGGGTCTTTTCGGCTAGAGGGGGTGAGGGGAAGGCACTGGCAGACCCACAGGTCTTCAGAGAACAGGACAAAGTACTGTAGGACAGCAGGAGAGGGATAGGATACGTTTTTTTTTTTTTTTTTTTAAGAGAAATACCCTCTCTTTTTGTTTTGCGATTATGAAAGATAAGTTTATGATCTATGGGATCGATTTGGGTTGCTTGTTCCCTTTTTTTCTTTTATTTTTCCTTTTTGTTGATGTTTTAATGTTAAACGATGCAATGTGAGCAATGGAATGATTTTCCCCCTGTATGTTTCCCGACATGCTCGAAAATAAAGTATGAAAAAAAAAAAAAATGTATTGCCTGGGTGTGTTCTGACTGTGTGGGGGGAGGGGGGTGACTGGGGGAGGTGATCGATGCTGTCTCCCTATGTACAAGAGAAACAGCATCTGTCACCTCACTGACAGGACGTGAAGCTCTGTGTTTACACTCAGAGCTCCACGTCCCTGCTCTCTCACCGACGATCGCGTGTACCTGACGGACATCGCGGCCGCCGGGTACACGCATCGGATCCTCGGTGATGCGTCGGGACTGTTTTTCTCCGCCGCGCGCCACCCTGTGGCGCGCGCGGGGAATTACAAGCAAATCACGTCCAAAGACATGACCCCGGCGCCTCAGGTCCGCGCTGTTCACGTATTTTGTCAATAGCGCGGACCTGAAGTGGTTAAAGAGGCACATCTAAGTATGCAGGCATCTGGGGAAGTGCAGTCTGATCTAAATCGACTGCACTTTCAAGTGCACTTGCAGTGCAAAGTGGATTTGCCTTTCGTAAATAACCCCCACTGCCTCTTACCTGTGGACCACCAAATATAGCAGTATTGCGCTTGTTACAGATCCGATCACTCAGGGTCAAACAAAACAAATTTCAATTTACAGGGGCTTTTTTTCCCACTTAATTGTATTACTTTCACAAAGGGGCATGAAGAACCACTGTGTAATAGTACATTTAGTGTGGCATGACCGCCTTATGAAAAAATCAGTTAGACCCCTAATGTCTCCATGTATTGCTTCCAAATAAATTCAGTACTGATTTGTTTACATTTCTGGCTGCAGAATCTAACAACCACAAACCTTTAAGTGCTTAAAAGAGAAGTTTCAATTTTTCTTTTTGAGAAATCATACTTGCCCAGATGGATGCAGCATCAGTCCGATATTGCATCTGTCCCCTGCCGGCTTTAGGGCTGAGAACTGAGCTATCAAACGCTGCTTATCACTCAGTTCACTCTCTGCTCTGTCACCCCAAATTTGGTGCTGGACCAAGCATCTGGGTTGATTCTGACCATGTGGTCGTGATCTTTTCCCAGCCTAAATCGGCTCTGTGAAATCGGTCGACAGCAGGCTCCAACAACTCATTCTGCACTCCTGTGATCCACTGGAGAATTTCAGCCAAACAAGCTTTGGCTATATTTCTCCTTTAAAGCAGAACACCTCTGGCTTCACAAAATGGCGAACACCTTCACAGTTCAGCCTTCGTAGGATTAACAAGGCGTAAGAATGGTTGCCCGGGATTAATTCTCAGAATTAGTAATTTTTACATAAAATTTCAAGCTTGATTAATGCTCAAGGTTAATACATCATTTAGATGTGATACTAAGGCCCAATGTACACTGCTACTGCTAAATGGATGTTCAGAGGCAGTAAGACACTTTTTTCAGCTGTCCCTGAACTCATTCAATGTTATCTTATGTGTACATGTACACAGATTCGTTTACTGACGTTTTTAGGCCTATTTTTTCTTCAGACGTCAACGTTTCCAGTTTCAGATACCAAACGTGTCTAAACGCGGTAAGCCGCGTTTAGCCGCATTTGTTTATAGGCTTTTTTTGTTTTTGCCCATTTAAAAAAAATGCTTTTGAAACGCTTTTAAGCGCAAAGCGCGGCATGTAAACGCTGCAAAATGGAGATTTTAAACCTGGGTTACTACCTGTCATTCAGGAGAGGTTGTAAAAACGTCCCATGTACATGAAGCCTAAAGGGATTTTTTTTTGTTTAACCACTTTAGCCCCGGAAGATTTTACCTCCTTAATGTCCAGAGCATTTTTTTTGTGATTCGGCACTGGGTCTCTTTAACTGACAATTGCATGGTCGTGCAAACAAAATTGACGTCCTTTTTTCCCCACAAATAGAGCTTTCTTTTGGTGGTATTTGATCACCTTTGCGGCTTTTATTTTTTGCACTATAAACAAAAATTGCGACAAAGCAATATTTTTTACTTTTTGCTATAATAAATATCCCCAAAAAATAAATTTCTCAGTTTAGACCGATATGTATTTTTCTACATATTTTTGGTAAAAAAGCGCAAACGTTTTAGCGTCTACAAAATAGGGGATGGATTTATCGCCTTTTTTATTATAATTTTTTATACAGTAATAGCGGTGATCTGCGATTTTTATTGTGACTGCGACATTGCGGCGGACAGATTGAACACTTTTGACACTATTTTGGGACCATTGACATTTCTACAGCTATAAATAGCCACTGATTACTATACAATGCGCGTTTAGCCACACTAGCTTTTAACCATGTTTCTCTGCCTCTATTCAAAATCAGTGGTTCCCTATGGCAGCCCATTGATTTGAATAGAAGTTGCACCAGAAGTCAGATCATGATGATCCGACTTGCGGCGCGACTTGTGTGATTAGGATCTTGAAAGGAAACCCCTGTTGAAATGAAAAAAAGATTAGCGTGGGGTTCCCCCCCCCCCCCAGCTCAACATGGGGAGATGGGTGCTCTGTGGGGTAGGGAGGCCCTACGCCCCCACCCCAAAGCAAAGCACCTTGTACCCATGTTGATGAGGACAAGGGCTTCTTCCCAGCAACCCTGGCCGGTCATCTGCCTGAAGTTCATATATAGGAAGATGCCTAGTGGTATCAGATGAAGGTAGAGACTTTTTATTAGTCCTTTTAAGGTTTATTAAAGGAAACCGTCATTTAGAGTTTCTTAATGACAAGTTTGAACCAAGAATGTGGGTGAGTAATTTTTTTCCCAACACCATTCTTCAACATAATGTGCCTGCTGTCAAAGTTCCAACCTCCTGCTTCTATTAAAAATGGTAATTTAAGGGCTGAGAAAGCTTTTACCTAATTGAGGGGAAGATCTGCATTAACCTCTCCAGAGATTTTTCATAGGTGGAATACACAGGAGAGTTATTTGTAATCTGAGCCATATAAAGCTTTTTTTTTGTTAAATCCTTTACTTTTTTCATCCTTAAAATTAAATAAATCACACAATCTGTGCCATAGGAAATCCAATATTTTAGCTTTGTTTTCATTTCTGTGTTTATAGGTCTCAGCATTGTTAACAATGTTAGGAATGTATTTTGATATTTCCTGTTAAAGGGACACTAAAGGTACATGTTTTTTCACCTTAACCACTACAGATCCGCGCTATTGACAAAAGACGTCAACAGCGCGGACCTGAGCTGCCGGGGTCACGTCTTTGGACGTCAATGTTGTTGTAATTCCCCACGCGCACCACTGGTGCCGTTGCATCGCCGAGGATTTGATGCATGTACCTGGCAGCCGCGGTGTCCGCCAGGTACATGCGATCGACGGTGACAGAGCAGGGACGTGGAGCTCTGTGTGTAAACACAGAGCTCCACGTGCTGTCAAAGGAGAGGAGACCGATCTATGTCCCTTGTACATAGGGACACAGCATCGGTCACCTCCCCCAGTCACCCCCCTCCCCCCACAGTTAGAACACACCCAGGATATACATTTAACCCCTTCCTCACCCCCTAGTGTTAACCCCTTCAATGCCAGTCACATTTATACAGTAATTAGTGCATATTTATAGCACTGGTCACTGTATAAATGTGAATGGTCCCAAAAATGTGTCAAAAGTGTCCGATGTGTCCGCCGTAATGTCGCAGTCCCAATAAAAATCGTAGATTGCCGCCATTACTAGTAAAAAAAAATATTAAAAAAAAAATCATAATTCTGTCCCCTATTTTGTAGGCGCTATAACTTTTGCGCAAAGCAGTCTCCTTTTGCATATATTTTTTTTTTTTTTTTACAAAAATAGGTAGAAGAATACGTATCGGCCTTAAAGTGTAAGTAAACCCATCTATCATTTTCAGCCAAGCAAGCTGCCATCTTGGCCTATGTTTAATCTTCAACTGCCATGGTGCTGCACATGTGATCAGTTATGACACCAGCTATTGGATGGTTTGACAGTTTGGTTGAGAGCATAACCAATGTGACAGTTAGCAAACCCGGCATGCCGGAAATGTAACTGCTTTTTGAAACTGTTAAATCAATGGGTTTACTTCCGCTTTAACTGAGAAAAAAAAATAGTTACAAAAAAAAATTGGGATATTTATTATAGCAACAAGTAAAAAAAAAATATATTTTTTAAATTGTCGCTCTTTTTTTGTTTATAACGCAAAAAATAAAAACCGCACGGGCGATCAAATACCACCAAAATAAAGCTCTATTTGTGGGGGGAAAAGGACGCCAATTTTGTTTGGGAGCCACTTTGCACGACCGCGCAAATGTCAGTTAAAGCGACGCAGTGCCGGAAGCTGAAATTTCGCCTGGGCACGAAGGGGGTTTATGTGCCCAGTAAGCAAGTGGTTAATGCATCCTATGCATTAAAGGGGTTGTAAAGGTACATTTTTTTTTCTTCCCTCCTGAATAGTTTTCTTTACCTTAGTGCAGTCCTCCTACACTTACCTCATCATTTGATTTTTCTTTTAAATGTCCTTATTTCTTCGGAGAAATCCTCACTTCCTGTTCTTCTGTCTGTAACTCCACACAGTAATGCAAGGCTTTCTCCCTGGTGTGTAGTGTCGTGCTCGCCCCCTCCCTTGGACTACAGGAGAGTCAGGACGCCCACTAACACACAGCTCCTTTCTCTGTCTGCAACGTAGAGTGTAGTGCAAGGGAGGGGGCGAGCACGACACTCCACACCAGAGAGAAAGCCTTGTGTGTAGTTACAGACAGCAGAACAGGAAGTGAGGATTTCTCCGAAGAAATAAGGACATTTAAAAGCAAAATCGAAGGAAGAGGTAAGTGAAGGAGGACTGCACTAAGGTAAAGGAAGCTATTTAGGGAAAAAATTTGTACCTTTACAACCCCTTTAAGGTGAAAAAACATCCGACAATGCCGCTCCCCCAGCCCCCCCGTTTTACTTACCTGAGCCCATTCACCTGCGGCGCTCGCCCCGGACATCCTGTTCACCGCTCAGCCTGGTCGTTGATTGGCTAAAGTGGATGGATTGAAAGCAGCGCAGCCATTGTTTCGCGCTGCTGTCAATCACATCCAATAACGAGGTGCGCCGGGGGGCGAGCCCGAGTAATACAGTGAGCGGCTCTATCACGGGAGCGGACCCGCAAGAACTTACCACCATGCAAGCTGGGTCGCATGAAGGTGGAAAGTTCTTGTGGGTAGGACCAGAGACAGTCGCCAAGGGACCCCAGAAGACATGGATCGGGGCCACTCTGTGCAAAACGAGCTGCACAGTGGAGGTAAGTATAACATGTTTGTTATTTATTTTAAAAAAAATATTAATTCTCTTTACAACCCCTTTAACTCATTTTTTTTTATCTGCGTTATCAATAGTTTTGTATTGTGTTTCATAAAAAAACAAAGGTTTAAAGTGTATTGCTATATTTGTAGCCAAATCTGGATAACACCAACTTTGTATTTGCTTTGTGTTCCCATTCACATAGCATGTAAAATTTGCAGTTTACCTTTCTTAGATGCTCTGTCCTGGAACCTCCAGTAAGAAAAACAATCCTAGGCAGTTCTCTTTGTTTTTGTTGGGGCTGGGCAGCTGTGTTTGCCATAATTAACCCTGTCTGTACTATGCAGGCTGATCTTGCATTGTATGTTAATAACGACAGACTTGGGACAGACTCATTGTTAGGGCTCTTTCACATGGAGCGGATCCATATGGATCCGCCCCGCGTGTGTCCGACTGCTAGGAGGGGATCATCCGTAAATCCCCGGTGAGCTGTAGGCTGACAGGGTGGTCCTTGCACAGTGTGCGGGGACCGCCCTGTCTTTTCTCCGCTCTCCACTATGGGGAATCAGATGGATACGGACCGTCTGTCCGTATTCATCCGATCCGCCAGACGGAAGAAAAATAGGATTTTCTTCCGTCCAAAAAAACGGATCTTGACGGAGGCGGATGTTTACGGACGTTAGCAGATGTATCATATATAAACATATAGTGGGATTTTCTCACATCATTTGCCTGTAAAAGTGGAAATGCACTTTAACTAATAGGGACTGAACAATCACTATTCATAAAGAGCATTATAGTTGTTTTTCCATCTTATATCAATCTGTGGATCATTTTTTTCCACTAGCAAGTACAGAATTTTTCTTTTTTTTGCTGTCCAACTGCTGCTCTTGCTTGCTTCTTTTGGCTTTTGATAGAGAGAAAAGTTACTTGACAGGCTTTTCAGTGCTGCAGTTGACAGAATTCTATACTTTACCATTTTGTGGTGTGCTGTTTAATCTGGCACAGCCAGCCACAGAATTGTAACCACCATGACATATAAGATGGAATCGCAGGAGAAAATTCACCTTCAGAAAAACCCTAAAGTGAGAATAAAAGTGTTGTAGTTGCCATTGCGCACTTACAAAACATTCATTTGCCTCAGCAGTAATCTTCTGTCACGCAGGCTTTCTTCAAAGTCTTGAAAATCAGTTTGTCTAGATACCGAAATTTGTACAGCTCCCACTATACTCCTGATCACTCCAGCTGTAGGTGCATCAGGTTTTAGAGACCCCAGCACTGGTGTTGTGTCACCCCCTTCTCCTTCTGGCCATTTACAGAACTAAGCCTAAGGTTATGTGTTCTGTGAATGGCCATCAGGCAGGGGTGGGGAAATTGTACCTGTATTGCCGTCTATGAGACCTGCAGGGCTACATCTGGCATGGTCAAAAGTACAGCAGGAGCTGTACTATTTTTGACATCTAAACAAACCGATTTATGAATATCAATTAATTAAATGTTGATGGTCCCCAAGGGAACCAAGAAAGGGAGGGAGGAAAAGTATGCCTTAATATTTACCACCCCTGGTATAAAGTTGTCCAAAACTGAAAGTATGGAACCACAGTAGAAGAGTAGAGAAAGGAAGAGGGTCTAGAAAAGAGTTTTGGAGAGGGGATTGGGGCGTTGGTTCCTGATGCCCTATCATTGAGCTTAATGACTACTTTGTCAAAGGATCCAACAACATGTGAGAAGTCAGGTGGGAAGCAGTGGTGGCTGGTGCTGTATATATAGGAGGGGGGGGGGGCGTCAGTCTGTTGGTCGCTCAGTCAAGCACAAACACCCCCCCCCCGGTCGCTCGCTCTTTTTCCCCCCCACCAACCCTGTCTAGCAGATTTGGCTACCTCCTGGAACCCCCCCCCCCCCCAGGGGGTGGGCTTCCCTTTTTTCGGTGGCTTCACCCTGAAACTCCGGCTTCACAGTGGCTTCCTCCTCAGCAGCTTCCCTCTTTCTTCCCTCGGCAGGCAAAACGATCGCTTCAGGAGAATCAGGAAGACAATAGCAAATATTAATTCACTATTGTCACACAACTGGGCGGGCCCAGGGCACAGTGCTCTGCACCCCAAGCTCAACTTTTTTTGTTAAGCCAATTAGAGCCTCAGGCTCTAATCATGTGCTGAAAAAAACATGCATCTGGCTCTCTGCGTGTAGCTTAGGGGCCAGACGCATGGATTAGGGGGTGGCACCTCTGCGCCCCTAATGGATAGGCCGCCACTGGAAGTAATGATCAATCAAGGGAGTCCAGATCCATTTGAACTTAGAGACTGAGTCTTAAGGATCCATGTCATTTTCTCATTGAGAAGAAACCAGTTTGTTTTCTGTTTCACTTTGCAGATTGTTGGGGTCGATGACCACCAGGCTTTAACGAGAACCTGTTTGGCCACCAGGTCAGAAATTGGTTTGTTTTGTGCAAGATTCAGGTTTTAGATTTAGCAGAGCCTCCCTTTGTTTTTTTTGGACTGCCTTTTTCAACAAACTGATTTTTTAGACACAGAAGAAAGCCTGCACAATGGAGGCTGCTGCTAAAGCAAAAGAATGTTTAACAACTGAAAAATGGTAAGATCATCATGCCTGGACTTGGACTTCAAATTTAAATGTCAAGGCTAAGGCTGTCATCCTGATTCAGATCTTTGACTGACTAGTTAGTCAAGTTAGCATGAAGAGAAAGGTCTGGAACATTTTTAAAACAACACAGCAAGAGCAGCAGAGGCTGATTTTGAGAAAGCAACATTTTACAGACAAGGTTACAGGTAACTGTGGGATTACCTTACTTTAGATAGTGGCTGGAAACCTTGTAAGTGTTTGCTTTTGTTAACCTTTTAACTGCTGGAGAAATCAGTGTGTGCGGTCTGTAAAAGCCTGGGTACCAGTCGGCTAGAGAGCACAGTTTACATACTGAAAGTATCAGGAGTGTGGGTGTCTCTCAAAACTGTAACTTGTGAGTGGTGATATCTTGTGTGTGTTTGGCGTCCTTTTCTTTCCTGTGTCTGGATAGGGGGGTGCAGGCAGGGATGCCTTAATAGCATCATGGGCCCCTCGGCAAAGTAATGCTTTGGGGCCCCTACAATGATGACAATGCAAGTAAACAGACATTAAGTAGGTAGGAGGCAGACTGCCTCCCCTTTGCATCTATCACTCTCAGTGCCATCATGTGGCCCCCAATTTCGGGGCAGCGTGGGCTCAAGGACCAGCTGCTTTGGGGAAAGTGCAGGGCCCCAATGCAGCCGGGGCCCCTGGGCAGTGCCCAGGTGTGCCCTCTCATTAAAACAGCCCTGGGTGCAGGGTTGTTTAGCTCCCATTTTATATTTGCCAGTGTGATGGTATATGTTTGAGGGTGTGAGATACACGTGATTCTTTTTTCTTTAATTTTCTCTCCTATTATCTCTACCCTCCCCTTTTTATCCACGAGCCTTTTAAAACTTTACATTCTAGAGGCTTTTACCTTGCTTTGGGTTTGTGTACTATTTATTAGACATTCTTTGGAAACATCAAGAATAGGTGGCCACAACTTAAGACATGGCATTTTATTCCCTCCTACAGTGCCCCTTGGGGTAAGATGCTCAAATTGATTGATGGTTGTTGCGCCCCTTGAATGGATTGGTAATATTGACAGACTGTAGACTGAAGGTCTGAGAATTAGTTGGATGACTCCTATTATTGCTCTATAAAGGTGTTAGGTGTGCAGATAAGTACTTGTTTCCAGATATGTACAGCTGTGCTAAAGCTTAGATGTTCAAAGCCTGAACTTTTTATAACTTTCATTCAGCCCCTGCTGTTTAGTATGTGGGCCCTCTTCCTTTTTAATTTTTAGTATCTTTTAATGTATATGACCCAGGGGCATGTGCCGTCCTCAGCAGCTCTCTGTGTGGCATCCGGTCAAAGCATTCACATCAACGTCTTGTAGAAAGTCCCCGAATGCCTTACAATTAGTATATTCATCGTCTCATGAGCAGAGATATTAACAACGGGAACTGTTAAATGGTCAGTGATGGCTTATTTCCATTATGATGTGATGAGTCAAAGGCCCCGTTGTCTTTTAATCTGTGCATGAACCAAATAACTCATGTAGGCTTCAAAGAAGAGGAAGTTTTTGAATACCACTTGATCTTCTTTCTATTTTCTATCCTCATTGTGGCACCATTACATAACTTTAAATAAAACTTGAAAAATATCCATAGTATGAAAGGAAAATTACGATTGCTATAAATTGCACTTCCAGTCTTGGACTGTACCTGAAAAATATTGACAACATATAAGAAAAATGACTAGTGCTGTCATTCATCATTCAAAATATATTGCTAATGAAGAAAACCAGATGATTTTGAAAGTATCAACAGTAAACTTGGGCATGTGCTTCTAAACGTTTAGCAGTATTATCCATGAATTTGACAAGATCTGTGAGGTTAGACATTTCAAGTCCAAGCTTTATCTAGGTTAGGTATTAAGAAACCTTAGGGCCAGTCCTAGTTTTGTCAAATGCCTTCACTGGAATTTTAACCTGGTAAGAGTGTAATTTGCTATGAACTCTGTACATGGTAATTAACCATGGCCTGGACATTAGTTGGCTTATGCATCCTCTTCATCCTCCACTTTCTGTAGTAAGGTACAGAAGTAAGGAAAGTGTAAGTTTAAACAGAGATTGTTCTTCTGCAACAAAACAATAGTATACAGGTGATACTCAAAAAATTTGAATATCGTGCAAAAGTTTATTTATTTCACTAATGCAACTTAAAAGGTGAAACTAATATATGAGATAGACTCATTACATGCAAAGCAAGATAGTTCAAGCCGTGATTTGTCATAATTGTGATCATTATGGCTTACAGCTCATGAAAACCCCAAATCCACAATCTCTGAAAATTAGAATATTACATGCAATCAATAAAACAAGGATTGTACATAGAACAATATTGGACCTCTGAAAAGTATAAGCATGCATACGGACTCAGTACTTAGTTTGGCCCCCTTTTGCAGGAATTACTGCCTCAGTGCGGCGTGGCATGTAAGCTATCAGCCTGTGGCACTGCTGAGGTGTTATGGAAGACCAGGATGCTTCAATAGCGGCCTTCAGCTCTTCTACATTGTTCGGTCTCATGCTACTCATCTTTCTCTTGGCAATGCCTCATAGATTCTCTATGGGGTTCAGGTCAGGCGAGTTTGCTGGCCAATCAAGCACAGTAATCCCACGGTCATTGAACCAGGTTTTGGTGCTTTTGGCAGGTGCTAAGTCCTGCTGGAAAATCAAGTCGGTATCCCCATAGAGCTCATCTGCGGAAGGAAGCATGAAGTACTCCAAAATCTCCTGATAGACCAGGGGTGTCAAACTCAAATTCATTGTGGGCCGCATCAGCATTATGATTGCCCTTAAAAGGGCCGGTTGTATCTGTAAGATTAGAAGTCCAGCGCATTCCCTCCCCAAGAGCCCCCCCCCCACTATCAAAAGTTAAGTCCTCCACCCTCCCTTACATCACAGTGCACACCTCTTTCCTTATGCTGCTGCTGGGAAGAAGCTGGATGCATTGCTTGAAAGCAGAAAATACAGGGTCTGGAGAAGGACCAGAGGAGGGCTGGAGCTCTCCTGCAGCTGGAGGAGAGGTGCGAGGGCCAGATTCGGCCCGCAGGCCTTGTGTTTGACACCTGTGTGGTAGACGGCTGTGTTGACCCTGGACTTAATGAAGCACAGTGGACCAACACCAGCAGATAACATGGCTCCATAAATCAACACAGACCATAGAAACTTCACACTGGACTTGAAGCATCTTGCAGTGTGTGTACCTCTCCATTCTTCCTCCATACTCTGGGTCCTTGGTTTCCAAATGAGATACAACATTTTCTCTCATCAGAAAAGAGGACTTTGGACCACTGAGCAACAGACCAGGTTTTTCTTTAGCCCAGGTAAGACGCTTCTGACGTTTGTTGTTCAGGAGTGGCTTGACAAGAGGAATACGACATTTGAAGCCCATTTCCAGGATCCGTCTGTGTATGGTGGCTCTTGATGCACTGACTCCAGCCTCAGTCCACTCCTTGTGTAAGTTCCCAACACTTTTGAATGGCCTTTTCCTGACAATCCTCTTCAGGCTGCGGTCATCCCTGCTGCTTGTGCACCTTTTTCTTTCACACTTTCCCATTACACATAACTGTCTATTATAGTACTTTAATACAGCACTTTGGGAACATCCAACTTCTTTTGCAATTACCCTTTGAGGCTTTCCCTCCTTATGGAGGGTGTCAATTTTGTTTTTCTGCACAACTTTCAGGTCAACAGTCTTTCCCATGATTGTGATTCCTACTGAACCAGACAGAGAGGCCATTTAAAGGCTCAGGAACCCTTTGCAGGTGTTATGGCTTAATTAGCTGATTAGAGTGGGACACTTTGAGCCTAGATTATTGCACCTTTTCACAATATTCTAATCTTCTGAGATTGTGGAATTGGGGTTTTCATGAGCAGTAAGCCATAATCATCAAAATTATGACAAATCACGGCTTGAACTATCTTGCTTTGCATGCAATGAGTCTATATCATATATTAGTTTTACCGTTTAGGTTGCATTAGTAAAATAAATGAACTTTTACACAATATTCTATTTTTTGGTGTATCACCTGTACTACTAAAAATTTTAAGGAAAGACTATAATTACACCTCAGAAGACCTAACAGCATTAGCCCTGGTCTTTGGATTTGTTAAGATCTGTACTAGATAATAATGTGTATAAGAGGCTCTATCACCAAGTGGTATTGATCAGGGACAATATTTGTGATCTGGCCCACTCTTCATGCTTCATGTAACAGTAGTGGCATGATGATCAGAAATGATAATGTGTACCTGTTACTGAACAGCTCAGCCATTGTTAGATTTTGAGTTTTAGCTTTATATGTTCTACATTCAATTTTTATCTGGAAGTAGCCATCAATTTACAGAAGACATATTCTTCATGTGTATTAATGGTATGAACAATCCATGTATTTGCATTATGCTTAACTTTGTTATACATGCACATCCCATACTTTCACTAGAGACTTCAAAATGGTTCTTAGCCCCTGTTCACACTGGTGTGACGTATCATGCGATTTGACAGGTCCAAAGTCGCACCGTATTGTCGGGGCAGCACAGATTTGAAAAGATAGTTTTTGCACTATTTTTGGCAATTTCAGGTGTGACTTGCAAAGACATCTGTGCATGAAGTCTTGCAGATGTCAGTCAAGTCGCACCTTAAGTCGCACTGACATGCGGCTTTGAAATCGTGCATTTTTAAGTAAAGTTGCACGATTTCAAAGCTGCATTCACTATGAATCAGGGCTAAGTACAGTTCACCAAATCTACTATTTCCTCCAGCAGGTGACTTTAACTGCTAGTATTTATCGTACAGAGAAAGAAATAGAGGTGGAATTGCTCTCGGTGTTATTGCACAAACAGTGCACTTTAACTTTCTACAATTTTTTTTACATAAGGAGGAATTTTGCACTGTGGGCATTTAGGGAGCAAGAACTTAGAGTCAAAACTTAATGGGAAAAGCAACTAAATGTTGCTTCAATTACTTTACTGTATGTGTTCAGCTCCTTTTGACATTTTATTGTTGGGGATAGTTAGGTCTTTCAGTGTTACAACACAGATTTACTTTTAATTTATACTTTATCCTTCTAGTTTTACTATAATCTGCAGCACTTCATTTGGCTGTGGAGATATACATTTTGAGCAAAGAAAAAAGAAAATTAGTATTGTTTCTAATATGAGGAAAAAGTTAGAAATGGTGTTTCCTTGTATTTTACTATATTTAGAATTCATTACTTAATACTACTTGGCAAATCCATGGATAACTCTTGGTGTTGCGCTCTTTCTCTAGCCAAGTATTTGGTTTCATTGCTAATGATAGTTCTGGCAAAGTATTTATGTGTTTGACTGCCTCTAGAAAAACAATAAATCTTGTTATCAATTTGGTAAACAGCATGGAAAAATCATTTGGCCTTGAATTATATCCTCTTGATGTAATGTCAGTCTGAAGAATCTAATTTCATTAGAATTACCAGTTTCTCAGCCTAAAGAATCTTATTTCATTGTAACAACCAGTTTTACAAAAAATATTGTTAGATTTGGTGAGGTATTAGACTTGGAAAATTTGAGTTTAATTATTCAAAACATTCCTAATAGATCAATCTTCTGTCAAATAAAAATTAATTATGCCAAACAGTAACTGCAGTAATGTTGTGACATCTTTAACCATTTTAGTACAGGGCACTTTTCCCCCTTCCTACACAGGCCAATTTTCAGCTTTCAGTGCTGTCGTATTTTGAATGACAATTGCGCGGTCATGCAACACTGCACCCAAACACATTTTTTATAATGTTTTCCCACAAATAGAGCTTTATTTTGATGGTGTTTGATCATCACTGGGGGGAGGGGGGGTTTGTGCTTAAAAACTTATTAAATAAGTAGGCACTGATGAGCAGCACTGATGGGCACTGCTATGCAACAGTGATGGGCATTGATAGGTGGCACTGATAGATGGGACTTATGGGCACTCACAGGTGGCACTGGTGGGCACTTATAGGCGGCACTGATGGCTGACACTGATGGTCACTGATGGGCGGCACTGATGTGCAGCACTGATCAGGAGGCACTGACAGGCATCACTGGCACAGAATGCCATCCTAATTGGCACTGATTGGCACCCCTGGTAGGCTCACCTGGTGGTCTGAAGTGGGCATCCTTGGTTGTCTGGAGCGGGAATCCTCAATAGGTCTCCACGGATAATGTGGTGATTGTCAGGGCAGACCCCCCCTGTCGGGAGAGCAACCGATCGGCTCTCCCCTACTTGCACCTGTCAGTGCGAGTGGAAATAAAGCCAATAAACGGCTATTCCTGTTTACACTGTGATTGGAAACAGCTGATCACATAGTAAAGAGGCGTCGGAGGTTCTTTACCGGGATCGGAGATACGGTGTGTCAGACTGATACAACACTGATCGCCTAGTGACTTATCCTGCTGGATGTCATATGATGTCCAGTCAGGGTAACTTAACCACTTTGCGCACATCATTTTGCGATAGGGTGGGCGGGAAGTGGTTAAACATTATTTATGTTGGCCTTTACTGTTTGACTACTCACCTGTAACAGTAATGCCCCATACACACGATCGGAAATTCCGACAGCAAAAGTCCGCTGTGAGCTTTTGAACGGAAATTTCGACCATGTGTATGCTCCATTTGACTTTTGCTGTCGTAATTTCCGGCAACAAAAGATTGAGAGCTGGTTCTCAAATTTTAAGACGGGAAAAAATCCTATTGGAAAATCCGACCGTCTGTAGCAATTCCGAAACACATAATTCCGACGCTTGCGATTTAATGCATGCTCGGAAGCATTGAACTTCATTTTCTTTTTTTCATCGTAATGTTGTACGTCACTTCGTTCTTGACAGACGAAAGTTCAGAGAACCTTTTTATGACCGTGTGTATGCAAGCCAAGCTTGAGCGGAATCCAATCATGTGTACGCGACATTAGTGTGATTAGTGTTTTCTAGTACATAAAAGAAAAACCTAGTTAAAATTTTATGAACAGCAGCACCTTTTATTTGCCGATAGACAAGTTATCAAAAATTGTCTGGTTGTGTTAAAGTGAACTTAACAGGCATTAACGAATCGATTGGTGAGGACTTACAGGCAACTTGATGCAACAGAAAAAAATGACATGCAAAAGATAGAAATACAGAGTTGTTCACTCACATAGCTATTGATGCACAGTGACACTTGTAAACATTGTAAGTGGGCTGGGTCTAGTTAGGTTCTAGTTCTTCCCATGCTATGCGTCTATGAGTTGGCAATGATAGTCATGGCTGTATTTACGGTAATTTACATTAATCAGGCAAAGTACCGCAGACACAGTAGTCGGCCAAGGAAACTTAAAGTAATTGTAAATTCTCTTTTTTTCTTTAACCACTTCGGGTCCGCGATATTGACAGAATACGTCAACAGCGCGGACCTGAGGCGCCGGGGTCACGTCTTTGGACGTGATTTACTTGTAATTCCCCGCGCGCGCCACAGGGTGGCGCGCGGCGGGGAAAAACAGTCCCGAAGCATCACCGAGGATTCAATGCGTGTACCCGGCGGCCGTGATGTCCGTCAGGTACACGCGATCGTCGGTGACAGAGCAGGGACGTGGAGCTCTGTGTGTAAACACAGAGCTCCACGTCCTGTCAGGGAGAGGTGACAGATGCTGTTTCTCTTGTACATAGGGAGACAGCATCGATCACCTCCCCCAGTCACCCCCCTCCCCCCACACAGTTAGAACACACCCAGGCAATACATTTAACCCCTTCCTTACCCCCTAGTGTTAACCCCTTCAATGCCAGTCACATTTATACAGTAATTGGTGCATATGTATAGCACTGGTCACTGTATAAATGTGAATGGCGCCAAAAATGTGTCCGATGTGTCCGCCGCAATATCGCAGTCAAAATAAAAATCGCAGATCGCCGCCATTACTAGTAAAAAATAAATAAAAAATAAATCATAATTCTGTCCCCTATTTTGTAGGTGCTATAACTTTTGCGCAAAGCAGTCACTTATTGTGATTTTTTTTTTTTTTTTTTTTACAAAAATACGTAGAAGAATACGTATCAGCCTTAACTGAGAATTTTTTTTTTTTTTTAATTGGGATATTTATTATAGCAACAAGTAAAAAATATATATATATTTTTAAATTGTCGCTCTTTTTTTGTTTATAACGCAAAAAATAAAAACCGCACGGACGATCAAATACCGCCAAAAGAAAGCTCTATTTGTGGGGAAAAAAAGGACGCCAATTTTGTTTGGGTGCCATGTCGCATGACCGCGCAATTGTCAGTTAAAGCGACGCAGTGCCGCAAGCTGAAATTTCGCCTGGGCACAAAGGGGGTTTATGTGCCCAGTAAGCAAGTGGTTAAAAATCACAAAGATACTTATATACTTACCTGCTCTATATAGTGGTTTTGCACAGAGCAGCCCAGATTCTCCTCCCAATTGGTCTCTCTTCGGTGTTCCTGGCCCCTCCCTCCTGTTGAATGCCACCACAGTAAGCAGCTTGCTATGGGGGCACCTGAGCCTAGCCACTGCTCCCTGTGTCCATTCAGACATTAAGACATTCCTTGGTCCTGCCCTGCCCTCTTTCTTTGCTCTTTGACTGATTGATTTTGACAGCAAGAGCCAATGGCGCCGCGCTGCTGTCTCAGCCAATGAGGAGGGGAGTCCCAAGCAGCTGAGACTCTCCTGCAACATAACTGAATAGAGATAGGGTTCAGGTAAGTATTAGGGGGGCAATACTTCAGTACATGTGGTTTTAGGCAGCTTGACTGCGCCCTCCCCCTGAGCTCTATAAGACAGTGGCTTTCAACCACTCGGTTGCTGTCCAGTGGACCATGGCTTCCTGTCTGACAGGAAAGCTCGGTTATAAAAATGAAAGACATAATATCTATAACACTGCACAAGGCAAATTAAGCAATATACCTATCCAGTAGCAAAGAGTATCTAAACACAGCACAAAAATCTATGTCCTGTGGGGTAGAGTAGATTAAAACTTAAGTCCAAGCTAGGTAGACAAGGTTTAAGTCCAAATTCTGGAAGCATAAATCAAACAGGGCTGAGTGATGCAACTGAAACACATAACAAGCTAAGTATATCCCTAAAAATGCTTAATATGGGATACATTAACCTACAGTTCTTTTGAAGTGTATGTTTTCCATTTCTCTTTTTAGAATGTTACCAAATAATTTACCTGTGCTTTTAAAGCTTGGTTACATCTAATTGTTAATATCTAACATCTGGAAGGTTGATGGGAATACAAAAACTCATAATAGTAGCTGGTTCTATATACAGTCAGCGCTGGTCTCTTCCAGGTGCAGCCCGATTAACTCAGGCCGTGTACACACGATCGGTTAAACCGATGAGAACGGTCTGATGGACCGTTTTCATCGGTCCAAATCGATAGTGTGTGGGCGCCATCGGTTATTTAACCATCGGTTAAAAAAAAGCCAACTTGTTTTAAATTTAACCGATGGATTCCTAACCGAAAAAAAACGATGGCTAGTAGGCACGACCATCGGTTAAAAATCCACGCATGCTCAGAATCAAGTCGACGCATGCTTGGAAGCATTGAACTCCATTTTTTGAGCACGTCGTGCTGTTTTACATCACCGCGTTCTGACACGATCGTTTCTTAACTGATTGTGTGTAGGTCCATCAGACCGTTCTCATCGGATGGACCGATCGTGTGTACAGAGGATTACTGTCTGAACACAGGGGGTTGCTCAATCAGCAACTCACCAGTCAGAGAATGTCTTGTATTTTTTACAATTATACAAGGCATTTCTTGATTGAATGAGGTGGAGACCTTGATGCCCGTGCCTCTGTTTTTCATCTCATCTAATCAGAGAACATCTTTTTATTTGTTTGGAAAAACACAAGACATTATCTGAATAGTGGAGGTGCTATCCAAGCGGTCCCCTGTGTTCAGTATACAGACAGAAAGTCGCTTGAATGTAAACACACTCCCTTTTACATCCCCTGCCTATAGACTAACGTTGATCTTTTAGTCAGATCCAGCTGAAAATCTGACAGGTGCATCTGATTGGACCACCTGTATGAACAGACCCCTGCATACATAATATTACATAAAGGGCTGGCAGTCTACCAAGATCTACTCTCATCGAAATAAATGCTGAGATGTCAGTCCTTCTATTATGAACTTTGAAAATGTATTTCCCCACAATGTCTATAGATGCAATGAGACTGAAAGCTTGCATTGAAGTGCTTTCACTGCTTGTTCAAAATATGTAAATACTTTGGTGTGCACTTGAATGTCCTAGACATTACTGGTCCTCCTGGAAAACAAGCACACCACCTGGCACAGGAAAAAGTAAAGGCATTGGCGACCTCAGGGGGGCGGCTCAGGGCTGCAGCTGAGAAATATGCAAGATCTTAAAGTGAACTGCAGGCTTTCTGCACTTTAAATAGTCATTGACTATTGTCTGTTTTTTGAATGCTAGAAGCATTTGTTGTGCTCTAAAACATTTTGTGCCCTTAAAAGAAACAAAAGATAGCTTGCAACACAGTAACTTCCATACAGTGGAACATTTAGGCTTCATTTCCACTGGCGTTTTTACAGCCACTTTTCTGAGCGTTTTTTACAGCTTAAAAACGCCTGTCCATGTTTATGCGCGTTTATGCGCGTTTTTGAGCGTTTTTACAGCTCTATTGCTGGAGCTTCAGAACCCACTGGTCCCGCGTTTATTTTGCAGCTTAGCCATCTACAGCTCAAAAACGTCATGGTGGGCATGAGGCCATAGACTAACATGGACAGGCGTTTTTAAGCTGCAAAAAATGCTCAGAAAAGTGGCTGTAAAAACACCAGTGGAAATGAGCCCTTAGATTTACAAATTTAGCAGCCAAAAAGTAACTGCCACTGCTTAGAACTAACTGCTCATATGTGTGTGTGTTCTTTAACGAGAGAAAAGATGCCTGCACGCCAAAATTTGTGTAACCCATTGTTATTTTTTTTAACGTTATCATTTAGGTACAGCCACGTAGTGCACTGCTATTATTCCAATAAAAAAAAAATAGTGACATCTCTTCAGAACTGTTGCGCATTATCCATGTAGTTGGTTTGCAATTCAGATTTCCTTCTTGAAAACAAAAGTAGCACAGAGGGATATCCCAAAACACAGTCTATCAGGAAAATATGTCAAACATATATATATATATATATATATATATATAGTAAACATTCCCATCCCTTGCAGAGCTCTTGAATATGGCATCTGCTTCTTCATCTCATCAGGGTGTTACCTCACTTATGGCCCATACACACGATCCGAATATCGGCCGACGGATCGTACGACATTTTTCGCTTAATAATCGCAAGTAAAATAAATAGGTTTTCAAACTCACGAAAATTATCGTACGATAGAAAAAAACGATCGGAAGTGATGTCACGTGTTGAAATGTATTTGTATTGTATTATTGGACGACGGCTGTACTGACTAAACGAAAATCGGACGATCGGACATGGGACGAGAAAATTTTTCGCGCTTGTCCGATCGAATTTAATCGGATGAACGGTCGTGATCGGCTGTCGAAAGTAGTGTACACACGATCCGAAAATCGTACGATCCATCATCGGACGATCGTTTTCGTCCGATATTCGGATCGTGTGTATGGGCCATTAGTTTAAAACTGAGGTCCTCTGATTCTTCGTATTTTTCTCCAGGTGCAAAGCTCATCTATTCTCTATGTATTTCTTACTGTAAACCATTTGCAGCAAGCCAATGATTATAAAGCTCAATGGCCTTTGAAATCACTCACATTTTATATTTTAGATTCAGGCTGTATTGACACGTCTGGGCTTGGGCTGAAGCACATTTTAGAGGTGTACTTCATGTACTTAATAATAAATTGCCATGCATTTCTATTCCTATCCAAAGCTCTTTTAACCGGTTAAGACCTGGACCAAAATGCAGGTTAAGGACCTTGTCCCTTTTTGCGATTCGGTACTGCGTCGCTTTAACCACTTGAGGCCCGCGCTACCGTCGGATGACGGCAACAGCGCGGGCCTGAAAATCCAACATGCCGTCATTTGACGGCATGTCATTCTGGCTTTCCCAGCGCACGCTGTACAGCGCGCTGCGGGGAAGCCCTGTGTTGTCCGTGTCCCTTGGACACGGCCAATCACAGATCGCGGCAAACGGCCAATCAGAGCGGCCGTTTGTGATGCGATCTGTGGGCCAATGAGAGATGATCTCTCATAGATCATCTCTCATTGCCGGCTCACACAGAGACAATGTCCTGTCTCTGGAAGGGAGGAGCCCGATCTGTGTTCCTTCCTACATAGGGACACAGATCGGTCACCCCCCCAGTCACCCCCCCCTCCCCCTACAGTTAGAACACACCTAGCATACACATTTAACCCCTTCCTCACCCCCTAGTGTTAGCCCCTTCAATGCCAGTCACATTTATACTGTAATTAGTGCATATTTATAGCACTGATCGCAGAATAAATGTGAATGGCGCCAAAAATGTGTCAAAAGTGTCCGATGTGTCCGCTATAACGTCGCAGTACCAATACAAATCGCAGATCGCCGCCATTTCTAGTAAAAAAAAAATAATAAAAAATAATAATTCTCTCCCCTATTTTGTAAGCGCTAAACCAGTCGCTTATTGCGATTTTTTTTATTTTTTTTACCAAAAATATGTAGAAGAATACGTATCGCCCTAAACTGAGAAAAAAAAATGTGTTTTTTTTTTTAATTTGGGATATTTATTATAGCAACAAGTAAAAAATATTGTATTTTTCTTCAAAATTGTCGCTCTTTTTTGTTTATAGCGCAAAAAATAAAAATCGCACAGGCGATCAAATACCACCAAAAGAAAGCTCTACTTGTGGGGAAAAAAGGACGTACATTTTGTTTGGGAGCCACGTCGCACGACCGCGCAATTGTCAGTTAAAGCGACGCAGTGCCGGAAGCTGAAATTTTACCTGGGCAGGAGGGGGGTGTAAGTGCCCAGTAAGCAAGTGGTTAACTGACAATCATGCTACATGGCTCCCAAACAAAATTGGTGTAATTGTTTTCCCACATATAGAGCTTTCTTTGGGTGGTATTTGACAATTTTGAAACAAATGCAATATTTTTTACTTTTTGCTATAATAAACATCCCCCAAAAAGATATAAAAATTGTTTTCCTCAGTTTAGGCCGATTGGTTTGCGCAAAATTTATAGCGTTTACAAAATAGGGGATAGTTTTATGCCATTTTTATTAATTGTTTTTTATTACTACTAATGGTGGCGATCAGCGATTTTTTTCGTGATTGCGACATTATGGCGGACACATTGAAACATTTTTGGGACCACTGTAAAAATGACAATTGCAGTGAAGGGGTTAACCAATAGGGGGTGCTGTAGGGGTTAAGTATGACCTCATGTGTGTTTCTAACTGTAGGGGGGGGCAGGGCTGGAAGTGTGACGTCAGTGATTTTCGTTCCCTATATCAGGGAACAGACGATCACTGAGATTGCCATAGAGAAGAATGAGGAATGTTTGTTTACACTCACCTCTCCTGTTCTTCAGCTCCTGTGACCCGATTTGCGGTAAACCTGCGGTGATCGGGTCCTGCAGGCGCAGTCACGGAGCTTTGGCTCGTGACTGCTGGGCTCTTAATGGGGATGTATACGGTATATATGTCCATGTGCCCAGCCGTGCCATTCTGCAGACGTATATCGTCGTGTGGCGGTCCTTAAGTGGTTAACAGGCATCGATAGATGAAGAAAAATGGATGTGTGGCTTTGTCACCTTATAATGGCTACTGTGCACAGGGGGATGCAAATCCTTGGGAGCCTATTGAAACCAATCACTTCCAGATATATTGCTATTGGTCACGGCCTATTGTGTGTAGCTCTTTTACCTACTTATTGCTATACCCCCGAAGGGGGTGTGTTTCCTCGGTGGGACTTTAAGTGTGTAAGGCGGGTTCGAGTATAGGACTAAATTAGTCAACAAGTAGGTATCAAAAGTATTCAAAATTTATTGGTTTAAATAATGTTGCTCATTCGAACAACGTATCAAAAGAAGGTTTGTTAACAGCATAGGTTACAAAGCAATTTCCCAAATGACCAGTAAAGAACAAGAGAGCGCGACCTGGGGAGGACAATTAACAATGGTACCTCACATTATACATGGTGAGACAAGACAATCAAAATTGTATATACGTGTACATGCGACAAAGGAGCAACAGGAAAAGCCCTCAAGACTGTCTCATGGGTATAGACAGGGATGCCAACGCTTCGAGGCTTTTTTTCTAGACCGAGTATCGCCTCTTCATCAGGGCGAGGGCGGTGCGCAAAGTGTCGCTGTACCGTCTAAAATAAGATAAAATAAAATAAAATAAATGCAAAGTTCATGACAGACACATGTGTAGTTGAAACATTCATTTACACGATTTTTTACATATAGAGAAAAGTACATATAAGTAACCACGATTTTAATCCTCATCATGACTCCCGCCGTGTCTGGGGTGGTACCCGGACTAGCCATTAAAAATTTGTTGGTGTCACCTCCTCTCAGGTTGGTATGTATACGATCCAAAATGATAAATGAAATTTATGGAAGCACACCACTGTGGATGTTAGTTACGTGTCTCCCTAGGGGGAGGTCAGGATTGCATGATTTCATGGAAAGAATGTGTCTATATGCCCTTTTCCAAAACGGTTGTATTGTTTTACCTACATAGTAGGAGGAGCATTGACTTCTTGGATTTTCTGACCGCCCTCTGTTGCCTTTATCCACTCCCACACCAACAGCCAGGCACTTTCGTTTAGATTGCTATATTCTCTGTATTTCACCTGGTTTACTTTATTTATTACTTTTTATTTTTATTTTACTTCAAACCGGTTCAAGTTTTGTTTTGCGCCAACATAATCTCTTCCCATTTCAATTTTTTATTTTTTTTGTCTTGGCTGTCCCTGACAATGTGCATTAGATGTGCTCTCTTGTCTGGCATTTTGATACACTTGATACATTGTGCTTTTTTCCTTCTTGCCTCTTTATATTCCTCACATCATAGGTCACATCGTATGGCAATACCTTGTGAATAATCCGTACTTTTAATGACCCAGGACATATTTCTGCTACAACCGACCAAGCAATTTTCATGGTCTCCATCTGAGACTTATATACCTACCTTCGAACTTACCGGTTAGTAGTTACTTATATACTTGGCAATTAGTGTTTAACCACTTTGCAACCGCCCTATGCCGAAAGTACGGCTCTAGGGCGGTTGCTGTATTCTAACTGGCCGTTAATTAACGGCCTGTCAGAATCGCGCTCCCGCGCGCCTCCTGAGGCGCGCACACGGGAACATCCGTGACCGCCGGGTCCAGAGGACCCGGCGCATCACGGATCAAGGTAAATCGCCGCTGATAGCGGCGGTTTACCACGTGATCGCTCCGTCCAATGACGGAGCGATCACTTGTCAACAGAGCGGCGTCATGTGCTGACGCCGGTTCCTCCCTCCTCTCTCTGTACCGATCGGTACAGTGTGAGAGGAGAGGGGAGGGAGCGGATGGCAGCGCCAGTGCTGCGGGCTGGATCTGTGACAAATGTAGTCACAGATCCATCCATCCCTCCCTCCCTGCTCAGCCATCCCTGCTGCATATACTCTGCATTACTCTGGGCAATACTCACCTGGGCATACTCAGGCAATACTCAGGCCATACTCTGCCAATACTCTGGGCATACTCTGCCAATACTCTGCCAATACTCTGCCAATACTCTGGCAATACTCTGCCAATACTCTGCCAATACTCTGGGCATACTCTGCCAATACTCTGCCAATACTCTGCCAATACTCTGGGCATACTCTGCCAATACTCTGGGCATACTCTGCCAATACTCTGGGCATACTCTGCCAATACCCTGGGCATACTCTGGCAATACCCTGGGCATACTCTGGCAATACTCTGCATACTCCGCAATACTCTGGCAATACTCTGCAATACTCTGGGCATACTCTGCAATACTCTGGGCATACTCTGCAATACTCTGGGCATACTCTGCAATACTCTGGGCATACTCTGCAATACTCTGGGCATACTCCGCAATACTCTGGGCATACTCCGCAATACTCTGGGCATACTCCGCAATACTCTGGGCATACTCCGCAATACTCTGGGCATACTCCGCAATACTCTGAGCATACTCTGGGCATACTCGGGCAATACTCTGGGCAATACTCTGGGCATACTCCGCAATACTCTGGGCATACTTAGCAATACTCTGGGCATACAGCAGCCCCTGTCCCTGCGAGCTTGCATGCAGAAGCGAACGCATACGCAAGTCCCGCCCACATATAAAAACGGTGTTCAAACCACACGTGAGGTATCTTTATATAATGTTTTGGGATTCTATGTATTTTTCTAGCAAATAAATGATGATTTTTACATGTAGGAGAGAAATGCCAGAATTGGCCTGGGTGCTCCCTGCATGTTGGGCCTCTGTATGTGGCTGCACTGTGTAAAAGTCTCACACATGGGGTATCGCCATACTCGGGAGAAATAGCAGAATGTGTTTTGGGGTGTAATTTGTGGTATGCATATGCTGTGTGTGAAAAATAACCTAATAATATGAAAATTTGATGAAAAAAAAAAAATCTTGATTTTGCAAAGAATTGTGGGAAAAAATTACAACTTTAAAAAACTCACCATGTCTCTTTCTAAATACCTTGGAATGTCTTCTTTCCAAAAAGGGGTCATTTGGGGGGTATTTGTACTTTTCTGGCATGTTAGGGTCTCAAGAAATGAGAGAAGCTGTCAGTACTTCAGGTGTGATGAAATTGATCAATTTTCAGGATTTGGTACCATAGCTTGTAGACCCCATAACTTTCACCCAGACTAAATAATATCCAACATTTTTTATTTTTTTTTACCAAAGATATGTAGCAGTATACATTTTAGGCCAAATTTATGAAGAAAAATTTCTTTTTTGCAAAATTTTATAATAGAAATGAAGAAAAATTATTATTTTTTGCAAAATTTTGTACTTTTTTCATTTATAGCGCAAAAAATAAAAACCGCAGAGGTGATGAAATACCACCAAAAGAAAGCTCTATTTGTGGGAAAAAAAGGACAAAAAATTCATTTGGTTATAGTGTTGTATGACTGAGTTATTGTCATTCAAACTGTGGGAGCACCGAAAGCTGAAAATTGGTCTGGTTATTAAGGGTGTTTAAGTGCCCAGTAGTCAAGTGGTTAAGCATATATATGTGCATAATATTTTAGAGTCCAGACCCATACACACAGGGCTAGTCCGGGTACCACCCCAGACACGGCGGGAGTCATAATGAGGATTTAAATCGTGGTTACTTATATGTACTTTTCTCTATATGTAAAAAATCGTGTAAATGAATGTTTCAACTACACATGTGTCTGTCATGAACTTTGCATTTATTTTATTTTATTTTATCTTATTTTAGACAGTACAGCGACACTTTGCGCACCGCCTCGCCCTGATGAAGAGGCGATACTCGGTCTAGAAAAAAAGACCTCCTTTGTCGCATGTACACGTATATACAATTTTGATTGTCTTGTCTCACCATGTATAATGTGAGGTACCATTGTTAATTGTCCTCCCCAGGTCGCGCTCTCTTGTTCTTTACTGGTCATTTGGGAAATTGCTTTGTAACCTATGCTGTTAACAAACCTTCTTTTGATACGTTGTTCGAATGAGCAACATTATTTAAACCAATACATTTTGAATACTTTTGATACCTACTTGTTGACTAATTTAGTCCTATACTCGAACCCGCCTTACACACTTAAAGTCCCACCGAGGAAACACACCCCCTTCGGGGGTATAGCAATTGGCTTATTCAGGGATGTGTTGAGTTGTCGGGTTCTTTTGCAATTTTTTGCATCTACAGATAGAGAACACCGATACTTCCTTTTCACCTACTTATAAACAATGTTATGCACAGAAAGACCTGAACAATAGGAAATAATCTCAGAATTTTCATCAATTTTCCCTGTACATTAGCCATGTACTGTAAGTATGGATATCCCTATTACTGCATATGAAGAATCGCTAGCAGTTTGGACTTGGAAGTACCTTTGCTTTACAGCTGAGTTTTAGACAAACAGCTAAATTCACAGTCGGAACATATATGGATTCTCTTTTAAGCCAAAGCAATTTTGAAGTCTTGCCACATATTCTCAATTGGATTTAGGTCTGGACTTTGACTGGGCCATTCTAACACATGAATATGCTTTGATCTAAACCATTCCATTGTAGCTCTGGCTGTATGTTTAAGGTCGTTGTCCTGCTGAAAGGTGAACTCCCTCCCCAGTCCCAAGTCTTTGGCATGCTCTAGCAGGTTTTGCCCTGTATTTGGCTCCATCCATCTTCCTATCATCCTATCATCCTATCATCTTCCTATCAACTCTGGCTAGCTTCCCTGTCCCTGCTGAAGAAAATAATCCACACAACATGATGCTGCCACCACGATGTTTCACAGTGGGGGTGGTGTGTTCAGGGTGATGCGCAGTGTTAGTTTTCCACCACAGCGTTTTGCTTTTAGGCCAAAAAGTTACATTTTGACCTCATCCGACCAGAGCACCTTCTTCCACATGTTTGCTGTGTCCCCCACATGGCTTCTCGCAAACAGCCTGTAGAATTACTTTAACCACTTCAGTCCCCGCTTATCGTCAATTGACGGCAGCTTAGTGGATCTGAATATCCAAGCTGCCGTCAATTGACGGCATCGTGTTCTCCGGCCACTGGGGGGCGCGTGCCGATGGCGGCGCGCGCACCCGGCACGTCCCCGAGATGCCGATGCGCGTGCCTGGCGGTCGCGATGTCCGCCAGGTACCCGCTGATCGGCAGTTTTAGAGCAGGGACGTGAAGCTCTGTGTGTAAACACAGAGCTCCACGTCCTGTCAGGGAGAGGAGACAGATGCTGTTTCTCTTGTACATAGGGAGACAGCATCGGTCACCTCCCCCAGTCACCCCCCTCCCCCCACACAGTTAGAACACACCCAGGACTCACATTTAACCCCTTCCTCGCCCCCTTGTGTTAACCCCTTCAGTGCCAGTCACATTTATACAGTAATTAATGCGTTTTTATAGCACTGATCGCTGTAAAAAAGTGAATGGTCCCAAAAATGTGTCAAAAGTGTCCGATGTGTCCGTCGCAATATCGCAGTCCTGACAAAATTCGCAGATCGCCATATTACTAGTAAAAAAATAAAAATAAAAAAATTGTCAGAATTCTATCCCTTATTTCCTAGCCACTATAACCTTTGCGCAAACCAATTACTATACGCTTATTGCGATTGTTTTTTTTACCAAAAGTATGTAGAATACATATCGGCCTAAACTGAGAAAAAAATATATATATTTTTTAAAAAATTGGATTTTTATTATAGCAAAAAGTAAAAAATATTCTGTGTTTTTTTTCAAAATTGTCGCTCTTTTTTGTTTACAGCGCAAAAAAAAAAAAAAAAAAAACGCAGAGGTGATCAAATACCACCAAAAGAAAGCTCTATTTGTGGGGAAAAAAAGGACGTCAATTTTGTTTGTAAGGCACGTTGCACGACCGCGCAATTTTAATTTAAAGCGACGCAGTGCTGAAAGCTGAAATTTCGCCTGGGCAGGAAGGGGGTATATGTGCCCAGTAAGCAAGTGGTTAAAAGATGAATTCCAGCCTTACCTTCAGGCTTTCACCGTTGTACAGGCTCCTCTCCTATGCTGAAATTGTTTACTCTGATATCACTACACATGGTGAGCTTCTAACAGTGTACAGGTATGTGATAGAAGCAGTAACAAGTCAGGTAGAGAACACCTCATTTGCTGGCTGGAGGATGTCCAGCATTATGCATCATCTTGTACTTTTCTCCTCAGTCTTCCAGTCCCCGGTGCTCTACTTTCAGTCATTGTATTTCCGTTATATTAATCATTGAGGCTCAGCATTACATGTGTGCACTACCTATGACAGTCTGCTTGCAAATGCAGTCTCCATAGGAATTCCCACTCCTCCAGACTGACATCCACACATTAAGTGGTTTTGATATTTATATGACACCTCTAAAGAGCCAACCCACTGCTTGCATCAGGGCTGAGGGGTCTTGAGAGAGAAGTACTGAGGCAGGGAGCTGTAATGTTTTCAGAAAGCTATACACAGCACCTTGCTGGGCCATCCTGCCAACCATGATCTGCCTGCTTTGCATAGAGAAGCACAGCAACCCAGTGATGAATGGAAAGGTTTTATTAAAAAATGGAATTTGCCTATTGATAGGAGTGGGGATGGGAGAACTAGGGAATTTTGCTAAATAAACTTTAGTTTTAACCATTTTGACAACTTGCATGTGCTACAGCCCTTCAAGCATGTGGCTATGTTGAATTTCATCTCTCAAATTGTGTACACCTGCACTGGTAAATAACCATTGTTGTTGTGTGAGAATAGGTTTACTCCAGTGGCAACAGCAAAGGTCTAAGGAACATGGTGAAAACCATAAATTGTGTGCGATAGTTTGGGAAATATTATGTTGGATTGTCTTCGTCTTCATTAAAAAATAAGTATCCCCCCCCCCTTATACTTACCTAGGTGGATGCAGCATTGGTCTGATACAGCATCTGTCTTCTGCCACCTCTGCACTGAGGACCGAGCAATCAAACATCGCTGATGGCTCGGTTCTCACAGCTCTCAGAGAGGAGAGCTGCTGACTGTGAATCAGCAGCTCTCCACTTTGCTCCTCCATGCTCACTGGAGCGCTGAGCTGTGGAGGGGCAGGAAGGGGCCATCTCAGTCTCTCAGCTGCTCGCTGATAGGCTGAGACCAGCATCAGCCCAGATTCTAGTGACATCAAAACGAATGCAAAACAAGTGAAAAATGAACTGCACTCCTGTGACCCAGGGGAGAAGCCCAACCAAACAAGCTCAGGCTGGACTTCTCCTTAAGGGCTCTTTCACACGTCCGTTCAGTTCGTCCGTTTTTTGGACGTCCGTTAACGGACCTCAATGCTTCCCTATGGGTTAGCGTCCGTTAGCGGATGAGCATCCGCTAATGTCCGTTAACATCCGTCTGCGGTAAGCTCCGTTTTTTTGGACGGAAGAAAACCCTATTTTTCTTCCGTCAAAAAAACGGAACGGACGAAAAACGGACGTTAGCGGATGATCCGTTTACCATCCGATCCGCTAACGTCAGTTTTTCATTGAAATATGTAAAAAAAAAAAAAAAAGTAAAAAAAAAAAAAAAAAAAACGGATGAAAAAACGGATGAAAAAATCTGATGAAAAACGGACGGAAAACGGAACGGAAACTGATGTAAACGGACGGAAAACTGACAAAAAACTGATGAAAAAACGGATCAACTGAAGGGGGAAAAAACTGATCTAAAAAACTGAACGGACGTGTGAAAGAGCCCTTAGAGTATGCATCATTACATGTGTTCATAAAGGGCACCTGCTGAAAGCCAAAGCAGCTTGCAAGATTCCTAATGCTTACAAGTCAATAGTGGAGTCCTAACATTGCAAATTAATAGCCAAAGCTTACAACAAAAGTGTATGTATTCCAATAAACCAGCTATCATTGTATTGAGCTTTCTGACTGTTTGATGACAATCTTCCACCATCGCTTTCGTTTTTTTTTGCCTGGTTATCTACTGTATGTTTTACTGCCTGTTGCTTATCTGAAAGACTTGTGAGCACCTCTTACATGTATTTATATATACATTTTAGCATTTCTTTAGAAATAGATAAAGGGAATGCCGATGTTGGCAGAGAGTAGATATTTTATTGTACTGTGTAAAATATTCCACCAAAGCATGAATCAGTCCATTCTACCGCAGCCTCCCCCATAGCTTTCATGCATTGTGAGATATGTCAGACTATAGTAGAGAACGAACCACTCTTTTACAGTTAAGATTTTGTATTATGGATTTTGTTCCATAAAGCATAACTAAACTCTCTCAATTAACCTTAAAGTGGTTGTAAAGCCTAAACATTTTTTACCTTAATGCATTTTTACATTAAGGTAATAAAATGTTTATTTATCAGCATCCCCTTCCCCCTTTACCCACCTGGGCCCTCATTTAATCCAGCACAATGCAGCTCTTCTCTCCCATCACTTCCGGGTCTCGCTGGCTTTGGGTGCGAGCACTGGCCAGAGGGGAGGGGCCAGGAGCGCTGGTGGGGGAACCGAAAAGAGGAGGTTTGTGGCAGCTCTGTGCAATTATTTTGCACATAGCCGGTAAGTATAGACATGTTTTTTGTTGTTTTTAATTTACTATTACAATCACTTTAACTATGTGTAATCCTTATGCTGCTAGCATAAAAAGATAGGAAGGTATATTATATTTGTAAACATTTTTTTAAACATTTCTTTAGTTGCTTCCTGATTTATGGCATAGGCCACAATGATGTCATACAACCCTGTCTTCCGGGACATTTTTTTCCTTTCATGTGGAGGAGGGGGTTTCTCAGCTAAGCACACCCACTTGCATGTGCATGCTTAAACTAAGGGCAGATAGATTCCAGGAAGTAAATTCTACATGAATCATCTGCCTTTACTCAAAATGGCCACAGATAGCAATGCTAGGGGAGTATTTTTCAAAGTGATTTCTCAACAAAATAAAGCATATAGACATACTGTAGATGGATGAATGGGATTGCTTTGAATAGTACAAAAAATGAATTCAATGTCATCTTGAGTTTGTAGTGCTATGATACAGTTCAGTTCCGCTTTATTGAGTGTTTGAATTCACACCTTACTGTATTGCAGTTTTTGCCACATTAGTGGTTCTCTCCTCTTTGTGAGATCTTTACGATCCATGCTTTAAATAAATGACCTTCAAGATTAAATGGCAGTAACCAAACAACTCCAAATATGGAACAACACAGTTTATGTTGGGACTGTAAAAGCAGAAGAAATTGTATTGTTTCGGTAAATAAAAGACGATGACAGAACATTTTCCATGAATACAGTTTTTTTTTTTCTCTTATTGCAACATGGATAACAAGTAGTGTTTTGTAATATATGTGCTTTCCTCTAATGACAGCAGATTGTCCATAGAGTCCAAACCTGTAAACACAACAAAAGTTAAAACAGATGTGAATCTTGATGGGTGCGTTTATTTAGTGTCTTTCCAGGAATGAAGTGACTGAAGATTTGCATGTTGCTCAGTGACCAGGGTGGAGGGGGAATTGCAAGCTCAGCATCAGTTTTTATATAATTCTGAGGTTATGTTCTAAGCTTCTGGCTGCTTTGAGTTCAATATAATGTTGTATGAGGCACAGAGACCTGCTGTGAACCAGTGTGTGTGTGTTATAACACATCTGTAGTCTAAAGTTTCTTTTGTTAGTGCAGTGATGAAAAAAAAAAAAAGTTTCGCAACATTACGCATCACATACTGTACATTACATTTTTTAACTCGCCCTATAACTAGCTGAGTGTTTCTTGGCCTCTTGCTCTTTCTTGGAATATAAAAACATTCCTTCTCAGTCAGGAGAGATAGAAGACTCCTCTGTCATGTTGCTGAAACTCCCAGAGGTCTGTTTTATATTTCAATGATCCAAAAGGTGAACAAAGCTGGCACTAAGATCCCATATGATGGTTTGTTTTCTATGTTTAGGAGATTCTAAGAATAGATTAGCAAATTTAGGTGAGTTTGATACAAGTAATGTTTTTTTAGATAATATTGTCCTACTTGGAGGGGCTGGGTGAGGATATCATTCCTTGAGGTTGAGGAAAGTATCATGGTATTATAAAAGTTCATCTTTGTGGTGTTATTGATTTTAGTGGAAATTTTGGAATCCTACAGAGAGGTATTCAGTTGGGCTTGTAAAAGTGATATGGTTTGTACTTTATTGGTCAGTGTTTCTAAAGAGAATACGTTTCTAATTTGCCTAAAATAAAATAAAAAATTCAAGAGTTTAATGAAATAAAAGATATATGTGACCCAGATGTGATTATACCTTCCATACACAAAAGAAGAATAGCCAGGACACTGGAGAAAACCCACCCTCGAGCCCAAAATGTCTGGTGGCAAAAGACTATAAAGCTGGCCTTGCACAGAAATTATCATGTAAAATAGGCAATTTTGCCATAACTCTGGTTTCCTTGAGTGTGAGGAACATCGGGGAACTACTACAGGCATTTAAAGGGTTAAGAAAATGTACCTTGTGCGAACTTTGCTAAAACAGCAGAGAGTTAGTGAGTGGCATGTAGGACTGCTGACTCCTTTTTGTCAATATTTAAATGCATATTCCAGAGACATTTATAAACTTTGCATTATGTTTTGAAGGATACTTTGTTTCTGCATTTGTTATGCCTTTCCCATGTAAAAGGCAAGTCCATCCAAAACCAGAGTTTCAGTTTTGGGTTTTTATCACATTCTTCCTTCTTATTTGTATGAGATTTAATGGTGCAAGCTCTCTGAACTATTTCCTACCCCCCCCCCCCCCTCCAAAAAAAAAAAAAATCAAGATTTTAGTACTGCAGAAGACGGAATCTCATGCCGCGTACACACAATCACTTTATGTGATGAAAAAAAAACGACATTTTTAAAGACGTCAATTTAAATGACCGTGTGTGGGGGGAAAACTTTGTTTTATGTCTTGTGAAAAACGACAAAAAAGAATTGAAGCATGCTTCAATTTTTTATGTCGTTTTTCCAAACGTCGTTTTTATTTCACAAAAAATCACCCTGTGTAGCAAAAAAACGACATTTTTCAACCCGCGCATGCCCAGAAGCTAGTTATGAAGCAAGCTTCAATGGAAAAGAGTGGTGAACGTAACCTCGCTTTGCTAGAGCATTGTGAAAAAAAATGATGGTGTGTAGGCAACATCGTCTTTGAAAAATTAAGTTTCAAAAACGTCGTTTTTTTACTTCACAGAAAACTTAGTTTTTTTCATCACATAAAGTGATCGTGTGTACGTGGCATAAGGCTTCATGCAACCTGCAGCACAAAAATGCCTGTTTTTACAGACGTTTGACTTTTTTTTCTCTGCTTCTTAACCCCACTCCACGTTAGCTTATGTCTCCACGCACACTTAGCCGTTTAGAGGCAGGAGCATTTAGAGACAGAAAAAAAAAAAACATGTGAGTTCAAGAGAGGAGTGTGTACAAACACACCCAGGAGCGTTTTTTTTCCATTTCAATGGCCAGAATACATTAATAATTTAAGCTAGTCTAATGAATAAACATCCAAGCATTTGATGTGCCTAAACGCTCCAAAGCGCGTTCGCAAAAACGCAGCTTAGCTGCTTATCCCTTGTCAGGCGAAACATGTTTTTACAAGAGCCCCAGTGTGCATGTACCCTAAGTGTTTACTTACTCTACATTTACTCCCCAAAGTTCGGTTCTTCTGTGCAGTGATCACTCCATATCGTTCTTGGCAGAGTTCAGCTTATTGTACCCAGGACCGCTTGTATGAGTTTGTCTGGGCACGATTGGACTCGTATGCACGGTATGCCTAGGTGTGATCACTAATCACACCTGAGCACAGATCTCTTGTAGAGTACTTGGCACTGATGAAGCAGATAAGCAAGGATCGCTGTGTGCTGGCTGACAGTTGATGACCTAAGTGTGCTTTAGCCCAATACAATGTAAGCACTGACCAGAAGGGGAACTGGGATAATTGTACTTAGGCAATGGTACAAGGTAACTGTACCTAGTGTAGGTATACATTTTAGTCCTCTGTGTTCTTCCTAATACGGAAAAAAGAACAAAAAAATATATAACCCTGTAATTGATGTGGCAAATCAAAAACAAGAAATCATGCCATGGACGTCCTCAACAAATACAGTAAGGCAGTGGGTATTTGGACTAAGTGGCATCTACTACAAAACTATACCCTATATTTCAAGTCAACTTAATAATATTGTCCATATGTTGTGCATATGTTTCAGTGCTATTTGAATGCGTTTCTATGTTCTCCAAATACAGATGAACTATTGTTCCCAGCAGTTCTTTTAGGCTTCCAGGGTTAAAATCCTTAATAGCTGGAGTGCCAGTATCTGTTTTGCAATTAAAGACCCTCAAAAAACACAAAGTTTTCCATCCCATTGTTCTTTGTTGTGGAACAGTCATAGTCATCCTTTCTGAACCTTTATATTAAATCAAAGAGCTTTTACTTCCTAAAATCTTAAGTACTAGGCTGCATTGCAAAAATCCCCTACTAGCTATTACAGGTGCCTCCCAGATAGGGAATCCATACTGACAGATGCTGAACAGGTTCTTCCTTTGAAGCCTCTTGTAAAAGCAGGGAAAGCTCCCCCTGTATAATTAGGGATGGTTGCTTCGTCATCCTATCACATGGTCCTCTGCCTGCCAGTGTTGGTTGCAGCAGCAGCAGCTGTTTGTAGTACTGAGATGCTGCTCTGGTCCTATCAGTCCATCCTCTGTCACTGCCTGAGCCTTCAGTGAAGCTGAAGATAGGAGAACATAAGGAGTTTTTCACTGCATGGGTGGGGCACATCTGTTTTTCAGCCCCCCCAATACTGCCATACTAATTATGTCTATCTGCTGCTGTTTCTTTTTCAGAGACTATGGCTCGTCAAAGCGTAAATCAGGTAAGCAAAAAAAAAAAATTCTCCTTTATATTCCTGTTGCATTAAACCTATTTCTGCAAAACCGTCAAACATACGGTAGTGTATGTCGGTGTAGATTTTGCATGTATGCTTATATTTTCAACGGTCTCATCCTTTTTATTTACTGCTCTTTTCTATGTTGCCAATACCTATATTCATTATTGATAAACTCATGTTTACAGAATCCAGCTGGTTTTTAACAGTGCTGCCTCTGATTTTAAAGGAGCTATAGTGATGTCTTAGTTCCTGTAATGCTTTGCTTTAATATTTTTTTTTTCATCATTATTTATATTTATTTCAAACTCGTCTAAAGAAGTCTTAACAAATTAATAGCCATTCAAAAACAATGTAATAGAGTGCAACTGCTATGTACAGCTTTGCTTGGACTCTGGGAATTTCTGAGATGCAACAAGAGTACAATAAGTAATATTGCTTTCCCGAGATTCCACGAGATTTACAGCATCCTTCTCATTTACAAGAGGGTTATTGATCACTTATCTACTTAGTATATTGAGTCTTTAGGGGTTTCTTGGAGGGGTGGGGTAAGGTGTATGCTACATCCTGTTCATCATTTCTGCTGACTAATGGACATAATTGAATTGTATATGGATGTATTAAAATTTAAGAAAACAGTTGTACATGTTGTATGCTTATGCAGTATTCATGTATACCCTTGTAGGATATACACCCAATGCAAAATGTTTTACTTGTTGTCACAAGTGAACTCTAGAATCTTGTGTCAATGTGAACATTTTGTAGGCAGTGACAGATCTCACAGTGATGACAATTTGCATGCGTGGGCATAGTGGATGTGTATGCTCAAAATAAAAGGATCACAATCACAAAGTTTGTGTTAGTTTTCTACCCTCCAATAGTTTAGTTTTATCAGAAGGGTGACACCAATTGTTTACCTTTTGATTAGATGGATATGCCAGAGTGCTAAACTTTACAAATGTCCAAGCCAGCCTTAACCACTTCCAGTCCAATTCAGAAAAATCTGCATTTGTTTTTGAACTCACGAAATTGTATATATTTTTTAAGCAGAGGCCTTGGGCCTTGTACACACGGCCGAGTTTCTCGGCAGAATCCAGCGAGAAGCTCGCTGGGAGACGTATTCTGCCGAGAAATCGGTCATGTGTACACTTTCGACGAGCAAACCGTCGGGAAGCTTGTCAAGCTAAAATAGAGAGCATGTTCTCTATTTTCTCGTTGTTCAGTGAGGAAATTTGGCTCAACGACCTTTTCGACCACTCATCGGGAACCTCGATTGGCGGAACGATGAGTTTCGCCCGTCGAGGTTTTTGGACGTGTGTACGGGGCCTTAGAGAATAAAATGGTGGGTGTTACATATATTAGATGTCACTTGATATTCGTGCAGCAGTTTTTCAAATACGCTTTATTGAATTTTAATGTGCAAAAACACAATGTAATACCCAAACGTGTCACATTTTAAAACTGTACACCTGTGGAACAGCGCCAACATACGCTATCTAAAAATCTCCATAGGTGACAATTTACATTTTAAAAGCCTTTAGGCTCCGTTCACGTATGCTGCGGCCACAGCTCACAGCATTGGGTCCGGGGCGTGTCTTTTCACCGATTCAGGTGTGACTTCAGCTCGATTTTTGCCTAACTTTGCACCTGAATTGGAACCAAAGACACACAGAACCCTTTTTAGTTGCAGACTGTGGCCGCCACAGAGCTGTGTGAACTGTCTCTATTGAGAGCCGGTCACACTCTCCTGTCATGCGAATTGAATGTGAGGAAACTCGCATCTAATTCGCATATGTGTGAACCAGGCCTTACAGATTACCATTTTAGAGTTACACAGGCGGTCTGGCACTAGAATTTTTGCTCTCTCTGACGTTCATGGCGATACCTCGCATGTGTGGGGCGATCAGCGTTTACCTATGCATACGAAACTGGAGCATGCGTTCACCTTTGCGTGTGAGCACAGAGGGAACGAAGCACTTTAAAAAATAAAATAAAAAATCGTATTTTATTTTTTAACTCAACTTTATTGCTATCACAACGGATGAACAACATCCCTTGTGATAGCATGGGCCCTGACAGGCCCTCTTTATGAGACCCTAGATCTCTCCTCTGGCCTCCAAAGCATCTGATCAAACCAGGATTTAAACCAGGAATGGTTTGTTTACATGAGTTTAAACCGGTTTCCGGTTTCAGACGTTACACAGTGGGAGGAACATCATTCATGGGAAAATTGTGTGTGCCGCTCAGGTTTGATAGGTGGGGGGTATGTAGACAGTGCATCTGAAGCTACTGCTAGAGTGCTGACAGGGAATGAAGCCCGTCCTGGCTCCTGCAAGAGTTCAAGGAAAAAAGGGTGGAAGTTGCACATTTCACATTTCACTCCGCCACGGGGATCCCCATGACTAAGCTCTAGGTGGTGGAGTAAAATGCATTGGGAGCGTGGCCAGGCTAAGGTTGCTTCTCCATTCATCGTAGTAGGACACCATTGATGTGCGACTTCCAGAGGTCACCCTCCTCTCCCTGTGTTCCAGGAACCAGATGCTGTCAGTCACATCCTTAACAGTCTTCCCATTGCCTTTAAAAGTGATCCTTCTGCTGTATACCTGCTAGGATTACTTTTATTAAAAAGTAAATCGGTTGGTAAAAAAATTGATACTGGGTTATGACTATTGTTGCAGTTATGATCCTGGTTCAACCACTTCAATCTGCAGCTGGGGAAGGGAAGTGGTTAACACTTATGTGTACAGCACAATGTAGTTGGCATTTCTGCTCCACTGTCTAATCTCTATCTCACTTATGTAAACAGGGTTCACTAGTTTAGGGACATACCTGTTGTGCTATTTCCATTTACTGCATAAGATTCATGTGTGACTCATAATCTGAAAGATTTTACAGACTTGCACTGCTCTGCTGAGAAGTATTACATGAACCCTACCCACAGCGCCTGGAATTTCAGCTCCGATCAGAGATATAATGGTACTCTCTTTAAAGCTCTTTCACACTCTTTTTTTTTTTTTTGTTTACAAACGATTTTTATTAATGGATAAGGTCATAGTATAAGCATTTGACAGTGGTAAAAAATGAACAAGTGAGAGAGTCATTTACATTATACATTGTATACAAGTAAAGATATATCACATGAGAAAATGCATACATTTGATTTATAGATCTATACGATCTCCGTGGAAAAGAAAAAAAAATGGTGGATGTGCTAAATACCTGTAATGGATATTATGTCAGTAGCGAGGTTTCCCACAAAGACCATTTCTTTTGGAATATATGCATAGTGTCATATAGCGTGTGATGTATTCTTTCTGATAATTTGATATTTTCCATACGGTTAAGAATTTGAGGCCATGGTACTATGGTTGAACGCCAATTAAAAGCTATGGCCCAGTGGATAGAGCTAAGAAGAGTGTGGATTAATCTGGAACTTGCTATTGGTATGTCTTGTATGGGGGTAAATAGAAGGCACATTTGAGGTGTTAATGGGATCTTTCTGCCTGAGATTCGATCAATCATAAAACTTGCGTTGTGCCAGATGGGTTTAAGGTGGGAGCATTCCCAGAATATATGTAATAGTGCCCCATGTGTAGTGTCCCCTGAAACAGAGCGGAGAAGTTGATGGGTAAAATAAATTAAGTTTAGCGGGGGTGAGATACCATCTGTAAAGCAGTTTAGTGGCAGATTCTCTGATGGTGGTAGTTTTGGTACATCTGTGTAGATTTTCGAATATGGTATCCCATTGTTCGGGGGAGAATGAAACATTTAAGTCTGATTCCCATTGTAGCATGGGGTGTGTTTTTTCAGGCATGTTGAACTTATTTTCTGTGGCAAAATGGATTTGGACCAGAGTAGTCCTTGTTAGTGGTAAGGGAGGACTGATTGCTCTTCGAACTGGAGCCATGGTATTTGAGAGGCTGGGGCATACCACTGTGCAAGTTGAGTAAGTCTGGCTGACAGATAATACAGCCATAAATTTGGGATACTTAGCCCTCCTTTCAGTTGGGGCCTAAACATTAGGCAGTAGCTAAGTCTTGTTTTTTTGTTTTGCCAAATGAATTTATTAATTTCCCTTTGGAGTGAATCTAACTTGTTTTTGGGCAATGAAAGAGGAAGGGCTCTAAAGAGGAACAAAAGTTTGGGAAGTAAGACCATTTTCATGGCCACTATTATTCCAGAAAAAGATATTTGGTATGAAGACCATAGTTTTATTGTATTTTTGATGTTATTAAATAATGGTGGGTAATTTGCATGGAATAGTGCTTTGTATAAGGGGGTGATACGTATCCCCAAGTATCTAAATGAATCCGTACACCAAGTGAATGGAAAATAGTTTTGAAGTGTTGTAATTAAGGTTGGTGGAATGTTGATGGGAAAGGCTGAGCATTTGGATACGTTTAGACTTAAGCCAGACAGATCATGAAAGGTGTCTAGTGTCTTGGTCAGATTTGGTAAAGAGATAAGGGGATTTGTTAGAAAGAGAAGGACGTCATCTGCGTAGAGGCTTAGTTTGTATTCCTTGGACCCTTTAGTGTAACCCTTGATATCTATATTGTTTCTGATCGCGCAGGCAAGGGGTTCAATTGCCAAGGCAAAAATGAGTGGGGAGAGTGGGCAACCCTGCCTGGTGCCCCTGCACAGAGGGAAAAAGTCAGAATAATTGCCGGGAAGTTTAATACGTGTTTGGGGGTCATGATAAAGGGCTTTAAATCCATGTAAGAATTCGCTATTTATGCCATATCTAGGGAGTAATGTGTCAGTATAACCAGCTGACGCTGTCGAAGGCTTTGTGGATGTCGAGACTGAGTAAGAGTGTGGGTTTAGAGTGTAAGTTGGAATCTTGAATAATGTTTGTAGTCAGTCTTATGTTATCCGTTATTTGTCTGTTCGGGATGAATCTTGTTTGATCTGGATTTATTAAGGGGGAAATAACTGCAGCTAATCTATCTGCTAGCAATCTGCCAAATATTTTCAGGTCATTATCTATGACCGAAATCGGGCGATAATTTTGTGGGGTGGAATGATCTTTATTTGGTTTGGGAAGAAGGGACATGTTTGCTAGGTGCATTTCTGATGGGAATTGGTTTCCTTGCAGAATGTGGTTATATCATTTTGTAAGATGTGGGGTCAATGTGGAGGCAAATGTTTTATAATAGGACGTGGAGTATCTGTCGGGGCCCGGAGCTGTAGAGGTCTTTAATGAGTTTATTATTCTGTTAATTTCTAAGTCTGAGCAGGGGGCGTTGAGCGCCTCAATTTGTTCATCAGACAGGGTGGGTAGTGTAATATCATTAAGCCAGTTCAAGGAGGTTTGTTTAGGTGAGGATTGGGGGGGGGTAGAAAGCAGCTTTTTGTAGAAGTCTAGGAATATGTTCATAACTTCTTTGGGATGGGACACTAAGTTACCTGATGAATTTCTGAGTTTATAAGTGTGGGAAGGTTTTGTCGTTTGAGTTAGTTTTCTAGCAAACATGGTGGAGTATGAATTGCTATTAAGTAAAAATCTAGCTTTAGACCATCTAAGGGCCTTTTCTTTGTCTGATGTAAGTAGTGAGTCTAATGCTATGCGTTTATCTTGAATTTGTTTTAGAAGGTCGCTGGAGGGGTTTTGGTTATTCCTGTGATACAAAAGATCTAGATCCTTTGTGAGAGATCTTATATCTGCGAGTTTAGATTTGTTTTTATTTGAGGCAATGCTTATCAAATGGCCTCTCATGACCGCCTTATATGCCATCCATAGAGACGTAGGTGGCATGTCTGGTGCTATGTTAAGTGCAAAGTATTGCTCGAGGTGAGATAGGATTTCTTGATAAGTTGTTGGGTCAGTCAACAGGGAGTCATTTATTCGCCACTTATGAGTTGTGGTTGTTAGGCCTATATGTGAGGTGTTGAAGGAAACTATATGGTGGTCTGACCAGGGACATGGATGGATCTCTGCTTTTGAGGAGTTGGCCAATAAGATTGGGGTACAAAAAATGTAATCCAGCCGTGCATAGCTATCGTGTGGGTGGGAGTAGAATGTGTAAACTTTAGTACCTACATTGTGAGCTCTCCATGTGTCTACCAGTTGGTGGTTGTATAATGATCTATTTAAAGATTTAGGGAATGCTTAGAGGATGGAACCACTCTGCTTCTATCTAATGCTGAATGTGCAGCTAGGTTAAAATCACCCCCTACAATTAAATGTGTGGAGTAAAATCTGTCTAAGGTACCAAACAATTTTGAAAAGAAGCTTGTTTGTGCATCATTAGGGGCATATACTGAAGCAATGGTAAGTGAGCGTCCCTTTATTGTACCTTTTAAGATCAAATATCGACTGTCTGGGTCTTTAAAAATACTGTGGATGTCGAATACTACCGAATTTCTTACAACAATTGCTACACCCCTGGATTTAGTGTTAAACGTTGTGCAATAGAATTGGCTATAACATTTGTCGAAAAATTTGGGATGTTTATCTGTTGCAAAATGAGTTTCCTGCAACAGGACAATGTCAGCACCCAACCTCTTGTAGTGACGGAAAGCCTTTCCTCTTTTTTGAGGGGAGTTAATGCCCTGAGCATTGTGAGACACCACCCTAAGTCCCATTGAACAGGTAATGGGTAACTGTAGTAGCTATCGGTGATGGAGTAAGCTCACGAGGCCCAGGGCACAGCACATGTACAAAAATATACTGAATCACCACCATCATCGTCAAAGATAACATACTGATCCATATATGATCTTTGAGAGAGATCAAATTATTCTTTTTTTATGATACCATGCAAATTGTCACTTGTGTAGGCTGTTATAAAATATATCAAAATTGACTCTGGATTCACTATGGTTGACCTTCTAATATAAGATAACCTGGAAAAACATTTTCTATAGCATAGGGGGTCAGGGTGACAGGCACCAGCTGACCAAGAAAAAATATAATGTAGACAAAATCGTCCAAAACTCACATAGGGAGCTCTATCCGTAAGGAGAACAGATAGCATGATCAGTTGCGCAAAAAATGCTGCGAACCGGACCATATTTTGGGAACCCATTGTGAGTAGGGGGACAAATTAACGGAGACGGAGCAGATCAGTCTCAGCGAAGATTCTATAAAACTGAAAAAATACTTTATGCATGCAGTATATCAATCAATAAAAAAGAGAAGGACAAAAAAAAAGATATAACATCTTATAAAAGACAATATAAAATACCAACAAGTCTTCCTCCAGAGAAGTGTATCAGCTGTACACTTAGGGTTGCCATATTAACTTGCAACCCTCCAGGAAAAAGCGAAATAAAAGATTGTAACTTGGCTAAACCCGATGGAGGAAGAGTCACACCTCCGTCATTGTCTAATTATGGTTCCTATCCTTTCCCTGATGTTGCTGCATTACAAAAAAGCAGCAAGACCTGTCAGCCGAAGGAATGAGGCCACCCTATCAGGCATCCATATTTCTGAGGGATTGTCGCCATCTTCTTTGGTCTCGACGTGTGGCTGGGGTAGCCCAGATAGGAGAGGAGACAGAAGTAGTCGGTCTTGGGTCAGAAGCCGGATCCAAAAGCCCCAACTTCACTAGGAGGTCTTTGCCCTCTGAGACATTAAAGACGGTGTAGGTAGTGCCATTGTGGGGCACTGTTAACTTGAAAGGAAAACCCCATCTGTATCTTATGCGAGCTGATTGTAACACCGAGGTTATTTCTTTCATTTTACGTCTTCTTTCTAGGGTCGCCTGGGATATGTCCGGAAATATTTGGATTTTGACGCCATCTAATTCAACGTTGTGCATGTTTCTGGAAGCTCTCAGTATGCTCTCTTTTGTGATAAAGTCTTTCATGCACAGAATGATATCTCGTGGGGGCTTGTCTGGTGGTGGTTTTGGACGTAGAGCCCTGTGGATTCTATCACAAGTAAATGCAGAAGGTGGAGATTCTGGGAGGAGATTGTGGAACAATTTAGACATAGCCGGCATCAGGTCAGAAATTGATTCCGGGATGCCGCGAATTCTTAGGTTGTTTCTGCGGTTTCGGTTGTCCAAATCTTCCACTTGTGATTGCAAATATGAGTAATTCTCCGCAAGAAGTTCAAAGTCCTTTCTGAGATCATTGTGTGCAAGTGATAGTTCATCGTGTTTAGTTTCAAGTACGTCTGTGTGACCCCCAAGGGTTGCTATTTCTTGTGTAAGTGTACTGGTTGTTTTTTGGAGCTCATATTGTATTTTATCTGCAAGTTTTTCGTAGATCCTGGTTAACCTGTCGTCTAATCTGGGTGGAGTACTCATTGATGTTTTGGGTGGAAGCAATCTCCTGTAAAGGGGCACCTGTGGACTTTGAAGACTGTACATTCTTTGGAGAGCTGGTATTATTATGTTCTTTGTTGCGCAGGCGATATGTGGACAAAGGGTGTTGATATACGTGGTGGCGGAGCGCCTTCTTGCCAGACGGCATGTACTGGGTGGATCCGTGGGGCAAGTAATGGAAATGGAGGTTTGTTTTGGGGGAATTATTGTTCTTTTACTCTTTCCCTTCTTTTTTATTTCCTGCAGTGTGCTTTAAATCTTCGCTATTTCAATGGAGCTTCTACAAGTTGCTGCTGATCTGCATCTCGCCCCGCATGCGCCCCCCTTTCAATTAGAGGTGTGATTTCAGTTCATCCTGAATTATTTCACCTTAACTGTAGTGGGGTGCGTAGAATGTCTGTGGGGGAGCAAGATAGACCTCTGTAATACTGCGGCTGGGTGAAGCAAGATGGCTTATCCACTGAGCTATGGGGTCTTAGCTATTGTGATCCACCTCGCTGAAATATAGGAAGCTGCTACTTCAGTCTCCTGCTGGGGTGTTGCTCCTTTGGCTTAGGGGGTGCTGTTGGTGTGACAGGGCCTAGATCAGTTGGTAGGAGGACTGTAGGCTTCAGGTGATCACAAAGGTGTACCAAGATGGCCGCCGTGTGCCTGCTAAGCAGGAGCTCCCCTATCAGGTTGGCAGTCTCTAACATAGGCTGTGGCAAGGCCTGGCACGGGTGGTATGGTGGATGACTAGGGGATGCCCCGAGGAGGTCCACACCACTGAGGATGGATCACCCACGATACGCTCCCGTGGGACTCGGCGTCAGGAAAGGCCGGGGATTCACAGTACGGACTAGGCCGCAGCCGCCGCAAGAGAGCTCGGGATCAGGCACAGCCCCCGGATGGGACCAGGACGTTGTAGGGGTGACTGGAGAGGGCTGGAGGAGATCCCCTGAATCCCAGAGCGACCGGATCGGGCACAACGCCAGGAAAGGCCGGGGACTCTGCACTCGGACTAGGCCGCACCAGCCCGCAGCCGCCGCGGAATAGCCAGGGACTCGGCGCGGCCACCGGACCAAGTCAGGTAGGTGTAGTAGTGGTAGATGGGGGCTGGAGGTGATCCCCTACCTCTAAAATCCGTCGGGATAGGCTCTTCCAGGAGGCAAGATGGCGGAGATCTCGGGAGCTGGAGGAGATGGATCTTTGGCGCCCGCCGCCCGAATCTGCACAAAATACCGGCACCAGACTCTGTGGGAGTCTGAGCTGAGTACGCTGTTGTGTTTTGTTTGTTGTGAAGAAGTGGTTAAGTGCCCCGATGGTTGTGGATGGCACTCATAGGCCTCGGAGCTCCTTAGGAAAACGTCCGCCACCATTCACGACAGACCACGCCCCCCTGTTCACACTCTTTTCCTGTCCGTTACGGCGGGCCTTTTAGCTCTATCCATTTCGACCAGTTCTGCGATAATGTCCCTTTTCTTACGGTTGCTGGCCGGTCTGCCCCGGCTCTCCAGTAAGTCCATGAGGGAAGAGAGCTTCATCCATTCATACACCGTCTCCATTGTCATGTGCCCTTGTAGCTGTCCTTCTGATGATGGAATCATCCCACTGCTGTGCCACCAAATGTAACGGTCACCACCGCTTACGATCTTCCATCCAACCACGACAAGCTTATCTGACACACTGCGACAATCTTGCATACACGATCCATATCCATTCCCATAAACAAGACGAGACTCAAGCTCTGCACTTGCTTCAAAGATATGACAATTTATTGGTATTTTCTCAGCTTCTTATACAGTCTCAAGCATAATGCAGTTAGTCACAGGACAATGGAGTCTCCACCCCCCTTCACACCATGGGGGGCTTCAATCACACTCTAAAAGGCATTCAGCTAAGCTAACCATGTAGACTTGTCGGCACCGCATCTTCAATAGTGTTCAATTAACCTTGAATAATACACAGACATCTAGTTGAATAAGTTATCTAGACAGCTTTATCACACAATGGCAGAGTCTTGTGAGAGTGGGTGCAATCAACACCTTCAACGGAATGTCTTTACAGTGAATAGCCAACACCTTAAGATATTTCAATAGCATATTATACAAAGGTATGACTCACTGTCTGGTTGACCTGGTCATGTCATCATGAACTCCTTGTGATATCTCAGTCCTAAAATGAAGTATTAATAATGTCCTATCTGTAATATATGAATTATGATTCTTTGTCACCCTATGGCCCTAGTGGACATAAGGTGACCCTAGACATAGGAATATCTCAGTCTGTCACGGTGCATTCCGTTACATCTCTCCCCTTTCGGTGGGAGACGGACACAGGTGGGAACCCCAAACGGGTTGACTCCGAAGTCCGTCAGTAGTTCCAGTCCTCCAATGCTGGTATCCATACTGTACCCCAAATAAATGGCTCCAAACTGAGCATTACTCACTCCGCCAACCTCTGCCTCTCTCAGAGAACACGCCTGCCGCTGGGGAGAAGGCAGGGTGGCTGGGCTCAGTCCATCATGCTGTTGGGGGTCTGGGCCAACTGCCCCCCCTTCCTGGGGTATACCAGTGGAGACTGAAGTCCCATCCACTGGTGCTTGGTGAAAACCCCCCGGTGCTTGCAAAGCAAAGCCGACATCCTCCTGTCCCAGTCCTGTACCATTTTCTGGGGTTGTGCCAGTGGAGACTGAAGTCCCATCCACTACCCCAGGAACCCCCTCTTCTGTTAGTGAGGAGCAGAGGCCTGGGGCACTCTGCTCTGTTGCCAGCTCTTCCGCTGGGTTGCTGTGAGTGGAGACCACAGTCCCATCCACTACCACAGGGACCCCCTCTTCTGTTAGTGAGGAGCAGAGGCCTGGGGCACTCTTCTCTGTTGCCAGCTCTTCCGCTGGGTTGCTGTGAGTGGAGACCACAGTCCCATCCACTACCACAGGGTCCCCCTCTTCTGCTAGTTGGGAGCAGAGGCCTGGGGCACCCTGCTCTGTTGCCAGTGATTCAGCTGGGGGTAAAAGCTTTACCACCTCAGCTTGTTGCTGGAGAGAGGGGCCAACCGCCCCGGCTCTCTGGAACTCCACACCATCCGCTTCGGCTTTAGGGATGGCAATCTCCATTTTTTCCACTGCCGATTCATCAGCCAGGAGTTCACAGTTGTCATCTGAACTTCCCTCATAGTTCCACGCAATGGGAGCCCCACCCTGCTGCTGAGCCGAGTCTAGCAGCTGTTTGTAGGCGACCTCCAGCTCCCATTCTTGAATGGCCAGAAATTCTAAATCTTCCTGTGACCAGTGGCCTCCTGAGATATTCAATTTCTCCTCTCTGTGCTCCATTATGTCCTCCAAGCGCCACTCCTGATCATCCCCGAAGTCTGGATCACTGGACATCCTCCAATACAATAATCCCAGGCCATCATAGTCATAGCCTTCTGTGGGGCTGTCATCTGCTGGCCACGGGCACTCTTGGGCTACATACCACTGGAGGGCTCTGTAGCTTTCATCCAGCTGCATCTCTGCCCGGATCAGCCTGCTCAACTCGGCTGTCCACTCCTGCTTCGGTTGTTTCCCCAACAACAGCATTCGTACGTCATACTGCGGCCAGTACCTTGCATAGATGGACGGCAGGACCTTTTCTTGGTGTTGCTGCTCCAGAGCTAGTGCTTCCTTCCAGAGTTGGCACCGAATCACATCCGACCATCCCAACAGGACCTCCTCTGATACTGGTCTTCTATGCTGTATCCGCATCTCTAGTAACCTTCTTTGGAATTCCTCTTCCATGGAGACTGGTATCTGCACCTCTCCTCTCTTTAGTTGGTGCTGCTGTGACTTCAGCTGCTGCAGCACTTCTTCTCTGTAGCAAGGTGGCATTCAGAGCCGCAATAACTCGGTCCCTGATCTCCGGTGGAGGGTTAGGACCATAATGTGCCAGTCTTAGGTTAACTGCCCGATCAAAACTTTCTTCCTCGGGTGTCCTGTCCGTTACGGCGGGCCTTTTAGCTCTATCCATTTTGACCAGTTCTGCGATAATGTCCCTTTTCTTACGGTTGCTGGCCGGTCTGCCCCGGCTCTCCAGTAAGTCCATGAGGGAAGAGAGCTTCATCCGTTCATACACTGTCTCCATTGTCATGTGCCCTTGTAGCTGTCCTTCTGATGATGGAATCATCCCACTGCTGTGCCACCAAATGTAACGGTCACCACCGCTTACGATCTTCCATCCAACCACGACAAGCTTATCTGACACACTGCGACAATCTTGCATACACGATCCATATCCATTCCCATAAACAAGACGAGACTCAAGCTCTGCACTTGCTTCAAAGATATGACTCACTGTCTGGTTGACCTGGTCATGTCATCATGAACTCCTTGTGATATCTCAGTCCTAAAATTAAGTATTAATAATGTCCCATCTGTAATATATGAATTATGATTCTTTGTCACCCTATGGCCCTAGTGGACATAAGGTGACCCTAGACATAAGAATATCTCAGTCTGTCACGGTGCATTCCGTTACATCTCTCCCCTTTCGGTGGGAGACGGACACAGGTGGGAACCCCAAACGGGTTGACTCCGAAGTCCGTCAGTAGTTCCAGTCCTCCAATGCTGGTATCCATACTGTACCCCAAATAAATGGCTCCAAACTGAGCATTACTCACTCCGCCAACCTCTGCCTCTCTCAGAGAACACGCCTGCCGCTGGGGAGAAGGCAGGGTGGCTGGGCTCAGTCCATCATGCTGTTGGGGGTCTGGGCCAACTGCCCCCCCTTCCTGGGGTATACCAGTGGAGACTGAAGTCCCATCCACTGGTGCTTGGTGAAAACCCCCCGGTGCTTGCAAAGCAAAGCCGACATCCTCCTGTCCCAGTCCTGTACCATTTTCTGGGGTTGTGCCAGTGGAGACTGAAGTCCCATCCACTACCCCAGGAACCCCCTCTTCTGTTAGTGAGGAGCAGAGGCCTGGGGCACTCTGCTCTGTTGCCAGCTCTTCCGCTGGGTTGCTGTGAGTGGAGACCACAGTCCCATCCACTACCACAGGGACCCCCTCTTCTGTTAGTGAGGAGCAGAGGCCTGGGGCACTCTGCTCTGTTGCCAGCTCTTCCGCTGGGTTGCTGTGAGTGGAGACCACAGTCCCATCCACTACCACAGGGTCCCCCTCTTCTGCTAGTTGGGAGCAGAGGCCTGGGGCACCCTGCTCTGTTGCCAGTGATTCAGCTGGGGGTAAAAGCTTTACCACCTCAGCTTGTTGCTGGAGAGAGGGGCCAACCGCCCCTGCTCTCTGGAACTCCACACCATCCGCTTCGGCTTTAGGGATGGCAATCTCCATTTTTTCCACTGCCGATTCATCAGCCAGGAGTTCACAGTTGTCATCTGAACTTCCCTCATAGTTCCACGCAATGGGAGCCCCACTCTGCTGCTGAGCCGAGTCTAGCAGCTGTTTGTAGGTGACCTCCAGCTCCCATTCTTGAATGGCCAGAAATTCTAAATCTTCCTGTGACCAGTGGCCTCCTGAGATATTCAATTTCTCCTCTCTGTGCTCCATTATGTCCTCCAAGCGCCACTCCCGATCATCCCCGAAGTCTGGATCACTGGACATCCTCCAATACAATAATCCCAGGCCATCATAGTCATAGCCTTCTGTGGGGCTGTCATCTGCTGGCCACGGGCACTCTTGGGCTACATACCACTGGAGGGCTCTGTAGCTTTCATCCAGCTGCATCTCTGCCCGGATCAGCCTGCTCAACTCGGCTGTCCACTCCTGCTTCGGTTGTTTCCCCAACAACAGCATTCGTACGTCATACTGCGGCCAGTACCTTGCATAGATGGACGGCAGGACCTTTTCTTGGTGTTGCTGCTCCAGAGCTAGTGCTTGCTTCCAGAGTTGGCACCGAATCACATCCGACCATCCCAACAGGACCTCCTCTGATACTGGTCTTCTATGCTGTATCCGCATCTCTAGTAACCTTCTTTGGAATTCCTCTTCCATGGAGACTGGTATCTGCACCTCTCCTCTCTTTAGTTGGTGCTGCTGTGACTTCAGCTGCTGCAGCACTTCTTCTCTGTAGCAAGGTGGCATTCAGAGCCGCAATAACTCGGTCCCTGATCTCCGGTGGAGGGTTAGGACCATAATGTGCCAGTCTTAGGTTAACTGCCCGATCAAAACTTTCTTCCTCGGGTGTCCTGTCCGTTACGGCGGGCCTTTTAGCTCTATCCATTTTGACCAGTTCTGCGATAATGTCCCTTTTCTTACGGTTGCTGGCCGGTCTGCCCCGGCTCTCCAGTAAGTCCATGAGGGAAGAGAGCTTCATCCGTTCATACACTGTCTCCATTGTCATGTGCCCTTGTAGCTGTCCTTCTGATGATGGAATCATCCCACTGCTGTGCCACCAAATGTAACGGTCACCACCGCTTACGATCTTCCATCCAACCACGACAAGCTTATCTGACACACTGCGACAATCTTGCATACACGATCCATATCCATTCCCATAAACAAGACGAGACTCAAGCTCTGCACTTGCTTCAAAGATATGACTCACTGTCTGGTTGACCTGGTCATGTCATCATGAACTCCTTGTGATATCTCAGTCCTAAAATGAAGTATTAATAATGTCCCATCTGTAATATATGAATTATGATTCTTTGTCACCCTATGGCCCTAGTGGACATAAGGTGACCCTAGACATAAGAATATCTCAGTCTGTCACGGTGCATTCCGTTACATTATCTAACAGGGGATGGTATAAACATAGTGGCTTAACAGCCACTTTAAGTCCTGTACATTGCGAAGTGGGGCCTCCATGGATTGGACTTGTTTTTCCAGCAAAATCCCACAGTGGTACGATTCACATTATCATCCACATAAAAGGCTGGACCAGGGTTTCCCAGCAGAATATTGCCCAAACCATCAAACCATGCCTCTGCCGACTTGCTTTCTTCCCATACTGCATCCTGGTGTCTTCTCTTTCCCAGGTAAGTGATGCACACGCACCTGGCCATCCGCATGATGTGAAAGAAAACGTGATTCATCAGACCGGGCCACCTTCCATTGCTCTGTGATACTTACTGCACATTATAGGCATTATAGGCACACTGGTCTGCGACTATGCAGTGCCATACACAACAAACTGACCATTTTTTTCTGCTTCCAACATATCAATTTCATGGACAACATGTTTACTTGCTGCCTAATATATCCAACTCACTTTCAGATGCCATTGTAACAATATAATCAATGTTATTTGCCTAACCTGTCGGTGGTCAGAATGTTATGGCTGATTGGTATAATTACAAATTCCAGCATACTCTGTAAACAAAACTACAAGGCCCAGCATTTTGCAGTATGTCTGTCCAGCGTGATGGATTTTTCACTTTACATTACAAATGTTACAAACTGTTACCAGAATATGTACACTTCAACTTATATTATAGATAAGAAATCTTGCCAACATTCACATATGTATATATTTCACATTCTCTACATGTGTACATCCTTAGCTGATTAAAGGGAACATTACACTTGCCTTGTAAATTTATACATGTCATTTGTGGTACATGGGTGCTGAGCTGACTTTATTTCAGACTATTAATTGCTAATTTGGCATTTTTTTTAAAAGGGCGCTTTCGTTTTTTTAACCACTTTAATACTGGGCACTTTCACCTCCTTTCTGCCCAGGACAGTTTTCAGGTTTCAGCACTGTCGCATTTTGAATGACAATTTTTATAATCCCCCCCCCCCCCCCCCATAAATAGAGTTTTCTTTTGGTGGTATTAGATCACCACTGGGTTTTTTTGCGTTACAAATAAAAAAAGACCCAAAATGTTGGGGAAAAAAATATTTTTTATTTGTTTCTGTTATAAAACTTTTTAAATAAGTATGTTTTTTCCTTCACTGATGAGGCTGCACTGACGGGCACTGACGAGGTGGCACTGATAAGGCGGCACTCAAGGGCACTGATGATTAGGCACTGATAGGCGGCACTGATAAGCAGGACTGATTGACACTGATAGCTTGCACTGATAAGCAGCACTGATTGGCATCCCTAATGGGCTCTAGTGGGCATCTCTGGTGGGCTCTAGTGGGCATCCTCCATGGGGCTGCACTGATAATTAATGCGCTGATTATAAGTGCAGACCCCCCCTGTCAGCAGAGCGTCTCTCCTCTACTCTTGCCTTGTCAGCGCGAGTGGAGGAGTGGAGGAAAAGCAGATAAACGGCACTTCCTGCTTATCATGTGATAAGCTGTGATTGGACACAGCTCATCACATAGCTCTTTACCAGGATTGGAGATGCATAGGCTCTTTACCAGGATCGGAGATGCAGTGTGTCAGACTGACACACCACCGAACGCTACACTGTGCGCCCCAACAGGGACACACTAGTGGCTTATCCTACTGGATGTCATATGACGCCCAGTCAGGATAATACAATCACTTTCCGGCCATCATTCTGCTATATTTGGGAAGTGGATAAAGTGGTTGTAAGCCCTTACATGTATCCAGTGAAGAGACTGGCCGCTGTTGATACACAGAGATTAAAAAAAATCCCCCTATATACAATAATTTGTACCTGTTTATCTGCAGTCTTCTATTCTCTACATCCATTCAAAGTATAGAATTTATAAAGCTTGTCTGTGCTTTTAGAAAACAGAGGCAGAGAGATAAAGTTACATACTGCAGAGGTCAGTGAGGAGAGCTTTGAAACTGATTGGAGGGTAGAGACACACCCCCTTCGCTCAGGAACAGAGCTGAGGCTGTCAGTCACAAGCTGTGCACTGGAGATTCCTCACCAGTGATTCATGCTGATAGCAGAGGAATGGAGCAGCAGACAGAAATTATGCTTGGTGCTCTTAATTGAGAGAAGTACACACTATAGAGGGATATGCTTTGTTCATATTTCATGTTTGATGTTTACACCTACTTTAACCTCCCTGGCAGATGAATTTTCATTACAAAAAGCGCTATGCTCGGGATTGTATCGCAGGATCCAGACAAAGTTACTTTCCTTGTCCCCAGGATCCGGCAATGCCCACTATGTCCATGAGCTCTGTACTCCGCTCGATATCACTGTGTCACGACTCACGGGGGACGGAGCTTGGTGCCAGATTCAAAAATGAAAAACACACAATACATACAGTACACTGTAATAGATTACATTACTGTAACAAATACTTTCACATCCCTTTTGTCCCTAGTGCTTTGTCCAGTGCCCTACATGCAGTTTTATATTATATATGTTTCTGTCTGGAAACTTGAGATTGTCCATAGCATCCAAAAAGTGTCCCTTCACGCCAAAAGCGGTTTTAGACCAGCTAGAAAACAGCGACAGTAAATTAGAATGACTTGCAGAATTGCGCGATAGTGATTTGTGGGAAAATTCTGCAACTGAGAAAATTTCAGTGTTTTTGATTTGATTACATTATTATTATTTTTTTTATTATTATATTATTATTTGCTATACAGTAATTATTTATAGTTATTTATTATATTATAATTTATGATTTCTTGTCTCAAACTTTATCATACCCGGGATGTCTACTAGACTCGAGTTTGGACAGATTTATTGCAAAGAAATACAAGCCTACAATATAATACGCCAAATTTCCATGTAAAAACCGCTTTGATCATCAAAAATCTGACAAAACCATACCGCTAGAGAGGTTAAACAGATTGTCACTTCGCCTAGTTAGGGCAAAATGACAGTTTCCTTTTAGAGCCCACCCCCGCCTCAACCCGTATACTCTTGCTTCCTGTGCTACCTTACTTCTCTATTGCACCTCAGTCCTCGGAGCTTACACAGACAGGTTTATGTTGTTGTCTGCCTCACCAGTGTTAAACCTCGTACATACGCACGGTTTTCTCGGCAAGAAAGAGCAAGAAAACTGCTGGCAGAGTTTTTTTGCTGAGTAAACCGTGCGTGTGTACAAGGCTTTGAGGTTTCTTGTCAAGAAAACTGTCCAGAATCTAGACGAGAAAAATAGAGAACCTGCTCTCTATTTTCTCATTGTGATTCTCAGGAACGTTTTCCTGCCGAGAAACCCGAGCGTCTGTATACTTACCTGTCGCGGTAGAAACACGCGCATGCTCGAAATTACTGACAAATGCGCGGTAGCTTCCAAGGCATAGGTAGGGTGAAGCAAGATGGCAGCGACTGCATCGAATGTGACAAGCGCATTTTCGTCATAGTCAATGACGTCACCGCGTTCGTGCTATTCAAAAGAACAGCGGTTCTTTTGAATCGGAAGTCTGTACACTCGGCCGGCAGGAGAATCTTGCCAGGAATCTCGACAGGAAAGACAACGTTTTTTCCTGACGAGAACCTGGGCCGTGTCTACAGGGCTTTAGTGTTTGGTTGTGAAAATCATCAACTGAGGCTCGATGACAACAGCCTATAACAAGGTTACATGTTACTTCAGTGCTGGTCCTGAAATGCACGTGGTGACCTCTTATTAACCACTTAAGACCCGGACCAAAATGCAGGTAAAGGACCTTGCCCCTTTTTGTGATTCGGCACTGCGTCGTTTTAACTCACAATTGCGCGGTCGTGCGACGTGGCTCCCAAACAAAATTGGCGTCCTTTTTTCCCCACAAATAGAGCTTTCTTTTGGTGGTATTTGATCACCTCTGCGGTTTTTATTTTTTGCGCTATAAACAAAAATAGAGCGACAATTTAAAAAAAAATGCAATATTTTTTACTTTTTGCTATAATAAATATCCCCCAAAAATATATAAAAAAAACGTTTTTTTTCCTCAGTTTAGGCCGATACGTATTCTTCTACCTATTTTTGGTAAAAAAAATCGCAATAAGCGTTTATCGGTTCGTTTTCGCAAAATTTATAGCGTTTACAAAATAAGGGATAGTTTTATTGCATTTTTATTAGTTATTTTTTTTTTTACTACTAATAGCGGCGATCAGCGATTTTTTTCGTGACTGCGACATTATGGCGGACACTTCGGACAATTTTGACACATTTTTGGGACAATTGTCATTTTCACAGCAAAAAATGCATTTAAATTGCATTGTTTACTGTGAAAATGACAGTTGCAGTTTGGGAGTTAACCACAAGGGGGCGCTGTGACTTTGAGTGTTCCCTGTGTGTGTTTACAACTGTAGGGGGGTGTGGCTGTAGGTGTGACGTCATCGATCACTTTCCCCTATAACAGGGATGATGTGATCGATGCTGCGGCCACAGTAAAGCATGGGGAAGCCGTGTTTACACACGGCTCTCCCCGTTCTTCAGCTCCAGGGACGGATCGCCGCACTGCAGCGGCGATCGGGTCCGCGAGTCCCGCAGTCCCGGTCCTGGAGCTTCGGACCGGGTCACGGGAGCGCGCCGCGGGGGCGCGCCCGTGACCCACGACTGGGTACTAAAACCAACGTATATATACGTTGATGTGCCCAGCCGTGCCATTTTGCCGACGTATATGTGCAGTAGGCGGTCCTTAAGTGGTTAATGGCCATCATTAAGAGTGGCTTTGGAGGACTAGTATATTCGTTTTCTTAGCATGGATGGTTTGGCATATGCCTATTTCTGTATAAATTTGTGTAAATTGGACTTTAACCATTCAAATTACAGAAATTAGTGATGGCTTGCTAACAAGCTTGAGTGTTAAAGATTTTTTTTTTGCCCTTCAATTATTCATGTGTTTAAGAGAACCATCTCCATATTCTGACATTTATGCACAAACGACATATTGTCCATTTACCATTGTAGTGCAAGAGTGTGCAGAGTAATATGTAATACAAAAGGACTCATTGACTGGGCATGTTTTTAAATCTGTGGCTTGAATGGAGATGTTATGCAGTGAAGAGTTGTGTTGTCTGTATCCCCATGCCACATGGGAGTCCAGCGCTGCTAAAAACAAATAGAAATCAGGATGCCAGGGCTGTAGGAGATGTCTTCACTTCGTATTTGGACAGACTAGGTTTCTGAAATTTGCATGATGCGGTAAACTCTACAAACAGCTGTAGAGATGAATGGGTTAGTTGTCATCGAGTCTACTGAGTGCCCTGCCAGACTGGCACTGCCTCCAGGGAAGAGTTATCCTGGCTTCATATGTAATTAAGAGAGATCAAATATGTAACTTTAATATTTACCTTTATCATTCATTATCATATTTCAACAGCAATAATCACATGGCGTGTCAGTTAAGGGGAAATTCTAGCTTGGCTTTTAAACTTGATTTAGGAAAGATTGATTTAATAACAAACTTTTTGTGACTTCATTTAAAACCTAAAAGACAAAAATACCTGGAGTATGTGTAAGATGCTCACATAGGGGTGTTTTTTCCTTTCCTCAAGGGAGAACTCAACCCCCCCAAAAAACAATAGTTCATTAAAAGATATAAAATAAAAATATGCTTTTGCTGCAATATTCAACTTCACTTTAGAGCTGCCCCAGCTTTACTTCTTCTTAGCTTGAGTGACAACTGGCATTGTTCCACTCTTTTTTTCTGTGATTCCAAGCTATATTGTCATAATGCAGCCTGGGCCCAAAGTACAAGTGTGAGTACCATATGTCTGCCTATTCACATACAGGTATACATACAGTTTAACCTGTTTAAACTTCTCCCCAACTGTATCCCTGACTTGTCTGGTGTTTTCCTTGGCCTTTATGATGCTATTTGTTTACTATGATTCTCTAACAAACCTCCAAGGGCTTCACAGAACAGCTGTATTTCACCTGAGCTTAAATTACACGAAGGTGACTTGGTTCCACTGGATCTTACTTAGGGATATGAGAGTAAAGGGGGCTGAACACAAATGCACGTCACACTTTACACATATTTATTTGTAAAAAATAAATAAAATCATTTATCATTTTCTTCCACTTTACAATTATGTGCCACTTTGTTATCACATTAAATCCCAATAAAATACATAACATTTTTTGGTTAGATGACAAACATGACAAAATTTGGAAAATTTCAAGAGGCATGAATACTTTTTCAAGGCACTGTATATATATATTCTGAAGGCTAAGATGATGAATTCCACTTGCTTATATGCATTTTGTCCTGTCAGTATACACCAGGATTAGCCATACCTGCAAAGTAGAACTGCGCCACAGATTTTTAACTACACAGTGCAGCTGCTGTTCTAATTGATCCAGTGACCAAACAAATAAAAAAACTTTCTGACAGCGTTAGCACAAATCAGCCTAATATGTGAACCAATATAAAATAAAGTGCAACATTTTTCTGCAAAAAATAAAGTCCAGTGCTGTAAATTCAAAATTACACATATATGTACAGTGACATCTTAAACTGTAAGTGCAAAAATTAATCAAAAGTGTCCACAAACAATTATCTTCAATAATTATCTTCACCGCTAGCTATCTATCCTCTGCTCACATCCACCCATTTGAAAGTAAAAGAAAAAAGTTTGCAAAGTGTATAACCGTAATAAGGTCTTTTACAACCAGATAAAAAACACTTACAATAAGTAGTGTTGCCACCGACACTAATATAAACACATTATATTATATCCATAAGCCGTCTCTGGCCACAAGTAAAGAACGCAAGACCCATCTTGGTTTGTGTGTGATGTTACGTTTAATACCCACCCTATGCGTTTCGTCATCCGATGTCCTCTAGAGGCTTTATTTCCACCCTGGAGGATGTCGGATGACAAAGCATGTAGGGCATGGCAAATTTATAATCCCTACTAGAGTTGAGCGGACACCTGGATGTTCGGGTTCAACGGGTTTGGCCGAAACTTCGGAAAAAAGTCCAGATTCGGGACCCGAACTTGACCCCGAACCCAAACCCCATTGAAGTCAATGGGGACCAGAATTTTTGACTACTAAAATGTCTCTAAAAAAGTAATGGAAAGGGCTAGAGGGCTGCAAATGGCAGCAAAACGTTGGTAAGAGCATGGCAAGTACTCTGCAAACAAATGTGGATAGGCAAATAACTTAAAATATCATAAAATACATTAAAAAGAAAGAAAAAAAATCTTGACAAGCAGGAACCTTCCCCTAAAGCAGTGGTCTCCAAACTGCGGCCCCCAGGGCCAGATGCAGCCCTTTGCATGCGTTTATCCGGCCCTTGGGAATTCCTCCTACAGATATAAAGCGATATTTCTCCCAATGATACGGGCGATGAGGCACTTTTCCTCCCACTGATACCAATGATGGTACACTATTCCCCCACTGATACCAATGATGGGACACCATTCCTCCCACTGACACCAATGATGGGACACTATTCCTCCCACTGACATCAATGATGGGGCACTATTCCTCCCACTGACACCAATGATGGGGCTCTATTCCTCCCAATGATACCAATGATGGGACATTATTCCTCCCACTGACACCAATGATGGGACACTATTCCTCCCACTGACACCAATGATGGGACACTATTTCTCCCACTGATGCCAATAATGGGACACTATTCCTCCCACTGATACCAATGATGGTGCACTATTTCTCCCAATGATTCCAATGATGGGGTACTATGTCTCCCACTGACACCAGTAATGGGACACTATTCCTCCCACTGACACCAATGATGGTGTATTTTTCCTCCCTATGACACCAACAATGGGGCACTATTCCTATAACTAATACCTTTTATGGGGCACTATTCCACCTACTGACTACCGGCACTATTACTTTCATTTATTTTTTATTCCCACTGACCACAGTCCAGCCCCCCTAAAATCTGAAGAACAGTAAACGGGCCCTTTGTTTAAAAAGTTTGGAGACCCCTGCCCTAAAGTATCTTTCAGAGTATCTCACAGTAACATATGCAGTGCTGGTGTAATTAGATTTTAGAAGCAGGACAGACTCCTATCTATTTCTCTCCCTACAAGCACAAACAGGAACTTTTCCCTAAAGTATCTTGCAGAGTATCTCACGGTAACATATGCAGTGCTGGTGTAATTAGATTTCTGAAGCAGGACAGACTCCTATATATTTCTCTCCCTACAAGCACAATCAGGAACCTTTCCCTAAACTATCTTGCAGAGTATCTCACAGTAACCACTGTTGCTCATCTTACTTTAAAAAAGTAATTAGTTACAGTTACAAATTACTTCTCCGAAAAAGTAATTGCGTTAGTGACTCAGTTACTACATTGAAAAAGTAATTAGTTACTCAGCAAAGTAACTGACTTTTTTTTTAATATTCTACAATGCTTTGTTGAGATGATTTCTTTTCTAGAATGCAGGTGATGGGCGCTTGCCAGGGAGCAGTGAGTTAATACTCCAAGACAAAAGAATGCCAGATCCCTGAGAGAAGAAAACCGAAAACAAATGGTGATCTCGTGTATATCCCAGCCTAGGTGCATCGGTCCCACCATGTATGTGCAGCTAATAGGACTTAAAACCCTTATCCATCTGCTATATATTACATCCAATTTATAAGCTGGATTAAAATTTATGTTTATAATATACATTCCCTTGATGTTTACAGAGTCTGTCATTTAAAATCTTATATTAGGCTTTATAAGAATTTTCTATAGTTTATTGTTTATTATTTTATTTATCTTATATAAGCTTTATTGGATGCAAGGGATCTGGAATGGAGATGTCAGATTTTTCTTTGTTGTCTGATGAAAAGATGAAATCAATGACCAAAAATAACCTGCTGATTATTGGTCTGTATAGGTGTCCTGCACTTACCATGTTGACCACTAGATGTCGCTGTGTACACTGTGTTGTATAGGGAACGTTTGTTCTGTGGATCATTGATCAGTTTGCGCACACAGTGTGTGTGATCAATGTGAGTTGTTCCCTGGTGATAGGTCAGTGTGAGGCGGATGGGGCTCATTGTATCCAGGGCTCCTTGCGATTGGGAGTTTTAAGACCACTGGTGACAGGCCATCACAGCGGTCACATGATTCTAAAGCGCAGTTTTACAGCGCCGGCAGAAGCAATTACTCTGCTGCCATCTAATGGCGGTAGATGTAATTGCAGTAACGCCGCCCAAGTAATGGGAACTGCGTTACCGTAAGGGGAAGAGTAATCGGGTAGATTACTCGTTACCCTCAAAAGGGGCTGCGTTAGGTAACTGCGTTTTTTGTAACTCCGTTACTTACAACACTGACAGTAACATAAGCAGTGCTGGTGTTTCTGAAGCAGGACAGTCTGACTCCTATCTAAATTTCACCCTGAGAGCAGCAGCGGCAGCCTTTCCCTACCCTATCTGAAGCAGAGTGACGAGCTGTGCTATGTGCCTCTAGCTTATATAGAGGCTAAGTCACATGCTGGGTCACATGCTGCACTGGCCAATCACAGCCATGACATTAGTAGGCATGGCTGTGATGGCTTCTAGGTCACACGAGTAAAACAAATGGTGATTGGCTGCCCTGCAGCGCGCCATTACATTGCCGAACACCGAACCCGAACTTACAGCAAATTGTTCAGGTCCGGGTACAAAAAATCCAAAAGTCTGGTACGAACCCGAACTTTACAGTTCGGGTTCGCTCAACCCTACCAGTGACTCATCCCTGTTTGCATATTCAGCTGTCAGGATTCTTGGCGAAATTGTAAATGTGAAAAAATGGGACAGGGACACTGGGTCTGGTATGAATTTAAAAGGCACCCAATACCAAAAAAAAGCATGTACACCCCATCTTCCCCTCTTGAACCATACCACATACCCTCAACAGGGGATGGGGTACCTTGCCTTGGGGAAACAGCAAAGCACCTTACCCCCATGTTGATACCCAGATAACAAAGATAACTTGCCAAAACTTTGTGGCAGTGTTGAATTGTAAGTCTTGTTAACTTGCTGCACATTTTCACTAGCATGTTGTACATTTGCAGTGCCCTTAACCACTTGTTTACTGGGCACATATACCCCCCTCCTGCCCAGGTGAAATTTCAGCTTCCGGCACGGCATCGCTTTAACTGACAATTGCGTGGTCGTGCGACGTGGCTCCCAAACAAAATTGACGTCCTTTTTTCCCCACAAGTAGAGCTTTCTTTTGGTGGTATTTGATCGCCTGTGCATTTTTTTTATTTTTTGCACTATAAACAAAAAGCGCGACAATTTTGAAAAAAAATACAATATTTTTTACTTGTTGCTATAATAAATAGCCCGATTAAAAAAAACAAAAAAAAAAACATATTTTTTCTCAGTTTAGGCCGATACGTATTCTTCTACATATTTTTGGTAAAAAAAAATCGCAATAAGCGACTGGTTTGCGCAAAAGTTATAGCGCCTACAAAATAGGTGACAGAATTATTATTCTTATTATTATTATTTTTTTTAATAGAAATGGCGGCGATCTGCCACTTTTGACAAATTTTTGGCGCCATTCACATTTATACAGCGATCAGTGCTATAAATATGCACTAATTACTGTATAAATGTGACTGGCATTGAAGGGGATAACACTAGGGGGTGAGTAAGGGGTTAAATGTGTATCCTAGGTGTGTTCTAACTGTGGGGGGAGGGGGGGTGACTGGGGGGGTGACCGATCTGTGTCCCTATGTACAAGGAACACAGATCGGTCTCCTCCTCTCCAGAGACAGGACGCTGTCTCTGTGTAAAACGGCAATGAAAGATGATCTCATATATTTACATATGAGATCAGCTCTCATTGGCCGCGCAGATCGTATAGCGAACGGCCACTCTGATTGGCCGTTCGCCGCGATCTGTGATTGGCTGTGTCCAAGGGACACGTTCAACACAGAGCTTCCCCGCTGCGCGCTCTGGAGCGCGTGTTGGGAACGCCCAAAGGGGCGGCCGTCAATTGACGGCGGCTTGGCTATTTAGGTCCGCGCTGTAGCCGTCATTCGGCTATAGCGCGGGCCACAAGTGGTTAAAGCACAAGTTCTAGTTGACACTTTTCCAATCTGTAGCAAATTTCCGTGGTGAGTCTCTAGCAAGGGCATATTTGCAGTGCTGTGTCTACAGCAAAAGCTCTGCAAGGCACAATGACCCCTGTGGTGGGATGACTATTGAACAACATAACTGAACCAGAACTTGCAGCAGACTTGCACAATGTTTGCAAAGTAAGTTGATCTGGAGTCATGCAATGCAGACTTGCAGCAATTGTGCTACAAACTTGTGAAGTCTAGCAAAAGCTTTGCAAGTCATTTTCAAATGTGCAGCTCAGTTGTTTGCTAATAGGGATAAGGACAGGTGCCTCTTTCCCACAACCCTGGCTTTATTGTGGGAGTCTATGGGCGGGGGGCTTATCAGAATCTTAAAGGGGTTGTAAAGTCTCATGGTTTTCCACCTTAATGCATTCTATGCATTAAGGGGAAAAACCTTCTGTGCTTCAGCTGCCCCTCAGACCCCCCCTTTCTTTTTTTTTACCTGAACTCGGTTGTTCCAGCGACGAGCAGGAGCCCAGCATCTCTGGTCCGCATTGGATAGATTGATAGCAGCAGGAGCCACTGGCTACCACTGCTGTCAATCAAATCCAGTGACACAGGGACAGGACTGAGTCCTGCTGTCTGTGTCAATGGATGCAGCAGTGGGAATTGTGAGCACTCCCACACAGGTGCCCCCATAGAAAGCGGCACCTGATAAAGAGGAGGAGCAAGGAGCGCCGCCGAGCACCCCAGAAAATGAGGACCAATGTGCACATCCTATTGCTTGATAGATTTAACGATTTGTGATTAGCTAGCTGTGACTGATTTTTGTCGAAAAGCATGTCTCTTTAAGTGAAAAAAGCTTTCAGTTGTAAGACAGGCACACATCACATAAAACGCAGGAATTCCTTTTTTCTCTAAGCAGCAGAAGTATGACATGCAGTTTTAAAGATGGACTTATTTAACATTGTGGTAAATTTAAATTTCCGTGAACTGTTTCATACAATTTTAACCATTGATCTGTTTTGTGTTACCACAATGTTTTGTGTTTCAGAGATTTTTTTTAGGCCTTTAGATTTTATTCCAACATCTTTTTTTGTATTTTCTCTGCTGAGGACATCCAGATGTGCAGCACATTTGTAGGTAACATCACTGTAAAAAATATAAAATGGCTATCTCCATGTTGAAGGACACAGCTTGTTCATGCCCCAGTGAGTTATAAATAGGGTCTTGATTTTTTTATTGTGATTTATCTTTTGTACCCAGGCTGGCAAGTGTTAGACATGTACTAATCTATTTTCCTCTATTTCTTTTTGTTTTTGTTGCTTAAAGTGGTTTTAAACCCCATTCATTAAATTTGAACTTAGCACATACATATACAGTGCCTTTAAAAAGTATTCCTACCCCTTAAAATCTTTCACATTTTGTCATGGTACAATCAAAAACGTAAATGTATTTTTTTGGGATTGTATGTGATAGACCAACACAAAGTGGCACATAATTGTGAAGTGGAAGGAAAATGCTAAATGATTTTTATTTTTATTTTATTTTTTACAAATATCTGAAAAGTGTGACGTGCATTTGTATTCAGCCCCCCTGAGTCAATACAACTGCAAGTCTTTTTGGAGATGTCTTCTCAATTGGATTTAGTTCTGGACTTTGACTGGGCCATTCTAACACATGAATATGCTTTGATCTAAACCATTCCATTGTAACTCTGGCTGTATGTTTGGGGTTGTTGTCCTGCTGAAAGGTGAACCTCCTCCCCAGTCCCAAGTCTTTGGCAGACTCTAGCAGGTTTTCTTCTAAGATTGCCCTGGCTCCATCCCTCTTCCTATCAACTCTGGCTAGCGTCCCTGTCCCTGCTGAAGAAAAGAATCCCCACAACATGATGCTGCCACCACAATGTTTCACAGTGGGGGTGGTGTGTTCAGGGTGATGTGCAGTGTTAGTTTTCCACAGTGTTTTGCTTTTAGGCCAAAAAGTTACATTTTGATCTCATCCGACCAGAGCACCTTCTGTGTCCCCAACATGTTTTCTCGCAAACTGCAAATGGGTCTTTTTATGGTTTTCTTTTAACAATGGTTTTTTTCTTACCACTCTTCCATAAAGGCCAGATTTGTGGAGTGCATGACTAATAGTTGTCCTGTCGACAGATTCTGTGGATCTCTGCAGCTCCTCCAGAGTTACCATGGGCCTCTTGGCTGCTTCTCTGATTAATGCTCTCCTTGCCCGACCTGTCAGTTTAGGTGGACAGCCATCTCTTGGTAGGTTTGCAGTTGTGCCATACTCTTTTAATTTTCGATGATGGATTGAACAGTGCTCTGTGAGACGTTCAAAGCTTGAGATATTTTTTTTAGAACTTAACCTTGCTTTAAACATTATCCCTGACCTGTATTGTGTGTTCCTTGGTCTTCATGATGCTGTTTGTTCTCTAACATACCTCTGAGGGCTTCACAGAACAGCTGTATTTATACTGAGATTAAATTACACACAGGTGGACTCTATTTACTAATTAGGTGACTTCTGAAGGCAATTGGTTCCACTAGATTTTAGTTAGGGGTATCAGAGTAAAGGGAGCTGAATAAAAATATTTATATATAAAAAAAAAAAAATTGAAAACCATTTATCATTTTCCTTCTACTTCACAATGATGTGCCACTTTGTGTTGGCCTATCACATCCCAGTAAAATTCCATTACGCTTTTGATTGTAACATAAGAAAATGTGGAAAATTTTAAGGGAAATAAATACTTTTTTCAAGGCACTGTATTTGTAGTGTTTACTTGTCTCTCTCCAAAGCTCTACACACGATCAGAAATTCCGACAACAAAACCGTGGATTTTTTTCTGACGGAATTTTGTCTCAAACTTGTCTTGCTTACACACGATTACACGAATGTTGTCAGAAATGACGAGCCGAGAAAAATTAAGTTCAATGATTCCAAGCATGCGTGGGATTTTTGTGCTTCGGAATTTCCGACAACAACTTTTGCTGTCTGAATAATTGAGAACCCAGGTCCGATGGACCTTATACACGGTCGGAATTTCCGATAGTGTGTACGCGGCATTAGTGTTGTTTCTCTCTGGTGCTTCGTTTCTCTGTTATCAACATGAGCAACTTCTGAGAAGGTCTCTGAACAGAAGATAACATGAGCTAAAAATTTGTGTTGGGGAGGGTGCTTTAGAGGGAGATAAGCACTGAGCATGTCTATTCAGAATACAGCTCTTCATGTTCCGTCATTCATCTGCCTATGTGGGGGGGGGGGGGGGGGTGTGTGTTCCTTTCCTCCAATCTGCTCTCACATAGTGTAAGTGCAGTCTCTCCACCCTTCTTCCCTATGGGCCAGATTCAGGTAGAGTTAGGCTGGAGTATCAGTGATACTCCAGCCTAACTGTCACTTTAAGCCGGCGTTTTTGTTTTCTGTAACCAGAAAACAAGAAACGCCGGGTTGGAGTTCCGATGCGAGCGGCGTAATTGAATTTCACCATCGCATCGCAACTTTAATTTAAAAATGGCGCTGGGGGCGTTCCCGCTGATTTACGCCGAAAAAATATGTTAATCAGCGGGAATCGGCAATTCACGATCTTATTCGGGCGCGACACAGTGACTTTCCGACGTTTCCATAAGCGATATGCGGCGTAAAGATAAAGCAGCCCCCTAGTGGAGTATCCTATGTTAAGTATAGCCGTCGTCATCGCGTCGGAAAAAAAAAATCGCGTCGCTTGCGTAAAACGTCCATGAATGGGGATTTGACGTCTTTGACGTTCACTGACAGAATTTGGAGCATGCGCACTGAATGAATGAATGAATGAAAACTTGTATAGCGTGGCACATGCAAACTGAATCGCCTCTGGGCGCTTGTTGTTCCTGTCTCCTTTGGTATCAAAAGAGATGAGTCTTGATCTTTCTCCTGAATGCTAAGTAGTTCTCCTCCAACCGAATACTGGTTGGCAAAGCGTTCCATAGTCTGGGACCTTGGACCGCGAATCTTCTATCTCCTTTAGATTTGTATCCGGCTTTCGGTATCTGCAGGAGATTTTGATCAGTGGATCACAGCACGCGATTGGGGTTATGGGCTTTTATCTTTTCGCGTAGATAATGGGGAGCATTCCCATGGATACATCTATGCGTTAGACAGAGTGCTTTAAAAGTGATTCTGTCTTTTACTGGTAACCAGTGAAGGGATCTCAGTGAAGGTGAGATTGATTCCCAGGGTTTTTTCCCAGTCACAAGTCTAGCGGCCGTATTTTGAACGACTTGTAGACGAGCGATTTGGTACTTTGGGAGTCCGAGGTAAAGGGCATTTGCATAGTCCAATCTGGAGTTAACAACTGCTCCCACCACGACCGCTATGTCTTCTTTGGGGATAAAAGGGATAAGCCTGCGTAGTAGGTGCAGCAGATGGTGAGATCCGCTGACTACTGACCCTATTTGTGCGTCCATAGTCATGTAGGAGTCGAAAATGACCCTGAGGCTTTTGACTTTGGCGCTAGGGGTGATGATTTTGCCCAGAATGGGCGGGGGTGTCCAAGTTGTTGCAGGTAGATTCTTACGTTTGGCGTGAAACAGAAGGAGTTCTGTTTTCGCTCCGTTGAGTTTTAGATAACTCTTTGTCATCCAGTCCTCTATCAAAGAGAGACATGTCTCTAGATTGAGGTGGTGATCCTTTTTATTGCAAATGCGGAAATACAGTTGCGTGTCGTCTGCATATGAGTGATAGAGCAGTTTTTGACTGCTGATAATCTCAAAAAGCGGACGGAGATAAATGTTGAATAACAGCGGCGACAGCGGGGATCCCTGAGGGACTCCGTATGATACCGTGCATTTTTCCGAAAAGAAAGGTCCTAACTTCACTATTTGTGATCTGTTTTCCAAAAAGGAGGAGAACCAAGATAAATCGCCTTCTGCGACTCTGGCTACTTCAGCTAGCCGGGTCAATAAAAGCTTATGGTCTACTGTGTCGAAAGCTGCGCTCAGGTCTAACAGAACCAGAAGACAAGATTCTCCTTCATCTGCGGCCTCGAGAGCGTCGTCCCATATCTTGAGCAATGCTGTTTCCGTCCCACGTCCAGGGCGGAAACCTGATTGAAATGGGTCGAGTAGGTTGTGGGTGTCTAGATGCTGTTGCAGCTGTTGCACCACTGCTTTCTTCATAATCTTGGAAAAAGTGTTTAAGCTTGTTATAGGGCGGCGGTGGAGTGGAACCTTGGGGTCCAGGGTAGATTTCTTCAAGATAGGTCTAATTATACCCTCCTTCATCTGGGAGGGCACTATGCCCTCCATGAAAGATTGGTTAATAAGCTGTGTGATAGGAGGTGCCAGGATGTCGGCGCACTCCTTCAACAGTTTGGTGGGGATGATATCATTTGGCGCAGTGCTGTTACGCAGAGTACCGATGATATGTTTTGTGGCTTGGATAGTGATAGGTTCCAGCGTGAACTTACCTGGATGCATTGACAGTCGATGCATGCGCAGTACGTTCGCCACGGGATCGCGCTTAGTTTAAATAATACACGCCCCGTACCCGCCCAATTTGAATTCCGCCGGCTCATTTGCGATACGCTGCCGCAACTTTAGGAGCAAGTGCTTCATGAATAACAGCACTTGCTCCTAAAATTTCGCCAGAGTAACGTAAATGAGAAGTGTTACTCCAGCTTAAAGATGCTCCCATCTACCTGAATCTGGCACTATTTTCTGCTTAAAGATTAAGAAATATTTTTAATACAATCTGCACTTTTGAAAGGGTAGAGAAAGGAGAAGACAGCATGTTAGGAGGCGGGACGCAGGCCCGCCTACATTTGTAGGAGGAGCTTCGTGCTCTTATACCAGCCGCCACGCCCGCTGGTGCTGTCGGCGTGCGCTGGTCTTTCCGTCATTTCCGGCCTTTCTCCTCCTCGTCGCAGGCGTGACGTCATTTCCGGCGCGACGGCGGCAGGCGTTTTTCCGGGTGGCAACGAGGAGTCGTTCGGTCCGATCGGTTACCGGGTATCGTTCCGGTCAGGTACTTGAGGGGGACGCCACCCCAGGTCCTCTGGCTACTCGGGCAGCAGGGACGCCCGCAACGGCGGAGCGGGGGGGGTCCGGGGGGGGGAGCCGCATGTTGCTGCTTGACGTTAAGAGGTAGGGAGAAGGGGAAGGGTTAAGGGGGAAATAAGGAAACAAGCAAGAAGGGGGGGGTTTGTAGCTCGGGGAGGGGAGTCTAGCGGTGGGCTGTCATGTTGAGGGGTTTGTATGTCATGGTTGGATCCGGGGTATGCAGTAGTCATTTGATGAACATCTGGGGCATTCATGGGTAGGAGGTCCTACCGGGCCTCATTCCATGCTACCTGGGCTCACGGTAAGGTACAGCTAGGGCGCAATTTGTCTGTCAATTGTCCAGGCTCCAGGAATTGGGTTCCCATCTGGTGGGGCAAAGTTGCGAGGCGCCGCAGGTCCTCACAGACTGAGGGGGGGGGGTGGTTCAGGTCATGTCCTTCATGATCAAGGATGCACGGTGGGGGGGGGGCAGACTTTGGCTCACGATGGGTTGTCAGGGGGGGGGGGGGGCATTTCCCGTCAGTTTCGGCTTATCAGGGCTCATATACTGTGGCAGTATCTCATCTTGCAGCGGACGGGGCACGGTACTGTTGCCGTTACATGATCGGGTCATGTGCTTCATCATGGGGCATCAGGTTTCGGTATTCTTGGGGAAGCGTTACTGTTCTTTAGGACATGGCAGTTCATGTGCAATCGGCAGGGTGATGGGTGGTCCAGGCTGATGGGGTATATCGTCATCAGGTAGGCTTATGTCCTGTACTGTTACTCGCTACATTTTCCTGTTTTTTTTTTTTTTTTTCCCCTCCCTCTTCCTCCTCAGGTTTCTTTCTTAGGTGCACGCCGCAGCAAGGCCATACGTCCTGTTGATTGTGCAAGGCCAGCGGGTTCTCGCAAATCCTCCTTTCAGCGGGGTACTTTTACCTTTTTGTGACTTTTTTATGTGTTATTTTTTCTCTTGGTCAGCATTTGCATTTTAGACTTTCCCCCTTGTTTTCCTTTTACCGTAGGAGTTGGTGCGGTTTAGCGTGCACGCAAGCTGTCATTAGGGTGTTCAACTGACGCAGTAAGTGCCATCTTGTTTTTCCACGATCCTTGGGGTCACTCAGGTGGCAATCAAGGTTCTGGTCACGTGGTTGGGGTGGCACCTATGCATTTTCACCGGTAGCCCCGCCACGGTTCTTAGTTGCTTTTAGCACATGGCACGGTTCTCCATCAGAGGGGCTGGAGGGGGGGGGTTGTTGTGCAGGGAGGGGCGGTTCTAGTCGGGGAAAGGGCCTTGGGGGTCATCAGGTTCTTTGTTGGGGGCATGTTATCAAGGTTAGGTAGGTTCAGGCACGCTGGGTGTTCAGTCCCGTAGGGGGGTGGGGCATCACCAGGCCCGGAGCTACCATGGGGTGGCCGTTCACTAGAAGGGGCTTAGTCGGGTCTAGTCTTGCACGGCAGTACGGGGATGGGGGTCACCGGGTCATTTCATGTCATTGGTCATTTCACCTTACATTTCGTTTTCTATGTGTTCATCGGTCACGTTTTCAGGGTCACGGGGCCGGGGTGTATGTCTTCATGGCTTGCATGCCTCAGGTGGCTTATCCTTGGGTCATTGTCCACTATCAGCTTATCAGTCATTTCACGGAGGCCAGGTTCACTTGGGCCACATAGGGGGTCGGGTCAGTCACTATATTATTGTTCGCATTTCATTTGCCTTCACGTGTCCAGGGCGGGCAGGTTTCAGCTAATTTCCTTTCCATCCCCTCATATCGAATAGGTCATGTCCCAGGCGGCAGACATCGAGGATGGGTCGGTAGTTCCTCCCTCCCAGGATGAAGGTTCTGAACAGGACAGTACTCCGTCCATGAGGGCCTGGACCGTCCCAAGGATAGTGGCAGAGCTGCAACGCAGGGGCATCTCCCATCCAGCGTCAGCTAGGAAGGCCCAATTATTTAGACTATTGTTCCCCAGGGCTTCGAGCGTGGTTCCGGAGCAAGTGACATTGCGCTCAGTAGGGGCCTCTCTTTCACAGATCCATTCTTCACTCAGTGGTCTGGCCTCGTCTTTTCAGGAGCTGCGGGCCAGGGTGGAGGTCCTGGAAAGCCCTCCCTGTTTAGCTCCAGTAGTGCCAGTGGTTCCCTCGGCATCGGCAGATCCGGGGGTGGCTTTGGTGGTACCAGACTCTGTAGGTAAGACCGGCAGTTCGCTTTCGGTCACTCCAGCCCATTTTGTCCCGGCCAACATTAAAAAAGATATTTTGGATGGGAAGGACGTCAATTTGGCTTCACTATTAATAGCAGCCCATGATATTGCGGACAATAGATCCTATGCCTGTGGGGACGTCTCTGTGGTGGTCAAGACCAGGGACCACAGACTGAGCCGTAAGCTTTCCGTTCCGGAGTTTGTCCTAGCATTCAGCATCTTTAGGGATGTGGTTTGCTCGGTCAGGCCTCAGAGGAGGGAGGAGCTGGATTTATATCTCTATGCGGTGGTGGAGCTGGGTTACAAATATGGTGGTTCCGCTTTCTATGACTATCACCGATCATTTTCGGCCAAAGCGGCAGCCGTATTCACGCAGCATCAGGCGATAACTGACTGGAGTGTGGTCGACACAGAGCTGTTTTGTCGACATTTCGCGGGGTTGAGATCTCCGGTTTGCTCCTCTTGTCAATCATCCTCCCATACGGCCTACTGGTGTCCGCTCATGGGTGCCCCGGCGGTGCCAAGTACCTCCAGAGCACCCACTGGCGTGATGCCATCCCCCAGCCTTTCAACCACCTTTGACAAGATGGGCCGGCCGATTGTGTATTTGGGCAAGTCACAACTTTGCAACAATTTCAACCAAGGGTCTTGCAACTACAGCCAGTGCCGTCTGCTGCATGTATGTGCCACCTGCTTCACGGCACACCCCAAGTCCTCCTGCACGCTTAAACAGGGGAAGCCTACCTGACTAAGCCGCATTAACATAGAGTGTCTACAGTCCTTCTTGGCTTCCCACCCTTCACCCTCCCTATGTAGGTTCTTGTCAGAAGGGTTCATGCAAGGGTTTCACACGGGCCTGGTCACCTTGCCCCAGGGCACCTTCGAGGGGAAAAATTTGTTGTCAGCAGTCTCGAATGTCGAGGTGGTAGAAGGTCTGCTACAGGCGGAGCTAGATAAGGGGTTCATGATCGGGCCATTTGCCTCTCCACCTTTCCATCAGTGGAGGGTCAATCCTCTCGGGGTAGTCAGGGGAAAATTTTCGAATAAAGCTCGTTTAATTTACGATTTGTCCGCTCCTCATTGTTCTGATATACCCAGTTTAAATTCATTAATTCCATCTGAGGAGTTTTCTCTCAGATATGCTTCGGTGGACCAGGCCATCCAACGTATCATCAGCATGGGTAGAGGGGCTTGGTTGTCCAAGGCGGATGTGTCAGATGCATTCAAGCTTCTGCCTATTCAGCCTTCCTTATGGCAGTGGCACGGTGTCAAGTGGAGGGGTAGCTATTATTTTGCTACCCACCTCACTTTCGGCTCCAAAAGTAGCCCTTGGCTGTTCAATGTGTTTGCGGACACGCTCAATTGGATCCTCTTACAGGAGGCAGGCTGTCAGGAGGTGTTACATTATTTAGATGACTTTCTCGTGATTGAAAGTGCGGGGCGGACGCCCTCCGACCTCCAGAAGTTGGTGGCCGTGTGTTCCGCTCTGAATGTCCCGTTGGCTTCTCAAAAGATGGAGGGCCCGGCCACCTCTCTGACCTTTCTAGGTATTGTGCTGGATTCTCTAGCTATGGAGGCAAGGTTACCGGCAGACAAGTTGTCCAGAATCAGGGAACGGATCCAGGGGTTTTCCCTGGCCCGGGTCACTACCAGACAGGATCTGCAATCCCTACTGGGGATGTTGAACTTTGCCATGAGGGTTATTCCTCAGGGCAGGTCCTTCATCTCCCGGCTGCTGGCTCTGCTCCCCGCAGCCCCAGATGCAGATTCGGTGGTAAGTCTGGACGCAGCGGCGGCTGCTGATTTACGCATGTGGGAACAGTTTTTACAGGGTTGGAATGGGGTGTCCATGTTTATCCCGGCAGTTTCGGAGTCATCATTCCAGGTAGTCACGGATGCTGCGGCTACTGGAGGTTATGCCGCCATTTTTGGTACACATTGGCTGGTGGGTCCATGGCCAAGTGAGTGTCGGGCGATACCCGGTTTTGCTCAGACGTCAGCATTATTCGAAGTCTATCCCATAGTTGCTGCTGCTCAAGCGTGGGGTCACTTATGGTCAGGCAATTCGGTGGTGTTTCACACAGATAACCAGGCAACTGCGGCTATCATTAACAAAGGGAGGTCGGGGTCACTACACATCATGGCCTTTATTCGCAGACTCACGTGGCTTTCCTTGCAGTACAAATTCCATGTCCATTGTAGATTTATTAGCGGGGTTCAGAACACTGCGGCAGACGCTTTGTCACGGTTTGACATATTATCCTTTTCTCGACAGGTCCCGGGCGCGGATATCAGTGCCACCCCGTCTCCTCACATCTCATTGTTGACGATGGACTGAGCAGGCATTGGGCAGGGGCGCTCGGTTTGATCAACAGTTCACTGGCCAGCAACACCAGGAAGGCCTACAGTACAGCCTGGCACACTTTTCAGACTTTCCTGGCACGTTATCCCCGACCGGACTGTTATGATAATCAATATATTCTGTCTTTCGTGGCCTATTGCCACTTCCAGCTCAAGCTATCCCCGAATACTATCAGAGGGTATCTGGCAGGGATACAACATTTCATGTCCCTCCTCTATCCGGGTAGGCCGTCACTGTTCGCAGCACACACGGTCAAGGCCATACTGAGGGGAATCCAGAAGTCCAGCCCCCCTAGTACCTCTAACCGGTTGCCTATCACAGGGCATATTTTTCGGGCCATGTCTGACATGCTGTCTCGGGCTCCTTTCGGTTTATTTCTTAGTTTGGTGCTCAAAGCTGCGATTCACCTAGCGTTCTATGGGTTTTTACGTCCGGGGGAATTCTCACGTACAGGTTCCACGTCTCGCACATTGGCCATCAATCAATTGGTCAGGTCCCCTGATCATTATATCCTTCATCTCGAAGTTTGTAAGACACAGCAGGTGGGTCCAGGTACTAGCATTAGATATTTTAGGGTGGAATCCAGGTGGTGCCCGGTCACTGTCCTGGATGAGCTCTTGGTCCAGTTGGCAGAGCTTCCCAGGAATAGCCCACTTTTGCCGGTCAACGGGGCACCTCTCACCTCCGCTCAGTTCATTAGTTTTGCCGCACCCTTTTAGGAAACTTGGGGTTGGATCCCAGGTCATATTCGGGACATTCTTTTCGGATCGGTGCTGCTTCTGCGGCTTCTCGTCAGGGGGTGCCGGTACATGTTATCAAGAATTTGGGTAGATGGAAGTCTGCATGCTATGCCAGATATATTCCGGAGCCTCTTGCAGAGATGTCTCTGGCTTTTGCGCATCTTGCGGATTGATTGTAATGTTAATAAAGTATCCTTATTCACATGTGTCCTTATGTTGCATTTTTGCCCCCTTTTAGGCATACTGACCCCGTGACTATGGCACACCTCAGGTCACCTTTTCTTAGTTGTTCTTTCCCTCTTTCCACATAGAGGCTCCAAGTACAAGTTAGGAGGCGGGACGCAGGCCCGCCTACATTTGTAGGAGGAGCTTCGTGCTCTTATACCAGCCGCCACGCCCGCTGGTGCTGTCGGCGTGCGCTGGTCTTTCCCCACCCTCCCTGTCCCTTTCTGTTTTCTATTTATCTGTTCTCTTTCACCTTGTTTCATTCATACATATGTCTTCTCGGGTATGCCCCCTTTTAGGCATACTGACCCCGTGACTATGGCACACCTCAGGTCACCTTTTCTTAGTTGTTCTTTCCCTCTTTCCACATAGAGGCTCCAAGTACAAATACAAGTAAAACTTATTTAGGAGGATTTATTTCATCTCTGTGTATCATCTGAGGCTATTCACTTCACTGGGTATATGTGAGGGCTTACATCTTATTTTTTTTTATTTTTTTCTTTCTTCTTACTACATACATTAGTATCTTTTTCGTTTAATTTGAATCCCTGATGGCATTAAGGTATTATATACAAGGACTAATCAGACTTCAGCACACATCACAAAACTCATGTGTCCAGGTGTGAATAGGGTTACCCCTCACATCTTTTAAAGAGAAACCCTGCAATAATAACTTAATATGTGTTCCGTGAAATTACACTGCACATTCTCTTTAAGTGTTTGTGTTGGGTCCACTCTTTTTCCTTCTATTTCAGCTGACTGTTTGATATATTATATAATTTCGGTTGTAGCTTTGTTTATATAAAGGCTTCTTGAGCTGGCACCAGCAGCTCCTGACTCACTTTGTGAAGTCTCCCTCTTATTCACCACTGTGCCAATTGCAGACTCATTTTATAACCGCAATGCTCCATTCTGATTTCCAGCTCTGGACACATTTCCCGCTCATCTGTATAAAAAGTCAATGGGCCCAGAGCCGAAAAGTTTAGTTGTTCTTAAAGTAAGCAATAATCCATGTAAGGGCAGAAGATCGACATGAATGCACCTGAGGCTTGACGACAACTCTCTTTAGATCATTTTGAGCAAGGAATAAAGTCATTCAGGTTTTTTTTTTTCAGTGCAGATACAAACAATTACCATCAGTTTTTCTGCAGATTTGTGTCTTCAGATTTACCAAAACCATGTAGTGCCTGATTGCATACAAATTGAAACTGTTAAGGTTTGTCCTCATATTACAGGCATACCCCACTTTTAAGTGTACAATTGGGTTTATTTACTATCGCTGGAAAGTGCAAAATCAGGCTCACTCCTGCATAGAAACCAACGAGATTCCAGGTTTTATTACCACGCTTAGTGGAACAAGCTGAGGGTTAGAAGCTCATTGGTTTATATACAGAAGTAAGCATTATTTTGCACTTTTTAGCGATAGTAAATAAACACCATTGTGTACTTAAAAGTGGGGTATGCCTGTATATGGTTTTGGTAAATCTGCAGAAATTCTAATAGTGTGTATGGATGGGGCTTAACACTGAATTCTCAAGCTAATTTGCTTTCATAATCCCACAATGAGAAACAGACATATACCCATATTTGTTTCTAAATTCATACAGTTAGGGATCTAAATGTTTGTAAATAAATGATCAGATCTCTAATTTTAAGACCATCAGACATCCATCTTCTGTACATTTCAGATTATCTTTATTTATCTTTATAGTTCATGACAAATTACTCTTGTACCCACAAAATATCCTCAAAGTCTCATTCTTTATTATACATAGGACATATGAGGTGCTATTTAATTCCCAGAATGGACTGTAAAAAAAATGTTTGTGCAGGAGCATTGTCATGGTGGAGAATCCACTTGCATCCATCCTCTGCGTTTTTGGTCCCCCTGAAAAAAAATATTAAAAGCCAGCAGCTACAAATACTGCAGCTGCTGACTTTTAATATTAGGACACTTACCTGTCCTGGAGTCCAGCGGCGTCCACAGCAGAGGACGAGCGATCGCTCGTCACCCTGCTGCTCCCACCTCCATCCACGGTGAGAGAATCAGGAAGTGAAGCGCTCCGGCTTCACTGCCCGGTTCCCTACAGCACATGCGCGAGTCGCGCTACGCCCGCCGATTGGCTCCCGCTGGGGAACGGACGGGATGTGGCAAAAAAACCTGTCTTTTGCCCGAGACGTGTGGCCGGAAGTGGGTTCAAATACCTGTCTTTAGACAGGTATCTGCACCCCCTCCCCCCTGAAAGGTGTCAAATGTGACACCGGAGGGGGGAGGGTTCCGATCAGCGTAAGTTCCACTTTAGGGTGGAGATCCGCTTTAAACCACATATGGTGTTCAAAAACACTTGATTTCTTCATGCAATGTACACCATAAGCCTGTTGCAACAGAGCTAAAGTTTCACTCACACTTTTGACAATTTTCACGCAAAATTTATTGTTAATCCACTGCTCCAGATTCCTGTCTGTCATTTTTAGCCAACAGCACAATGCAAACGTTTGTTATTTCTTCTGCAGCTCTTTAAAGGCTGAGCCAACTGGTCTGCGACCCAGGCGAGTGTAAGTTAGATAAGTCAGAACACGCTCCAGTGTGCACGGCTGTGTGATTCACCCCTCTAGTGCTACACCACAGGTTATCAAGGAATTAAATTGTTGCACTTTGTGGTTGATTTACTAAAGGCACATACATTGTGCACTTTGCAGTTGCACTCTGCAAGAGCAGTTGCTACAGAGCTTGGTAAGTGAGCAAAAGCTCTGCTGATTTCCATACTCTAATCATGTGCAAGCAAAAATTCATTTTTTTTCCTTGTATGTCATTGGGTACTTCAAAGTGAAGCTTTACTGTACCTCATTTACTAAGCTCTGGAGCAACTTTTTTCCTTTAGTAAATCAACCCCATTCTTTCTCCTTGCCAACTTTTACACATTCTCTCTCTAGCACATGTTCTCTGTCAGTTGTGCATTTACACACATTGGGGTAGATTCACTAAAACTGGAGCATTCTGAATCTGGTGCAGCAGTGCATGGTAGCCAATCAAATCCTAACTTCGGCTTTTTCAATTAAGCTTTGGCAATAAAACCTGGAAGCTGCACCAGATTTTTTACTCTCCAGTTTTAGTAAATTAACCCCATTATGTTGCTCTTGAATTCTTAGGTTCACATATCCAAATGGTTCTCATGTACATGTTCAGTAAACTGCAAACTTCAAAAACAGTGAGTGACAAAAATAAATGAACATTGAGCTTTGATGCAGAAACCTACAAGCATCAGTTTTGCTGTTCCCAACACTGTTGGAGCACTGCACAATATAGTAGCCATAAGTGGTGCACACGGTTGCGTACAGTGGCAGCAAACTTTCAATAGCAGCTGCCACGACAATCAATCTTTTGTTGGTTCATGTACATTTTCTAAGCAGCCTTAGTAGCACCTGTTATAAATTCTACAGCGTAAACTGTGAGATTGTTTCTATTTAAAGTGTAAGTCCCATCTTGCTGTTTTTCAGCTGTTTCACATTCATTGTTGCTGAACATTTATCTTATCTGTAGTCCAGTTTGATGAAACATAAAAATTCAGTGCTCAAAGTAAAAAATAAATAAAAATGCAGCTCTGTTTGCCATACTTACCATGTCTCTGGTATTGTTCCCTGTGCAATGTCCTTGCAGCAGCTACAGGTCTCCTCCACCAGGTTGAATGATGGTGTGTCCCTTAACCCACTTTCAGACTAATGCAGTACAGCAGTGGTTGCCAAACTGTGGCCTGGGGGCCTTTGCTTGCTTTTATCCAGCCTTCAGGGCACTATTTTCTTCCACCGATACCAACAAAGGGGCATGTTTTCACCACTGACACCAGTGAAGGGGCAGAATACCTCCCAGTGACACCAATGATAGGGCACCATTCCTCCCAGTGACTCCAAAGATGGGGCACATTTCCTCCCACTGACACCAATGATGGGCACAATTCCTTACCGCTGGCACCAGAGGTGGGGCTGAATTCCTCCCACTGACACCAATGATGAGGCGCAATTCCTCCCACTGACACCAACGATGGGGCGCAATTCCTCCCACTAATACCAACGATGGGGCGCAATTCCTCTCACTGACACCAACCATGGGGCATTGTTTTTTACACTAACATCAGGGTGTTTTCTACTCCCAGTGGCCACAGTCCGACCCCCCTTACTGAATATGTACCAGTGTTTAATGTAGGTAAGAACACTTACATTTTAAAAAGGTAAACAGCGCTTATCAAATGTACAAAGTGGCAGCGGTGGAGGCCCGACGCACTTCGCATCAAATAGTGCAGACAATGCACTGTTTGATGCGAAACGCCTCAGAAATTCCACCCTTGTCACTTTGTACATTTGATAAGCGCTGTTCAACTTTTTAAAATGTAAGTGTTCTTACCTACATTAAACACTGGTACATATTCAGTATTACGCTATGTGCTCTTTTCTTCTTTAACACTCCACTACATTGGTACAAATGTTTTGACCCAAACTGGGTACCTCCTGGAAGCACCCATCTGCTTGAATGGCTCTCCTGATTTCCTTTTGGATTGACGTGTGAGTCGCCTCTGTGGTAGTCGCAGCTGACCATCCAGGTCCTACAGTGGTTCATATTCTGCTCTACTGACCCTCTGGACATATGTCCATTAGGGTTCAGTATCTCTGGTAAGCTTCCTCTTCAATGGTCTGTGGTGGATTTCTTTATTGCACTTCATTTTGGAGCACTGGGATTTTTGGATTTATTGTTACTATTTATTATTACTTCCATTGATGCACTTATCATTCATTTGTTTGGGTGATTTCTACTTTGTATATGCGCTACACTTTCTATGTTTGTTTTGTTTTTCACCATTGTCTATTGGTAGTGTTAGCGGCTTACCACTGATAGCGCAGAATATTTTGTTTCTTGTTATCATATGCAGTACGTCTTTCTGCATTTCATGTACATTTGCCTGTGTTTTATCCATTTTACTCCAAGTACAAAAAAATACCTGTTGACCTTCCAGAAATGCACTCAACTCTAGGCCCTGTTGTAGGCTGACAACACACAACACTACACACATGCGTGGTATTAGCCACTCCTGGTGTTTTTTGCTAAACTGCTCAACCAGTCCCATCTTGGATCTCTACAACATATAGGATTATTATTTTGTAGTCCAATATGAAGACTAGGAGGAGCAAATAGACCCTTTGAAATAGCTCCGTAGTTATGCAGAGGACAGTTGACAGCTCAGAGTTTCTGATTAGATCAATGGTTTTCTTTTTAAACCTATATAACAAATTGCTTGCAATTGTATATTAAAAACCCAACCCAACTGGAATTAGGTAGGTAGGTGGCACTTCTATGGTGGACTGTCACTAGGCATATTCCACATCCCTGAATTAGTCTTCATAACATCAGGACCTTAGACCGTTGCAGCTTGGAGGAGAAGAGGATGCAGGGACTGGTCTAGCAGCCCAGAGAAACCTCAGGAGCAGTGAATTAGGTAAGTGAATTTATTTTCCCATCCCCTACACCAGTGATGGTGAATCGAACACCCCAGATGTTTTAGAACTATATTTCCTTAAACTACACTACAGAGTGCATGTGCATCATGGGAAATGTAGTTCCAAAACATCTGGGGTGCCAAGGTTCGTCATCACTGCTCTAGAAGTTAACAAGCAATTAAATCTTGCATTGCAGGCACTGTCCTGCTGCAAGGGAGAATTTTTGAGTTTTTTGGAGTTACGCTTTAAAGACTTAACAGACCAAAGATGACCAAGTAGACATTCATTGTTGGATTTTACATCCACTTTAGTTTAGCAGTATTAGTTTAAAAACAAGTACTGAAGCTTTATAAACACAGAAAAGTGACTAAGCTGCAAAAGCTTGTGTGGTGTATACTGTGCAGTCAGTACTTACATTAAATCGGATCTTCACTGCATCTGACCACCACAAACCGAAAACACAATTTAATAAAAAAAAATAAAAAAATTTAAATTCTTTTTATTGAGTATAAAACATAAAAACAAACCACAGCAGTAAACCTGCCACAGCATTGGGACTAGACCCACGCAGGAGTCAGTACCAGCTGGCTATAGGCTGCTTCCATCATTAGTAACATACAGCTGCAGCACGTTTACAAGAAAGGGACAAACAAACAACCTAGTGTAGTAGTGGCTCCCGCTCAATTAAAATGTCCAAGTATCAAATTCTTCAGTCGAGGCCCAAGGGACAGTAAATTATAACCAGTAAACCCATAGTAGAGATTATAATACAGAGAGGAAAAAAAAATAGAATCACAACCACCCGTGAAGTGGCACCAAGTACATGCTCCGCCAGTCTCCGGTCGCCGTGGAGGCCTCCGCTAGCCATTTGGCCCACACTCTGTCATACTTTTTGGGGAATCCTCTATTTTGGTACTTATACTGTAGAGTGGCAGTACTTTATTGACATGAGTTTTCCATAGCAGTATAGACGGTGGGGCACGTTTTTTCCAGCAGAGAGTGATCATTTTCCTGGCATAGAATAACAGGAGTCCTATCGGAGTTCTCTCTGCCACCCTGGGGGCTAATTCTTCTACCAAGCCCAGAAGGCATATCTGCGGGGTTGGGGCTACCTCTATTCTCACCACCTCTTGTATTACAGATAGTAATTGTGACCAGTAGTGTTTAATTACTGGGCAGGACCAGAAGATGTGTATAAAGTTGCCCGGATCCCCAGTACACCTCCAGCACTCCGACTGACAGGGAGGCTTTCATTTTATGCAACCTATACGGGGTAATATAAGCCCAGTGTAGAATTTTATATTGTATGAGAAGATCTCAAAGGGAGACCAGTATTTTGAAGGGGAAATCCCACATGTCCTCCCAATCCTCTGAGTCCAGTCCCGGGATGTCCTGTGTCCATCGCTGACGGAGCTTAGACAAATCTGCAGAGGAGACTCTGAGGAGATGTGCGTAGAGGACAAAGGTCGGTTTCTTGGTACATTCATATCGAATGACCCTCTCTAGATCAGATTGCACTATTTGTGTGACATTTGGTGTTATTTGGGCTTTAAACGTGTGAGACAGTTGCATATAGCGAAATTAATGCGGTGAAGGCACGTTGTTATGGGATACCAGATGATTAAAAGGGCGTATAGCCATGCTGGTGGCAAAGGTCAGTTTCATACCGCATTTGGCCCATATTTTGGGGTCCGGTAACGAGAAAAAATGGGGCAGTGTAGGGTTGTTCCATAGGGGAGCATGTGGGGAGACTGCAATCCGTGGGAACTTCTCAATTCCCAATCCTGCCCTCCAGGCCTTCAGAGTCGTGTGCATGGGGGTGGTCAAATCATATGGAGCCTTGGGACAGCAAAGGGGTAAATGTGTTAGGGTCTCTACAGAACGGACCACCGCCGCCTTCAGAACAGACGCTGGGTTGGACGCCTCCGGTACCAGCCACCAAACTGCTGTGACCAGCTAGGCTGCCAGAAAATATTTCCGGCAGTCCGGAAACGCCAACCCCCCCTGCGATACCGGATGCATCAGTGTGGATAATTTTAATCTAGGAGGATTTGGGCCCCAGAGGAAGGAGGAGAAGAGTCGGTTCAATTTCGTAAAAAAATAGCAAGGTATCCACTGTGGGGAGTTACTGAATAGGTATGTAATTTTAGGTATGATTTTAATTTTAATTAAGTTAATGCGGCCTAATAAGGACAGAGGAAGGTTCTCCCAGGCTTTTAGTTTGGCCTTGACTCCTTGGACCACCGGCTCTAGGTTAAGGGGTATAAAGCTGGACGCGTCCCTCGAGACGCGCACCCCCAAGTACACCATTTAGTCTACCCATTTCAGTTGGATATCTGGCGGGGCTAGTTTTTTAGCCTCAGGGTCTTTTTGCCCAGTTCACCCATAAACCTGTAATTTTAGAGAAGTCAGTCAATACTTGCAAAGCTCCTTTAAGGGAGGGGTCCGCGTCGTTCAGAAATAGTAGGAGGTCGTCTGCGTACAGAGCTACCATCTCTCCAGCCACGCTATTTTTAGTCCTTTATGTGGGGCGAGACACGCAAGGCCTCCGCCACCGGTTCCATAGCAATCGCAAACAATGCCGGAGAGAGAGGGCAGCCCTGCCTGGTACCCCTGATAAGCGAAAAGGGGGGAGAGACGTCACCCCCCAGTCTGATAGCCGCCTTTGGGGATTTGTATAGAGTTTGCAGCCAGGTAATTAAAACCAACGGAAATCCCATCCGCCGCAGAGTTTCCCAGCGAAATGGCCACTCGATCGAATCTAATGCCTTTACGATGTTGAAGGAGGCAATCGTTCTAGTGCCCACATTGTCATGCATGGCATGCAAGTTGGTGAATAGTCTGCAGAGGTTAATATCCGTGGATTTATTGGCCATGAATCCAGTCTGGTCCGAGACTATAATAGAGGGCAGTAGTGGGTTGAGCCTAACGGTGATCAATTTAGATAACATTTTGAAATCGATGTTGAGAAGTGCTATGGGCCTGTAAGAGGCGCACTGTTTGGGATCTTTATTGGGCTTAGAATAATGTGGGCGTCTGCCATGGAGGGTGGGAGTGCTCCATTTAATAAATTTGTAATATTCAAAGCAAACTCTTCAATCCATTTGTGTCTCCATGCTTTATTTTGTTGCTAAATGACTTTGAAAAACACCCCCCTTGAATTTCTGGCCATGCCTATCTTGAGTAAGGACACATGATTCATGTAGCTATTACTCCCTATAATCCACTTGCCCTTAGCTTAAAGCAACACTAAAGTCAGAATTTTTTTTTCTTAAAATAACAAACAATGGTATACTTACCTCCACTGTGCAGCTCGTTTTGCACAGTGTGTCCTGGAAAGCTGTCTTCTGGGGTCCCTCGGCGGCTGTCTCAGGTCCTGCTCACAAAAGTATTCCACCTTAATGTGAGGGAGCTTGCACGGTGGAAAGCTTTTGCGAGCGCGCTCCTGTGATACAGCGACGGCCATAGCCGCCGACTGTATCACTCGGCCCCGCCACCGGCGCGCCGCGTCATCCGCTGTGATTGACAGCATCGCCAGCCAATGGCTGTGCTGCTATCAATCCGCCCAGCCTAGCCAATCAACGGCCAGGCTGGGAATCCGAAGAGGATGACGTGGACGCGCCCGGGAATTTCGAACTTTCAGGTAAGTAAAACGGTGGCTGGGGGGGGGGGGGGCAGCAGCCAGATGTTTTTTTACCTTAATGCATAGGATGCATTACGGTAAAACAACTTTTACCTTTACAACCCCTTTAAGCATTCGTATTTTGCGTGTACTATGAAAACGGAACAGTTCAGCGTACCTTGCCTGGGACCACTTGGAAGTGGTGATCCCGGGCACGGTTCACTCGAGGTCTGCAACAGTTTGGTTCAGTGTGAGTACAAACCATGCCTGAGAACAGAACTCTCCATAGATCACTGAGCACAGAAGCAGGGATCACTGTGATCTGGGTGATGCAAGCATGCCCGGAAACACTTATTTTGAAGCACAGTAAGGCTACAGTCACTTTTGTGCGATTTCCATTGCGACTTTATCCTGTGACTTGATGCGACTTTAGATGAGTGAGACTTTGTTATGACTTTGGCTTTGACCGATGTAATAATTTTTTTTTGTTTTACAAAGTCGTTGTGCAGAAAGGAAAGAAATTGTGTAGATTCATTTGATCTCTTTATCTTCTAGCAATTTACAAATTGTCATAACAATTTGAATTTTCATAAAAAATTGATTGGCCGGTTCAAATTTCAAATGTTTGAAGAATAGCTGGTTTTTAACCACTTCTGACCGGCCCCACGTCCAAAGACGTCATTTTTTTGAAGATGGATATCTCGGTAACGGCAGCAGCTGCTGCCACAACCGAGATATCCATCTCTTCGTGGGGCGGTCCTGTTAACGATAAAGGCGGTCATCGCGGCGGATTCGCCGCGAGATCGCCGTTACCGGTGGCGGGAGAGGGTGCCCCCCCCCTCCCGCCGCTCTCCCGCGCCCTCCGCCGCTTACCGTAGCCGTCGGTAGCGGCGGAGGCGATCGGGTCCTCTTGCTGGCTGTCCGGGGATGCGACTGAGGGAAAAAATGTCCCTCAGCCGTCCCCATACCTCTGCTGGGCGGAAGTGACGTCAAAACGTCATTTCCGCCCAGCCTCTTAAAGAGACATTTAATTTGTTTACATTTTGACTTTTTTTTTTTTTTTTTTTTTCTTTTTTTTTTTTTGCATTTAAGCCTGAATATGAGATCTGAGGTCTTTTTGACCCCAGATCTCATATATAAGAGGACCTGTCATGCTTTTTTCTATTACAAGGGATGTTTACATTCCTTGTAATAGGAATAAAAGTGATAATTTTTTTTTTTTTTCAGTGTTAAACATTATAAAATAAATAGAAATAAAAACGAAAACCCAAATTTTTTTTTTTTAAAGTGCCCCGTCCCGACGAGCTCGCGCGCAGAAGCAAACGCATACGCTAGTAGCGCCCGCATATGAAAACGGTGTTCAAACCACACAAGTGAGGTATCACCGCGATCGTTAGAGCAAGAGCAATAATTCTAGCCCTAGACCTCCTCTGCATCTCAAAAAATGCAACCTGTAGAATTTTTTAAACGTCGCCTATCGAGATTTTTAAGGGTAAAAGTTTGACGCCATGCCACGAGCGGGCGCAATTTTTAAGCGTGACATGTTGGGTATCATTTTACTCGGCGTAACATCATCTTTCACAATATATAAAAAAATTGGGCCAAATTTATTGTTGTCTTATTTTTTAATTCAAGAAAGTGAATTTTTTCCAAAAAAAGTGCGCTTGTAAGACCGCTGCGCAAATACGGTGTGAGAAAAAGTATTGCAATGACCGCCATTTTATTCTCTAGGGTGTTAGAAAAAAAAATATATAATGTTTGGGGGTTTTAAATAATTTTTTAGCAAAAAAAACTGTTTTAGTCTCGTAAGCACCGAATCTGAAAAACAGGCTCGGGGCTGAAGTGGTTAAGGAGTGGGCCAGGAAGCTGGCTGGTGCATCCTTAACCACGTGCCGAGCAGCCGCCGTTGTTATACGGTGGCAGGTCGGCACGATCCCGCAAACCATCGTAGCTGAACGTTGGTCCCTTTAAGCCGGATAGTAGGCATACGCCCGCTGCATTACGGCGGTGCCGATGCTCATGACCACCGGCACGAGAAGCAGAACAGGGAAGTATGTGTGTAAACACACACATCCCTGTTCTGTTCTGTGAGGAAAGACAGATTGTGAGTTCCTAATAGCTAGGAACCACAATCTGTCTATTCCTCTAGGTCAGTCCCATCCCCCTACAGTTAGAAACACACTAGGGAACACAATTAACCCCTTGATCGGCCCCTGGTGTTAACCCCTTCCCTGCCAGTGACAGTAATTAGTGCATTTTTGTAGCACCGATTGCTGTATAAATGCCAATGGTCCCAAAAATGTGTCAAAAGTGGCCGATGTGTCCGCCATAATGTCGCAGATCGCTGCCATTACTAGTAAAAAATAATAATAATAATAAAAATGCTATAAATATGTCCCCTATTTGTTGAAGCTATAACTTTTTGAAATACGCTTATTGCGATTTTTATTATCAAAAATATGTAGAATACATATTGCCCCAAACTGAGAAAAAAAATGTTAAAAAAATAAATCAAATTGGGGGGTATTTATTAAAGCAAAAAGTAAAAAATGTTGTGTTTTTTTTTTAATTTTCGCTCTTTTTTTGTTTATTTTGCAAAAACAAATAATTGCAGAGATGATCAAATATCACCAAAAGAAAGCTCTGTTTGTGGGAAATAAATGACGTTATTTTGTTTGGCTACAGTGTCGCATATGACTGCGCAATTGTCAGTTAATACAATGCAGTGCTAAATCGCAAAAAATTTACATTTAATTGAGCAACCAATTCTTCCGGGGCTGAAGTAGTTAACCAATGACTCATCAGCTGTCAGCTGGTTTCCCCAGCTGAGTGTAAAAAAAAGAATGCTGGCAAAAAGAATGGCGAGGGGTCTGCCCCCCCCCCCCCCAAAGCACCTTGTCCCCATATTGATGGCTGATGGTTGTGGGGGTCTGCAGGCGGGGGCTTGTCGGAACCTGACAAATGACAGTAGGCATTTTTGACAGGTCCTTTATTTTAAAAATGAGCGCAATTTGCTTTTGGCATTTTTTTCATCTGTCCAACAGTAAATTTACTAAAAAAAGCATAAACTATGCAAAACGCAAATTGTGGTAAAATCACGTGTGCAAAAACGCACAGCAAAAAGCACTGCTGAAATTATTAAAAGCAAACTGATTTGGACAATGATTATCTGATGTTTTCAGGTACTTTGAGGTTGATGTGTTAGTAGCACAATAGTAATTTATTGCACCATATTGAACATTTGTTTCTCAAAACTCGTATTATTAAATAGTTGGAAATAACTGCAGAATAATAAGAAAAACAGGAATTAAGAGTCTCTCCATTTACCATCCTTAATTTGAAATGTACTTGAATAGCTCTGAGATTCCAGCAAGAGAAGCCTGGGGTTTCACACCCTCCCCCAGCCCAGGCTCTGGCCAGCTGAAAATCCATAGCATAAAACTCATATGACTCTTGTTATGTTTTTTCCCCCCTTTTGCTTGCAAGGGGGCATGCGTGCTTCTCCGAAGTCTATACGTCACATGTGTCAATGATAATTTTTTTCCCCTCCTCTTAACACTGGAAACAATTTATGTCTAAGTTTTTAAAAGGAAATTCAAATGCAAAACAGATGTGGTAGAGCTGAAAGAACACTTGCTGACTTGTTTGTTTCCTTATTCTTGCCTTTCACCTTGGTTTGGGCCCACCAAAGACATTTGCTGGTGATCGATTACAAATTTCTGCTAAATATCAGCTTTCAGTCCAGCATCTTAAAAAAAAGCTTGGGTACATAACCTTATATAAAATTCATATTCTGATATATCCCATGCCATAATCCTCTACGGATAGGAGGAGCTTTGCCAGTACAAGATGTTTGTATTGTGATATAATAGAAATAGAACGCTGTGCTTGGCAGATTTTACTTTCTAAAAGCTAAACTGTAGAACAGAGTTAGACAGCATGTGTGTCAACATGTACCTGGGAACCACCTGTCCCAGAATGGTAATAGTAAATCCAACATTTTGAGCTGCCACCAGAACAGGAAATCTTCCAATAGGGATGTTTCTTAACCTTTTTTTAGTCGGGGCACACTTTAAAATTCTGCACAATCTTGAGGCACCCCATTCTAAAATTAAAAAACGAAACTAATAGTTTTACATAATGCAGCGGCATCTACAAATGTAGGACACACAACATCAGAGGTGATTTATTCTTACAAACCATAAATACCTTTGCAAACTGGTACTGAATAATGTTCCAGTATTTCTCTCCCTCGCTCAGCTAATGTGACCCAAGTCCTGACAGAGAGGGACAAGGGGAAGGGAAAACAAGGATGTCCCCAGGCACCCAACTTCATCCTTATCAACCTATGATGTCATCAATTGTTAGGTTGCTGGCAGCTGCACACTTCCCTAGGTTGTAATGCTACCCAATAAAAACCTATGGCTATGTGTAACAAAAATCCTCCTCTACTCTATTCAAAATGTAAAAAAAAAATGAAATTAACAGGATGTTCTTTTAATAAAAACCTATGGTTTGGATAAACAGGGAAGGTTATAACTTCTGTATATCTCTATATAGTGCAGTTAGAGTGATCTCCCACTGTGCCTATTGTATTTTGACAGCTGCATCAGCTGACAAAATACCTGAACAGTTGCATATGATTCAATACAGCATCTTTTTGGTCACCAGTTTTTTGCCCAGCTCATTCGATTTTTTTAATTGAGGCTTGTTGGCCCATAGGACCATACACAGAAATTCATAAAGTGTATGGCCAGCTTTATTTACTGTCAGAACGGGAAGTGCCCGATAATCTCTCCAGCAGGAACACAAAACATCATAAACAAAAGAACATTTTTAATAATGTGAGAAAGGGTTTAGAATCTCTGACAGTGTTTTTTTCTCTTCCGTTCATGGATGGACACAGCAGCATTGACCTTAGGGTTATATATCCTTCCTTTAAGGAGAGACAAGGCAGAAAAAAACAGCACTTCAAGTGTTAAAACACTTCTCTAAGTACAGCACCTCCCAGGGGTGGGTCCCCCGGGTATATCCCACTCTTTGCCTCATGCAGCCTAGCGTTAGGAGAAGACATGGCCCTTCTGGAGCCCATGTGCTCTGGAGATTTTTTGCGATTTTTTCGCTTTTATTTCATTGTTGCCAGGATTGAAGCGGCGAGTGGCCAGAAGGGGGGTAAAAAGCGCCCCCTCCCTCTGCCTTCTTCTGGAGATGTCTCTGACACGGAATCGGGCCCCGCTATTGGGGTGGTTCCGTTATGTCAGAAGATGCAGGTTCCGTTATGTCAGAAGATGCAGGACTAGCCCACACGGACAGTGAGGATGACTCTGCTTCAGGGTCAGCGCATGATAAGGTGTTTGTTGGAGCTCTTATCACTGCGGTGCGGAATACTCAAAAACTTGAGGACTTGGCGGAGGCATCAGACATGACGGTCCCTTTCGGGTCCCGCAAGCCACCCTGCCCTGCAAACGTGTTTCCTTGTGTTCCATATCTGGACAAACTGTTGTACAAGGAATGGGATCGGCCGCAGAAAGTTTTTGCTGCTCTAAAATACTTTGCGGTCCGTTATCCCTTTGAGGAGGACTTTTTAAAATAGTGTGTTTCTCCTCCGTCAGTGGACCCTCCGGTTTCCAGACTGAACAAGGCTACCACATTGCCTGTGGAAGGGGCTCCCACTTTTAAGGACCCCTGCAGATAGGAGAGTGGCCCGCTCCATGTTCAGTGGTGGGGTCGGCGGTGAGACCGGTTTTGGCCAGGGCTCTGCTGTCGCAGACACTTACTGAATGGGCAAAGTCCTTGCTGCAGGAACTGGAGGCGCAGAATGCTCCTGAGCTCTGAGTGGAACTGGCCGACCAGTTAGTGCAAGGTCTAAAGTTTGTCTGTGAGTCGGCCCTGGATACGCTCCCCTTGCTCTCCAGGGCCTCCGCCTACGCGGTGGTACTGCGCCGCCTTGTGTGGCTGAAGTGTTGGTCCGTAAACCAGTCTTCTAAAAAGGCCTTGGTGGATTTACCCTTTAAGGTTGAACGGCTCTTTGGGGCGTCCTTGAATGACATCATAAAAGATGCCACAGGCGGTAAGAGCACACTGCTCCCGCAATCTGGAAAGGGTAGGGAGCCTCGCCGTAAGCAAGGGCCCTCCTTTACTGCCCCCAAGTGTTTTTTTTGTCCGCCAAATGCGGCAGGAAAACGTTTTCAAGGTGCTATGGCGCCCGCTTAAGGCCAGAAGCGCACCTGGTTTCACAAGCCTGCGGACAAGCCTGCCTCTGCATGAAGGTCTGCCCCCGCCCGCATCTCGGGTGGGGGGCCGGCTTCGCAAATTTGCAGCTCGGTGGAGGTCTCTTCTTTCTGACCTTTGGGTTTGCAAAGTAGTTTCCTAGGGGTACAAGATAGAATTTCTCTCTTGTCCACCAAACAGATTTTTTCCTTCTAACCTCAAGCTTCCTCCGGATCGCTGGGAGGATCTGTCAGGAGCTGTCCAGGATCTGCTGGTCAGGGGAGTGATTGTGCCAGTTCCCTCAACGGAACGGTTTCAGGGGTAAAACCAATCTGTCTGTAGTCCCCAAGAAGGAAGGGGTTCTCAAGGCCCCTTAATTGTTTTGTTAAAGTGCAAAAATTCAGAATGGAGTAAATTCGCTCGGTAGTGGCAGCGCTCCATCAGGGGGATTTCCTAGCATCCTTGGATATCAAGGACATGTACCTGCATATCCCCATATGCGCAAAACACCAGAGATTTCTGCGTTTTGCGGTCGGAGTAGACCACTTTCAATTTGTGGCCCTCCTGTTCGGCATGGCCTCGGCACCACAGGTTTTCACCAAGGTGCTTGCTCCGATTCTGGCCCTGCTGAGGCAGCGCGAGATCGCTATTGTAGGATACCTGGACAACCTTCTTCTGAGAGCTTCTTCAAATTTCAGAATTAGAAGAGGATGTATCTATCACCTGTCAGACCCTCCGAGAATTCGGTTAGCTATTGAATGCCCAGAAGTCAGTACTGGTACCGTCTCAGCTGCTGGAATACCTGGGGTTAGTCCTGGACTCCTCAGAGGCGAGGGAAACATTTCAGACACTGCAGTCTGTGGTGTAGCGGTTGGCGACCCAGAGGTGGTCGTCACTTGGCTTTTGCATGAGGGTTCTGGGTCTGATGGTGGCCTCTTACGAGGCAGTTCCGTATGCCTAATTCCACACTCGAGTGTTGCAGAAAGAGATTCTGTCACGTTGGGAAAAGCTTCCTTCGTCTCTGGATTACCAGATTCGGGTGAGTCGACTGGTCAAGTTCTCCCTAGTGTGGTGGCTGACGTCTCCGGTGCTTCAGACTGGGAAGTCATTTCTGCGGTGCCATTGGACAGTGGTCACGATGGATGCCAGCCTCTCCGGCTGGGGGGTGTCTGGGGTGTCCAGTCAGCCCAGGGGCGCTGGACTCAGGAGGAGTCCCGCCTTCCAATCAATGTACTGGAGTTCCAAGCGATCAAGTTGTGTCTCTCCAAGTGGTCTCTGGGTCTGCATGACCGACCGGTCAGGATCCAGTCCGACATCGCCACAGCCGTGGAATATGTCAATCATCAGGGAGGCACACGGAGCTCGGCTGCAGCACTGATTCGTGTGAAACGCGTCGGTGTTCTTTTTCCCGATCCTTTCTGCTGTATTTTTGTGATGCATCTTTAGAAGTTTTTTTGGAGTGCTAAACTGGCAAGCCGACTACCTAAGTCGCCAAACACTAGACCAAGGAGAATGGTCGCTACAGCTGGAGGTTTTTCAGAGTCTGAAGTGGAAGTCAGAGTGGAAGCCGAGGGGATACCAACAATCCTGATCGCTCTGGATTGGCCGCGCCATCCATGGTACGCGGACCTGGTGCGTCTGGTGGCAGACGTCCCTTAGCGTCTACCCCTGAGAGAAGATCTTCTATCGCAGGGTCCTATCTTTCACCCTGCTTTACAGTCGCTGGCTTTAACCGAGGCCTGTCTGGCTCGGTGATCTCTACCATGCTATGAGCACAGAAGTCTACTTTACAGAAGATTTACCATCGTACGTGGAAGGCCTACATCTCTATGTGTGAAGAAATGAAATGACACCCCCGTACATACGTGATGTCCCAGATTCTGCTGTTCTTACTGCGTGGAGTGGATCAGGCTCTCGTCTTAAGTACGGTTAAGAGTCAGATTTCAGCTCTAGCTGTTTACTTTCAGCGACCCTTGGCAGCGCACTCCCTGGTGCATACATTTGTGCAGGGGGTTCGGCATGTGGCCCCTCCTGTGCGTCCTCCACTGCCTCCATGGGATTTGAATTTAATCCTCTCAGTGCTTCAGTGCTTCAAGAGGCTCCGTTTGAGGACATTCGAAAGATTCCTTAGTTGACTCTGTCCCAGAAGTTGGTTTTTCTGGTGGCAATTACCTCGGTCAGACGGGTATCTGAACTGGTGGCCTTGTCTTGCAAGGCTCCCTACTTGGTCATCCATAAGGATAAGGTGGTGCTGCGGCCACAGCCGTCATTCCTTCCAAAGGTTGTTTCGGCTTTTCACATTAATGAGGACATTGTTTTGCCATCCTTATGTCCTCGGCCGGAAAACCCGAAGGAGGCCACTTTGCATTCCTTAGACGTGGTTCGGGACCTACGGGTGTACTTGTCTGCTACGGCTCCCTTTCGGAAGTCAGACTCACTGTTCGTGTCGGTGACTGGTCCTAAGAAGGGTCTGATGGTCTCGTCGGTCACCATTTCTAGGAGGATCAGACAGGTCGTGCTCCAGACTTATGCCCTAAAGGGGCGGGCGCCTCCCTTTTCAGGTTACGGCGCATTCGACCAGGGTGATTGGGGCCTCTGGGGCTTTCTGCCATCAAGCGTCTGTTTTACAGGTGTGTAAGGCAGCGACCCGGTCGTCAATCCACACCTTCTCAAAATTTTACAAGGTGGATGTGAGTGCATCTTCGGATGCCTCCTTTGGCCGCAAGGTTTTACAGATGGCAGTTTAAGGTTGAAGTTCCTCCGTTAAGGAACTCTAGTTTGTTTGGGGTGAAGCTTGGTTTGCTGTGTTTTTTCCCACCCCTCGAAATTTTTTGACACTGCTTGGGGACGTCCCTAAGGTCAATGCTGCTGTGTCCGTCCATGAACGGAAGAGAAAATTATATTTTACGGTGAGTACAAAAATCCTATTATTTCTATCTGTGCCTTTCTTTCCTGCTTTTCCTATTTCTTGTAAAGGTGTCACTGAGAAAGGAAGTGAAGAAAAATCTTCCTGATTGGGTCACAGACAAAGATAACACGGCTGACATTTTTTACTCCTCTCCACCCCATATAAGACCAAAAAAGCAGGTGTAAAGTTGATCGTACACAAACTGAATGGGACAAAATTACAGCTGTGGGTGGCCCTGTTGGCATGCTCACACCTGTCATCATTTGATCTGCAAAAATTCAAGGAGCCGAGTTGAAAATTGTCTGTTGAACAGCAGCGGTATCCAATCAGATTCCACCTTGGTCCAGAACTACCTGCGCCTAAATCTACAGGGAGTGCAGAATTATTAGGCAAATGAGTATTTTGACCACATCATCCTCTTTATGCATGTTGTCTTACTCCAAGCTGTATAGGCTCGAAAGCCTACTACCAATTAAGCATATTAGGTGATGTGCATCGCTGTAATGAGAAGGGGTGTGGTCTAATGACATCAACACCCTATATCAGGTGTGCATAATTATTAGGCAACTTCCTTTCCTTTGGCAAAATGGGTCAAAAGAAGGACTTGACAGGCTCAGAAAAGTCAAAAATAGTGAGATATCTTGCAGAGGGATGCAGCACTCTTAAAATTGCAAAGCTTCTGAAGCGTGATCATCGAACAATCAAGCGTTTCATTCAAAATAGTCAACAGGGTCGCAAGAAGCATGTGGAAAAACCAAGGCGCAAAATAACTGCCCATGAACTGAGAAAAGTCAAGCGTGCAGCTGCCAACATGCCACTTGCCACCAGTTTGGCCATATTTCAGAGCTGCAACATCACTGGAGTGCCCAAAAGCACAAGGTGTGCAATACTCAGGGACATGGCCAAGGTAAGAAAGGCTGAAAGACGACCACCACTGAACAAGACACACAAGCTGAAACGTCAAGACTGGGCCAAGAAATATCTCAAGACAGATTTTTCTAAGGTTTTATGGACTGATGAAATGAGAGTGAGTCTTGATGGGCCAGATGGATGGGCCCGTGGCTGGATTGGTAAAGGGCAGAGAGCTCCAGTCCGACTCAGACGCCAGCAAGGTGGAGGTGGAGTACTGGTTTGGGCTGGTATCATCAAAGATGAGCTTGTGGGGCCTTTTCGGGTTGAGGATGGAGTCAAGCTCAACTCCCAGTCCTACTGCCAGTTTCTGGAAGACACCTTCTTCAAGCAGTGGTACAGGAAGAAGTCTGCATCCTTCAAGAAAAACATGATTTTCATGCAGGACAATGCTCCATCACACACGTCCAAGTAATCCACAGCGTGGCTGGCAAGAAAGGGTATAAAAGAAGAAAAACTAATGACATGGCCTCCTTGTTCACCTGATCTGAACCCCATTGAGAACCTGTGGTCCATTATCAAATGTGAGATTTACAAGGAGGGAAAACAGTACACCTCTCTGAACAGTGTCTGGGAGGCTGTGGTTGCTGCTGCACGCAATGTTGATGGTGAACAGATCAAAACACTGACAGAATCCATGGATGGCAGGCTTTTGAGTGTCCTTGAAAAGAAAGGTGGCTATATTGGTCACTGATTTGTTTTTGTTTTGTTTTTGAATGTTATAAATGTATATTTGTGAATGTTGAGACATTATATTGGTTTCACTGGTAAAAATAAATAATTGAAATGGGTATATGTTTTTTTTTTTTTTAAGTTGCCTAATAATTATGCACAGTAATAGTCACCTGCACACACAGATATCCCCCTAAAATAGCTAAAACTAAAAACAAACTAAAAACTACTTCCAAAAATATTCAGCTTTGATATTAATGAGTTTTTTGGGTACATTGAGAACATGGTTGTTGTTCAATAATAAAATTAATCCTCAAAAATACAACTTGCCTAATAATTCTGCACTCCCTGTAGCTATGGCAACAACAGATTGTAAAATAATTACCGCTCATTCACTAATTGGGAAACTGGTGGTAGTTAAGACCAGCTCTGAGCTGGCGTACAGAGGTACACCAGTGCTTAGTGGGGCATGTCTATGCTGTGAATTTGCTTTGGATGTGAAAGCTTCCCACAAAGACCTCTATCCCTTAGCCCTATTCAGCTATTAGCTTGGAGATTCTACGGCTGAAATCTAAATGTTAAAAGGGGCCATGAATACTGGTGATTACATGGCCCAAATAGGGCAATACTTATATTTGGGAAATAACTGAGTGACTAGGTGGGCGGAGCAAGGTGGGGAACTGAGAGACTAGTTTCCTATCAGGTCCCTCATACTTTTGACTGGCAGCAAGTGCTGCCACAAGGCCAATTGGTGCCCAGAGCAAAGATGGCAAACTGCGCCCCCCCCCCCCTGTTTTTAAGAAAGAATCAATGTAGTTTCAAAAAGAAGAATATACTTCAAATTCAATACAAATTCAGTCTATAGTGTAAAAAATAAAAACCGCAGAGGTGATCAAATACCACCAAAAGAAAGCTCTATTTGTGGAAAAAAAAAGGATGTCAATTGTATTTGGGTACAGCGTTGCACGACCACGCAATTGTCAGTTAAAGGGGTAAAACCTTCTGGAGCTGAAGTGGTTAACACATACAAAAAAAAACCTCTCTTACTAATAACTGGTGTGATGTGGGAAACCCAGCGATTCCTGTGCAGGTTCCTGCATTGCATCTAAATTGCCAGCAGTTCACACTGACATCTGCGAACGGCTGCGGGTGTCAATGTGAAGTTAAGGACCCCCCCCAGATGGTTTGCACATCACAGTGTGTATTGTGACTATGTACAGAAAATGGATGGCAAGGATATAAACACCTATGCAAACTGATTCCAGTGCGGACCAAACAAAAAGGTCCTGAACCATTTTGGTCCAAATGTGATGCAAATTCAGCCCTACAAACTGCAGGGCTGAATTTGCATCACAAAGACATTGCATGTGATCTTCACAGCAATGCAGCGCAAATCACATGTGATGTCTAATAGGGATGAGCTCCAGCGTGTTTGCACACTCCACATGCAGTGTCCACCAGGGAGTCTGCAAGGCACTGCGCTAATCGCACCCAGGGAGACATTTCCCAATGCTCGGCTGCAGAGATCGGGAAATGTCTCCCTGGCTGCGATTAGTGCAGCGCCGTGCAGAGTCCGCCAGAGCTCATCCCTATCATGTCTATCATCGCAATAGTGTAAACCCAGCCTAAAACAGGTAGAGAAGAGGTGACATAATGTCTCCTAAGCACCTGCAATAAGGCATATTGCACATTAATTCTAGCACCCCTACCCCTTAGAAGAGTCCTGTGAATTTGTGGGTTTGGGAAAAGGGGAACTAGGTCTGATTAGTGAACTTAGCCCTTTTTTTTGCCAACCTCTTACTGAGAATGCTTGTCAGTTGGTGTTGTGCTGACCCACTCACTATCTTTAATACATTTTGACCTAAATCATGTATGTCAGAAAAGTCTGCCAAAATTCACACACCCCAATCTGTATACCTCCACTGAATCAGAACAATGCAGTCAGCATAAAAACCAAGCAACTAGCATTTTCAGATAAAAAACAGCAATGCCAACCTCCCTGTTTCATGTTAGGTTTCCTTTAACCTGACTTCTGTTACTTGAATTAGTAAAAATTAGAGCAATATTTGTTGAGATAAAGAAGCTCTCCTGGAATAGTGCATTTCCTTATCTCTAAGTAACACATAACTGTCAGACCCCCTCCATGCATTTGACCCCCCCCCCCCCATCCTTCCACAATAAATGCTAGCAGTATTTTTGAAGCAAGTTCTCCTCTTCTACAATACCATCCCCCACATAATATTTTGCTGTAGGACGTTGAAGATCTTTTCTCCCACCTTTCAGTAACAGCAATAGAGGGTAGTGGATCAGCTCAGGTCCTTCATGCTGCTGTCCACTTCTAGGAATGCTGTGCCCTTCGGTTCTCTGCAGCTTTGTCCCTCCATAGGAGGCACATAGGCTGACTATAGAGGTGAGCAGGAGGAGCCTAACATGCAGGAAGTGGATGGGAGCAGTGATTGCACACACATATGTTTTTTTTCCTCTTGTCATTGGCAAAATGCTGCATTTCTCTGCTCTTAGGAAACCAACTAAGACACCTTAAGTCCCTCACTCTCCAGAGCCCTATACACAGAAGGAGATGTTCTTCTCCGTGGCTGTCCTCCTCTCTTCTGCCCACAGGTTGCTATTGGAGGAAAGAGAGAGCAGTCTCCTCCCATTAAGCAGCTATCGAGATGCTCTGCCTGATAGTAATGTCACCACACCACAGTCACTTCTGTATATGAGGCAGCTTCAGATCAGCGCAGCTCCATTATGCCCCTCCCCCTTCATGTAATACTCCGCCCTGGGCACCCTTTCCTTCTGCCCACCTCTTGTACCAGCCCTGCTGGCAGCTGATGGCAGTGGATGTGTGCAAAATTGACTGTTGGACTAAATAGCTGTGGATCCACCCACTGCTGTGCCTTGTTCAGTCAACAGCAAGGCAGGGCTAGTGTTCTCAGTTTTCCATCAGGCTTTGCCACCACACTACAAAACTCTCAGTGTGGAGTAACGGGCACAGTGGCTGGGGAGGGAGCACACTGAGGAAGAAGTGTTCAGTATGGACAATCTGACCTCAGTGTCAGCTTTGACAGGTACATGAATCTGGCACAAGCGTTGACAATTTTGGTGCAATAGCCCAAAGAGATTCTAAAGGGTTTCCCTTTATATATTATGTCTTTACAGACGTTGCACCATTGATGTGAGAAATGTATGCACATTTGGTTTTAGTGTAACATAACTAGCTGTTTTTTCAAACCCAACCAAAACTATTGTTTATTTTCTGATGGTCACCAGTGGGTTGAATCACCTGCAGTTTAATTTATCCTTTAGTTAAGAACTGTATTTGCTGTATAACCACAATCAATCACATTTTACTCAACACTGTAAAATGACAGCTGGCATCTAAAAGTCTGAATTAAATTGGTTGCTAACTTGCTATCAGTCTCCAAGCCATTGTTTTTAACCCATTTATGGTGACAGAAGTGAGGTTTGGAAGTGGGTATGTAGTATACTACCACCAGAAGTGTTCAGATGGCAGTATTCACTGTTGATTAGAATACAGTGGGTTAACATTTGTTTTGGTGCATTGGCAACGCATTGATTTCAATGGTCTACCTTAAAAGTCCCAAAAATCAAACATAGTCACATGTTGCCAGAGTGCATTGGGGTGCATTGAAAATAAATCTCAGTGCATGTCCCGTGTTATGTGGTATTGCAACACATAGATGTAAATGAGCCCTTAAATAAATATCTAAAATGTATTATTGAATTTTGACAATTGTTCAAGCTCATCTTACATATAATACATTTTGTGTTATCTTCTATGTAACCATTATTCTTCTTTCACAATCTTTTTAACGCTGCTCTTTTGGAAACACTGAAGTCTGGATGTCCAGCTTGTGTGAGATTCCAAAGGCTGAACCCAAAGGTACAATTCTGTGTGTAGTGATTCCCCCCGATTTTCCTAGTTTTTTTTGAGAAGCTTGAGTGCCATACTGTGTTTCTTGTTGTCAAATATTTCCATTTTAATATCAGGAAGGCAGCCAAGCATGATGGCTCTTCTTGGTGAGTACATTATCATGCAAGCCTCTTCTCACTGTAGGCTTAGGTAGTGCATGAAGTATTTAGCAGGCTTTAATAGGCATTTAGCAACTTTTTAGATATAAAAAAAATATGTAAAAAGTAATGATAGTGGCCATCATATGTTTTTTTTTAGTTAAAGAGAATCCAGCTGCTCAGCTGCATGCCAAGCACATCATAGCCACTTAGCTAATAAACTGTGCTCCCATGTGTTTTTCCAACATATTTATTTGGAGTGTATCTTTAACTATTACTAATCTGACTGTTAACAATATGCTTTTAGAAATGTATCTGTTGATCTATGCATGGTCAAATGCACAAGTGGTTTAGGCCTCACTGGGTGTTAGTCCAGCACTTTTAAGTGTCTTTCCACCGGCAGGAGAAAAGCAGCGTCAAAAGGCACCTAATGCTGCTTTTTTGCAAATGTGTTTAGTAGGGTTGTCCCGATACCACTTTTTTAGGACCGAGTACAAGTACCGATACTTTTTTTTAAATGTCATGTGACAGTTTTCAAACCACAATACAGACTAAGGATATTTTCTTTAGAATTATGAAGAACTCTAACTCAAGACATTATAAAAGAATAAAAATTAATAAAAATGTTTTATTTGCTTGTCACGCAGTAGTTAAAAACTCAAAGAATTTTCACAGAACATTTTGATAAATACAAAAAAAGTATCGGCAGAAGCATTGGGAGCATTTGCGCGAGTACAAGTATACTAGTATTGGTATCGGGACAACCCTAGTGTTTAGGTGTGTCAGGAGCTTGGGCATTTATTAAGTTCATTAGCCAAAATATTAATTTATTCTGGCCATTTAAATAAATGCATACCCAGCAAGATTTCAGGCACGTAAGGATTTTTTTTTTGTGACAAAATGCTGCTGCTCCTGAACACACTGGAAGTGTTTTTTTTTTTTACTGCCTGTAAACACCCCTGCCTCTAAATGCCTGTAAGCACTACGGGGCTTATTTACCAAAACTGGAGAGAGCAAAATCTGATACACCTGCGGACAGTAGCCAATCAGCTCCGTGTGTCTATTCAGGCATGGAGCTGCGCCCCGGCCCCACCCCCTCTCTCTCCTGATTGGCTAGCCGACTTTGATAGCAGAGGCAGCCAATGGAGCCCATGCTGTGTCTCAGCCAATCAGGAGGGAGAGTCATGACCATCCAAGACACTTGTGGACATTGCTGGACAGAGATGGGGCTCAAGTAAGTATTAGGTGGGCTACTGCACACAGAAGGCTTTTTATGTTAATGCATAGAATGCATTAGGATAGAAAACCTTCTGACTTTACAACCCCTTTAATTGATTATGTGTGAGACAGAAATACCCCCCCCCCCCCCCGGTAGAACACCTCTAAAAGGGGCATTTAAAACACCCAGTGTGCATGAGCCCTAACATTAAATTAGAGCATGCTTTTTTGCAGTGTGGTTCAATTATGGTTATTCATTTTTGGAGTGTTCCCCAACCAGGGCCTTGTAAAAAGCATTTAGTGATTTCCCTTTTGATAAGGCTCAGGTGCCTATTGGCCCTTAGGGCCGTTTACACCAGGTGCATTGGGCAGCCTCCCCAAAACAATCCCAAAACATTGATCAGGTGAAAATTCTCCTTGGTATATGCCTGTCAATCAGCAACTCTCCTGCTCTGCTCCTCCAGCCTTACTGGAGCGCTGAGTTGTGGAGGGGCAGGGAGCGGCCATCTCAGCAGCTCACTGAGAGGCTGAGACAGCCATTGGTCCAGGCACCTGGCGGATCCAGACTCCCAAAGTCGGGATGACACAGTGCCTGGACCGATCTGTGTGACATCAGCAGAGAGCGGACTTTAGACCGCTCTCTGCTGAAAACGGGTCAAAGGAGTGCAAAAGAATTTCCCTTTTGTGATCCATAGAAGAAGCCCAGCCAAACAAGCTTTGGCTGGACTTCTCCTTTAAGCTATCACAGCCACATCAATGTATATGTAAGGAATATTTATGCCTGAAAAAAATTGCCAGTGCTGCCAGAGATGAGCTATATCCTAAAGTGCAGGAAATTGCCAATAGATCCCCACGCTTTTGCTTACTGATTTAAAGTGTTCCTAAATCCACAACAGTAAAATCAGTCTGTATATGCAGTACAGCATACTTGTTATACTCACTGTGGAACCTAATCCTCTGCATTGTGCAAAAAGGCTGTTTGATCCTGTCTTCTCTGATTCTTCCCATTCTTCCACTATTCCCAATCTATCTCCTGATAAAATAGAGACTTTGGAGTCACTCTGCACATGCACAGTTTGGTGTGTATTGCTAGAGAGTTTTTCCTTGGAAAGGTGCAGTTGCACATTCATTACTGTCCAGACAAAGAGCCAGGGGTTCTGCAGCCTCATAGGACAGTCAGAGTAGATGAAAACTCCTCCTACAAGCTTTAACCAGACACTGATAGAAGTAAGAAAAAAGAAACTGCACTAGGACATACAAATGGCAAGCAGATGTTGGCACAAAGAATGCCTAAAGCTCTAGTTAAAGCAGCAACTAACCTGAAACATAAAATCAGTGAATGGACGATAGAAAAATATAAATAGTTGCGCTAAGGGTCCCTTCACACGGAGCGGACCGAAAAACGGTCTGCTCCGTGTGTGTCAGTCGGCTCAGCAGGGACCACCCTGTCTCTCCTCCGCTCTCCCCTATGGGGAATCGGATGAATATGGACCGTGTGTCCATATTAATCCGATCCGATCCACCGGACGGAAAAATAATAGGGTTTTATTCCATCCAAAAAAAAACGGATCTTTACAAGGCGGATCTTTGCGGACGTTAGCGGATGCATCATCCGCTAATGGACGCGATCCCATAGGGATGCATTACAAGTCCGTTTACGGACTTGTAAAAACGGACGAACGGAGGCAGACATGTGAAAGGGGCCTAAACCTTAAATTAAACCTGAAGAAGATAAGTACTAACAATTAATGAATAATTGGGTAGAACAGGTATTTTACATATATTCCATAAAGTTCAAAATGATTAAAGTTCATAAGTGCAACAAACTCTAAATTGTGCCATCAATGAAGTGACCACATATAAATGAATACATGAAGTGCAAAGATGGGTTCATATAAGTTGCGGATAAAAAGTCCATAAATAACATCAGTGCTAGTGTACACCTGTGCAATGATCCAACTTAAACCAGACTCTACTCACAGGATCTGAAGACCGAAGTGAAGTCCACCACCATTTAGTAAGTAAATCTGCTTACCAGAGCAACTTAATCCCTTATAACGAAGGACCTAAGACAACATGTGGTAAATCCCAACTGGATATTGACAGCCCCTGTGTCTGCAGTATTTCTTGGAAAAAGAACAGCCTTAAGCCTGTTGCGCCAGCCAGCCGCAAACAGGCAAACCCGTCCGTGTGGAGATCGAGAGATATATTTTTTTTGCCTGGAACTGCAATATACTGCTGATGAGAAAAGATATTTAGCAGTTCACATTTACTAAAATTATAGCATTTCCATGTTCTGTGTACTGTGGTAGACCAGATATGGTGAATGCATGGTCATGGGTTTAGTAACTTTTTATTTATTTTTTTTGGAGAACAATTTTTATTGAAGTTTTCATTAGCATACAAAACTAGCCCACACAGGGGCCAAACATTTGCCCATGCAGGGGCAGATCCTCTGTTGTGACAACATACGACAACAGGGCACGACATACAACATAAACAAGCCAACTTATACTATAACCCTAATGTGGGGAGAGGTTCAGTTCAGGAGGATCTGTGCTCAAATTGGTTTCCCGACAGGATAATGCAACATGAGAATAGTTGTGTCAACATACTAACATACTAGAAATATATTGTTAATTTAGGAATTGGTTAATGCATCAGTTGCCGTGGTATTATCATCTAGCCAACAGGTCCATACCTTCTCAAATTTCTGTAGACATCCCCCTGGGGAGTTTCGAAAAATGTACGTAAATTTAGGGATGACTTTCATCTTGAGAAGATTAATGCACCCAATACGGGAAAGAGGAAGATTGCTCCACGCTTTTAGTTTGCCTTTAATTACTACCAAGACAGGGTCAAGATTGAGCCGCACAAAGTCCCTACTCTCTCTTGAGATGACAATACCTAAATAAGTAAACTGATCAACCCACTGGAGTGGGAGAGAGGAGGGTGAGAGGGACCTGGCCACCGCATCCACTGGGATCAACTGAGACTTGTGCCAGTTCACTCTCAACCCCGTGAAGGCGGAGAAGGCATCCATGATACCGAGTGTGCCACGCAGAGATTCACCAGCGTCATTCAAAAAAAGCAGCAGATCATCTGCGTAGAGAGCCACTCTTACCTCCAGCCAACCCACCCTAAGACCACAGACCTCGGCTGAGGTCCTGAGGGCTTCAACAATAAGGTCCATGGCCAGAGCAAAGAGAGCCGGGGAGAGAGGGCATCCCTGTCTGGTGCCTCTCTGCAGGGAGAACAGAGGAGACAGGGAGCCATTCAGCTTAATGAATGCCGTGGGACCGGTATAGAGTGTGCGTATCCAAGCTATAAATTGCAGTTGGAATCCCATTCTTCTAAGCACCTCCCACAGATATACCCACTCCACTGTGTCAAGTACCTTCTCCATATCAAGGGTGGCAATGGTCCTAGTACCCTGGTTAGTATGGGGGGCATGTATATTAGAAAACAGTGTACGTATATTAATGTCTGTGGACATACCGAGCATAAAGCCTGTTTGATCAGAGTCAATCAGGGATTTTATTACTCTATTAAGTCTAGTGGCCAGTAACTTGGTTAACATTTTGAGATCACAATTGAGAAGTGCGATTGGCCTGTAAGAGGCGCTCAGCTTAGGGTCTCTATTGGGTTTTGGAATGAGAACGACGTGGGCTTCTCTCATAGAGAGCGGTAAGGAACTCTGTTGCAAGCAGGCTTGGAACATCTGAGCTAGTTTGGGGGCGAGTAATTCTGTGTGGGCCCTTTAATACTCTATGGGCAGGCCATCCGGCCCTGGGGTTTTACCTGCCGGGAAATACTTAATGGCCAGTGTGACTTCTTCTGGAATCTCTGAGACAAGGAGTTGCCTTTCTGCATCAGAAAGCCATCCCAGTGCTAGCATGTCCAACATAGACACCATAGGTGTGGAGTCAAAACCTTCAGGGAGTGAGGAAACATACAGAGAGGTATAAGGCTCCATTCACATCTAGGCGACAAAACGCCCCGACGCTCGTGCCGCTGGAGAGGCGAATTTCCATTGATGTCTATAGAGATGGTTCACATCTCTGAAACGCCGTACGCCTGCCGCCTGAAAAAAAGTCCCGGACCCTTTTTTTCAGGCGACATTGGCGTTCGGCCATAGACATCAATGGAGAGAATTTGTTAAAAAAAAAAAAAAAATTATCGAATCGCGGCAAGTAAAGCCGCGTACGCGGCGTTACTTGTCGCCTAGATGTGAATGCAGCCTAAAACGTGGTAAATGCAGATAGGATATCCCCCTGAGAGGTGACTAAAACACCTTCTGTTGTAAGGATTTCTGATATACCCGCTGAGGGCCTGTCCTGCTGTGCTAGCAGCGCTAGTAGTTTGCTATTCTTGTCTCCATGCTCAAAGTATTCCTGTCTGCTATGTTGTATACCAAGCCCGATGGTGTCTGAAAAATGGAGATGTAGTTTTTGCCTAAGTGATGAAAGGTGCTTAAAGTTGGGGACCGTTGCCGAGGTTGAATATTGATTCAAAGCCTCGTCAACCTTGTGCTGCAGGTCAGAGACCTTGTCTCCCAGCTCCGCCTTCACCGCTGCCACAGCCGAGATATACTGACCTCTGCTGTGAGCGTCCTTCGTCATCTCCAGGGAGGCCGACCCTGCATTGTGTGCCCAATAGTCTTTCAAGGGAGGAAAAACTCTGTCATTATTATTATTATTATACAGGATTTATATAGTGCCAACAGTTTATGCAGCGCTTTACATCAGGGAAGACAGTACATTCACAATACAAATCAATACAGGAGGGATCAGAGGGCCCTGCTCGTAAGAGCTTACAATCTAGAACATGAACTGCCTCGTTATTAATCCAATGGGGTTGTAACCTCCAAAGGGCTTTATTCCGCAGCCTGGTGGTCCTATTGGTCAATTTAAGTGGGTGGTGGTCAGAGAGGCCAGAGGGAAGGTAACCTGTCTCTTGAATGCTGGCCAGCATGGTGGCATTGGAAAAAGCCAGATCAATGCAGGAGGAGGTTTTAAATGTGGCTGAAAAGCATGAGTACATGCTATCGTGGGGGTGAAGCCACCTCCATGCCTCTTGGAACTCTGTTGCCTGAGCCCACATAGCGAGATCAGAATTAAAATTAGATTGGGGGAAGGCCTGTCCAGGGACACTGTCAGGGCGTCCTTGCAGGATGTAATGGCTGCCAGGATCTCCGCTCCTGTGGGGGCCATGCCGCCCCTGACTCCATGGCCACTTGCATACTGGCCGTCATCAGAGCTGTGGACTGCCATGCAGACGAGGTAGCTGCCGGTGGGGGGTTCGAGGAGCATTCAGGCCTGATTTTAAGTAACAGGTCCTAGGGTCGCCCATCCGAGGTTCTCCCTAAGATGGAGGAGGGTCTTGGGGAGCCTCCTCCATCTTAAGGCTGTGTCAGTACTGATACGCTGGGCCAGGAGCAATGCTCCAGTGGAATGCCTCCTCCCCCCTCACAGGCTATCAATCCCCTGTGATATGTGGCAGTCGTCGTTCTCCCCCCCCCCCCCCCCCCGGATGCTGACTCAAGGGAGGGAGGAGAGGGTCGCCGGCTTACTGTGCCTGGAGGATGTATCTGGCTCCGGAGGCCTCAAGATGGTGGCGGCCCGTGGGTGTAGGGAATCGGCTTGCAGGGTTCCTCTGGCGGCCTTCCGATGGCACACACCCGATCTGCCTGGTCTGAGAAAGCTGCCACAGATGGCCTAGGATGGGGCTTCCGCTCGTCCCGCGGATCGTGGCACCCGAGCGCAGAGGATGAGGAGGCCTCGTAGGCCGCAATATGTCGGCAGATCTTGGTTGTATGTTTCCGGCTGCGGGGGACACAATTTAGGTTGGGACCGGTGCAGGGGACGCCCAGGAACCAGGATGGGGGCTCTGGAGGCTCACTGTGTTGGTGAAGGCTCAGGATGGCAGAGGATTGAGACAGGATTAGCAGAGCTCCACTGCAGCACATCCTTCTCGGCTCACATCCAGACACGCTCCCGGGGTTTAGTAACTTTTTAAAGATAAGGGAGGTATTGATAGAATATGTTATGGTAGAATTTATATATTTGAAAGTAGAATGTACAAAACAAAAATAAAAACATGTCTTTATTAAGAGATAGACACCAACAGGGGCTTGGAGTCATGGTGGTGTACAAATAATCATACTTGACACATGGGAAAGCATCTTGTTCCAAATACTTTCTGGAATTATTGCAGTTACTGCAGATGTCCATCGTGAGAAAGCTCATTCTTTATACCCAGAGGCCATTGTGCCTTACAAAACCAAAACTTTAACTATAGTTTAAGGAAAAATTGGAATTAAATTAAAATAAAGAAAACAAAATGTTTTCATAGAATGAATATATGAGAGGTGCATTTTGTTCTTTTTATATGCAATTCATTTTGAATGCTTTTCAATTGGTGATCAGTGCTAGCGTGCAATAAAAATCACAGGGCTGTGGCTGTTATGATCTTGTGACCACTGGGAATTCATGCTATATCAAAGTAATTGCTATATGGTTATAACGTTGTTTCCATAGAGGCAGAATACAACTAAGTTGAATTTTTTAGACAATTTGAAAAAAAAAAAACTCTAATCTAAATGTAAACAACTCCCTTAAATTAAAGAAAAGTCACAACCACTTGTGTGAATTTTTACATTTTAGTTGCCATTTAAAATAGGTGACCGCGATATTGTGTCAATCTCGCTCCCTTTCTTGGCGAGATTGACCACCTACGAGCCCCATCGCGGGAGCCAGTGCCGAACCGGCTCGCTGCGATGGGAAAAAGCCGTCATAGAAGCGACGGGGATCTGACTTGGATTCCCGCCAATTCTAGCTGCGGTGTTTGGTATGAATCATGAGGGGGAACTCCACGCCAAATTTTAAATAAAAAATCAGCATGGGTTCCCCCTCAGGGGCATACCAGGCCCTTAGGTCTGGTATGGATTGTAAGGCGAACCCCCCTACGCCAAAAAAACGGCATGGGGGTTCCCCCACAATCTATACCAGACCTGTATCCAAGCACGCCGCCTGGCTGGTCAGGAAAGGAGTGGGGACGAGCGAGCACCCCCCTCCTGAGCCGTACCAGGCCGCATGCCCTCAACATGGGGGGTTGGGTGCTCTATAGCAGGGTGTCTATAGCTGCGGCCCCCCCACCCCAAAGTACCCTGTCCCCATGTTGATAAGGACAGGGCCTCTTCCCGACAACCCTGGCCGTTGGTTGTTGGGGTCTGCGGGTGGGGGGCTTATCGGAATCTGGGAGGCCCCTTTAATGAGGGGGCCCCCAGTTACCGCCCCTCACCCTAGGTGAATGAGTATGGGGTACATCGTACCCCTACCCATTCACCTGGAGGCAAAGTGTCAATAAAATAAACAAACAACACAGGGTTTTAAAATAATTTATTAATCAGCTCCGGGGGTCTTCTCTGCTCTCTGTGGGTCTTCTCCACTCTCCGTGGGTCTTCTCCACTCTCCGTGGGGTCTTCTTTCATCTTCTCCGCTGTCGTCTCGGCACTCCCTGGTTCTTCTCCCGCTCGCTCTCCGGTGCTTTCTTCGGGGCTGGCCGCCGCTTTCTTCTTTTTTAACTCTCTTACTAGTGGCGGTGCAGCCCGCTATTCTTCCGCCTTCTTTCCTTTTTATGTTGACGCAACGCTTCCTCCCGCTGTAATGCCGGGTGCGCGTCTCGCACCGATTTATATAGGCCTCTTATGACGTCACAGTCCTATCATGCTCCGGGCCCACGGAGCATGATGGGACTGTGACGTCATAAAAGGCCTATATAAATCGGTGCAAGCCGCGCACCCGTCATTACATCGGGAGGAAGCGTTGCGTCAACATAAGAAGATAAGAAGGCGGCGGAAGACGGCAAAGAAGAGCGGGCTGCGCCGCCGCTAGTAAGAGAGCTAAAAAGAAGATAGCGGCGGCCAGCCCCAAATAAGGCACCGGAGAGCGAGCGGGAGAAGAACCGGGGAGCGCCGAGATGACAGCGGAGAGCGGAGAAGATGGAAGAAGACCCCCCCTGGAGAGCGGAGAAGACCCCCGGAGCTGACTAATAAATTATTTTAACCACTTGCTGACGGCCGTACGAGTTTGTACGGCCGCAGCGCGGCTCTACTTCTCTGAGCCGCCGTGTTTTCTCGTCCGCCCCTTTCCTCGTTCCCCGTGCGCGCAGCGGGGAACTACTGTGATGGTCGTGTCCCCTGGACAAAGTCAAACACAGATCGCTGTAAATAGCCAGCGGCTATTTACAGCACGATCTGTGTGTCCAATGAGAGATGATCTCATATGTAAACATATGAGATCATCTCTCAGTGCCGACTCTCCCCTCCTCACACAGACAGCGCGTGTGAGGAGGGAGAGCAAACGGAGCAAAGAATGATTTGAAAAAAAAAGTGACCAATCAGTGCCCCCAGGACCACCTGTGCTCCCCAGTACCACAGTGCCCCCCAGTATCACAGTGCCCGCCAGTACCACAGTGCCCACCAGTACCACCGTGTGCCCACCAGTACCACCATGCCCACATGTGCCCACCAGTACCACTGTGCCCACCAGTACCACCGTGCCCACCAGTGCCCACCAGTACCACTGTGCCCCCAGTACCACCGTGCCCACCAGTACCACCGTGCCCACCAGTACCACCGTGCGCCCACCAGTACCACCGTGCCCATCAGTACCACCATGCCAATCAGTACCACCGTGCCCATCAGTACCACCGTGCCCATCAGTGTCCACCAGTACCACCATGCCCATCAGTGCCCACCTGTGCCACCAGTACCACCAGTGCCCATCTGCCACCTCAGTGCACATCTGCAATCAGTGCCCACCTGTGCCACCTCATCAGTGCCCACCTTTGCCACCTCATCAGTGCCCACCTTTGCCACCTCATCAGTGCCCACCTGTGCCACCTCATCAGTGCCCACCTGTGCCGCAGTCAATCAGTGCACATCAGTACCCATCTCATCAGTACCCATCTCAGTGCCATCTGTGCCGCCTCATTAGTGCCATCTGTGCCGCCTCATTAGTGCCCACCTGTGTCCACCAGTACACAGGCCTCATCGGTGCACATCAGTACCCATCTCATCAGTACCCATCTCAGTCCCATCTGTGCCGCCTCAGTGCCATCTGTGCCGCCTCAGTGCCATCTGTGTCACCTCATCAGTGCCATCTGTGGGCATTTGTACTTTCCTGGCTTGTTAGGGTCTCAAGAAATGAGAGAGGCCTTCAGTACATCAGGTGTGATCAGATGTGATCATTTTTTATGATTTGCACTATAGTTTGTAGACTCTAATGCCGCGTACACACGGTCGTTTTTTGTGATGAAATAAAACGACGTTTTAAAAAACGTCATTTAAATTGATCGTGAGTGGGCAAAACGTCGTTTTATGTCTTCAAAAAAACGACCAAAAAAAATTCCAACATGCTGGAATTTTTTGTGTCGTTTTTCAAAACGTTGTTTTTTGTTTCACAAAAAGTCACCGTGTGTAGCAAAAACGTCTTTTAAAACGACGTTTTTCAACCCGCGCATGCCCATTAGCTAGTTATGAAGCGAGCTTCAATGGAAAAGAGTGGTGAACGTAACCTCGCTTTTTGTGAAAAAACGATGGTGTGTATGCAACATCGTCTTTGAAAAGTGACGTTTCAAAAACGTCGTTTTTTACTTCACAGAAAACGTCGTTTTTTTTCATCACAAAAAATGATCGTGTGTACGCGGCATAAAACTTACACACAGACCAAATAATTTCCAAAAACTTTTGGTTATTTTTTATCAAAGACATGTAGCAGTATAAATTGTGGCCACAATTTATGAAGAAAAATTAATAATTTGCAACATTTTATCACAGAAACTAAGAAAAAAACATTTTTTTTCCAAATTTTCGTTTTTTTTTCATTAATAGCGCAAAAAATAAAAAACGCAGAGGTGATCAAATACCACTAAAATAAAGCTCTATTTGTGGGAAAAAAGAGGACAAAAAAATCATTTGGGTACAGTGTTGCATGACTGAGTAATTGTCATTCAAATTGTAAGAGCGCTGAAAGTTGAAAATTGGTCTGGTCAGGAGGGTGTTTAAGTGCCCAGTATGGAAGAGGTTAAAACCCTGTGTTGTGTGTTTATTTTATTGACAGGTGAATAGGTAGGGGTATGATGTACCCCATACTCATTCACCTAGGGTGGGGGGGCCGGTATCTGGGGGCCCCCTCCGCAGACCTCGACAACCAACAGCCAGGGTTATCGGGAAGAGGCCCTGTCCTTATCAACATGGGGACAGGGTACTTTGTGGTGGGGGGCCGCAGGGCGCCCCCTGCCCCAGAGCACCCAACCCCCCCATGTTGAGGGCAAGCGGCCTGGTAGGGCTTAGGAGGGGGGGCGCTCCCTCGTCCCCACTCCCTTTCTGACCGGCCAGGCGGCATGTTTGGATACTGGTCTGGTATAGATTGTGGGGGAACCCCCACGCCGTTTTTCCGGCATAGGGGGGTTCTCCTTACAATCTCCTTACAATCCATGCCCCTGGGGGGAAACCCATGCCGTTTTTTTCATTTAAAATTTGGCGTGGAGTTCCCCCTCATGATTCATACCAAACGCCGTGGCTAGAATTGGTGGGAATCCAAGTCGGATCCCCGTCACTTCTATGAGGTGCTCGCTGGAATGTGCTTTTCCTATTCCAGCGAGTGCGAGATGTCGGCACCATGTCGCCGAGAATCAGCGCGATGCCGTCATGCTGGAAACACATTCTCGGCGACAGGTACAGTACACTTGCAAGGAATTTTAGTTTCTGTGTGTGGCCAGTTCTCAATGTGTTACAGTTGAGCAGGTCTGAACCAGAAAAAAAATAAGTCTCATCATTTAGCTGATGCTTCATCTATTCTGCTGACAAATTCTTGCACAGTACAAAATAAGTCTGTGGGATCCTCGTTATCTTTACATCACTTTGAATTAATGAGGAAGTAAACCCTCATCAAAAAAACAAAAAAACCTGCAAGACAAAGGCATAATGAGCTAGTATGCATAACAATATGTTCAATATGTATTACTTACCTCAGATTGAAGCCCCTGCAGCGGTCCATGTCTCCCCCTCCAGCTGCCGACATGTCGTCCCAGAGTTACATACGGGTATCGTGGCTCCGGCACTGCGGGAGCCGTCGATAATGGCACGCAGACTGAAGCAATGGCACATAGGTGCCATTGCTTCAGTTTGCCCCAGTGCGCATGTGCTGATGACATCGGCACATGCAGGGGACAGGCGAGATCTCATAAACCATGCAGGTTTAGGAGATATATCCTGGGTAGCTACAGGTAAGCCTTATTATAGGCTTACCGTTTAGCATAATGTTATAGAAAAGGGTTTACAACCACTTTATTGACTTTTCCTTTTTTTTTCTTTGAACTCCTCTTTACTATGTTTTTCCCATAGCCAACACACAGTGTGAGAGAAAATCCCTCCTAAATGAGGAAATGTTTGGTAGTCACCAGGGTCACTACTAGAACTAGTGTCCCCATTGGAAGACTTGCCCTCTATTACTTTTCTGGGGACAACCCAAATTTTGGGATTTTCTATCACTTTCCCTTTTGGTTATAATGGTAAACATAACAAATAGCATCTCTCTAGCGGGGGGCACAGACAGCAATAAAAATGAACACGTGTTCTAATCCCTCTCATGTTTATTAAAAGGTTTGCCTTTAGTTATTCTTCAAAGGGGTTGTAAAGTCAGAAGGTTTTTTTTGTCTTAAAGTGGTTGTAAACCCTCATTTAAAAATAAAATACCAAACATGTCATACTTATGCTACACATACTTATGCTACACAAAGGAACTGAGACCAAACAAGCATTTATCATTAAAGTGATATTTATTTACAGTGGACATACACCAATAAACATACACAGCAACCAGTGAAAACATAATCCACTCCTGCAAACAAGAATAACTAATAAACCTAACAGCTATCTATATACAATATCTACAACATAAGGGAAAAGGCAACAGGGATGCAAGGAAAAGGACACGGCTGGGGACAAGAGCATAGAACAAGGCAAGAAGGGTGCAGGATGGATCAGGACAAGGGCAGGTTTTTAGGCACTAGCTGGTAGCAGGCAGACAGGAAGGGACCAGAATCGTGATGCGCTGGGGGAAGGGAGGAGCAGCCTTAAATATCCACCTAGCAGCTGAAGCCATGTGTGGCTGATCAGAACCTGCTGGCTTCTGGGAGACACATGCTGGTAAGCACTGGAACTGCAGCAAACAGCCCAGAGCAGGATAGTGCCACCAGCAGGTGAACTTAATCTTAAAAGCGCGTCTCTGCTGAGGAAATAAATGGGCTCAGGAAAGTAAAACATGGGCGCTGGAGCGCCAGTCAATGAGGGAAGTTTCTTCACCTTCTCTGCATAGGATGCATTAAGGTGAAAAAACACAAGGGTCTACAACCCCTTTAATTTATTCTGTGCATTAAGATGAAAAGCCTTCTTGGCCCCATAGCAAGCTGCTTGCTGTGGGGGCACTTGACAGGAGGGAGGGGCCAGAAACATAGAAGAGGTGGATCCAGGCTGCTCTGTGCACTGCACAGAGCAGGTAAGTGTAACATGTTTGTAAAGTCTTGTTTTTCTATAAAAATAACAATCACTTTAACATACCAAACCAAAGTCTTCCGACTTCTCCTCTCTCCGGCCTCTTCTCCATGCTCTCTAGCCTATTCTCCTGCTGTCCGGTGTCTTCTGCCGGGCTCCTCCACTATCTTCAGTTTTTTTGCCCACCGTTTGCTAGCTCTTGCCTGGCCTTCTACGTCATTTTCTTCCCTCCGCTCTTCTTCTGATGTTGACTCAACGCTCTCTCCTGCTGTAATGCCGTGTGCGTGGTGGATTTTGGGAAGGACTCCACAGTGTTTTTTTCTTTATTTTTTTTACCAGCGTTCTGTCAATTTCTCCAGCCCATCAGAAACTGACTACTTAACTTCCGGTTACTTTAACCACTTCCATACCACAGTCCGTCATATGACATCCTGGGCTTTCAGTGGAGATATCAGAATGATGCCTGTAGCTACAGGCATCATCCATAAATCTTTTTTAGAGCCGGCAATTCTGAGCACAATAAGAACAATCATAGCGGCTTTTCAGCCGCCTGATCGTTCTTATCGGCGATGGGAGGGGTAGTCCCGCTGCCCTCTGGTGCTTCTCCGGGCTCTCCCATGCGATCAGGGACCTGGAGAACGAATCGGCTGGCATTGGAAGAGAGGAACAGATGATCCCCAGCAATCTCTGTGATCCTCGGATGCCCGGGCGTGACGTTATCTCATCACGTCCGGGCCGCACAAGTAAACAAAGCCGAGATCTTGGCTGAAAAGGCATCAGATCGTCAATTTTTTTTTTGATCTGATGCTTTCCAGCCTGGAGGAGAGATGTGGAGTATTATAGACCCCACATCTCTCCATAAAGAGGACCTGTCGCGCACCATTCCTATTACAAGGGATGTTTACATTCCTTGTAATAGGAATAAAGGGGATCAAAAAAAAATTGTTAAAGGGATAGTGTAAAAAAATTACATTAAAGTGCCCCCGTCCCCGCGAGCTCGCACGCAGAAGCGAAGGCATATGTCATCCAAACCACACATGTGAGGTATCACCGCGAACGTTACAGCGAGAGCAATAATTCTAGCACTAGAACCCCTCTGTAACTCTAAACAGGTAACCTGTAAACATTTTCAAATCATCGCCTACAGAGATTTTTAAGTTTGGCACCATACTACGAGTGTGCGAAATTTTAATGCGTGAGGTATCATGTGAGGTATCTATTTACTCGGCATAACATCATCATCGTTGCCTATGGGGATTTTTAAGTACCGAAGTTTGGCGCCACTCCACGAGCGAGTGCAATTTTGAAGCATGACATGTTGGGTATCTACTCTGTGTAATATCATCTTTCCAAAATTGGGCTAACTTTACTGTTTTTTTTTTAAAAGCCATCAACTCTGCTCTCTTCAATCCATCAGTATGCTATACATGCACATTGCAGTAGAGTATTTTTGACTCCTAGTCCTTCTTCTCCCAGTCAAAGTGTCGCTATGTAGAGTATTACAGAAGGGTTATTTTAAAATGGTATTAAACCAGAAAAAATGTAATACATTTCAGCTTATCAATCATTAGATGTGATGGTGTTATTAATTTTCTTTTATAGGTTTTGTTTTCTCCCTGTTTTCACCTGGCGATCTGGCCAGTAATACTCTTCCTGGATTAGAGTGCCTCCACTCTGGATGAAGGAGCACAGGGGGCACATTTGAAAAGTAGCATTGTGAGTCTGGAGGGAGGGGATTGTTGGATGCACTAGCCGATTTAGATACATCAACAAATTGAAGCCAAACTCAAGCTAGGACTTTATAAGCAGTTACAGCAAACAGTTTTGCTCAATGTTCCCGGACAGCCCACGATTGTGGTCGTCAAAGGCAGAACAGGGGGATGCCTTTGTAAACAAGGCATTCCCATATTCTGCTTAGTGACAGTCACTGATGGCTTTTCCCCGTGATCGGGAGTGGTCATCAGTGACGTGTCATGTGTAGCCACGCCCCCTAACAGTAAGAATCACTCCCTAGTACTGACTTACCCCTGCAGCATCACCTAGTGGTTAACCCCTTCACTACCAGTGTTATTTTTACAGTTATCATTTTTATAGCACTGACCGCTGTAAAAATTACAATGGTCCCAAAAATGTGTCAAGTGTCCAATGTGTCCGCCATAAAGTCGCAGTCACAATAAAAATTGCCGCTATTACTAGTAAAAAACAGAATATTAATAAAAATGCCATAAAACAACCCCCTATTTTGTAGCTGCTATAACTTTTGCGCAAACCAATTAATAAACGCTTATTGCGATTTTTTTTTTTACCAAAAATATGTAGAAGAATATGTATCAGTCTAAACTGAGGGAAAAAAAATGTTATTTATATTTTTGGGGGATTTTTATCATAGCAAAAAGTAAAAAAAATATTGATTTTTTTTCAAAATTGTCGCTCTATTTTTGTTTATAGCGCAAAAAAATAAAAACCACAGAGGTGATCAAATACCACCAAAAGAAAGCATTATTTGTGGGGAAGAAAAACGTCAATCGACGCAGTGCCGAATCGCAAAAAGTGGCCTGGTCTTTGACCAGCAAAATGGTCTGGGGCTGAAGTGGTTAAATGACTCAGGCCCCTTTCACATGGGGCTGAAACCGCTTTGTTCAGCAGGGGGTATGTCCGCTTAGACTCTATGGGAGGTCAGGTGTAAACAGCCCTCCAATCCGATCTGCTTTTGTATGTTTTTTTGTTTTTAGGCCACCGATCGGATTGGAGATGGGTGGGTGTAAAGGAACACAAGTTCCTTTACATCCGCCAGTCTATAAGAATACATTGACCATCCAATCCGGTCCACCTAAAAAACTGACAGATGGTCCTAATTAGATAACCCGTATGAAAGAGGACTAAATACATAAATATAAGCTTATCATTGTAAGCATCCCTGTCAGTGGTAAATGGTTTGATTCTACCCTATAGCTGCTACCCCTGCAGGACAGCTTGCTCTGTTAAAAACAGACTTACTGGCCAGATTACCAGGTGAAAAAGAAAAACTAATGCAACCATCACATCTAAGGCTTCATGTACACGGGATGTTGTTCAACCTCTCCTGAACAATTTAACGTGACAGCGAGAAACCGGCATCTAAAAATGGCCATTTAGTCACGTCTAGCTGCGTTTAGCCCGCGTTTAGAAGCATTTGAAAAAAATAATATATATTCTATTCTATGCATGAAAGTTAAAAATGTTCTTGTGTGCAGCAGCCCCCCAATACTTAAACCCCATCTCGATCCAGCTATGTGCACAAGAGCAGCGGCTTGACGGTGTCTCTCCCTTATTATTGGCTGAGACAGAAGCGGCTGCCATTGGCTCCTGCTACTGTCAGTCACAGCCAGTGAACCAATGAGGAGAGAGCCGTCTGAATAGACAGAGAGCAGCAGCTTGGGAGAGAGCCTGCTTGGATGCCCCCCATAGCAAGCTGTTTTCTATGGGGGCACTCGCCAAGAGGGAGGGGCCAGGAGCGCCTGTGGGGAACCTGAGAAGAGGAGGATTGGGGCTGCACAAAGTAGGCAAGTATAATGTGTTTTTTATTTTAAAGGAGGAAAAAAATCAGCCTTTAATATCACTTTAAATTTAAATTCAGGCACTAGTTAGATTCAAAAATGTTTAAAAAAAAAAACATTAATTGCTCGTTTTCATAAAAAAAAAAAAAAAAAGCAGAAGCACGTGATGTATGTGTTACATTAAAATATGTACCTATTAAAAATAAGACAAACCGCAAGACTCAATAACCATTTATTCGAGTAATTACATGCTAAACCTGAGAGCTGATTTATATTTTATTTAAATTATTCTTTATAATTAGTGTTTTTATATATGACACCCATTATTCTCTTGTAATTTCTCCAAATAAGAACAAAACCATTTGTCTGCTGTGTAATACAGTCCAAAGTCTTATGTTCTAACTAAAAGGGTTAATGTGACTGAAATGTGAAGGACCTCTGCAATATATCTATATATATATATATATATGGAAAATCCTCTTAGAAAGAATCTGGCGCTGTGACTTACGTCTTCTGGTTGAAGTAAACAGTATGCAGCCCTTCTCCTCCTCCTCCTTTCTCTCTATTCTTCCCCCTCCTCCTGCCTGTTCCCTCCTTCCCTCCCTCCTTACTCAACTTTACTCATGTGTTTCTGTTTAAGAACTCCAGTGCAAATGAATATGATTGGCGTCTACAGTCCCCTCTTGACTTCCAGCTGGAGTCATAGGAGAAAGCGTTTTTCCTCGCTCTGCAGAGCTGTTTACTTTCTTTATTAGTTTACATGGGGTTGTAGTCGCTATTTTAATCTTTCTGCAGTTCTTTTTCATCCTAAATCCTTGCCTGTCATAAAGATTTGAAGGCTGTAAAAGAACCAGCTCCAACATGCGGCCGTATGACTAATCCACACCCGGCTTTCTTCTATTTTCTACTTTCCTGCTACTTCTTTCGGCAAATGTTCCTCATTGCTGGTTTTCCGAGGGCCAGAAGGGGATACCTCTATATGGCAAGCCCTTTGGACCTGTACTTCGAGCCAAGATTGCATTCTGATTGGCTAAGATCCGCAGACAATTTGGCCTATCATGAATCGTATGGACGTAGGTCGTTCTCGCGGAGCGATCGCTGGAAGTTGGCTCACGGCTTGCTTTTTCCCTTCCCCAGGTGCTGACGGAAATTCAGAACCCATGATTTTGGAACAATACGTAGTTGTGTCCAACTATGAGAAGCAAGAAATTTCTGAAATAAGTCTGAAGGCCGGAGAGTTGGTGGACGTGATAGAGAAAAATGAAAGTGGTAAGATTTTTTTGATTTATTTATTCCCTTAAAACATTTCTTAATACTTATATATATGTGTGCGTTAGCTGCATCTGGTACTGAACTTGGCTCAGAAGTTAAAATGTTTCCCAGTTAACTTGGGCTGTGAGCCAAAAATATTGCCTTGCCCTGTAAGAATGTCTCCTATAGCTTATTTATGTATAAATGAAGTTGCATTTCATTTGTTTGTCACAAATCACAACATTAGGATGTCCACATGAGTACTAGCCTTTTCCTGCCGCAGGGTTAAAAAGAGCTATAGCACGTGGGTTGTTGAGGAATTACAGGTTCACCTGTGCCAGTCCCTACTGGCATATACATTATACTTATCCACAACAGGACAACAGCAAGTAACCCTAATCTATTTGCTGGCAGAGCATCTTGTAGTTCATAAGCTTGAGGCCTGTAGGTTTCTCAAGCTTTTGGGACTGATTGCTGGTTACTGGAGCAAAGGATAACTCACAGTAATCAAATTTGTTCTTATTTTGTAACCAGCAATATGAAAAGTTATGTGTTGTAGACTATATAACTTTTCCTCACTGTTTTACCTTGCAGTGCAAGCTCACATTGCAAGATCTGTCATTTTTTGGGTATTGGATGTGATTTTCATGAAGCCAGAAGGGATAACTGGTATTTGTGATACACGTAGCAGCTGCATTTCCTACTCACATGCCTGCTAAACTAATTTAGTCAGCACAAAGCAAAAGTGATGTATGTTATTTTTCCATTACCGATTGTCTGGGGGTAAGCAATATAAGTAACAGTCTCTCTGATTGGCTGTTATTGTGTATGTCCAACCATAGTTACATTTACAAACAAAGCAGCAGTTCCGGCGGTGTCTTTAGTTATTAGTATGTATGTTTACATTGAGATTGTTTGTCTTTTGTAGTCTAGCATGTGTACTGTACCATGCACTGTATATTTTTCAGGCTGCTTTGTTAGGACATGCTGCTTTGTATCACTGTGCATACTGCAGGAATTCATCCAAAGCTCCTGCAAATGTGGCAGTCTGTCTGGGAGATTGTTTCAGTGTTCAGTTTTTCTTCCCTGTGGTTAGGATGGAAGCAGTGGGTGGAGAGCTGAATTCAGAGTGTCAGCAAACGTCTTAGCTAGCTGATTTAGAGGAAAAAAAACGTTGGAGGAAAGATTTGGCAAATTGTTCTGTACGCCAAAAGCCAGTATTAACTGAAATGCTATTGCCATTATGAAGATCTCAGTTTGTTTCCTGCTGTCTTGTATACAAACAGTTTTTGTGCAAATAAAGTTTTTCTTGTATTGGATTGTAAAAGTGACTTTATTATATAAGCAGTACACTCGGTAGACTACATCCCAGTCTTATGACCCAACTTAGTTAATGTCTGATGACACAGTCATGCATAGCTTATTTCTTGCATGTTAAATCTTGTATCCTGATTTTTAAGAAATAAGTATTGCTAGCTATTGCAGCCAATCTGTTTACTTTTTATTTGGACAGAATTACTGTAGACAAGCCTCGATAATTGCCATATATAAAGTGTATATAAACCAAAGAACAAAATTGAAATATATTAGAGCTTACCAGTCCATAGATATGGTGGCTGTATAAGTTCCAGTTTTCAGGCTTTTATTCAGCTTTATTTGTATGTTTTGATCCTGCTTGTAACACACTTCCTGTCATAGGGTGACAACGCTCACTCCCTGTACTGGATCTATGGAGGAGCAAGAAAGTTACCATAAAACAGGAAGTGCGTTAGGCGATAGGTGTTCAGTAGTCCACAGGGAGAGCTGGGAACAATGCTTACTAATAAAGACTGCAGCTCAGGCAGAAAACACAATTTTTGACAGGGTAAAGCAGTAAAGGCATTTTTTGCACCTGACGAACAGATATAACAAAATGTGTTCAATGTTATATTTAATAGACCAAAAGTTCATTGTTCGAGTTTACAAATGAAAGAAAACCAATGAAAAGGATTTGGATGTAAACAAACCTATAGTTTTTTGACTTTAGAGGAGAAGTATGGCCAAAGCTTTTTTGGCTATAATTCTCCTATGGATCAGAGGAGTGCAGTTCGTTCTGCACTCCTGTTTTGTCACTTTGTCACTCCAGGCTGGGGAAAGGTTCCAAATTTACAGTCTGGATCCACCCAGATGCCTTGACCAGCAGCTGGCTCAGCCTCTCAGCTGAATCCCTGGAAGACTGAGCCAGCCGTTCCCTCCCCAGCCCAGCACTCCAGTAAACACTGGAGAGACAGAGTAGAGAGACAGTGACTGACAGCTTTCTGCTCGGAGTGTAGGGGAGAACTGAGTGATCAGCAGTGTTTGATAGCTCAGTGCAGAAGTGACGGGGAACAGATGCAGCATCGGATCGATGCTGCATCCACCTAGGTAAGTAGAAGGTTTTTTCTTTTAAGAAAAAAAGGGATCTTTCTGTCACTGTAATAAAAGTAAGCATCCTTTTTGAATCTTTTTACCAGTTTGTATGTGCTCATAGGTTTTTTTTTTTTAAAGGTTTGCTGAACGCTTTGTGAAAGCAAAGGCTACTGGGGTGTGTTACTGTAATTTAGTTCTAGTATTCAAAGTAAATGTAAGAGCAAAACTTTTTTGTTTTGAGTAGACTAAGAAAGGCCTAGGTCCCCTGTCTGTTTTTACTGTTGTCCTTGACACCACTGGGGAGCAAAACCAATCTCTAACTGTCCTGGTTACCATTATCTCTTTGTATATAGAGTGATATGAAATCTACATTTATGAGTTCCACAGAACAGGAGGCGAAGGGACGTTTTACAATGGGGAAACCTATTATGGTCCCCTTGCTTTGGAGAAATCTTGTCTTACTTTCTGATGTATCTCGGTGACAGAAAGTAAAGGGAATTTTCCCTGATAGGACACAGACAGAACCAAACCAGTGGTCTTAACCATTATACAAATTAACCAAATGGAACTTCTCAGTGGCACAAAGAATAGAAATGGTAATATAATAATTATGTATAATGATTATGTCTAAGTTGTGCAGGCGAAAATGGCTGCATAAATGCCAATCATAAGCTTGAGTATAAATGCAATGATTAGTTGTACTATGGTTCATCAGGCCCTCTGCAGTGAACATTTCATTGTATGTATAGTGCTATTAGCTAGAGCCTTAAAAGTAAACCAACAAGGCAATTACTTCTATACATGGTATATTAGTAAAACTATACAATTGGTTAGTCTAAACAAGAGTAGCCAACAAAATGTTTCGCTGCTATATCCCTTGTCTAGTAAATCGAGAAACGGCTTAATTTTGTGTCTTTTTTTCATGCTGTGAACGTTTTCCAAATTTATAGTGTGAGATTTCTTTGTTGAGAGGTCTGAGTCTTCTGTTTATGCCGTACATCTAGTCACAGGGTTATTGACTCTGCAGCAGTCGTCAGTTTGTAAAGACTGTGACGTTGAAAATTCCAGATGGCAAACTGCCCTTATTTGTAGACTGTTAGTAACTTTAGCCTTTTGGGTAAAACTTTACTTGCCTCTACAGCATCAGTGTAAAACAGGGGTGTCAAACTGGCGGCCCTCCAGCTGTTCCGAAACTACAAGTCCCATCATGCCTCTGCCTGTGGGAGTCATGCTTGTAACTGTTAGCCTTGCAATGCCTCATGGGACTTGTAGTTTTGCAACAGCTGGAGGGCCGCCTGTTTGACACCCCTGGTGTAAAATATAGCAGTTCATCCAGTGCACATGCTCTTCCTATCCCAAGTTTTGAAATCGATGGATGGGAGGAGATTGTCTTAGGAACTTCACAAAGCCTGACTGACACAATAACAGTTACTGACAATTCACTGCCTTTGTTAATGTAGAAATGGCACAGAAATGTTTGTTGATTTTTAAAAAAGAGATGAGTTATAAAGATCTGACCCTAGTAACATTATTTCCCCTAGTTCTAGACAGGTAAACCCTAAAGCCCCGTACACACGGCAGAGAACCTCGACGGGCAGAACACATCGTTCCGCCCGTCGAGGTTCTCTGCCGGCCTTTAGAATCTGCGACCCGCCCGTCGGGAATGGCAACCAGCCATTCATCCTGACGGGCCTTCAAGCAAATAGAGAACCTGTTCACTATTTGCTCGATGGGTTTCCCGACGGGCGGGGCGAGCAGAGAGCGTACACACGGCCGAGGTTCTCGCTGGAATGCATCTCCCAGCGAGGTTCTCGCTGGTTTCTGGCGAGAACCTCGGCCGTGTGTACGGGGCCTAAAACACTAATATTATCATAGCTACATTCATGTATACAGTATTGTGTTCGTATACATTGAGAAAATAAGTGAAGTGGCGTAAAAAAATACCGTAAGACAACCTTTTACACCGGAATTACACAGCTAAAACCCGGAGGTCGTCTTTTATGCTGGGTGAAGAAGTTGCCTAATAGATATCAGCCCGCCGGGTGCTCTGTAAAGCTGTATTTAATTCAGTATATGTGCCGCTCAGCCAATCCCGGCAGGCGATGCACTCTGTTGATGACTAGAGCCTGCTAAGCCTGCTCGGATTGGTGTAACAACCTCTGCCAATCCGAGCAGGCTACATTATGTAGCCTTTTCGGATTGGCAGGAATTGTTGCTCCAAGCCCAGCAGGCTTAGCAGGCTCTAGTCATCAACAGAGTGCATGTAGCCTGCTCGGATTGGCAGAAGTTGTTACTCCAATCCGAGCAGGCTTAGCAGGCTCTAGTCATCAACAGAGTGCATCGCCCGCCGGAATTGGCTGAGCAGCGCACATACTGAATTTAATACAGCTTTACAGAGCACCCGGCGGACTGCGGCCTCTTAGTTTTTGAACGGTATTAATGCACAAGGGGGCCGTCTTATACCGTGAGTAGAGCACAAAACCACAGTTTTAAACGGTGTATTATGAGGGTCGTCTTATGTGCCCAGCCGCCTTATATGCTGGCAAATACGGTAAACAAATTTTTCCTAAAATTCCATTTGTTTCTCACAAAGGATTTATAATATGAAAACGAAACTGCCATGGTTGATTTAATTGCGTTCCCTTGCTAAGAAGAGTTCATTGCACTGTACTACATCCCTTGCTCTTCAGCCGATCTTAAAACACAGACATTACATATAACTACTAAACCAGGACCCTGCATTCACTATATCTGGTCTCCCACAGTACACAGAACATGGAAATGCAATTATTTTATTTATAATATTATTATTATTCATTAATATTTCATTCTCCTTTGACTGTCCTATGAGGCTAAATGACACTTAAACCCTCTGTCTGGACAGTGCTGATTGGCACTGTGGTAATCACATGCACTCTTCCAAAAAAAAGTCTCTAGCAATACACATCAACTGGGCACAAGCAGAGTGCCCCCAAGGCCCTGTACTGTCAGGAGATTGGGAACAGTGGAAGAAGGGGAGGATCAGAGAAGACAGGATCCAACAGCCTTTTTACACAATGTGCAGGATTAACCACTTAGGTTCCACAATGAGTATAACAGGCATGCTTTACTGCATATACAGATTGATTTTACTCTTGTGGGTTTAGTATTAAGTAATATTAACCACTTCACACCCATGGTCATCATTAGATGTCCTGGACTTTGAGTGGGGATATCTGAATGATACTTGCAGCTGCAGGCATCATTCGGATATATTCTTTTTCAGCCGGCGATTTCCTGCACCATAAGAACAATCGTAGCAGCAGTTCAGCCTCTTGATTGTTCTTACAGGCAGCGGGAGGGGACGCCGGCGTCCCTCCCACCGCCCACCAGTGCTTCTACCGGCTCGCCTGTGCGAATGGCGAGCCAGAGAATGAATTTGTCAGAGCTGGAAGTTATCCATAGAGAATACCAGTCACCAGATGGCAGTCTCTATGATCTTTGGAGGCCCATTCGTCATGACGTTATGCTCGGCCTGACAGTTGTAAATACTGCTGTGTACCTGGCTGGAAAGGCAGAGATAGTTTTATTTTTATTTATTTTTATCTCAGCCTTTCCTGCCTATAGGAGAGATTTGGGGACTTACTAGACCCCAGATCTCTCCATAAAGAGGACCTGTCATGCCGTATTGCTATTACAAGGGATATTCACATGATAATAAAAATAAAGGGAGAGTGTAAAAATAAAATAAACAATAAAAAATATGTAATTGTCCCATCTCACATGCAGAAGCAAAAGCATAGGTACGTTGCACCCACATATGTAAATGGCATTCAAATCACACATGGGAGGTATTGCCACGAACGTTAGAGCGAGAGCAACATTTGTAGCCCAAGACGTCCTTTGTACCTCTAAACATGTAACCTGTAAAAAATCTTAAAGGTTCGCCTATGGAGATTTTTAATTACCAAATTTTGGCGCCATTCCACGAGTGTGTGTAATTTTAAAACGTGCCATGTTAGGTATCTATTTACTCGGCGTAACATCATCTTTCACATTATACAAAAAAATTGGGATAACGTTAGTGTTTTTTTTTTAATTATTATTATTATTCATGAAATACTTTTTTTTCCCAAAACAAAACGTGTTTAAAAAATTGCTGCTCAAACACTGCGTGACATAAAAACAACCAACAACCGCCATTTGATTTCCTAGGTTCTCTGCTAAAAAAATATATATAGTGTTTGGGGGTTCTGAGTAATTTTCTAGCAAAAAAATTATGATGTTTGCGGATCTGATTGGAGCTTGGAGGCAGAAAAACATAAAACTCTCGTAAACTTGTCTAAACTTTGTACAAAAAATGCTCTATATGAGCGTTTTATACTCCCCAGAGAACAGACCAGCCCTGTGTGCATGGAGCCTTATTATTGAGTATGCAGCTTCTTTATCCTTTAATTCTTGCTTATGTTCCAGTTTATACAGGTGCCATGACTGCTACCCCAAGTTTCCTGTTTCAGAGTGGCTCCTTTCTCTTTCAAAGTTCTATGGAGCCACCCTTGCATGCAGGAACTAGAGTAATGTCTCTCCATACATTGTGCAGTAGTGGAAGCACACAGCCTGGGATGGAAAGATACTCCCTTGCTGTTCTCTCCTTCTTTTTCTCCTCCTTCCCCTCACTTTTTGAGCTAACAGATTGACTTCAGACTGCACTGTCCACTGTTAACTCTTTCCTATGAAGACTGGAAATTCAGGAAAGCTGCACCAAGAGAGCGTGACCCATCAGCACTGGAAGCTGTAAACTGCAAGTGCTGGGGTAATAATGTTAACATAGTTTACTGGAGAATGTTTATTTGATTGTGCTCAGTGTTATGTTAAAAAGGGTTTATTTACTACTTTAACAGACACGTAGAACTTTCTGCTTGAATCATGATGATGTCTTCTTTTGTGGTGTAGACTTTATATTGTTTTGTCTGGTCTAGTATACAAGTAACACTTTTCATTTGTTTGAGCAGGTAATTTTTTGTTTTCTCTCAGACGCAAAAAAAAAAAAAAAAAAGGTTTGTTGTCTTAGTCAAAAATCTCCGCATGCCAGCATTTTGCAATAATCATGTGCTCTATTGCATATTTTCTACCTAACCCAAACAGGAGGGCATAAGGTATAAATTAGTAACGTTTTTTTTTTCTGTGTGTTTCTTGGTAGAGAACATGTTGATTACCTTGAATGTTTATAATTGTAGACATTGAGCCTTGTCCATCTCTTGTGAAGATTTATCATAAACCACAGCAGCTGTTCAGATCATTAGCAGGTTCTCTGTCAGCCTGGCTTTGGGGAGCTTGAATTGTCCCGCCAGGTTCAGAAAGACACACATACAGTTTGCCATGTATTGCACTTATGTCATGAATAGGTTCAGTGGCTAAACTAACCCTGTGTATATTGTGTGCCAAAAGGTAGAAAGCGAAATGTGACATTACATTTTATTACATTAAGTGGACCTGTTTAAACTCCACTTAATAAACAAGTAGGACACATAATAGCATTACCAAATCCAAATTACCACATTTTTTCCTTTTAGTTGCTGCACTGGTATATTTTTGCTAGATTTGATTGCAATGTAAAGGCCCATACACACGATCTGACTTTTTGAGAACAAACTTCAAAATGACCAGGTTTTCCAGAAAATCCAACCGTGTGTACATCGGACAAATGTTCGCTCTGCAAACAGATAAACTTTGCAGTAACAAAAGTCCGATGGTGCAAAGTCCGATCGTGTGTACAGAAGTCCATCGGACTTAAGTCCAAAGTACAAACACGCATGCTCAGAACCAATGCAAGAGATCAACCAGCAATAGCAGAAGTTGCCCAAAGGGTGTCACTAAAGAGCCAGAAAAACACGTAGTATGTCAATTACGTCACTACGTTCATGTTTGTTACCAAGTTCATGGCAAACACCCTTCGAACAAAAATCCACGGAAAAGTTTGTTTGAAGTCCGATCGTGTGTATGAGGCTTTAAGGAAGTCTTTCAAGGTAGAGGTTCATTAAGCATTGTGTGTGTGTAATGGGGGTCTTAATATGTAGGCCATGATGTAGACAACTAAAGAAGGAGCCTCCTCCACTGCATACAGGAAGATGGTAGTCTCATGACCTGATGCTTCATGTGACCACCAATGTAGGCAAGTAAATAGTATTTTTTTTGGGGCTCGGTAATTAGTTGTAGAAAATTTAGCTTTAACATTTTCCAAATACTCAAAAATTACATCTAGTAATCCATTAAATCGTTAAATTCATGGTCTGTGTGTAATTTTGGCATTTTCTGCAAGCTATGTTTATCCTTAGCTTTTTTACGCATGATAGAATGGGGCTTTGAATAAGGTGTACACACGTTTTCATACAGGCTGTGAAATCTTTCCCTTTTAAAATAGTTTCCATCTTTGATAACCGAGTGGCAGCAGCCAGTCTCAGCACACCAGTGCCATCTTCATCTGCTTGTATTTTGCTAATAACCTGTTTTCTCCTTACACCCACTTCTTTATTTTCTTTACACTGGAAAGCTGGCCCAGGCTGGCCATACTTTAGAGGGATGTACAACGTGTTCCCTCTTATGGCGTCACTAAACAAATTTAGAAAGCCCGGCTATAACGGTAAGCTGGCAATGGGCATAAAACCGTTAAGTACAGGACAGGCTTTTGCCCTCATTCAGCCAGTAAAGTGGGCTGGAGAAAACCCCATTATTCTTGGCCATTTACCAATTTTTCTGTTGGTTGATGTTGTAAAACATATTGTTTAAATGGAAATATTGCAGAATAAGAAACAGAAGAAAACAATCCCGCTTTCATAAGATGCTGGCTCTGTTTTCTATGAAAAAAAGCTTCTCCATAGTGTTTACCCTGGAACATTCTGCTCTGTGTCCTTTTTTATTTAGACAATTTCTAAGTAACATTTTGCAACTCCTTGAACAGACTCATTGGAGATTAAATCATATGTAGGAGTAACTGACAGTTTTCCATTGTAAAGCCTTATTATTTCCTTTGTTTTATTTTCACGTTCACCTGTATCATTTATTCCTCTTAGGAGGTCTATGCTTTTGATTGTCATTTAAATTAGATCTTATTCAACAACAATGTCAGTTGGCCACCTAAAGATGACTTCTACAGTGTCTTTTAACATCACTCAACATCACAAATTTAATTAAAGCTGATACTTCTATAAAAGAGCAGCTGATAACAGCTGCCATTGGGCTACAAATAAGGAAGATATACAGTTCTGTTAGTGACATTTTCCTGTGTATAACTAAATTCATGTTTATGCATAATTTAGAGTGTAGCCTTAGGTATATTTTTTTTAGAAAATTAGTAAAATGTACCATCATCCGGAATTAATTTAGAAAATTGGGGACCGGGGAATAGAGAAGAAGCGGCTGCTAGTACCGCTCACACCAACTATCACCTGGACAAAAAGGTAAGTATGGACTTCTCGGTACTGATAACAGAAATCAATTGTGGTAAAAGATTCAGTTATTAAACATAAAATTATACAGCTAGGACAATCAACCTCATTGGAGATACACTACGGCTTTTCGTTGTCAATTCCATTACTGTATCTGGAAGTATGAGGTCGAGTCCTAGGAAGATCTCTACCGGTTTCGCAGATAACCGCTTCTTCAGGAGGTAGGAGGTTCAGAGATCAACAGGTGCAAATAAACCAAAATCTGCTTACCAGGGGTCGAAGACCATGAAGGAGCTCGCTGACTGGGATAACCCATTATGGTAATAAAAGGGACACCACGTGCGCGGAAGGAATCTGTGAGAAACCACTGCGTAGTAGTGGAGGACGAGGGGGGAGGGGATAGGGAAAAAAGGGGAGGGTAGATGGAGAGAAAGGGGGGGAGGTATTGGATAGTGGGAAGGGGAAGGAAAGGAAAGGGGGGAAGAAGAGGGGGGAGTGGGAGAGGCAGGGGCAAGGGGAGGTAGAAAGGGGGGAAGGAGAGGAGGGAAAGGGGAAAGTGGGGAAAAAAGAAAGGGTGAAGAAGGGGGAGGGAAGGGAAAAGAAAGAGAAATGGAGAGAGAGGCAAGTAAAGGAAAAGGGGGAAGGAGGGGGAAAGGGGATGAGATTGGAAAAGCCAAGTATGGGAGAGGGGGGAAGGAGGGGGGAAAAGGGAGATGGGGAAGGGGGAAACAAAGGGGGCGGGAGGGGAGAAAAGGGGAGGAAAAAATGGAGGGGGAAAGGGGGGGGAGGGGAAGGAAGGAGCCAGGAGAAAACAGATATATTACCCCATCAAGTGAAGCATAAATAAGTGACACCAGATAGTGGCAGCAGAGAGGGTTAAGAATGTGTTCCAATCACGTTTTCAACTGAATGAAACTTGATGGAATTCCCAGCTAGAGAGGTTTCTCAGGGTAAACCACAACTTCACTCTCTTGTATGAACAGAAAGTTAAGGGTTTAATTCATCACAACCTCTACCTTGGAAACCAACCTTGAGTATAGGAACTCATTCAAAGCATAAGCAACATGAGGGTTACAAAAGGAAAACCAACTGATGAATCAGTGCTAGCAATAGCTTAGACTGGCCCTGCAGCTTCAGGACAATTCTAGTTGGGTGTCATGCAAGTGTCCTCAGTGACAGTCTACACAAAGGGTGTGTGTCTGGAGTGAACTAGGAGATCAATTAGCAATCAGTTAACCATAAGTGCTGTCAGGTATAGTAATGAAAAGTCCCACAGGGTTATCCTGAATTCTGATCACAGTAGGCTATGCCTAGGTTAATTACAAGTACTTGCGGTTCTGATGTTTCTGATGTTTCTTGATTTTAGCAAGGAAAGATCCTAGTCCTCAGAAGCAGTCTGTAGCAGAACGGTGGTCCTGGTGAATCCTAGGCTGGAAGGTAGCAGAACTGGGATGGTGCAGAAACTGGTGGGGTGCAGAGGTCCTTCCTGGATGTGGAATCTCTGGTCAGGTCCTGAGGGGTTAGAGGCGCTGAGAAGGGTCCCAGGTGACGGCAGGTGCCCAACAGAATAGCGGAACAACCTGCCGTCATACCTGGGGGTTTAAATAAGGCGTGCGGCGCGGGAAAAAGTGCAGCACGCCGAATTGCACTTCCGCGTTCCAGCGTGAAACGCATAACACGGCACACCGGAAGTGACGCGCATGAGCTGGGAGGAAGAGCGCAGACGTCCGGGGAAGACACAGGAGTGCTGGTTCCAGACAGAGGAACGCCAGTGGCGTTACAGAATGTTAGATAAAACTAAGATGTCTTACCAATGCTTAATAAGAGCACTAGATTAAGGGCGGCTGAGAAGCAGGCACTCAGGCAGGTATTTGAGCAGTTCACATAAGGCAAAATAGCTGATGGTAATCAGCTGTGTACCAAAGGGGGCTCCAACCCACTGAAGAACAGTGGAAGTAAAGGAGCCAAGAAGATCTAATACCGCACTGAAAAGTTCAAAATTGACAACATTCAGTGAGGGAGGCAAAAGAAAGTGAATTAGTAAAAGGCTGACAGTTAGCAAGAGCTAACACTTACCGGCCAAGCAACCCCCTGGGTGAAGGAGAGACACCCAGCAACAAGGTGCAGCGTCAGAGTGTCAAAACAGTGTTATTGGCCAAAGGGCCAGTGCTGCAGAGGCAGAACGGGACTGATGGAAACCCAGGTCCCGGGTGGGGGGCGTGTACTTGTTTGCCAAAAGGAAAGAATTGTCAGCAATGCTTCAGCATCCCGAGGACCCCTGCTGGTAGAAAGGAACAATGCAACATGATCTCACTGGATTATACAATTTGATACAACAGCATATAATAATCAAAAACAGTCAGTTTAGAGATTCCGTGATAACAATTCACAGAGTTAAATAAGGACAAAAATAAGTTTACCCAGACCCAGAAAAATAGGTATGGAAGTTGCCAACAATAGAGGTAGAATATAAGGTGGGGATAAGGTTCCTAATCTAGGAGACTTGAGAAAACAAAAACCAACATTAAAGAACGTCCTGTATGCACATATGGATCAAGGTACAATAGTCACCATAAGGATATATTACAGCAAATACAAAAATGTATATGTATTTTACATCCAATAAGGATGAAAACATGTGGAACATAAAGAATGGATTGGCAGATACATGATTGAGATGGAAGGAGGGGGGGGGAGAAGGGGAGGTGAAAGGGGGGAAACGGGTTTGTTCCACTGACTTAAAATTCACAAAAGAAAAACAAATATTCATAGAAAGGGTCTATAAGAGATCATTTCATTGAGTCCAGGGGGGGGGGGGGGGTGGCATTTAGACGTTCAATCCAGAGTGTTTCTCTCTGTAAGATTGTCCTGTCCTAGTCACCCCCTCTTGGACTCGGGGCAACTACTTCAAGTACTAGGAAGTAAACCGCCGATAGGTTGTATCTATGGTACAAACCAATGTGTCTCCCTATGGTAGTAAGTTTTCCCCCACCAGAGTCTTAAAGATGGTCACCAATCCACTGTCTGATGGTCTTGCTGGCATAAAAAGCTTGGCATTGGCAGAGCATTAGGTAAACTACGCCGAATTGATTAATCGCGGCTATTGAAAGTGGGAACCATAGATCCCGCTTGCCATTATTATATGGTTCGTCGCATACCATAGACTCAGGTGCTTCCATTGTGCAGGCTGAATACAAAAGTGTCCGGACCATGTTTTCTGTCTTTGTCTGTGTGTGTTTCTGTTTTGTCTAAATGTTACATGTTTTTTTCTTTTTTTGTTTGCATAGATGGTAACCAATAATTGTTTGATTACCATACGGTCAGTCTAATTTTTATACTATTGTGCTTAAATATTTTAAATTTTGATACTATAAAAATAAATAATTATATGGTGTATCATTATTACATTTCAGATCATTTTTGTGCTGCTCAAGGTAACCCCTTTAGGTCCCAGGTGGGCCGATTATCCCGTCTCTTCTCCCCCTTCCTTGTTTAACATTAGATTATTGGTTACAGCAGCACTTCCTAATTAGGCATTAGATCTATACAGGTAGTGGCTACTCCACACCTGTTCATTAGTGGAATAACTTGCGCATTCCCCTTTCCCCCAGTTCCCTGTTTTCTAAATAAACTACGCCTCTGGTTCCACAGTCAGCATGTACCCGTGAACGGAGGGTTTCTCTATTAGGTAGAGCAAAGTTCTGCCCCTCTAACACCCAAGGACATCGCAGGCATCCACCGCATTTATCTCTTTTCCAGCCGCCCAAAAAGAGGTTCGCATAACCTGGGGCACAGGAAGTCCCCATGGCGACCCCTTGGGTCTGCAAAAATAACTGATCATTGAAAGTAAAATAATTCTTGCTGAGAACAAATAATAATAGCCTCAAAATAAACTCAAACTCATTCAAAGGCCAAGACGTTCTCTCCTGCTCACGTAGGAAGGATCCAGCCGTCCGGACGCCCAGCTCGTGGGGGATACTAGAGTAAAGCGCCTCTATATCAATGGTCACGAGCAGGGCGTCTGGAGGGACCTGGTTCCCCTCCAAGTGTCTCAAGAGGTCAGTGGTGTCCCTAATGTATGAGGGAAGACTCCTCACATGCGACATTAGAAAGGCATTAATACATTTACTAGCATTATCTGTAGACTGAAGATTTTTATGTGTCTTGGGTAGACAATAAAAAGTGGGAACACGGGGAAACTTGGGGAGAAGGAACTCCAGAGTGTCTTTGTCAATGATGCCTGAAAGAAAGGCCTCAGTGCAAAGTGTCTGGAGTTCCTCGGCGAAGGATGAGACCAAGGGTTGGATAATGGGCATGTACAAGTTACGGTTCTTTAAGATAGTCAAACACATATTTTCATAAAAGGCATTAATACAATATTACCTCCCTTGTCCGACTGTTTTATGACTAAGTCGGACCTTCTCTGTAGAGACTTGAGGGCCTTGGACTGGCCCATAGTTAAATTGGGGGAAATATCATGCCATTGCTGCTGCTTTAAATCCCTAATAGTGGTATGCACAAAGGCCCATATGGCTGGGCAGGTCATGAGGTCGGGGAACTGACGTGGTAAGCAGATTTTGGTTCATTTGCACCTGTTGATCTCTTAGGCCCCATACACACGATCGGACATATCCGATGAAAACGGTCCGCGGACCATTTCCATCGGATATGTCCGATCGGGAGTTTGATCCGATGGCGTGTACACACCATCGGATCAAATTCCCCGCCGCCGGACGGCGCGGTGACGCGGCGGTGACGTGGACGCCGCCGCGTCACCGCCACGTCACCGCACCAGGAAGTAAAACACTTCCGCGCATGCGCCGAATCCATTCGGCAGCGGCGCGGCGGCGGTGGGGGACGACATGTCTGCTGGTAAGTGTACTAACCAGCAGACATGTCGGGCGGACAGATCCCCACCGGATAGATTTCAAAGCTTGCTTTGAAATCTGTCGGGTGGAGAAATCTGTCCGCTAGCCCATACACACGAGCGGAGATGTCTGCTGAAACGGTCCATCGGACCGTTTTCAGCGGACATATCCCCTCGTGTGTACGCGGCCTTAGAATTTATTATTTTTATTATTGATGTTTTTATGCCTTGCTAGTTTCTGATATGTTGTCATCTGTTGCATAGACTACCTCCTGAAGACGCGGTTATCCACGAAACCGGTAGAGGTCTTCCTAGGACTCCGGCCTCATACTTTCAGATACGCTACGGCTTTTCGTTGTCAATTCCATTACTGTATCTGTAATGAGGTTGATTGTCCTAGTCTCGTTTTTTAAGCTGTATAATTTTATATTTAATAAATTAATCTTTTACCACAATTGATTTCTGTTACTAGCAGCCATTTCCTCTCTATTCCCCGGTCCCCAATTTTCTAAATTCATGTTTAGCTTAGCCTTAAAGTGGAACTTTACTCAGAAAATAAAGTCCTGATCACTTCAAGCTCTCCCCTTTTGCAGGTCTCACCTTGCTCTTCACATGCTCAGTTCCTCTGTAATCTCAACACTGTGCCTAAAATCAGAGCCACTAGAGGCCACTCAGCTGACAGCTTAAAGATATACAGTTGCTGAAGGGGGGGGGGGGGGAGAAAAAACAGCATTGACAAAGACAGTGCTAAGGGAACACAGATTAGGGAGGGAGAAAAGAAAAGCAGGAGAGGTGAAAGGACAAACTCTGCTGCCAGGGAGACACAAAAGAGCTAAACTTAGGATAATATCTTATCTCCCTGTTATTCTCTCTTTTCTACTTTAAGGTTTCATGTACACGGGACATTTTTACAACCTCTCCTAAATGATTTAACTTGACAGATAGTAACCCACATTTAAAACGTCTGTTTTATTATCAAATTTTTTATTTTATTTTAAAATTCAACATATCCATTCAATTCTATACATTTTTATGTTCTGTATTTCGATAGTATACATTTCAATAAAGAATAAACATTACAAGAAAGAGCTAGGTACAAAACTATCTTGTCAAAATGTTCCCCCGACCCGAAAAAAAAAGAAAGAAGGGGGAGCAAAAAGTTCCCTTCACCCCTTTCCTCCTCCACGCCATCCCCAGATGCAGTAGGATGCATTTGCACCTTTCCTTCCTACTTCTTTTTTTTCTACTCAAAGTCGTGTATTCTACTGTGACCTTCTGTGTCCGTGACAAAACAAAAAAAAACTGCTTTCCCCCTCTACCAGGACCTCATGTACGAGGCCACTAATAATGATCAGTGTTGTTTTGTTATAAAAAAAAATTGTGTTTATCCCTTGTGATTAAATATTGTCTACCGTGATAACATATAGGTGGCTCACCTGGCCTGATTCTCCCCCAACTCTTTAATTGACACACCGAGAAAAAAAAGTGAAAAAAGGGAAAAAGGGAACTTCCCACCTATTTCCATGGGTTTTATTAATTTCCCCTCTACCCATCCCTCATATAGGAGGCCACTTATGGCCATGGTATCGAAAATAAAATTATTCTAACATGTGATTGAATATTATCTACCGTGATTGCCTAAAAACATCAGTTTTGCCGTGCTTGCATACCACGTTTAGCGGCGTTTTGCCCCGTCTAGGAGCGTTTGTCACTTGAAATGCCTATATACTCAGCTTCTGTACTAATTTTTTTGCATTTCAAAAAAAGCCTCAAAACTCAACTGCCTAGAAACAACTGTAAACAACCCTGTGTACATGTACTGATAAGATAACATAGAGGAGAGTTCAGGAGCAGTTGAAAAAAATGCCCAACTGCTCCTAAATGCCCGTTTAGCAGCAGCGGTGTACATGAAGCCTTAGGCTCCATGTACACTAGCGTTCCTTACAAGCTCAATAAATGCTAAATGAAAAATGCTGATCATTTTTTTTTTGTGACTTCTATCTTAAAATTGTGTGCATGGACATATAGGATAATACTATTAGCTTCTTGGAGCTGAAAAAAAAGCTCAAAATAGCTACTAGGAGCTTAAAAAAAATGCTTTTGTGTATGGAGCCTAAACCTTCTGTCAAGCCTCGTACACACGACCAGTTTTCCCGGCAGGAAAACTGCCAGGAGAGCATTTGGCCAGGAATCCCGGCCGTGTGTATGCTCCCTAGCAGTTTTCCCGACAGGACAACTGCCCGGGAAAAATAGAGAACCTGCTCACTATTTTTTCGTCTGGATTCCCGGCAGATTGTTTCCTGCCGAGAAAACCGGTTGTCTGTATGCTTACCTGTCCAAAGTAAACCTGTGCATGCTCGATAAGATTTTGACACATGCGTGGTAGCATACAAGGTTAGCGTGGGGTGTAGCAAGATGGCGGCGACGGCATCGAATGTGACAAGCATTTTTTTTCTGACGGGATTCCCGGCCGTGTGTACAGGGCTACAGTCTACATCCCTAGTCGAGCTATGACATACGATCAAGGCTGGAAATTTACATACTTTAATTTCAGAAGTGACATATAGTTTTTGAGACCAAAGAGATGGTGAAAGTTTCCAATAAGGAAGTGACTGCTCTGGGCTTCAACAAAATGGTGGCTTCCAGCAAAAAGGAACCGGAGCAATGCTGTAGATAATTTTCAGCACAAACAAATTTTGGTAGCATGTATTGATTGGTTTGCACAAAAGTTATAGGGCCAGATTCTCAAATAATTGCGTATTTGCGGCGTAGCGTATCCCATTTACGCTACGCCTACGCAGTTTTTACGGGCAAGTGCTGTATTCTCAAAGCACTTGCTCTGTGATTTGCGTTGGCGTAGCGTAAAGGGGACGGCGCATTTAAATTCAGCGCGCCCCCGTGTCGAACGAACTGCGCATGCGCTGGCCTTAGACGTAGGCCACTGCGCATGCTCCATCGTACGCCGCAAATACAGCGATTACAACGGCAACGTAATTAACAAATAGGCCTATTCGCGATGAGTTACGCAAACAACGTAAACGACGGAAAAACACGACGCTGTCCCGACGTCCATACTTAACATGGCTTACTCTGGACCTACGCCAGGTTACCCCTCCTTATAGCAGGGGTAAACTTACGCGTACGCAAACTACGTAAACTACGTCGACGCGGCGCAAAAACGTTCGGGAATCGGCGTATCGGCTCATTTGCATATTCGGCACAGAAATCGACGTAAACGCCACCTAGCGGCCGGCGTATTATTGCATTTAGGATCCGACGGTGTAAGTGACTTACGCCAGTCGGATCCTAGTGTAATTCCGGCATATCTTGTTTTGTGAATACAAAACAATGATACGCCGGCGGGATATTCGAATTAGGCGGGTGTATCTGTAGATATACTGGCGTAATTCTTTTGAGAATCTGGCCCATAGCGTCTACAAAATAGGGGATAGTTATATGGCATTTTTATTATTATTATTTTTTTATTAGTAATGGCGGCGGTCTGCTATTTTTGTCATGACATTATGGCAGACACATCGGACACTTTTGGGACCATTGTCATTCATACAGCGATCAGTGCTATAAAAAAAGGAACTTATTACTGTGTAAATGACACTTGCAGGGAAGGAGTTGGCCAGTAGGGGGTGAGGAAAGGGTTAAGTGTGTCCTAGGGAGTAATTCTAACTGTGTGAGGACTGGGCTACCAGTGACACGATATTGATCACTGCTTCCGATCACAGGGAGCAGTAGATCAGTGTCCTGTCTAGGCAAAACAGGGAAATGCCTTGTCTACAAAGGCATCTCCCTGTTCTGCCGCTCCATTACACGATCACGGGACACCGGCGGACATCGAGTCTGCGGGGTCCCGCGGGCACGGTCATGGAGCTTGCGGTGGGATTTTCAAAGCAAGCTCCAGGTACGTTACTTTGCCCACGTGAGCCATTCTGCCGACGTATATGTGCGGTACACAGTCGGCAAGTGGTTAAAAGTTTATGTCCGGATTCACGTAAGACTTACGCCGACGCATCTATAGATACGCCGTCGTAAGTACAAATGTGCGCCGTCGTATCTCTGTGCCGATTCCCCAAGCTTGATACATCGAAAAATGTGGCTTCAGCTGCCCGACATAACTTGCCTACGCCGGCATATCGTGGGCGCATAATTACGCTGGACGCATTCGGCGTACCCATTTTAAATATGCAAATGAGTAAGATACGCCGATTCACAAACGTACTTGCGCCCTGGCGCATGTTTTAAGCGATTTGCGTAAGGGTTACGTCCGGCGTAAAGTTAGTCCTCATATAGGAGGCGCAACCCATGCAAAGGTATGGACCAGGGAATGAACGCCGTCGATTTTTACGTCGTTTACATAGTACGTGAATAGGGCTGTGCGTAGGTTACGTTCACGTCGTAGGCAGTGTTTTGAACTATCTTTGACAGTTATTTCGACATGACTGTGAGCATGCGCACTGGGATGCGTCCAAGATACGACGCATGCGCAGTTCATTTTTTGAAGCTCAGCCCATCATTTGCATAGGGTCACACTTCATTTAAATGTTGTACGCCCACTTCCACCTACTTTGACTTACGTTGGCTTACGCCGACAACTATATGTTACGCCGGCGCAACGTTGAGGGCATTTGCTTTGTGAATAACTCTGCTTGCCTCTCAACGTTGCGCCGGCGTAGCGTAAAGAAGATATGCTACACCGGCAGAAAGGTGCGCGCAGGTGCAGCGTACAGCCCACTAGCAGCAACCTGCCAAACTCAAAGACAGACTAAAATATCCAGCAGCTGTACAAGATTTTTAAATTGTACATGCCAAATTGAGCTTGAGCATGAAACATGCAATAAATATGGATATTTTACTTCCTTGCAAAACTTTTAAAGTGTTAAAATTTGTTTTTAATCTTGTCTTTCACCAATATGCCTTGTACACACGACCGGTTTTCACGATGCGAAAACTGCCATTTTTTATATTGGTCGTGAAAACAGCTTGTGTGTATGCTCCCTAGCAGTTTTCTCTACAAAAAAACTGCCTGCAAAAAATTGAAACCAGCTCTCTTTTTTTGTCGTCGTGTTTCCCGTCAGTCTTTTTCTCTTCACGAAAAACAGTCGTGTGTATGCTTTTCTGAGGGGGAAAAAAAAACGCGCATGCTCAGAATCAAGGATGAGACGGGAACGCTCGTTCTGGTAAAGCTAGCGCTTGGAATGGAGATGTCACATTCGTCACGCTGTAACGGACTGAAAAGCACGGAAAAGCGTGAATCGTCTCTCACCAAACTTTTACTAACACGATCAGCAAAAGCAGCCCAAAGTGTGGCGCTATTTAAAAGAAATTTCCACTTTATAGTCCCGTTGAACGTGTTGTACGTCAACGCGCTTTGGTCGGACTTTTTTTGTATTTACATTTTTTATTTTAAATAGGCATACATGACATAACAAAGCAGTCAAATGCATAGTGACAACAGTACAAAATCACATCACTCATCTCAATAGGGTGTGGAGTGAGCCACCACTCTTATACGTCTGCTAACAAGAGCACCTGTACTATAATACCTGTTAGACTTGAAACCCCTAGGACCCCCAGGAGCAAGTCCTGTCCCAGGCCCCCAATGGGTACTAACTGTGTCGGGAGGAGAGGAACAGACTCCTGCCCTTTGGCCCACCCCATGGCGTGACTTTCGACAGGGGTACTGGTGGTGACGTGATCAGCCAACTTTGGAAACAGGCTGCAACAACTTGTACTGCTTACATCATGGTATGGCATTAACATGGGAAGAACCCCTCCAACAGGCACTACACCATACATAATACCCTAAGAGAATTGTAGTGCCTGGAAGTGTTCTCCTGACTACTCGGGGAAAAGTGGGCTATGTGAAGGGGGAGGGTAGAAAGAAGAAAAAAAGAAAGAGTGGGAATAGAGAGAGATAGAGTACCTGAAGACAGTTTGGATCTAATCCCAGACAGAACCATCAAGACATGTAAATGGAATCACTTACACTCATGTATTTAGCCCATGGTTCCCAGATCTCCCTAAACGGGGTAAAATTATCTAAGAAGAAGCTCACCATTTTATCTTGGGACATTATACACGATATCTTGCGTTTAGCCGCTGTGATGGAGACCTTGGGGCGCTTCCAGGCCCTAGCTAAGGTAATTTTAGCACCCAAGAAAATAAAGAAAATTTGTTTTTGGGAGGGTTTCGAGGCTTTAGGGATTAACTGGTTTAGAAGAGCCATTGAGGGAGACCTGGGAATCGATAGACCTGCGACTTTGGGCGTGTCGGACGTTTTTTTGCATGAACGTGTGTGTGCAAGTCAGGCTGGAGAGGAATCATGTCGGGAAAAACTTTGTTTTTTTTCCTGCCGAGAAAAATGATTGTGTGTACGAGGCATAAGGTGCCGTACACACGGCAGAGAACCTCGACGGGCAGAACACATCGTTCCGCCCGTCGAGGTTCTCTCCCGGCCGTCGGATTCGGCGACCCGCCCGTCGGGAATGGCAACCAGCCATTCTTCCAGGCGGGCCGTCGAGGAAATAGAGAGCGTGCTCTCTATTTCGGCTCGACGGGCTTCCCGACGGGAAGCTCGCTGAGACCGTACACACGGCCGAGGTCCTCGCTGGAATGTGCATTCCAGCGAGGTTCTCGCTGATTTTCAGCGAGAACCTCGGCCGTGTGTACGGGGCCTGAGGCGCCGTACACACGGCAGAGAACCTCGACGGGCAGAACACATCGTTCCGCCCGTCGAGGTTCTCTCCCGGCCGTCGAATTCGGCGACCCGCCCGTCGGGAATGGCAACCAGCCATTCTTCCAGGCGGGCCGTCGAGGAAATAGAGAGCGTGCTCTCTATTTCGGCTCGACGGGCTTCCCGACGGGAAGCTCGCCGAGACCGTACACACGGCCGAGGTCCTCGCTGGAATGTGCATTCCAGCGAGGTTCTCGCTGGTTTTCAGCGAGAACCTCGGCCGTGTGTACGGCGCCTAAGAGTTTTTGAAAAACATATACACGTTGATATTTACAGTTCTCCAGTACAATTTTCTTTGTACTAGCTATGATAATTCTTCAAAGGATAGCCATTGGCTTAAAGTGTAGATCCATCCAAAACTTTATTTTTTTGTCTTTGGTTAGTGCATGGAAAGATACGTTTTGTTGTTTTTTTTTTTTTACCACTATCTGAGGCAGGATTTCCAGTTTCTGTCCTGGTGGAAACCATTTCCCCCAGACAGAAAGTGAGGGAAAGTCTGCAGCAAGGACACAGCAACAGCAACAAAAAAAACAATTAGGTTTTCTAGTTCTGTCTGTTTTTCTGTTGGAGATTTTCCCTAGCTATCTGTATGGTAAAACAGTTGTGACAGTTATGCCCCGTACACACGATCGGATTTTGCGTTGGAAAAACCTTGGATGGTTTTCCGACGGACTTCCACTCAAGGTTGGCTTGCATACACACGGTCACACAAAGCTCTCTGAACTTTCGTCAAGAACGCGGTGACGTACAACACTACGACAAGCCGAGAAAGTGAAGTTCAATGCTTCCGAGCATGCGTTGGAATTTTGTGCGTTGGAATTGCTACAGACGATCGGATTTTCCGATAGGAATTTTTTTTTCGTTGGAAAATTTGAGAACCAGCTCTCAATCTTTTGTTGGTGAAAATTCCAACAGCAAAAGTCTGATGGAGCATACACACGGTGGGATTTTCCATTCAATGAATGAATGAATGAATGAAAACTTATATAGCGCTGCACATGCGAACTGAATCGCCTCTGGGCGCTTGTTGTTCCTGTCTCCTTTGATATCAAAAGGGAAAAGTCTTGACCTTTTTCCTGAATGCTAGGTGGTTCTCCTCCAACCGAATGCTGGTTGGTAAAGCGTTCCATAGTCTGGGACCCTGGAACGCGACTATGGAGCTCAAATCGGACTTTTGCTGTCGGAATTTCCGATTGTGTGTACGGGCATAAAATAAAATTAGGGGGAATCTCTTCCATAGAGCCACAGAGAGCAGTAAAATCCTAACAGCGATTCCTAATCTAAAACAAACAGGCTGGAAATACACATTTGAGTCACAAGAAAGTACATCTAATTTACAAAGTTATTGGTAATAATTCACTACTTTACACATTTTAGATCTTAGTTAACCCACCATAGTCCTTGAGGTAAAAAAAGGCTAGATGTTCTGATTAAGAAATGCAATTTTATGTGGAGAGGCCAAACTGTGAGGGTTAGCAACTAAAAATAACAAAAAGGTCAGATAAGGAGAATATGCAAATGTTGTAAAACCAACCTAGAGACTTCATTAAATATTTTAACTGGCAGCTTAATTAGGAATTGAATATAATTTAAATGGTAATAGTTGCGGCTTTTACTTCCATCGTTGTACAGTAATCTGCAAGGCCATTCTATAGGCAGCCTTTTTTTCTTTAGTTTTCTTTTACTGATGTCAATAAACTTTGACTAATCCTAAAAACAGATGTCCCCTGCTGACTGCTGGATGCATTAAGTCTACCGCTAATAATGCTGGAGCCAGTTTGTTTCCCACTGGTACAAGGAAGAAGCAAGTCATTTTAGAGGTTAAATTATTGCAACACAGACCTCATTTTTCACGTGACTAGCTCATCTGGAAGCACCGATGGCTGTAATATATTTTCTAAACTGCGCTTACTAAGGAAATACGGGTTCACATTTGTTTAACAGGCCTTTTGAGGATACAAAAGAGAAATTAAAATACATTTAGTTCTATAATGGTTATCGAAACATGCTTGGAATAGTTGTTTGGTATGCTGGGATTCGTTGTGTAGCCTTTGTTAGGAGCAAAAAAATTGTCTTCAGACAGAATTTATTGACTAAGGACCCCTAATGATAAGAATCAGTACCCCATTTTTGCCATAAGTGATATGCAGGGGAAGCTGTGCTTGGGACCTAAATCCTTAGTACTATTGGAGGTCACAGGCCCCTCTATATAGAATGAAATTCATTGTAAAAAAAAAAACAGTTCTACTCAAAACAGGTTTTTATGATTTTTAGTGAGCTGAGGCAGAATTTGAATTTGGTCTAGTTATATGCTGACCACAACTGAGTATCTCAATTTATTCTAATGTATATATGATCTATTTAAAGATCATATCAGAAAGTTTGTATGGCTCAACTTAAAATGGCTTTGGTTTACAAAATCCTTAACTGAAGCTAGCAATGTACACAGAACTAATATGAGTCACACCAGTGTCTGAGATTTTAATACAAGGCAGATCAATGTAGGCAGAAAATTTGTTAGGTTTTACTGTGCTCGCTCTAAAGTCACTCCATAGTGCCTATGTATTTTTTGGAAAGTATTAGCTGTGTATCTGTAAAACATATAAAAGAACATCTTAAAGAGCTGTTATCTTCACCTACACCTATTGGTCTCCTCGATCAAGGGGTTGTTGCCCCAGTTCCTACATCCTAAAACATTTTTTACAGTCCCTCTTTTGTTGCTAATTACATGCATACTTGTATGTTCCCATTTTTCCCAGTGCTTTCTTTTATTTTGCTTTGGTTTCCCAGGACTCCCAGCTCATGGCCATGTCATTGCAGCCTATCCTCCTTGTTCACCAATGCCCTTGCTTTAGCCTTGTTGTGCTCCCAGGGTGGGATATCTGCATGACCCCCTGTTAGGGGAGCAGTAAGGACAAGTTCTGGGTGACAATGTGATGTAGACAGTTCAGATCTTGTAAAAAGTTTGACTGGATCCTCAACCTTCTGCAGTTCCAACTCCTTGCTTGGAGTATCTGGGTCTTATCCTAGACACAGCTTTCTTCACCAAGAGAAATGTCTAACTCTCTACTCCCAGACCTGGTTATTCACCCCGTTACCCTGGGTAATCTGAACTTAAAAGCGATTTTCCTCTTTCCAGCCTTGCAGACAAAGTTTATTTTTTTGTCTTTATTACCTCTGTTGTGAGACCTGTCTGAATTTGTTTTACAGACAACCATATTCGGTTTTACATTACGATAAGGTGGTGTTAAGCCCTAGAGCCTCCTTCCTTCCTAAGAGGCTTTTTAGATTTTTACTTCAACCAGGATATTATTTTATCCCACTCCATTGAATTAGGAGATCCCCATGAGGGAACCATTTCCCATATTTCCGAGGTTGCCACTTGTTTTTCTGTTCATATGTTCTCTACTCTTTAATAAGTGGATGTTCAGGCTTTATCTGATGTCAGTTTTGGGCATAATTTTAGACAACCTGAAAGCTCTGTTGATTCTGCTGTGTGGATCTATTGGTGTTTGTTGTTGTTTTTGCATGGATCTGTTAGGCCACGTACACACGGAGGGACATGTCCACTGAAACGGTCCGACGGACCGTTTCCAGCGGACATGTCTCCTCCGGATTTTGGTCCGATGGCGTGTACACACCATCGGATCAAAATCCCCGCCGGCAGACAGCGCGGTGATGTGGCGGTGCCGTTGATGCCGCCACGTCACCGCACCAGGAAGAATAATACTTCCGCGCATGCGTCGAAATTCATTCGACGCATGTGCGGGAAGATATGTCCGCTGGTGAGTGTACTGACCAGCGGACATATCCGACGGACATGTCTCCGGGGGACAAATTTTAAAGCATGTTTTAAAATTTGTCCACCGGTCAGACATGTCCGCTAGCCCATACACACGATTGGATTTGTCTGCTGAACTGGTCCGTCGGACCAGTTTGAGCAGAAAAATTTGATCGTGTGTATGCGGCCTCAGTGTTCTGTTGTTGTTGTGTGGATCTATTAGCGTTCTGTTGTTGCCCACAACTCAGTTGGTCTGCTTTTGGAAGTCCTGAGTCTCTGAATCTTTTCTCCCTCACTGAACAAGAAATACAATTGGATTTTTGCATATACTACGGTAGATTATACATATTTAGTTTTCCTTTTATTATCTACATATCTTAAGCTATGTACCTTCTCTGAAACATAAGTTTAGAAGGACAGCTGAAATCAGACTTAGGTTTAACTGTCCATCTGCCAACTAAATTATAATAACTTGCTTTAGGCAAATACCTGGAGATTCTACCCATCCAAATGCATTATAGGGGTTCTACTCGCATCTAATAAACAGACTAGCCACTTGGGTTGGTATGGCAGAACAGACAAGCACTGGAGTCTGCGTAAGCAATACAAGGTAAATAAAAATCAACGAATACACTTAAAAAGATGCAAGACCATATCATGGAGAATGTGTACATTAGAGTGGGAGTAAAAGAAAGAGTATGTTTTCCTTGTGGCAGTTTTTGGCTCACGTTATATTATTTTAAAATAATAATTAGACTTATTAATCTAAACAACCCAGGCAGTTACTGTGCTTCCATTTATCCTCTGCATATGGTCTAGTGCAGGTGTCTTCATACTTTCTAAATCTAAACAAAGGGCTGGTTTACTGCCCTTCAGACTATAGGAGGGCTGGATCGATGACCAGCGGGAGTGGACATTTTTCTGGCATCAGTAGGAGTAAACATCATCACATTTGGTATTAGGTTGGGAGGAATAGTGCCCCATCTTTGGTAATATAGGCAGTATTTGTGCTCCATTATTGGTGTCAGTAGAAGAAATGGTGTCCCATTGTTGGTGCTGGATAAAGGCAAGAAAAGGGCCGCATACCCCTGGCCTAGTGCATGTTTGGGATGTAACTGATAATGAATGTATTGTTAACTGAAAAATTTGCAAACCCACCTGTTGGGGCTCTGCCAGCAGTAGCATTGATTGCCATTTTGGTTATCCAGCTGCAATATTGTTATATTGTATAATTGTATATTGTGTTTTATATTGTAGTTCAACTGCTCATACTGCTGAACATAGGCACGCGCACAGGGTGTGCCAGGTGTGCCCAGGCACACCCCAATCACCCTGTGCAGCATACATTTCCCCCTACTGCCTTGGTTCCCCCACTCCTTCCCCTTGCAGCGCTGCCGGTTTCCCTACTCTCCTCTCCCTCTGGCTGTTGCAAGGATGTTTTAGGATGATTGGGGGAAGGGGCCGGTCCCCTTCCCTTTCATCGTGAGTGATTGGTAGTATGTGTTTGAGCTTTGGGGTGCACACCCTAAAGCAATAGGCTGCTCACGCCTATGCTGCTGAAACTGATACTACTATAGTATACTGATATTCTGATTGTTTTTTCTTGTGCTTTTTCATAGTGCTTGTGAGAATTCTAGGCAGCTATAGATACCAAAATAATGCAGTTCTGTAATAATTAATACATTGTTAAATATACTTTATTAAATGCAGGTGGTCTAAGTACCTGATATTGACTTGGTATCGTTCTCTTGCAGTCCTTGTGCAGCAAAGCTCAAAAGCGGAGAGCACAATCAGCCAGTTTAGTGTGTTGTAGATAAATAATCATGCTAGTGGAAGGAGAGAGCAGAGTGACATATGAGCTCATCAGTATGCTGTTTTTCCTTTCACTGTCCAGTCACGGGGTGTGGTGGGGTGGGGCGGAGACTTTGTAAGTAAGAGTGAAGCTACAACAGAAAAAGATCAGGTCCCCTTCCCCTGCTAGACAGGGCTGGGCTGTGGGGTATAAGTGTGTAATCTCAGGACTGGATGGCCAGGTAAAACGTCTTACTTATATGTATTTCATCTTGTATTTACCTGTTTACCTAAAGTTCAACTTTAGATAAGCCTTCATCAACATTCCTGTCCCTTTAAAATGACAAAATAGAATGCTTACATTTTTTGGTCTCTATAATCTACAGTGCCTTGAAAAAGTAATCATTCCCCTTAAAATTCTCCACATTTTGTCATGTTACGACCAAAAACATAAATGTATTTTATTGGGATTTTATTTAATAGACCAACACAAAGTGGCACATAATTGTGAAGTGGAAGGAAAATGGTTTTACATTTTTTTTACAAATAAATATGTGAAAAGTGTGGCGTGCATTTGTATTCAGCCCCCCAATACTTTGTAGAACCACCTTTTACTGCAATTACAGCTGCAAGTCTTGTTTGGTATGTCTCTACCAGCTTTGCATATCTAGAGAGTGAAATATTTGCCCATTCTTTTTTGCAAAATAGCTCAAGCTCTGTCAGATTGGATAGAGGGTGTCTGATTCTCAATTGGATTTAGCTCTGGACTTTAATTGGGCCATTCTAACACATGAATATGCTTTGATCTAAACCATTGAATTGTAACTCTGGCTGTACGTTTTCGGTCATTGTCCTGCCGGAAGGTGAAACCCCCCCCCAGTCTCTTTTGCAGACTCTAACTGGTTTTATTCTAAGATTGCCCTGTATTTGGCTCAATCTATCTTCCCATCAACTCTGACCAGCTTCCCTGTCCCTGCTGAAGAAAAGCATCCCGACAACATGATGCTACCACCACTTTGTTGTACGGTGAGGATGGTATGTTCAGGGTGATGTGCAGTGTTAGTTTTCTGCCATACATAGCGTTCAATTTTGGTCTCATCTGACCAGAGCACCTTCTTCCACTTGTTTGCTGTGTCCCCCATATGGCTTCTCGCAAACTGCAAACAGGACTACTTATGGCTTTCTTCTTGCCACTCTCCCATGGAGGCCAGATTTGTGGAGTGCAAGACCAATAGTTACTGTGTTGACAGATTCTCCCAACTGAGCTGTGGATCCCTGAAGCTCCTCGAGAGTTACCACTTGGCTGCTTTTCTGATTAATACTCTTCTTGCCCAGTCTGTCAGTTTAGGTGGACGGCCATGTCTTGGTAGGTTTGTAGTTGTGCCATACTCTTTCCATTTTCAGATGATAGATTGAACAGTGCTCTGTGAGATGTTCAAAGCTTGACATATTTTTTTATAACCTAACCATGCTTTAAACTACTCCACAACTTTATCCCTGACCTGTCTGCTGTGTTCCGTGACCTTCATGATGCTGTTTGCTCACTGAGGTTCTCTGATAAACCTCTGAGGACTTCACAGAACAGATGTATTTATTCTGAGATTCAATTACACACAGGTGACTAATTAGGTGACTTCTGAAGGCGATTGGTTACACTAGATTTTAGTTAAGGGTATCAGAGTAAAGGGGGCTGAATACAAATGCACGCCACACTTTTCAGATATTTATTTGTAAACAAAAATTAAAAGCATTTATCATTTTCCTTCCACTTCACAATTATGTGCCACTTTGTGTTGGTCTATCACATAAAATCCCTTTTACATTTTTGGTTGTAATATGACAAAATGTGGAAAATGTCAAGGGGTATGAATACTTTTTCAAGGCACTGTAGCCTCTATTACTTTTTCCTGTAACTTTATTATGGCACATAAAATGTAAAGTTGATTGTAGACAGGTCTTCCCCTTTATAAAGTATAGTACATGGGCATTTTCCCCTCCTGTATAACATACATCTCCTATAACCCACATTCCAACTTCTGTAAAAACACTCAAGCAGCATTATATATTTCAAATGATAATTTAGCCAATTTGTTAATTGGTATTGTGTATGGCAGACTGGAGACAAATTATGTGCTACCATTAAACCATATTTATGGTTGTGGTTGACGGCTTTGGCTTTTATAAGCTACACAATTAACCTTATTCATTCAAGAGTGGGTAGAGCCATAGCTGCAAATTGCTGTTATAGTTATAGTGAAATGAAAGCATTTAAAGTTTTCAAGGTTCATCACATTGTTGGCATTGAAACTGTCTGATAGGCACTGTGTTTCTCTCCAGGTAGTTGTCTACCTTTCTGCAAAGAGGGGGTTGCTTGTTATTTCGTAATCTAAATCGGCTGTTTGCATTTAATAATTTCTGTTAAAAAAAAAAAAGAATTTTAGAAAAAAAAACAGCAAGGGGGAATAATAATATATAGCGCGTGTTGTGTCAAATGAGGACAGTATTATTAGCATGCTGAGGCAGGAGTTTTCCCTTAGCCATACAGAAAATAAGCGGTTCCAGTCATTTTTGGCAGCCAGTTAGCGGCCATAATCACTATCAGACAAGGTACTACAAATAAAACGGCGATACTTGAGAGTTTTGGAAATGTTTTTAAGGCTGGCCTATTATTGCGAATCTTCTGCATAGTGCTGAGTTTTCCCCCTGCACAAGCCAGGAGTATTAATTCTTCATTCCATAAAATAATCGCGTAAAGTTAACAGAAGTTTCAAATGGTCACTAACTTGCCAACTCATCTCCAGGAAAATGCTGAGAGATGCCATGGCTGGACTATGGACTGGATTGTAATACATGTAATACGTTTTGTATTAGAATTCTAGGAAATTCTTTCTGAAATTTATTGTATGGATTCTGTATATCGAACAAATGTTAAGTACCAGGCTACGAGGTTGGTTGCAAGTCTGGTTTTGAGTGTTTGTTCCAAGTCTTGGGGCCTGGTTGTTTGCTTTTGGGAGGCTTGAGCACAGCTGTTTTTCAGCTGTAGTGGGTAATTTAAATCTGGGTTCGGCAATCTTTGTTAGTGTACAACATGAACCTCATCCAGATTCTGGGGTGTTTGCTCATTCAGTTAGAAAAAAAAATACTATTAACATTTTTTTTACATCCTTCAGCCTAGGTTCACACTGGCAGCGGGAATGAAATTCAGCGTAACTTACACAATTTCATTCCTGCATGTGATGTCCCGACTTTGGGGGCGATTTCAGAGACATTTGTGTGGGTTTCTGCACAGATGTCTATTGAAATCGCACCCCAACATCGCCGAAATTAGTACAGAAACTACTTTTGGGAATTGGTGTAGCGACGCACAGATTCAGACGATGCCATTGACAGCAAAAGCCGCCGATTTGGCATGCAATTTTACATCAAATCGCATGCCAATTCGCTGCAGCATGAAACAAGGCTAAAACTGAGCTCTAGGTATGATTTTTTTCTTGCCGTTACATTAGTCCAGCTTGGAGTGCAGTAGTCTGCACTACTACAGCAAGGATCTGAGTGGCCTTCTTTCTACAGTGAGGGAAACAAAGTATTTGATCCCCTACTGATTTTGGATGTTTTGGACAGAATAACAAAAATATCCAGAAAACGCATTTCAAAAAAGTTATAGATTGATTTGCATTTTAATGAGTGAAATAAGTATTTGATCCATTATCATTCAGCAAGATGTTTGGCTCCCAGCTTCTATACAGGTAACAAGCTGAGATTAGAAGCACTCTCTTAAAGGGAGTGCTCCTAATCCCAGCTTATTACCTGTATAAAAGACACCTGCCACAGAAGTAATCATTCAATTATATTCCAATCTCTCCACCATGGGCAAAACCAAAGAATTGTCCAAGGATGTCAGGGACAAGATTGTAGACCTACAAAAGGCTGGAATGGGCTACTGGACCATCACCAAGCAGCTTGGTGAGAGGGTGACAACAGTTGGTGCAATTATTCGCAAATGGAAGGAACACAAATAAACTGTCAATATCCCTCGGTATGGGACTCCATGCAAGATCTTACCTCGTGGAGTTTCAATGATCATGAGAACAGTGAGAAATCAGCCCAGAACTACACGGGAGAATATGGTCAATAAACTCAAAGCATTTGGTACCATAGTCACCAAAAAAACAATTGGTAACACAGTACACCGCTAAAGACTGAAATCCTGCAGCGCCCACAAGGCCCCCTTGTTCAAGAAAGCACATGTACAGGCCCACCTGAAATTTGCTAATGAACATCTGAATGATTCAGAGGAGAACTGGCTGAAAGTGTTGTTGCCAGATGAGACCAAAATCGAGCTCTTTGGCCTCAACTCGCCGTATTTGGAGGAGGAGGAGATGCCTATGACCTCAGGAGCACCATCCCTACTATCAAACATGGAGGTGGAAACATTATGCTTTGCGGGTGTTTTTCTGCTAAGGGGACAGGACAACTTCACTGCATTAAAGGGAAGATGGAGGGGGCCATGTACCATCAAATCTTGGGTGAGAACCTTCTTTCCTCAGCCTGGATGGATATTCTGGCATGTCAATGACCCAAAACACACAACCAAGGCAACAAAGTGGCTCAGGAAGCAGCATATAAGGGTTAACAAGAGTGGCCTAGCCAGTCCCCAGACCCTAATCTCATAGAAAATATGTGGGGGGAGCTGAAGGTTCAAGTTACCAAACATCAGCCTTGAATCTTTAATGAATTGTAGAGGATCTGCAAAGAGTAGTGGGACAAAATCCCTCCCAAGATGTGTGCAAACCTGGGGGCCTACAGGGCCTACAAGAAACGTCTGACCTCTGAGATTGCCAACAAAAGTTTTACCACCAAGTATTAAATCATGTTTTGCGAAGGTGTCAAATACTTATTTCACTCAATAAAAAGCAAATCAATGTGCAACTTTTTTTAAATGCATTTTTCTGCATTTTTTGATGTTATTCTGTCTCTCACTGTGTAACATTGGGGGTATTTAACTCTAGTGGCAGATGCGTTTTTGTGCAGTGAGTCAACACCAAACAGGCATATAACGTTAAGGGCCTAGTAGCCCACGTTTATTAAAGGAGAAAAAAAACAAAAGTCCATTCAACGGTTTCCCACGCAGGGGGTTCTTCTCCATCAAACATACAACAGAAAATGCTAGCCCACCTGGCTCTCTGTAGCAGTACTTCTGCAGCAATACTTTGCACGTTTTCCTGGTCGCCCAGACCAGCGGAATCCTCAACATAGATGCTTCCCGTCAGCATCTACAACTCTGCCTCTTACAGTCACCGTTCTGGCTGTCTCCTACAGCCTCAGACTTCTGGAGACCTGCTGTCTCCAACTGGGAGCCGTCTTCAACTGGGAGCCATGAGATCTTCCTACACAATGATTATAAAGGGCTGTGCTCACCTGAGCACAGACCCTGCTGGTAATCCACAAGATCTGGAGACAGGATTGGAGATTCTGTCCCACCCAAGACACTATGGAATCTCCATACTACAGAGCCCCATGACAAAGTACCAAAACCTGGAGAAAGTTGCAAAAGCAATCTTCTCCAGTCCACATCTACGCTCTGTAGTCTTGCACCTCTAAAGTGTGCAAACCCTGTGTACAGTTTACAGTGAGTCCCCGGACCGTTTACAGCGTATATTTGCGCCGGGATGTTTTGATCCGATGGCTGTACACACCATCGGATCAAATTCCCCGCCGGCGGATAGCGCGGTGACACGGCGGTGACGCGGCGGTGACGTTGATGCCGCCACGTGACCGCCACGTCACCGCACCAGGAAGTAAACACTTCCGCGCGCATGCGTCGGATCCATTCACAGGATACGACGCATGTGCGGCAAGATATGTCCGCTGGTTTGCCGTACTAACCAGCGGACATATCTGCCAGCCAGCTATCCGGCGGAAATATTTCAAAGCATGCTTTGGAATTTTTCCGCCGGATGAATCCAGCAAAAAGCGTCCGTTTGCCCCTACACACGAGGGGATTTTTCCGCTGAAATGGTCCGTCGGACCATCTTCAGCGGATTTATTCCCTCGTGTGTACAAGGCCTCACAGTAGCTCCTACTGTTACAACTGTTAAAATAAACCTGCCATTAAAATTATAGACTGATCAATTTTTTGTCAGTGGGCAAACGTACAAAATTAGCAGGGATTTCAAATACGTTTTTTTCCTCACTGTACATGTTAACCACAGGGTATTAATCTTACTACAGCTAATCTCAGATTGCCTTATATTTTTATTTCAATAAATACAAGGTGTTCTCTGAATGAGGTGGAGATCAGGATGTCATTGCTCCACCTCGTCCAATCAAAGAATGGTTTGTGTTCATGAAAAAAAAATACAAGGCATCCTGTGAATAGCAGCAGTGCTGAGCAAGCGACTCCCTATGGTTACTATGCAGAAGGGAAGAGACTTGGCACAGAACTTAGATGATCAAAGCTTTCATTGTAGAAGCAACAACTACTGCATTGATCTGAAGCTTCCCAAGTGATTGTTCAGGTATGATGTGCATATTTATTGTTCAGTTGTGTGGTCAGTTTTTAATGGGAAATCGGAGAGACTGGCAGGAACACCAAAATATTGATAATCAGGCAGGTTGAAGCTATTTAACACTTTCACAATACCTGTCTTCAGATACCTGAGTTTTCAGTTTGTATTGGAGGACAGCCACAGACTGTACAGCAGATCTTGCATAATCATTTGTCATTCAAGTGTTTTAAACAAACCTAATGGAAATGTGTAAATACTTCAAAATGCCTTGATTTGGAAGCATCTTGGTTAGCATTATGTATTCAGGAGGGATGGTTTAAGCCTGTGAAATTTCACTTAATGTGAACTTTAACACCCTCACAGATGACAGCCATTTTCCAACCCATTTACTGGAATTACCTCATAAAAAGCTCAATTAGTTCCGCTCGCTAAACTTCATCTATAGGGAATTCATTTGTGTAACAAAATCTGTGCCTTGTAAGGTTTCTGTCTTTAAAAAAAAAACTATTTTGTTGAAGTCCATTATTGGAGAATATGTTTCAACATTCATGGAAAGTACATTTTTCTGCTGAAGTTCACTTAACCTGCCTGGCGGTATTCCCGAGTGTGGCTCGGGGTGAAAATTCAGTACCATTAGCGGCAACCCCGAGCCTCACTCGGGATTGCATTGCTGGATCCTGGAAGAGGTCACTTACCTTGTCTTTGGGATCCCGCAATGTATTCCTGCAGTGTTCGGCGGCCGGATCTTCCGCCCGATGCACTGTTTGCCCTGGCTTCCGTTCCCTGCGAGCGTCGCAACGCAGGGGAGCAAATTCGAAAAGTATAAAGCACAAACACTCTGATACATTGTAATCCTATTGGATTACATTACTAAATAAATTGACCTTAGTTTGCCCCCCAGTGCTTTCTCCAGTGCCCTTGCCTGCAGTTTTACTATACTTTGTGTCTGGAAACTGCAGAACGACCATGGCATCAAAAAAGCGCGCCTCCATCTCAAAAGCGGTATATGACCTGCTGGAAAACAGCAAAAGCGATACATAATCTCTTGCAGAATTAAGTGATAGCAGCTCGTGAGGAAGTTCATCATCAGACACAGAAAGGGATTTCAGCGATGATCCTGCGACTGTGCCCAGTGATGTGCGGAATTGGTGCTCGATTGACTGCGGTACGGAGCACGTAGCGCCCCCCAAGATTCCTGTTTACAGGAGCACCTGGTATGAAAGTGGATGTTGAGGATGACAACCCCTTGGCATACCTCCAACTCTTTTTGACAGATGAGGTTATTCAAAAAATTGTTACGGATACAAATTGGTACCAGAAGCAACAAGCTGCTACCCATCAGAGGTTTTTAAGAAGCAGAAAGTGGAAACCAGTGACCAAAGAGGACATCTGGAAGTTTCTGGTCCTAATAATTCTTCAGGGAGTTGTGGGGAAACCCCTGCAGAAGTGGCATTGGAAACCATCAAATTACTAGCCACTTCTTTTTTTTTCGGAATACAAATTTTCTCTCATAATGAAATATTTGCACTTTACAAATAATAAAGAATTTGATGAGAGGTCTCATCCAGCTCCAAAACTCTAAAAGATTTGGAAGGTTTATCAAGCTATTTAGAATTTCCAGCAGACCTATGTACCAGACAGAGACATAATTATTGACGAAAGTCTAATGGCCTACAAAGGAAGACTCAGCTGAATACAGTATATTGCGTCAAAGAGAGCACGATTTGACATAAAATCATTCATGCTATGTGAATCCAGCACTGGCTTTATATGGAATTCGGTCCTATACATCGGGAAAGGAACCAAATTCAGGGAACAATTCAGTAATTATGGAATGGCAACCGCTTTGGTTCTTACTTTTATTGAGCCATAATGAAACCACAAGTCATGATGGATTACAACAACACCATGGGAGATGTGGACAGAGCTGACCAGGCCATGACATTTTATCCAGCGATGAGGAAACAACAAAAAAAATTACAAAAAAATCTTTCGGGCATCTTCTTGAACAATGCCTGTGGAATGCCTTCATTCTGCTGAAAAAAAAAGAGTGACAAGTCAATGGTTCGTGTGGACTTTGTTTGGAAGGTTGCCAAGCTTATATTTCTCAAGCACCAAACACCAACGACTGTTAATAGATCTGGACATCATGCTTCTGGCGTTGTGAACCCGTAACGCCTGACTGGTCGTCACTTTATGGACCACATTCTACCAACGGAAAATAAGTCAGCACCCACAAGGATGTGTGTGGTTTGCTGCTCTAAGCATGACGACGCTGGAAGGAAAATTAGAAAAGAAACCAGGTTCTTTTGTCCTGATTGTGACGTTGGACTTTGTGTTGTACCATGTTTTAAAATTTTCCATACCCCGGGACTTTTTCTGAAGCAATATGACTACTAATATTGCACCCTTATTTGGGCAAAAAAAAAATCTGTGTTTTTGATTACATTATTTACAAAAATGTATTGAATAAAAGTATTATTATTATTATATTATTATTTCTTATTATTTATAGTAGTTTATTATATTATAATTTTGTGTTTCAAACTTTATCATACCCGAGATGTCTACTAGACTCTGGTTTGGGCAGATTTAAGTGAGTTATTCCTAAGAATTACAGGCCTACAATGTAAAACGCCAAATTTTCATGCAAAATAATGGTACCGCTTTCAGCACCTAAAATCTGAAATAATTATACCGTCAGGGAGGTTAAATACATTATCGGTTATACTGTACAAAATCAGCTTTTTTGCATGTGCACTCTTAAAACTACCACTTCAGAATGGCAAAGGCTTGTTATTAGGGCCGAAACAACCAATCGATCAATCAACAACTAATCGATTATGAAATTAATCAATTACTATTTTCATAATCGATTAGTCGCCCAGTAACATAATGGTTTTTTTTTTTTTTTTAAAAACAGCCCTTTATTGTAAAAAAAGAGCAAATAGCTACTGTAAATATTACTTCCACAGTACAAAATGAACCCCTTACAGTAGCCATTATTTGCTTTTTTTGCACTAATTTTTTTTTTTTTTAACCCCATTATGTTACTAAACGTCTCAGGCCTGGGTTTACACCTCTGTTTTTTTGGTGCTTTTTGCAGAAACGCACTACAGTTCATTTACCTTGTTTCCTATGGGACCCATTCTCATCCATAATTTTTTCAGCTGCTGCATATTTGGAAAGGGTAAAGGACTTTTTTTAATGCAAACCTATGTTATTTAGTTTTTTTGGTTCAATATACTTAAATTGAGAAGCTGCAGAAAATCATGTAATGTGTTTTTGCAGCAATTTGTGTTTTTTAATTTGCCAAACAAATTTGCCAAAAAATATGTGTAAATGCAAATCGCCACAAAATCACCATTTGTTTTGTTTAAAGTTATTAACCAATTATTCGATTAATCAAAACAACAATCGGCCAACTAATCAATTATGAAAATAATCGTTAGTTGCAGCCCTACTTGTTATATCTCTTAGGGACTGCTGGTGAGAAGTACGTGCCCTGTTTTTTGGCCTGCTCATCTGTTGTGCCTATTACAAAAGGGCCCTGACTCTCTTCACTGGAGAATTAATTTTTTTTATGTTGTAAAGCTGTAGGAAAAATGGAAATATCTCTTTCACCAAGATGTTGGAACAGATCCAAGAATTCTAGGAAAGGGAGAGTTCAAAACTACCTAAAAAAATAAAATACTCCCAACGAGTTCCTTATCTAACCATATTCTAATTTAAACTGGAAATTAGTCTACACATTTCTGTCATTGCAGGTATACTTTAATATTTACAAAACTTCCAAGGAAGGCTAGCATTTCTAATTTTTTTCTACATAAAAATGCATAACTTTCATGAATGATGGTTGCATGCTGATTTTTGAGTAAGATTGGAAACTAGTGTTAGGCCTCGTACACACGATCAAATCTGTCTGCTGGAAACGGTCTGCTAGACCGTCCCAGCAAACAGATTCGACCGTGTGTACGGGCGAGCCGACGGATTTGGCCAGCTGACAGATTTGAAAGCATGCTTACCAATCTGTCGGCTGGGAACCTGTCCGCCCGACATGTCTGCTGGTTAGTAAGCTAACCAGCAGACATGTCTTCTCGCACACGCGCCAAATGATTTCGACGCATGCGCGGAAGTGTTTTACTTCCTGGTGCGGTGACGTGGCGGCGTCAACGTCACCGCCACGTCACCGACACGTCAGCGCGCTGTCTGCTGGCGGGGATTTTGGTTTGCTCATGTGTACACGCGAGCAAACCAAAATCCAAGCAGACAGATTTGTTCAAATCGGTCGGTCCAACCGATTTGAACAAATAGATTGCCTTGTGTGTACGAGGCCTTAAAATGCCCATACATGTTACAGTCTAAATGTACAACAGTTACTACAACTACATAATATAAGGGCCTTGAGAAACAGTCCATTCAGTTTGTATCCAATCAGACAGGCCTTCACACTACAGTATATTATTGTTGTTAGCTCTAGGGTTTCCTTGCACACTGGGCTAAAAAAAATGCTACTTCGTGAAACCCAAAGAATGTGGGTGTGCAAGGATCCTAAAGGAAATTGACTGTAAAATGTGAATAGATAGCATTAGCATAAAGTTTGTAAAATGTTTAACGTATCCTTGGATATTTAGACTGATATTGACCTTGAAGCATTGCTACAAAGGAGGTAAAGGGCACACTGCGAGTGGAGGGGAGGGGCGGGTTTCTCATTTTCTACTCTTTTATTCAGCAGAGTCCGGGGGAACAGTCCTGCTATACCAGGACCTAGCGGCCCTCCAGCTGTTGCAGAACTACCATCATGCCTCTGTCTGTGGGAGTCATGCTTGTAAGGGTCCTTTCACACTAGCGGACCGTTCATCCGTTCATTACAAGTCCGTTTACGGACTTGTAATGAACCCCTATGGGAGCGGATCCGTTAGCGGATGATGCATCCGCTAACGTCCGCTCGATCCGCATCCGTTTTTGCGGACGGAAGAATGTCCTATTTTTCTTCCGTCTGGCCAAACGGATCAGATGCAAACGGACAGACGGTCCGTTTCCATCCGACTCCCCATAGGGGAGAGCGGAGGAGAGACGGGGCGGTCCCTGCACAGTGTGCGGGGACCGCCCCGTCCGCCGACAGCTGAGCGGAGACCCCCCCGCTCAGCTGACGGGCACACGGAGCGGACCGAAAAACGGTCCGCTCCGTGTGAAAGGACCCTGTCAGCCTTGTAATGCCTCATGGAACTTGTAAATCCACAGCAGCTGGAGGGCCATCAATTTGACACCTGTGTACTATACCATAAGTTCATGGTCACTAAAGGGACTATGATCTTATAGCAGAAGTGGGAATGCACCCAACATAGGGCATACTTACCTGGCCAGCTGCAACTGGTTCACCGTCGTATTCTTTACATTGGTGGTAGTAAAAGGGTAAAGATGTTCTGCCAGACCATTCAAATGACAAACATATTTTATGATAACACATTGCAATAACATAATGCAATGTAATGCATAGTCTGAATGGGCTTATTAAAGTCCCTTATAAAAAAAATAGAAAAAATAAATGTGAAGTCATACTAGTACATTATGGGAGACTTGTCTACCAACAGAGCCCTCCAGCGCTGGCCTGTCACAGGTCTCCCTGGTTCCCAATGCTTCCATGTTAACCCGGTCTTTCTTCTCGGTTCTGAATCTTCGGGCGTATGCACACAGGAGTCACTTTGTCGTGGCACAGAGAGTGGGCCGTAAATGCAGTCTGTTCTTTGCATGCATGGCTCATATTGTATTACTGAGGGGGGGGGGGGTAATTTATGACTAAAGAGAGCTTTAGGGTATCTTTTGTTTTAAAGACCTCGCCTATCAACTGATTTTTTTAATGCTTGGGTTTACTACCACTGTAGAAGAGAAGAGAATACACGTTTTAATACTCAAGGTAAATCACATTAAATGAGTGGCCCTCGGTGTTAAAAACTGACACACAAGTGGTCACTGGCAATCTAATGGTCTCTGCTTATAGTAATCTTCATGGATTGGAAAATTGTAAACCCTTGGCATCTAAAGCACTGTTACTAGACACTGGCAAGGATAAAAACTTTTCTGTCCAAGTTTCAACTAAGAGTTTCATATTAACTGAAGTCATATGTTATGAAATCGTAAATCCTATTCCAACTATTGAAGAGGAATACATTTAAGGTTCTCGGCAGACTGGAGAGCAGGGTATTCAGACTTCAGCTCAATTGGTAAATGATTATTGTGTAGTGAGATAATTGGTGAATAGAATTCTATAGATAAATGGTATGTGGGACTTATTCAGGATATTATTATTTTTATACTGTGTAAGATAGGGGTTATTCGACTCCAGTGATAGATGCGTTTTCCACTGAGTATACCAATCCAGAACTGCGTTTTTAAGGGCCTGGTAGCCCAATTTTATTTAAAAGTTCACAAATACAAATACCAACCCTCACAGGGGGGTTCCACCATTCCTGTATCTTATCATCTGGCTGTTTCAGGCCTCCAACTTAGGCCCAAGTTCTGCTCCTCAGAACTACCCATTTCCTAACGGTAAGCACACAGCTAACTTACTCCTGATCAGTGTCTTGCTACTCAATCGCACAACATCTGCCTCTTGCAGTCATGCATGCTGTAGCTGCACCTATGCAGCACCTGGGTTTGGGAGCTCACACCTGGCTCCCAGGACCAGACTTCCTGTCTGTGGGGTGGGGTGGGGCTCTGAGCCACAGCCAGGCCAGCACTAAATAGCTGAACACACAGCTGTGTAATTAATGTGTCTGCCTCTCCAAAATATGGCGAAAACCAGCCATCCTTAAGGTAGGACAGAGTCAAACCATCACAACTGACATATCAAGAAGTCCATGTGGCTGCTAGAAAGTGTGTGAAACTACTGAGAATAAAAGGAGAAATCTCCTGCGCTTGCCTAGTGAATCCAAAAATGTGGATGGGACCAATCAATAAATCAATAATTTTGAACGCAACCTCTAAATACACTCTCTCAAAGGAATCCAAGTCATAAAACAGGTGTAAATAGATAACCAAAAAAAAAAATATATATAATAAAGGAATATTTATATGTACTATGTACAAATAAAGTGCAAACGTGCAAACAATGCAAAAAACTAAGGGAAGTGTATGGGGTCACAAGACCCTTAAAAACCAGCGAAATCAAAAATGTATTTGAGTGGTGTGAAGGCACCAAACCCGATGGCTGACACTCCCAATCACACCAATAGAAAACAAAGTTAAGACAAAAACACTGGACAAAACAGTCCAATAAATATTGCTCATGCTTCAGATAGTGATCTAAAGTGCTTCAGATGATGATCCTCCTTAAATGTGGGCTCACAGAGCGCTTACCTCACCAAAGGAAAAACGAGCCTTAAGTAACTCTTGAGCAGCTTACTGAGAAGTATAGTAATCTTTATACACAGAACGGCTCGGAGGATGGGGGAACGCTTATGGCATAACTCTAGATGACCTTCACCCTGTAATTCTCCAGCATTGGGGTAACGGGTCACGTTAGACACCGGTGAATATCTGAAAAAGAAATCCTTCTGAAATGTGGCGCTTTCCACAGAAGGAGACTTTCTTCAGAAATAAACTCCTGTGTGAAACTACTACTGTTAAAGCTCTTTTGGCCCTACTCCTTTAGGTCACAGGAGTACACTTAGTTCTGCACTCCTGTCACCCAGGAGTAAAGTGCACTGTCGGCTTACAATATTGTCAGGATTCACCCAGATGCCCACACTGGCAGCTGGCTCAGCCTCTCAGCTCACTGCTGAGAGCCTAAGCTGGCCACTTCTCCCCCCTCCACAGCCTGGCACTCCAGTGAGCGCTGGAGGGGCAGAGCAGACATCCGGTGACTGACAGTCACTGGCTTTCTGCTCACTGAGGACTTAGTGATATGCAATCTTTGCTCAGTTCTCGGTGCAAAGGGGTCAGGGAACAGCTGTAGCATTGGTTTGTTTTCTTTTCTTGGACTTTTTTATTTTAACAAATGTATTCTCTATATCTCTCATCCATGCAGAAAATGCTTGTAAGGCGCTCTTTTTTTTTTTTTTTACAAACCTAGCTTGAAGGAACCTTTAAAGGTTCTGGCTTGTATGACAGATAGCAAGTGCAAACAAACATCTCCTTGCTTCCTGTATATCTCACCTCTTTGAAAAAAAAAATTTTGTACCTTATAACCCAAAATGATAGGCAGTGCACATATACAACATTTAAAACTTTACAAAGACATACATGCCAATTTTTAAACAAGAGATTAAAAAAAATGTTCAGAACAATTAGCTATGCTCTCCTCTCCTCCAGACGCTTGATGAAATATGGAACCCACCTCCAACCAGAAACTGGACCCCACAAATATGGTCAATTCTTATGTTTTAGGCATCTGGCTGTTTACTGTTTGGAACCAAAGTAAATCTTCTATCCAAATAGATGTGAAGGAATGACAGCTGCACGTGAAGTTATTTTCCATAGGTATGTTTAGACTTGGCATATAGCAAAAAAACAAATAATTGTGCAGTCATATCAAACAAATAATTCTCTGATTAGCAACTGTGGCACTCCTATATGGACATTTACAGATCAAACATGGACATAGGACCCAAAGTATCCTTTATTCCAAGATTTTTTAAGGCATTGTTACACTCTTTTTAAATCAGGTGTTACCCAAATGTAACCAAAAATCTCCCTTTCCCCTTCTACAGCATGTCTCAAACTTTTTCCTTACCTTTTTCCTATAGCAGCAAGAAACAGTGGGCCAGATTCACAGAGCCCTTACTCCTGTCTAACTCGCGTTAAATGAAAGATTTTACTGATTTTCAAACAGAACTGCAATATATTATATGCTGGCCATACAAGAACAATGTCTTCCTTCAAAAGAAAATTTAAAAATAAGAATGTTTGCTTAATTTTCTAATAGTGGGGTCAAATTGACATTCTTTTCTACCACAGTGAGGGGAAAATTTGAAGGAGCAGAATAGAAAACTTCTTGGTCAAAGGGATTTTCATGTACTTTTCATTCAGAAATTACATTAATTTTAGTAACGACATTCTTTCATTTAGCGAATGTACAAAGATTTTTCGTATGAATATTTCGATGTGTAAAATCGATATGTTTATAGCCAGCATAAGGCTCGGTTTACACCTACAGTATGCAGTTTGCTTTTGATCTGTTTCTGCAGTCCTTTTTGCTGTGCGTTTCACATTTTTGCACACACGGGGCCAGATTCACAGAGCCGTAACTCCTGTCTAACTGGTGTTAGACTGGAGTACTTTAAATTACACACGCCGTATGACTAGTTTGAATCCTCAAACCATGATACGGCGGCGTTGGGCTTCGATCTGACAGGCTTACGTCTTCGTAAGCCTTCGGATCTACGCTGCAATCTTTTTGCGGCCGCTGGGTGGAGTTCGCGTCGTTTTCAGCGTCGGGGTATGCAAATGATTTTTTTCCGGCAATCCACGAAGTTACGAGCGTCGTTCGTAATCGCTTACGTCATTTTTTTGCTGCGTAAAGTTAAACCAGCTATTAGCTGGTGTAACGTTACGCAGCCCATGTTAAGTATGGCCGTAGTTCCCGCGTCGACTTTCAATTTATTTTTTATTTTTTGCGTAAGTCGTTCAGGAATAGAAATGTACGTAAACTACGCTACTCAAACAACGACGTGATTTCGCGCAATGCACGGTGGGAAATTTCTGAACGGAGCATGCGCAGTTCAATCGCCGCGGGAACGCGCCTAATTTAAATGCCTCACGTCCCCTAATCGCATAGTTTGATTCCGCCGAGAGAAATACACTACGCCGCCGTACCTTACAGGCCAAAATCTCTCTGAATTCCTCGTAGAGCCAGGTAAAATACGGCGGCGTAGAGTATCTCTGATACTCTGCGGCAATCTAATTCTACCTGAATCTGGCCCACAATTTTGCTGGGATTTGCGTTTTGCATTTGTTATGCTTTTTGTGACCATTTTGTTGGGCAGGTTAAAAATCATGAATTGCTGCAAAAGCACACTACATGCTTTTCTGCAGCTTCTCAATTGAAGTCTATAGAACCAAAAAAAGCACAGTTTTGCATTGAAAAAAAGCCCTTGATCCTTTTCAATTAGGCAACGGCTGAAAAAAGCATAAATGTGAACGTGTCCCATAGTAAACCATGTCAAATGAACGGTAGCACATTTCCCCCCAAGAGGTCGCTGAGGCGGTGAAATCTTTGCCCAACGGGGAAAAGCCCTGGTCCTGATGGATATACCAAAGCATACTACGCCAAGTTTCTCCCCCTACTGCAAAATCATATGTGTAGGTACTTTAGCTTGTTTGCTACTGGTTGCCCGATCCCACCCAAAGCTTTGTTGGCTCACATCATGGTGCTTCCAAAGGGGGGGTAGGGATCCTGCCCTCCCCAAAGCTACTGTCCAAAATCGCTGCTCAATGTTTATGAAAATCTTTGCAAAAATGTTGGCAAATCGTTTAAAACACCTTTTACTGCCCATTATTCACCCTGATTAGACAGGCTTCATATCAGGTCGAGAGGCTAGGGATAACTCCATCCAGGCACGCAGCTTATTCATTGTGCACGTTCTCGCAGAGACTCCCCACCCTACCTCATTCTGTCTACTGACGCCAAAAAGGCATTTTACCAAGTCGACTGGTCATACCTTAGGGCGGTCTTAGAAGCCCTGGGATTAGGCCATCACATGCTACAGTTGATCATGGCTCTTTATATGACTCCAAGTGCGAAAGTTTGGATAAACGGCCTCTTGTAGCTTGGGTTCCCCATAGGGAATGGCACGAAGGCAAGGATGAGCCCTCTTCCCCTTTTTTTTGACCTGGTTCTGGAGCCTTTTCTTAGAACAGTTCGGGCAAATGGCGAAACTAGAGGGATAACAGTGTGGTCCACTGAACACAAACTCTCAGCATATGCTGATGATGTTCTCTTCCACCTTACAAATCCTCTTGTTTCGCTGCCAAACCTAATGCGAGAACTCCAACTTTTTGGGCAAGAATCAAACTTCAAAATTAGTTACACAAAATCTGAGGTCTTTCCTATTACTTTACCTGAAACGCTAGCTACTAATCTGCAGGAAGCTTTCCCGTTTACTAGGGCTAAATCCTCCATCAAATATCTCGGGCTCCACCTTATTGACCGTTTTGAAACGTTATACTATGCCAACTTTCCTACACTTTTGGGTATGGTGCGTAGAGACTTGCAAAGCTTGACTAGGACCACCTTCACATGGCTAGGTCGGGTTAATATATTTAAAATGAATGTCCTCCCTAGGGTACTTTTCCTGATGCAAATGTTACCTATCCCTCTTCCCAAAAGCTTCTTCGCCCAACTTCAGAGTTTAATGGTCGGGTTTATATGGCACAATAAAAAACCTAGGTTGTCTGTGTCCCTACTTCAGAGATCTAAAGGGATGGGGGTCTAGGCCTCCCTGACATACGCCGCTACTACAGGGCATAGCACTCCAGAGTATCCTAAATTGGCACTTTCATACCCATTCCAAAATGTGTGTTTCTCTGAAGAAGAGCCTGGCAGGCCGTAACTTATCGTATGCCCCCTGGCTGTCCCGGGAACACAGAGAGTTCTCAGAGTCGGTCTCCACACAGACTACCCATGTCCTATGAGTCTGGATTAAGGAGGCGGAGGAGTGGGTGGCGAGATGCAAAGATAGAAGCAAATGGTTTACCAGTACCCTGGCAGAAGTACTCTGATGATCCTGACCCAGTGCCATCTAGCCTGGAGGTTGCATTGTTTGAGCTGGCAGAACCCTTGCTGAAAGTACCTTCTAACCATGATGCGCATACCTAAATCCGATTTTTACAGTCTTTTCTGCTATTGACGTTTTTTCTACCACTTTCCAGTTCGTGGGACGGATAGACCTGACTAAATCATACTATTTTATTTCATTATTTCTTTATTTCTTCTATTTTTCTCTTTTATACTGTTTGCTGTATATATTTTTTTCTTTTTCTTTTTTCAGTTACTGTTCTTGTAATATACTGTTGGTTGCACTAGGTGAAGAACCTTAGTCCTTAGAACCTTAGAACCTTGACCTTAGTGCCTTAGTGGCCAATTGAAACGGGCCTGGGCAGCTGTACCCCTCGACAGAGGTTTTATGGAGGCCTTGTTGCCCCCTTCTTCTGGGGGTGGAGCTGGTCGAGTCCTCGGTGGCCACCTCTTAGGGGGGCACCCTGCAGTATATGATGTGGACCTATAGCATGGGTCGTGTTCTTACTCGGGATCACATAGGGGATACACCCCTTAAAAATGGGGCTTTGTATGCTTCCCCTCTTCCCTAACCCCCCTACCCGTTCCCCTTTGTTTTCCCTGTTTTTGTAATTAGACATGTTAATGCATTTATTTCTGCTAATCTGCAAACCCTCATATGTTGTATTCCATGTGTCAAAAATAAAGATTAAATATATATATATATATATATTATAAATGAACTGTAGGGAGTTTATCCAAAAAACGCATATGTGTGAACCAGATGTTTAGTAGCCGTAGCATGTTTTTTTTTTTATGTATCACCTGTCATTACGGTGTTAAAGGAAAATTTGCCATTTATAGTACAAAAAGAGCAGATAATCGCTGCTATAAGGGGTTCATTTATACTGTGAAACAAATATGTATTACTTACATCATAGATATATTAACCACTTCAGCCCCAGAAGGTTTTACCCCCTTAATGACCAGAGCATTTTTTTGCGTTTCGGCACTGCGTCGCTTTAACTGCGGTTTCAATTTTTTGTGCTATAAACAAATCGCAATTAGCATTTATTGATTGGTTTGCGCAAAAGTTATAGCGTTTACAAAATAGGGGGTAGTTTTTTTTTTTTTACTAGTAATGGCGGCGATCAGCGTTTTTTTTTCAGTACTGCGACCTTATGGCGGACACTTTGGACACTTTTGACACATTTTTGGGACCATTGGCATTTTTTTAGAGATCAATGCTATAAAAATGCATTGTATTACTATAAAAATGCCATTGGCAGTGAAGGGGTTAACACTAGGGGGCAGGGAAGGGGTTAAGTGTGTTCCTGGGTGTGTTCTAACTGTATGGGGGGGGGGTGGACTCACTAGGGGAAATCACTGATCTTCTGTTCATACATTGTATGAACAGAAAATCAGCGTTTCCCCCGCTGACAGGAACGAGAGCTATGTGTTTACACACACAGCTCTCATTCCCCGCTCTGTAACGAGCAATCGCGGGTGCCCGGCGGCGATCGTACCCGCCGGGCACGCGCGCGAGACTCGAGGGCGAGCGGGGGGCGCGGGCCGCCGGCGGCACGCACGCGCCCCCTAGTGGCGTCGAAAGTGCCGACGTAGAATGATGGGCTCTCGCCCAGGAGAGCCGACCTGCCGCCGTAGAACCACGGCGCTTGGTCGGCAAGTGGTTAAGTGAAAATATGGTTTAATAAGGATAGTGAAATAATATATTAAAATAACAACCTCCAAAAACACTCCAACCAACACCAACAGGAAACAAAAATAATAACAGTAATATACCAATATGTACAAGTAATAGGGACAAACCGGAATCACAACAGGGCCAGGCCAGGATCGTCAACGGGAGGTCAGTAGCTGGGGAAAGGGAGGACAAACAGGACAAGGAGAGGATGGATGGATGGATAACAGGTAAAGGTACAAGCACCGGATTCAGGGTTCCAGGTTCAGGTTCCAAGAGAGATATCAAGGAAAGCCAGATTGTCAGAGCCAGGTATTTATACACATCCCTGCAATCAGGCTCAGGTGACACCTGATCGCAGGAGATGTCGGCCCCACACTGCCAGGAAGCCCCCGCTGGTGGATGCCAGTACTGCGGCCCAAAGATCATATAATACCACCAGAGAAGAGCTCCCCTGGCAGTTCTAGACTGCCAGGAGACACCTGGTGGTGGACCACAGTACTGCACGGCACAAATCAGGCAGAACCACCAGCGGTAGGAACCCTTACTGACACCTGTTCTGAGTGGAACCTGTCCTGTTAAATCGCTGTATGGTCTTGGCCACCATGCTGCAGCTCAGTTTCAGGGTCTTGGCAATCTTTTTATAGCCTAGGCCATCTTTATGTAGAGCAACACATCTTTTTTCAGATCCTCAGAGAGTGCTTTGCCATGAGGTGCCATGTTGAACTTCCAGTGACCAGTATGAGAGAGTGAGAGCGATAACACTAAATTTAACACACCTGCTCCATATTTACACCTGAGACCTTGTAGCACTAACGAGTCACATGACACCGGGGAGGGAAAATGGCTAATTGGGCCCAATTTGGATATTTTCACTTAGGGGCGTACTCACTTTTGTTGCCAGCTGTTTAGACATTACTGGCTGTTTGTTGAGTTATTTTGAGGGGGCAGCAAATTTACACTGTTTTACATGCTGTACACTCACTACTTTACATTGTAGCAAAGTGTCATTTCTTCAGTGTTGTCACATGAAAACATATAATAAAATATTTACAAAAATGTGATGGGTGTACTCATTTTTGTGAGATACTGTATATGTTGTAAATGTTATCTTAATAATGACTACAGGCAGAGTGATGCGTTGCTGACTTCTAATGCTGGAGCAGCATACCAGGCATTACCAGTTTCCTTTCGTCAGAGCTGCCCATGGTGTGTCTGGTAATTTTTAAGTAGCCTATAGATTAGTGGACCTCCACTAATGACCCTTAGCTACTTGTATTCTTGGAAAAGCCTATAAACAAGTGCTGATTATTTTTCTGATCCCTGTGTTGTGTACATCTGATGTCATATATTAAAAGAAAGCCTGACTACATTTTAATGGTATTTTGAGTTTGTTTAATTTGCAACTGTTTAATTTTACTGTGCTGGAACACTGAATAATATGAAATTTCATGGAAATCTTCTGCAATCTGCAACTAAAAAAAACAAGTGAATACCATGCTGATCATGCAGTTTTAGGCCCCATGCACAGAGGGCATTTTGCAAACTCTCCTAGAAGCCTTTTCTCCAACAGCAGCGTTTTGACAGAAAAAAAGCCTGCCGCTTGTTTTTACAAGCTTTAAGGCGTGTTTACAGGCATCAAGAGTTTTTTTTTTAATTGACCAGAATATTAATTTATTCTTGTTATTAAAATAAATAAATGTTCGAATGCTATTGTTCTGTGATTAATTGGATTATTGACTGATTGTTCAATTATTTTTAGATGTGCTCCTGATGAAGCGAAACTAGTTGAGACCATTATATCCATCAACCCATCGTGTTGTTCCCCTCTTGGGGACCTCTATAGTGGTGTTGTATATGGTTATCACCATTTTAAGTTTGTAATTTTGTTTTGTTTTATGTTTGAATAAAATGTATCCTTTGTTTTAAATTCATATCTTTATTTTTATTATTGTACCTGTACCGCAATAGTCCTATTGGCCCCCCTTTTTTTCTTGGCTTTTTGGTTCGGGGACCTTAGATCCAATTACTCTAGCATTTAGGCATGTTTAGCAGCGTCAGTCCTTTTTTTCTGCCTAAACTCTGCTGCTCCTGGATGCACTGGCAGTGTGTTTTTTTCCTGACTCTAAAAGCCTCTGCCAATAAAATTCTGCTAAAAGCCTGTGTGTGCATGGACACATATGCTAACTCGCAGGTCAGCTTAGAGGCAGGAAAAAAAATACCTAATGCCCCTAGAAGCAGTTGCAAAAACATTCAGTGTACATGCGGCCTTATAGTATTCACAAAATTAGATTTAGTCAACAGCTAGATACCATTTTATTTTGTGGCAGGTGTTTTGTTTGTTTTATTTATGTATGTATTTTTTCATTAATATACTTTTTTTGTAAACTTCTATACATTGCTAATAAAAGCAGATAGATTCAAATCCTCCCTTTCCATTAGCCGATTGTATGTTTCAGTTCCTCACTCTCTAGATAATTGTATAAAGGGTGTGATCTATCGATTTGGCAACTTCTCCTAAAGTTGAGTCATTAATTATGTCATTATTTTATGAAGCAGTGCTTTCTATTTGGCTTTCACTCCTCAGTTTTCCAGGAAATAATTCTTGGACTTGTGGAATTCCTGAGCTCTCCACTAAGCTGTAATGGCAAAGGATAGACGCTCCATATGTCAAACTCAGAACTTACATCTAAACGATGCACTCTGTGCATGGCGCACCCCTAAACTCTGCACCCTGTACATAGCGTACTCCTGAACACTGCACTCTGTACAACCCCTAAACCCTGTACGTTCAAAGTAACACACTTTTGAACTCTGCACTCTATGCACAGTGCACCTCTACACTCTGAATTCTGTACACAGTACACCCCTGAACACTGTACCCTGTATGTAGCATACACCTGAGCTTTAAAAAAAAAAATTTTTTACTCACTTCTATCTGGCTGTTACTGGGCAGATTTCGTAATCTGCCTAGTTCCTGGTCTTAGGTGGTTAAACTTCCTGTCCTAAGACCCCATTGCCTCCTGGGAAATTGTGACACTCATTTCCCAGAAGTCTCTGGGCATTACTGTGCCTAAAAATCGTCCAGCATGCACCTCTCCCTGAAAACCAGGAAGAAAAAGGAACTGGGCTTCACATGCCCACACATATGATGTATACGGACACAACATGAGCGGGAGGATGTAAGGCAAGTGTTTGCAATGATTTCTGGAAGATTGGGGAGCTATTAATATGTTTTAGGGACTATTTAATGTGAATAATTATAGCTTGCAAAAAAAAAAAAAAAAAAATATGCCCAGAACCCTGATTCCTAAAGCATGAGGGCTGTACATGGAAACTCAAATGATCATGAAATTATTCAAACTTATAGTGTCTTGGCTAAATAAAGCCTAGGACTATAGCGCTGTAAGGCAAGAACACTAACTAGTTTACCCGCCGACACCCTGAAAAATTTAAGATGCTAGATGCTGTAAATTTTAAATCCTATAATGCACATAAAAAAAGGCTCTGGACTATGCAGCTTATTAGTGCATAACAGCTTTTTATGAGCTTAGCTTTGTGGAGTATGTATGTATTGGCAGCACTGCTGTCTCAGTGCTCTTTGGAGGTCCAAGCGCAAGAATATAGAGGCTCACAACAGTTCTTCTGACAAATACCACACCTGCTAGATAGCCATACTGGATCTGACAAGGACACTAGTGTCATTAGCCAGGATATCTAAGCTTACACAGTCACAAATGAAACAATGCTAATGACACAGACAGCTATGGTAGTGTGTTGTATGACATGGTACATCTAAGCTATCCCCCTTGTAGGACAATACAAATATTCAAGAAATAAATATATGCAGTGAACTGATTTGACTTGTGTGTCACAATAATTTGCTGCTGCCAGGAGACTTTCCAGCTTGCAGAGATGTGTCCAAACTAAATACATGAAATGAGACAATCTATAAAAGATTAGATTACCCTCTGTGCAGATGGTTTATATATTTTCCATCTATGCATGCAGAAAAAGTGCTTTATACCATTTTTATATTTAGCACCAAGGTCTTAGAATGCTCTGCTTTTAATTTCTGTGGAAAAAGTCTAGAACAGGCTAAATAGAGAACAAAAAACATCAAGGATCAGGCCATATAGTCAAGTGGGGCTGTCCAGCTTGAATCCAAATTGCTATATGTGGATATTGGGCCTCTGACCATTGTATTTTAGTCTAGATTCTCATATGTGCATTTGTTGCGGGGTGCATTTATGTGGCACAGCAGTACATTCATTTGGATGGGCTGCTGTAGCTGTGGGAAACGCAGGGAAAAGGTTTCTAACCAATTTTCCATGCATAGGTGGGGGTAAAGCCGCGTACACACGATCAGACCGGTCCGATGAAACTGGTCTTAAGACCAGTTTCATCGGACCAGTCTGATTGTGTGTACGTGGCCTAACAGTAAGAATTAAAGGCATCCCTGTGTAACTGCCAAACAGCAGCGTGTTTTGGTTGCAGTTGTGGGAACACTTGCAATTTAGTATGAATATTTAATTGGCTGTCATGCTAATGCAATGCTGTATATACTTTCTTTGACAGCTGGATGTCACTTTTCTTAATGCATGTTTTCTCCTGGGTCAGTAGGTCAGCTTAAATGTCAGAAAACTAGCATTTTCTTACTAGCATCCTACATGTCTATGCAATCTGGATTGCAAATAAGAACTTTTTTTATAATGCTTTTTGTTGCTAAAGGATATAAAGTTTTTTAATTAAACAAATTCTGTGCAGATCTTTAAGGCCGCGTACACACGGTCAGTCCATCCGATGAGAATGGTCCGGAGCTGACTGATGGTCTGATGTGCCTACACACCATCGGTTAAAAAAACGATCCTGTTAGAACGCGGTGACGTTTACGTGCTTTAACACAATGACGTGCTGAAAAAAACGAAGTTCAATTCTTCCAAGCATGTGTCGACCTAAATCTGAGCATGCGCAGCCTTTTAATCAAAGCTTTTGCATACTAACGATTGGTTTTGACCCATCGATCAGGCGTCCATCGGTCAAATTTTAAAGCAAGTTCTCTTTTTTTTTACCAAAGTATAACTGACCGATGGGGCCCACACACGATTGGTTTGGACCGATAAAACGGTCCTTCAGTCAGTTTTCATCGATTTTGACCGATCGTGTGTATGTGGCCTTAAAGAATAATTACTAAAATACGACCCCAATTCCAAAAAAGTATAATCCAAAATATGTATAATCTACATAAAAACAAAATGCAATGATTTTCAAATCTTATAAACCCATATTTTATTCACAGTAAAAAATAGAAAACATGTCAAATGTTAACACTGAAAAAATATAGCTTTTTAACCTGCCTAGCCGTATTCCCAAGTCTGGCTCGGAATGGAATTTTAGTACCATTAGCAGTATCCCCGAGCCAGACTCGGGATCCCATTGCAGGATCCAGGCAAAGTTACTTACCTTGTCCCCTGGATCCTGCGATGTCTCCTCACTTGATTCACACAGTGCCCGAGTCCCGCCGAGTTCCGTTCCCTGCGACGTTGCGACGCACGGGGGAGGAGTTCGGCTGCAAATTCAAAAAAGTAAAAACACACAATACATACAGTATACTGGAATCTTACAGATTACAGCACTGTATAAAATAATTACACATCCTCTTTGTCCCTAGTGGTCTGTCCAGTATCCTGCATGCACTTTTATATACAGTAATAAAGACAGTTTTTTCTGCCTGGAAACTGGAGATTATCCATAGCCACCACAAAGTGTCCCTTTATGTCAAAAGTGGTTTTAGACCAGCTAGAAAACAGTTAGAATAAATTAGAATCACTTGCAGAATTGAGAGATAGTGATTTGTGTTGAAATTCATCTTCAGACACTGAAAGTAATGACAGCGACAATTCTGCAACTGAGAAGATTTCAGTGTTTTTGATTTGATTACATTATTGAGTAATTTTTATTATTATTATTTGTTATAATTATTTATAGTTATTTATTATATTATTATTTATGATTTTGTATTTCAAACGTTATCATACCCAGGATGTCTACTAGACTCTTGTTTAGACAGGCCTACAATATAGAAACGCCAAATTTCCATGCAAAATAATGATACTGCTTTTAGCACCTAAAATTTGACATAATCATACCGCCAGGGAGGTTAAGGAAAAAATAAGGTAATTTTAAAAATGATGGTAGCAACATGTCCCAAAAAAGTTGGAACAGGACCTTGTTTTCCACGATATAACATCCCCTCTTCTTTTAACCACTTAAGGACCTTGGGTGTTTTTCAGTTTTGGTGTTTGCAAGACTGAAACAGTTTTTTCTGCTAGAAAATCACGTAAAACCCCCAAACATTATATATTTTTTTTTTCTAACACCCTAGAGAATAAAATAGTGGTCATTGCAATACTTTTTGTCACACCGTATTTGCGCAGCGGTCTTACAAGCGCACTTTTTTTGGAAAAAATACACTTTTTTGAATTAAAAAATAAGACAACAATAAATTTGGTCCAATTTTTTTATATATTGTGAAAGATAATGTTACGCCGAGTAAAATGACACCCAACATGTCACGTTTAGAAATTGCGCCCGCTCGTAGCATGGCGTCAAACTTTTACCCTTAAAAATCTCCATAGGCGACGTTTAAAAAATTCTATAGGTTGCATTTTTTTAGATACAGAGGAGGTCTAGGGCTAGAATTATTGCTCTCGCTCTAACGATCGCGGCGATACCTCACTTGTGTGGTTTGAACACCGTTTTCATATGCGGGCGCTACTCGCGTATGCGTTCGCTTCTGCGCGCGAGCTCGTCGGGACGGGGCGCTTTAAAAAAATTTTTTTTTGTTTTCCTATTTATTTGTATTTAATTTAACATTTTTTACACTGAAAAAAAAAAAATATATAATAATTGATCACTTTTATTCCTATTACAAGAAATGTAAACATCCCTTGTAATAGAAAAAAGCATGACAGGTCCTCTTAAATATGAGATCTGGGGTCAAAAAGACCTCAGATCTCATATTTAGGCTTAAAAAGAAAAAAAAAAAAAAAAAAGGAAAATGACATTTTTTAAATAGCCTTAAAAAGAAAATGTCTCTTTAAGACAGTGGGCGGAAATGACGTTTTGACGTCACTTCCGCCCAGCGCTGCTATGGGGAACGGGTGGGGGCGATTTTTCCCTCACTCGTATCCCAGCAGAGGAGCCGCACAGACCCGATCGCCTCCGCCGCTACCGACGGCAACGGTAAGCGGCGGAGAGCACGGGAAAGCGGCGGGGGGGGGGGGGCACCTCTCCGGTCACCGATAACGGCGATCTCGCGGCGAATCCGCCGCGGAGACCGCCGTTATTGTACACAGGACCCTGCACTGAAGAGATGGATATCTCGGTTGTGGCAGCAGCTGCTGCCGTTACCGAGATATCCATCTTTAAAAAGAGGACGTATATATACAGTGCAGGGTCCTTAAGTGGTTAACAACACTCTGTAAATGTCTGGGAATTGAGGAGACCAGTTGCTGGAGTTTTTGGGAGGAGAATGTTGTCCTGTTCTTGCAAAGGATTCTAAGGTTGCATTCACACGTCAGCGTTTTGAATTGTGAGCGTCAGCGTTTTGAATTTGCCGCCTCGTAGGAAGCATGTCACCCAAAAGTAGTTCCTAAACTTTTTTTGGTTGACATGCTTCCTATGATGCAGGTTGCCGCACTTGCAATGCTTAAGAGCGAATGCAGCCTAACTGCTCAACAGGGTTTTCTTTGTAATTTTTTTTGAGATGTGACAAATATTTTTAATTTGCAAAAAGGTCTGGACAGCAGACAGGCCAGTTAAGCACCCGGGCTCTTCTACAATGAAGCCATGCTGTTGTGATAGATGTAGTATGCGGCTTAGTATTGTCCTGCTGAAATATGTAAGGCCTTCCCTGAAAAAGATGTCTGGATTTAGCATTGATGATGCCTTTCCAGATGTGCAAGCTGCCCATATACACTAATGCACCCCTATACCTTCACAGACACAGGCTTTTGAACTAAGGATGATAAAAAGGCTCCTCTCCCTTTTAGTCTGGAGGACTCTACACCCATGGTTGCTAAAAAGCATGTAAAATTTTGATTAGTCACAAAACAGTTTTCCGCTTTACAACAGAACATTTTAAATGAGCTTTGGTGCTGAGAAGACAGCAGTGTTTCTGGATCATGTTTAGATGTGGTTTCTTCTTTGCATGATAGAGCTTTAACTGGTATTTTTGGATGGCACGATGAACTGTTACAGACAGTGATTTTTGAAAGTATTCTTGAGCTAATGCAGTGATGTCTATCAAAAATATCATGCCTGATTTTAATGCAATGCCATCTGAGGGCCCGTAGGTCACGGGCATCCAGTATTGCATTTTGACCTTCTCTCTTGCGCACAGAGATTTCTCTTGATTCTCTGAATCTTTTGATGATATTATGTACTGTAGATCAGGTGTGCCCAACCAGTGGCCCGGGGGCCACTTGTGGCCCGCGGAGCCCTCTGATGTGGCCCGCGACCTCCTGCTCTGGGATGGAATAAGATAGTATATATGGACATATCTGTTCTGCAGTGGTTAATGGGCTGCTTTCAAACTGATCCACAGGTGCAGAGAAGTGCACCTGTGGGTTACCTACACTGAGCCATACACTTCTATTACCTGCGAGTTTGGTGTGCTGGGAGTAGAGTGGTCTCTATAGAGCCGAGTGGGCTGCCATCCACCCGCTCTGCACATTGTGGCCCACGACCAGTTACCAAGACGCTTAAGTGGCCCTTGCTTTTCAAAACGTTGGGCACCCCTGCTGTAGATGATGTGATGATATAAGAGAAAATTGGAAAATTCCCCCAAAGGAGGGGCTTTTTAGGCAACAGTGGTAAACGTAAGTATAGTAGTACAAGAGAAAGAATGTATATATTTGAAAATTATTTAATCGCATAAAATAGATCATACAATATAACACTTTGACAAAGTATGAAATTGCTAAATGAAGACTGATCCACATAAAAAACTCTACAAGACCCTACGCGTTTCGTCGTTGACCTGGTTGACGGCGATGGTATCAGGCTACAGACTCACTAACAGTTTGGCAGTTTTGGCCAAGGGTTTGCTTCTTTTTGGATGCGAGGTGCCTGTCCCCCAATTCCTGTACACCATCTTCCTCAGGAACATTCACCATGGACTTCTTGCCTTGTGTTTTTACCGAATTGCCATCCCTTGACTGACTCCGGCCCCCGAAGAAGGGAAACCCCCGAAACGCGTAGGGCCTTGTAGAGTTTTTTTATGTGGATCAGTCTTGATTTAGCAATTTCATACTTTGTCAAAGTGTTATATTGTATGATCTATTTTATGCGATTAAATAATTTTCAAATATATACATTCTTTCTCTTGTACTACTATACTTACGTTTACCACTGTTGCCTAAAAAGCCCCTCCTTTGGGGGAATTTTCCAATTTTCTAATTGACTTGGGGTGTTGGCAACTCCTGCAAGGTCACATTCTTGTGATGTTACATTTGTTTTATTTTGACGATATAAGAGGAGCATTATTCTGAAATGTTTTGACAATTTTTAGATGCAGTTTTTCACAGATTGGTGAACCTCTGTTATCTGAGACACTTTAAATTTCTAAAATGCTCTTTTTATACCCAATCATGTTACTAACCTGTTGCCAGTTACCCTAATTGTTGTTTGTACCATTGTGCCAATTGCTCTGTCACAATTTTTTGAGGCTTGTTGCTGCTACCATTTTTAAAAATACAGTTTTTTTTATGGCACATTTTCTCAGTTTAAATATTTGATAGGTTTTCTATTTTCTATGAAAATTTTGCAAATCATTTCATTCAGTTTGTATGTAAATTGTACACCACGTCTTTAACTTTTTTTGGAATTAGGGTTGTACTATATATTTGCAAAATCTTGAAGTCCTGTTATTACAAAATAAAAAATACAAATTGGCAACTATATATTTCTGAATGCCTTGCTGGGGTGGGTTTTGGCCTGTCACCTTTTCAACCCTCGCTAACAAGAGAATGACATCAACAGATAATTGGGAATAGGTGTAGCATGCAATCCATTCCTTTCTATTTATCATAAAGCCTATAGTGGTATTTTCTCATCCATCTGGAAAAATAATTGCACTCAGCTGTTTGTCATTTTTTATTTTTTTCTAAACTTAGAGCACAAGAAATACTGATTAAAGTGTGTCCCATGATGCTGGGTGAGGACCAGCATAGTCACTGCATGGACCACTGTGGTAATATGAAAAAAGTGAAAACAGTGCAATGCTAAGAATCAGATGTTGAGTATTGACATGTCAACATACAGTAAAACCTTGGTTTGAGAGTAATTTGGTTTGAGAGCGTTTTGCAAGGCAAGCCATTTTCTTTTATAAATTTTAACTTGATATACAAGAGAAGAGAGACGCCTCTAAGCATAGCAATATGGTTACATTTAATCAAGGTACAACATTTAGCAACTCACATGGTTGATGATTAAAAGAGGCACATCTAAGTATGCAGGCATCCGGGGTAAAGCTGTCCACATAAACCATCCTCCTCGCCGCCATCGACGTCATCCCTTCCACTCTGTGCTCCACGAGCGGTTTAAGCCACGTTTTCAGATCGCACTACTGCAGGGTAGTCTTTTCGATCATGATTGCAGACTGACAGTGGTGAAAGTCAGCAGTGCAGTGGATGGTCTATGTGGACGGCTTTTCCCCAGATGCCTGCATACTTTGATGTGCCTCTTTTAATCATCAATCCTGTGAGTTGCTAAATGTTGTACCTCCATTAAATGTAACCATATTGCTACACTTAGATATGCCTCTCCTCTCTTTTATACTCTGTAGCTCCTGCTGGATTTTGCTTCTAATCCCCTTGTGGAGGCTTCCATTTGTGGATGGACATTTTATGGTTGCACAACCCATCACATTGCTATGATCGTTTTATATGGACTATAAACTGAAGGACTTATGAATAAATGGTTGTGGAACTAATCATTTGAGTTCCCATTATTTCTTATGGGGAAATTTGCTTTGATATACAAGTACTTTGTATACAAGCATGTTTCTGGAATTAATTATGCTTGTAATCCAAGGTTTTGCTGTACTGTGATATACAAAATAAATTGTGATTAGCATATACAAAAAACTCTAAGGCCACGTACACACGATCAGACCGGTCCGAATAGAATTTTTTGTTTTGTTTGTTTTCATCGGACCATGCTGAAGTGGTCTGATGGTCTGATGTGCGTACACACCATCGGGCCAAAAATCCGATCAGGCCAGAACGTGGTGGCGTAGAACACAACAACGTGCTGAAAAAACGTAGTTCAATGCTTCCAAGCATGCGTCGACTTGATTCTGAGCATGCGCGGGTTTTTGGTCCGTCGGACCAAAACTATGGATAGTACACAAATGTACTAACCATCGTTTTGGTCCGACGGACTAGTGTCCGTTGGACAGATTTTAAAGCAAGTTTTAAAACTTTGGTCTGACGGACAACGGTCGAATTGGTACGATGAAACTGGTCTTAAGACCAGTTTCATCGGACCGGTCTGATCGTGTGTACGCGGCCTAACACCATCATGTGATTGGTAGAGTCTCTAAATAAAGTGCACTGTGCAAATTGTAAATCAACATTAGTAGTATAGTCTCATTAAAACATAAATCCAATAGTATATATTGATGGGAAGGATTCTGAGCATGCATGGATTTTTTACCGATGCTCGTGCGTACTAACTATAGGTTTTGACCTATCAGTTAGCCGTCCATCGGTTCGATTTTAAAGCAAGCCATCTGTTTTTGGACCGAAGGATAATGGACCGATGGGGCCTACACGCCATCGGTTTGGACCGATGAAAACGAACTTCAGTCCATTTTCATCGGTTTGAACCGTTTGTGTGTACGCAGCTTTAGAGTTTTTGTATATGCTAATCACAATTTATTTTGTATATCACAGTATGTTGATATGTCAATACTCAACATTTGATTCTTAGCACTGAACTGTTTTCACTTTATTAATTCACACATTTTTTTTTTAAGATTGTAGTGCCGGCTGTTTATTGTTTATTTATGTGTATAGTATTTTTATAATAATTAATTGTGGTAATATGGCCAGCTTCTTAGAGCATGCATCTGTTGCCTTTTGTTAATACTGACCTGGAGTTTTAAATACGATTTAAGACTTTAGTGAATAGCTTTAATACTAATTGGAATGTGAAGGATTTTAACCTAGTTTGAGCTCTGTTAACCACATGCCCTCTGGAAGATATACCACCCTTAATGACCAGGTCACTTTTGGCTTTTGGGCACTGCGTTACTTTGCTGTACATAAAGTAACTTTATGTATTTTTTTGCCACAAATAGAGCTTTCTTTTGGTGGTATTTGATCACAGCAGATCAGAAACTTATAGCAGGACTGCGATATTGCGGCAGACAATCTGACACTTTTGACACTTTGTGGAAACCAGTGACACTAGTACAATGAACAGTGCTAAAAATATTCACTATCACTCTACTAATGACACCGGCTGAGAAGGGTTAAACATCCAGGGCGATCAAAGGTTTAAACGTGTGCTTAGCTGTGTTTGTGTTTACTATATGCTGTTTTTGCTAAGGGATTTGCTGGATTTTATTCCATTTGTTTTATTCTGTGTGTCTCCTTGCCAATCAGACATCTATTGGCTGACACCAGCTGATTGGCTTGTGCTGTGTCTAAACACAGACCACGTGCGTTCACAGCCTACCCAGTACGTGGCCCGGCACAGGGGAGCCACTCTGCCGCCGCACTCATACATGAGCTGGTCACCAACAGTCAGAAAAGTAGTAGATCTTTAACAATGTCAACAAAGGACTGCTGCTTACTGAAAGTGACACTAAATGATGTGCTTATTCTCCAAAAATAATGCATACACATCCACTACTTAATGACCCTGTAATCTTTTTTTCATAAAATTATTTCTGTGTTTTTCTGCCTTTCTTTTCTGTAAGGTCCCAAAACTTTCCTTTTTACCTTCACTTCCTTTGGAACGAGCAGCGCCCAGAGGTGATTCAGTTCGCATGTGTTGCGCTGTATAAGTTTGTCACTCACTCACTCACTCACTACTAGTCCCATAACAGGAACTCAGATCAAAGCAATTAAAAAAGGAATTTGGAGAAGAGTAAGAGCAATAGAATGTACTTTTTGGAGTTAAGAATACATACTTGAATAGAAAATCTATTTAAACCAGAGTTTAGTGTCACTCGAAGTTTGGATGCTTGTTAGGCAACTAGTATTTGCAGAATTAGGCAAGAATAGCAGGCCACACCTTTCTCTTCACAGGTATGCATCAAAGGAAACCTGTAGGACTAGAAATAAAGGAAGCTATCAATGCTGTGATTTTGAACGTGCAAGCTCAGAGGCTTTTATTATCATCAACGTTTTTCCTATTTAATGCATCAGTAGCCTGTATACAAATTGGGAGGTCCAACTTAGTGAGCTGCATGCTTATTTCAGATCCATGTCTCACTAGGTAGTTCAAAATATTCAAAATATTAGCAATGACAACTTACATACAGTACTGTTCAAAAGTTTTAAGCAGGTGTGAAATAATGCTATAAATTAGGAATGCTTTCAGAAACAGAAGTGTTCATAGTTTACTTTTATCAGTTAACAAAATGGAAAGTAAATGACTAGAGGAGAAATCAAAATCAACTCAATATTTGGTTTCACCTCCCTTTGCATTCCAATCAGCATCAATTCTTCAGTTCTTCTAGGTACACTTGCACACAGTTTTTGAAGGAACTCGGCAGGTAGGTTGTTCCAAACATCTTGGAGAACTAACAAAAAAGATCTTTGCATAGTTTGCATAATTGAGTCACGTAGCCTTGTTTTAGGCATAAAAACATAGGAACCTGCCTGCCTGACTGTGGGTTAGTGTACCTAGAAGAACTGAAGAATTAATGGTATTTTGAAGGCAAAGGTGGTGACTTCAAATATTGATTTCAATTAGATTTTTTTTTTGCTTATTTACTTTCTATTTTGTTAATTGCTAAAAATAAACTATTAACAATTCTATTTTGGAAAGCATTCCTAATTTACAGCATTTTTACACCTGAAAGAAAACTTTTGCACAGTACTGTTATTCTATCCTGACACCGTAAAAAATTAAACATGCATTCTATAGTTTAGCGTAATCAATGAAAGAAAATTCCAGATAGGTTGGTGTGCAACACTTTAATTTTTTAGTGAGATGTGTTTTAATATCTTGTATTCAATTTTCTTTTAATTCTGGAAATATATTTCATTGCTAGTATGGATGTGCAGGTAGAGAAAGTAAAGTATTAGGAGTATATAGTGGTTGTTTATTGCCATAGCCTCTACTTGATATCTTCACTGTCAGCTGTCCAATATTTATTAGTGTTTTGTGTAACTCGCCACTGAATCAGCTGTAGTAATTAGGGCAAATATATATTTTTTATGCAAGTTATCAGGTGCTAAATATATAAGCTGTCTAGGAGTTGCCAAGGGGACTATCCAGTTTTCCTCTAGCTTCCAGGTTTAAGATTTATGATGCAAGACATATCCAGGTATGTGCTCTGTGTTTCCACTCTCCAGTCCAATAGCATCATAGAAGTTACAAATAAATATTGCAAAAACACATTAGCCCTAAGCCATACTGATGTCCTTCCATGATATTCCTGGTGTTTTTTCTGTACCAGTGCTTTTTCTGTCACTTGAATTTAGCTATATAATTTACATCCTTTAATTCATCTTAGAAACACTTTTATGTTCTTTAATTTTATTAGTGTATCTAGTAAAAATGTATTTTATGTTCTTGATACTTGTCTGTTATCTTGTTATGGTCATTTGTACACAAAAAGAGAATCATCAGGCAAATTTATAAATTTCAATCCAAAAACCTATAAATGATATAACCTGTTGCACTAACTCTGTGGCCACTCATTCTTCTCAGCATCCATTAGCTGACAATAGTGGGCTAGGTACAGACCCTGCATGACTCAATGACTAAATCCAAGTAATCTTGAAGTAAGATTAGTAAATGTTTATATTTTTATATTAGCAGCCCTTACAGCATCAGACATTTAGATCTGGTTCACACAACAGCGCAGTGGTTCTATCCAGCTGATATCAGTGCAGTGATAATGCACTAAGCTCATCGGATCACACTTTTTTTCTGTTTAAACATACTTTATTAAGATGTCACACAGACATCTCAAAAAGTTGTATTGCAGTGCAAGGCAGTGGACTGTTTGGAGTACTTTTTTTTGCAGTGCATCTGGCTGAACAAAGCACATAGGACACAAGGCATTTGAATTTTACCTTGTCCATGTGGTGGGACTGTGCTAGAATAGCCACCCAACGCAGTCCCACCACATCTGGTATGAGTTCTAAACAGCTCTGCCAAAAAAACTGTAGAAGTGATGTTGTTGTCCAGCCTAGTTGTATATAAAGAGGAAAAGTAGAAAGACAGTATTCAGTTTACCTTTCAATTGAAGCATGTTTAGATTTTCCTTGGGCTAAAAAAGATTTGATTCCATCATCCACAATAAACAGTATGGCTGGTGGAATCTCTTCTGCCAGCAACCAGAAGACCAGAATAGTGAATGTCTCTTATTGGATGCAGCCACTGTTCAGTAGGTGATGCCAGCAGGACCACCCATGAATCAAATTGCGACCGATGCAACAGGAATCGGCTAAAATTAGAGCCCTGTCTGGCTAGCATTAGAGTGTGTTTAGGTCAGTAACCATAACCATATATGCCCCTAAAGATGCCCAGGAGTGCCTTGACTTTCCCATGTAACTGTGTGCAAAACTTGAAAATTTAAAAAAATATAGCTCTAGAATAGATAGACTAAAGGGCAGGCATTGGTGCCAACCAGAACTTCCAAAAAACATGATTGCATTGGACTACTGTTTGTATTTGGACCCATGGAAAGACATGGGTGATGCATTTCAGGCATGTTTGGTGCAGATAAGTAATATTAAATGTGCTTGAAAGGTGTAGAAAAGGTGGGGTTACTCTGTAAATTTTTTCTTATACATTTTTTGCCAGTATTGGAGAGAAGCACAGGGCTGGGGACTAAACATTTACGTCATACTAGAAACCCTCATTACATGATCCTGTGTGTCTCATTAAAAAGGCTCTCAATATGCTAGCCCTGTACTGTACTTTGCGTTCATACTAGAGCATAATTCATATGATTTCATAATTTGGCACACTTAGCTTAACTCTTAGAACAGCATATTGAATTGTAAACGCCTTAGGTCACTGGAATGCGATGAGACCTCAGCTGACAATGAAAGTAAGCATACAAGTTGCCTTGTTTAAAGCATAATGATAACTTGGCATACTATTCTCTGATGCACACAGCAAAGAATGAGAGTAGTTAGAGGATCACAACTATATTTCAGTATTGTATACCTGTATAGGTACTGGTACATTAATAAAACCAAATACCACAGAGAAAATCTGCCTTGAAGTTACCAATGCCGTTCTTTTTATCACATCTAACAGTACATGTTCATAGAGACTTGTGTAAGCTTCTTTGTGCCCCTTCTTTTATTTCACAGCTCTCTAGCAGTCCCTAGGTAGCAGCTGTAAAAACAACACAAATTACCTTTTCTGCATTCTTTCCATAAAGTCTGCTCTGATACCTTGATATAATTTCTGCTTTCCCAGGAGTCATTCAGTAGAAAACAATTCTAGACAATTGGAAAAGGATAGATGATGGCATTGTATTCATGCAAAATTTCTGTACTAAGATACTTCCAGGTTCTGAAGAATTATTACAGTGGTTATCCAGAAATTGATAGAGAGCTGTTATATGAGAAATTAATAAAGAGCTTAGAACTAGGGATGAGCCAAACACACCCCCCCCCCCCCCCTGTTCGTTCGCACCAGAACCTGCGAACAGACCAGAGGTTCATGTGAACTTTAGAACCCTGTTAAAGTCTATGGGACTCGAACATTTGAAATCTAAAGTGCTAATTTTAAATGCTAATATGCAAGTTATTGTCCTAAAAAGTGTTTGGGGACTGAATGAAAGTCAAAAAGTGTGTGTGTATTTGTGAATACATACAAGGTTTTTTTTCAGCCAGAATGTGGCAAAATGCTGTTCCACCACCTACTGCACTTGCCCAGTGCTTTCCGCTCACTGCTGTCATTTCTAAATACAGAAACCCGCATTTAGAAGTGACAGCACAACTCTCAAGATGGCTGCAGTGAACCCTCCCCACCTGGGTGCATCTGGTGTAATGGAGGGGCTCCAGTGACATCCATTCATGTATTTTCTGCCCTGCACCCATATCATCTCCCCTGCCAGCTGCCGCTTGTCACCCCATATCCGATTATCCAAGGAAGCTTTCCCTAGGCTCCTCCTCGGCTCTGACTGACATGTCCTATGACAAACTACACGAGGAGGAGCCTGGGAGAAAGAACATCCCGCATGGAGCCCGAGCCCGCGCTGTATATGAGGTCAGTGTTGGGAGATTTGGGGGAAGAGAAATAAAAGGATTTATGCTGGGGGTTTATATTGATGTGGGGGAGGGCTTGTGCTAGAAGGAATTTCAGTCCTGTGTAGAATGATGATTTGAGGGTGGCAGACAATTTTTGGGGGCATGATAGTCATTTTTGTTTAAAAGTGGCAAGTAAGGAAACCTTGACTGACTGCAAAGTTCTGTACATAGCATGCGACTTAACTTAACTTTGCACTCTGTATGTAGCATTTTCCTGAACCCTGCACTCTTTACACCGTGCACTTCTGATCTCCGTACTCTACACAACATGCACTCTTAAATCCTGCACTCAGTACACAGCACACTTCTAAATCCTTCACTCTGTACACACCGTCTTCACCTAAACTCTGCATTCTGTACACTCCTAAATTCTTCACTCTGTTGACCGCGCACTCCTAAATTCTTCAGTCTGTACACGGCACACTCCTAAATTCTTCACTCTCTACACTGCGCAATTCTAAATACTTCACTCTGTACAGTGCGCACTCCTAAAGGCTACCTTCTGTACACTGCACACTCCAGATTTCTGTACACTACGCACTCCTAAACTCTGCACTCTAGGGCCGAAACAACTAATCGATTCATTGACAACTAATCGATTATGAAATTAATCGATTACAATTTTCATAATCGATTCATCGGCCAGTAACATAATGGGTTAAAAAAACAAAAATTAGCCCTTTATAGTACAAAAAAGCAAATCGCTACTGTAAATATTACTTTAACTGTCCCACAGTAAAAAAAAATGAACCCTTACAGTAGCGATTATTTGCTCTTTTTGTACTTTTTTTTTTTTTTTTAACCCCATTATGTTACTAAACATCTCAGACCGGGTCACACCTCTGTTTTTTGGTGCTTTTTGCAGAAACACACTACAGTTCATTTACATGTTTTCCTATGGGACACGTTCACATCCATGTTTTTTTTTTAGCTGCTGCGTATTTGGAAAGGACAAGGACTTTTTAATGCAAAACGGTGCTATTTTTTTTTCTTTTTGGTTCAATATACTTTAATGAAGAAGCTGCAGAAAAGCATGTAATGGGCCAGATTCAGGTAGATTGGAGCATCTTTGCTCTGGAGTAACGTTTCTCATTTACGTTACGCTGGCGAAATTTTAAGAGCAAGTGCTGTTATTCATGAAGCACTTGCTCCTAAAGTTGCGGCAGCGTATCGCAAATGAGCCGGCGGAATTCAAATTGGGCGGGTACGGGGTGTGTATTATTTAAAATAAGCGCGATCCCGCGGCGAACGTACTGCGCATGCGTTGACTGTCAATGCATCCCAGTGCGCATGCTCCAAATTCTGTCAGTGAACGTCAATGACGTCAAATCCCCATTCATGGACGTTTTACGCAAGCGACGCGATTTTTTTTTTTCCGACGCGATGACGACGGCTATACTTAACATAGGATACTCCACTAGGGGGCTGCTTTATCTTTACGCCGCGTATCGCTTACGGAAACGTCGGAAAGTCACTGCGTCGCGCCCGAATACGATCGTGAATTGCCAATTCCCACTGATTAACATATTTTTTCAGCGTAAATCAGCGGGAACGCCCCCGGCGCCATTTTTAAATTAAAGTTGCGATGCGATGGCGAAATTCAATTACGCCGATCGCATCGGAACTCCAACCCGGCGTTTCTTGTTTTCTGGTTACAGAAAACAGAAACGCCGGCTTAAAGTGACAGTTAGGCTGGAGTATCACTGATACTCCAGCCTAACTCTACCTGAATCTGGCCCAATGTGTTTTTGCGGCAATTTGTGTTTTGTAATCTGACCAACAACAAATTGGCCCCAATTTGTTTTTAAAAATGTATTATTATTTTTAAGGCTATTATCCGATTAATCTAAATAATAATCAGCCAACTAATCGATTATGAAAATAAACGTTAGTTGCAGCCCTACTGCACTCTGTATGTAGTACTCTCCTGGACCCTGCACTCTTTACACCACACACTTCTGTTCTCTGCACTCTGTTCATAGTGTACTCCTGAGCTCTACACTGCCTGCTGCGCACTCCTAAATCCCGCACTCTGTACACTGCACACCACTAAACCCTTCACTCTCTACACCGCACACTCCTAAACCCTGCACTCTGTACATCACGCACTCCTAAACCCTGCAGTCGGTACATCATGCACTCCTAAACCCTGCACTCTGTAAACACACATTCTTGAACCATGCACTCTGTGTACATCGCGCACTCCTAAACCCTGCACTCTGTAGTCTATGCACTCTTAAGTTCTGCATTCTGTACACTGCACACTCCTGATCTCTGCACTCTGTATACTGCACACTCCTAAACTGCACTCTGTATGTAGTACACTCCTGATCTCTGTACACCATGCACTCCTAAACCCTACGCCACACATTCCTAAACCCTGCACTCTACACCGCTCACTCCTAAACTCTGTATTCTGTATGAAGCAAACTTCTGGTACTTAATGCCCCTCCACCCCTCTCAGGGTAATGTGGGGGGACGTGATTGAATTCTTGCACCTATTCTCTGAGAAAAAAAGCCCTGTGTGTGTGTGTGTGTGTATATATATATATATATAAAATGTATTTATTATAAATGCCTTTTTTTTAATAAGTGATTACATGACATTTTCTCAGTTGCATTAGGGGCTTAGAGAGCTGGGGTGGAGACTGCAGTGGACGTGTCAGCAGGAGAATAATTAAAAAAACTGCTGATCTTCCCAATGATGAGCTATGCATGAGGGGTGTGTGTCTGACCACTGAAGTACAGGCTATGCTCAAGTAGAAAACTGATCACACAGGGATGAATGTACTTCAATGCCCTGGCGTGGTCAGTTTGAAGTAGGAAAGCAAGGGGATGGTAGGATCACCAGGTATTTCACACAAGGGAAGCAAAGAAAAAAGAACAGGATACCTTTTTTACTTACATTTCAGGAATATGAAATGTTATACACTTTGGGCCAGATTCTGGTAGAATCTGCGGCGGCGTAGCGTAAGCCATTTACACTACGCCGCCGCAGCTTACTGGAGCAAGTGCCGTATTCTCCAAGCACTTGCTCCGTAGTTTGCGGCGGCGTAGTGTAAATGGCCCGGCGTATCCCCGCGTAATTCAAAGGGGGCGGCTTGTATTTAAATTAAGCGCGCCCCTGCGTCGATCGAACTGCGCATGCGCCGGCCGGGAAAAAAGCCCAGTGCGTATGCTCCAGTTCACGCCGGAAAATGTTGTTGAAACTGACGTGAAAACGACGTGATCGTCACTTACGCAATGCCCTATTCGCGAACGACTTAGTAAGGCTCTATTCACACCTTGGCGACAAAACGCCCGACGCCCAACGCTCGTGCCGCTGGAGGGGTGAATTTCCATTGCTGTCTATGAGATGGTTCACATCTCACGCCGAAACGTCGTACGCCTGCCGCCTGAAAATAAGTCCCGGACCCTTTTTTTCAGGCGGCATTGGCATTCGGCCATAGACAGCAATGGAAAGAATTTGTTAAGAAAAAAAAAAGTTAATCGAATCGCGGCAAAGTAAGCCGCGTACGCGGCATTACTTGTCGCCTAGGTGTGAATGCAGCCTTAAACGACGTAACCGACGGAAAAAACGACGCTGACCCGACACCATACTTAACATGGCATACGACGGAACTTCGTAAACCTACCCCTCATATAGCAGGGGTAGGTTTACGTGTTCGGGAATCGGCGTATTAGGCTCATTTGCATAGGCAAATGAGAATTCAACGTAAAGGCCACCTAGCGGCCAGCGAAATAATTACATCTACGATCCGACGGTGTAAGTGTTTTACACCTGTCGGATCTTCGCTGTATCTATGCGTACGTGATTCTAGGAATCACGCATAGATACCCAGGGAAAAAAACAGAGATACAACGGTGTTTCCTGCGATACACCGTCCTATCTCTTTTGAGAATCTGGCCCTTTATGCTTAGTGGCTCCTATAGTTGTTTACTACAGCAGTATGAAACAGAGCAATTATCATTGAGTAGACATTGAAAGCGAACCCTGAATGATTGATTTTAATCAAAATAATACTCAACATTCTTTGTTGCCTGTGATCGTGTATCCGAAAGTATAAAGACCCTGTTAATAAGAGTCAGCGGAATGTCATCCTCTGTCATTTTTCCAATTCCTAATTATATATGAATGTTGAGCAGTATGTTAATAGTTTTATTCTTAGGAACTAGCAATGCAGATCTGTTTTCAATAACTTAAATCTGGCTTTCTTGCTATGCTAGCTTTTTCTAAGGCGATTCTTGATGATTGAAGCAAATACTTTATATATACAGGGATAAACATGAAACGGCACATTCTGATGCTGCACTAAGCTTCTACAGGTCTTTTTTGGTTGAGTGTAAGGCCCTGTACACACGATCAGACCGGTCCGATTTTCGTCAGGCAACCGCTGAAGTGGTCTGATGGTCTGACCACCATGGTCTGACACACCATCAGTCCAAAATCCCATCGGGCCAGAACGCGGTGATTTAGAACACAACGACGTGCTGAAAAAACGAAGTTCAATGTTTCCAGGAATGCGTCGACTTGATTCTGAGCATGCGCAGGTTTTTGGTCCGATGCTTTTGTGTACTAACCATCGTTTTGGTCCGATGGTCAGGTGTCCATCGGACAGATTTTAAAGCAAGTTTTAAATCTTTGGTTCGATGGACAACGGTCCGATGGGCCGTACACACGATCAATTTGGTCGGATGAAACTGGCCGTAAGGCCAGTTTCATAGGACCGGTCTGATCGTGTGTACGCGGCCTAAGAGCTATCATAGTTAAGGTATATGTAAACCCTTACCTTGTAAAACAACCTATTCAGTTTAAAATGGAAATGCAAGGCAAAACATTTGTGTATATATACATATATAAAAACAATGGCCCAGATTCACAGAGTGCAAGGCTGCACATTACGCCGCCATAGAGCAAACGCCGTACACCACACCAACGTAGCACGGAGAGGCAAGCATTGCATTCAGCAAGCTATTGCTCCCAACGCTGCGTCAGCGTGGCGTAGGTTTCAAGGGCGCACGCCGGCTACGGTGGAAGTGGGCGTGACCCATGCAAATGATGGTCCGAGCATGGTGCAGTGTTTTACGCCCAGCGTATCATGAACTGCGCATGCACCATGACGTTGCCGTGACGTGGACGCATGCACCTTATGCGCCTGCTCACAACCACGCAGGCACAACTGCCTAAGCTACGCCGGATTACCATGTACGCCCAGCCAAACACGTCCAACTCACAATATGCCGGCTTGTGTTCCCTGGTGCAGACCTTTGCATGTCTGTTGCCGGGTTGCACCTCATCTATGGGGAATAACTTTACGCCGGACGTACAATTTACGCACACGTATTTCCCTCATTTGCATGTTTGAATGCCTAATCAATGGGAGCAGCAACATGCGTCCAGCCCATGTGTGCGCCCACGCTATGCCGGCGTGTGCAAGCTACGTCGGCATAGGGTGGCCAGTTTTTAGGCGTATGTTGGTTTGTGGGTCGGACGCACACATACGCCGGCGCACATTTGCACTTAAGTCGGCGTAAGTATATATATATATATATACCATAGTTTGTAGACTATAACTTTCCTACAGACTAAATACTATACATTAATTTGGGTTGTTTTTTACCAAAGAAACGTAGCATAATACATTTGGCCTAAAGTTATGAAGAAAGATTAATTTATTTGCAAAATTTTATAACACATACGCCGGCGCACATTTGCACTTAAGTCGGCGTAAATATATATATATATATATATATATATATATATATACCATAGTTTGTAGACTATAACTTTCCTACAGACTAAATACTATACATTAATTTGGGTTGTTTTTTACCAAAGAAACGTAGCATAATACATTTGGCCTAAAGTTATGAAGAAAGATTAATTTATTTGCAAAATTTTATAACAGAAATTGACCTTTTTTCATTTATTTAGCAAAAAATAAAAACCCTGTGGTGATTAAATACTGCCAAAGAAAAGCTCTATCTGTCTCAAAAAAAGATAACAATTTTATTTGGGTACAGTGTTGCATTACTGAGTATTTGTCATTCAAAGTGTTACAGCGCTGAAAGCTGAAAATCGGGCTGGGGAGGAAGGAATTTAAAGTGTCCGGTATTAAAGTGGTTAAATAGAAAGTCGCCCTGATGAAACCAATGGGGCAATTCTTTTGAAAATGCATTCAAGGGTCTTTATTAAATTGAAAAAAAGGCCACAGTCTATCTTCCTTTTTATTTGCAGTATGCTTTGATGATGTCTTGGTTGTCCTTAAACTATGATCCTGATATAGATAGGCAGCCGTATATAATAGTTCTCACTGTCTCTACTTTTCTGTCTTCAGGCTGGTGGTTTGTTAGCACAGCAGAAGAACAAGGCTGGGTCCCTGCCACCTATCTAGACTGCCAGAGTGGATCTAAAGACGATTCTGAAATCCACACATCTAAATCTGGTGATGGTAAGTGTATTCTGTTCTGTATTATCATTTTCAGTGGCGGCTGGTGCTCCAAATTTTTTAGGGGGGGGGGGGCGCAAACAAACTGAAAAAATTAAATAAAATCAATTGCAGCCACTGTGCCCATCAAGAGCAGCCACTGTGCCCATCAAATACAGCCACTGTGCCCAATAAATGCAGCCACTGTGCCCATCAATTCCTGCCAGTGTGCCCCATCAATTGGCTCTGTCACTGTGTCCATCAATTGCTGCCAGTGTGCCCATCAATTGCCGCTACTGTGCTTCATCAAATGCTGCTAATGTGCATCCCCTGCCTGACACTTACCTGTCTTGGGTGCTCAATGTCTTCTCCCATCCTCTTCATGTGCTCTGCTATGATTGGACCCTGATAGGCATCCAATCATAGCACCTGTCGCTTCAGCCAATCAGATGACAGCTAACCAGACCCGAGCGCCTGATTGGCTGGGAGGTGGGTCAGTGTTATGAAAGCATTGCGTCCGCTGTTTACCAATTTGGAAGCCTATTAGAGACTATGGCTCTAATCAGGACGCCTATTATGCTGGCCATACGCAGGTTTAATTTCGAAAGAACTTTCTTTTAAAAATCAGAACCTTTGTGCGTTTTGTGATCCAATGATGCCACCATTGTTTTCGAAATTCGACCGACCAAACCTTCAATTTCACCTCGAGTTCCTACAAAAAAGAATTTTCGTATCTGGGAACCTTCTTTTCTACCCAGGAACCTTCTTTTCTTTTTGAAAATTTTCTTTTCTTGCACATGCACATTTCTTTTTCAATTACATTTCTCGCACGATTCTCCCCTCATTGATTAGAAAATCGTTTGTTTTTTTCAAAAAATATCCAACATGTTGACTTATTAAAATTTGATGGCTGCACGAAAATCAGCTGTTGCTGCAGCCCACTAACGTTGCGTAATAAGAATGAAAATTCTTAGATAAGATTTTTGAAAGAAAGATCTTTCGAAATTCAACCCGTGTTTGGCCAGCTGTAATTTAGATGCCTGGCGCCCGACAAGGGGTCGGATACCTGAATAGGGGGCAGCAGCAGCAACCATAGATAGTTTCATGCAATGCATGAATCTATCTTTGGTGATAGAGGGGTGACAGGAGAGAGGGGGTGGCGCTTCTGCGCCCTTTATGGACGCACCACCACTGATAATTTTAGCATTTGATTGTGGTTGCCTTTCCAATGTTCAAATCAATCTTTATTCCTTGTAGAAAATTTCCAGCAGAGTAGATTTGAGCGTTCACTCATTTATAGTCATTCACTGATATATAAACACTACATGGTGTTTACGTATAGCTACAAACCTGCTATGAACCAAGGTAATGCTCTTTAACATCATGCCAGTTTAAACTGTGTTTAATCTCTGCCCCGCTCAGCTTTAATATATGAGAGTTACATTTTCTTCTAAAGTAATTTATCATAAGCAGTACTAAACAGTTTACAGCTGAACATAACAATACACACTACTGCGTTACTGAATGACTCAAGTATTCTGAGCCTCTCTTTCTTCCTGTCTTCCCTTTTTTTTTTAAGATAACTTTTTTTATACTGATGTTTTTAAGGAAATGTGGTGTGCATCATTTGTAGAACATTTCAATATATTATTTTCATGGTATAAAAGTGCTTAGAGCAATACCATTTACATTGTATTGACATACGTACAGCATCAGTTTAAAGAAAAATTGCAGCCTGTCTTCATTTGTATTCTTACTTGGCAGACTGTAGGTCTTGTTTCAGTGACCCAGCAGAACACTGAGATATTGTCTGGAAAATGTTAGTTTTGCTCATCTCTTTAGTAATATTTCTAAAAGGCCATACATGCATGCCGTTGTGATAATTAAACTGGGATTTGTATGAATATGAACAAAATGAAATCTCAAATTGCCTCTTTGTTAACCACTTCAAAACCGCACGCCATCATATGATGTCCAAAAAGGGGATCTCTTATCTCATATGACGTCCTATACTTTGTGCAGGGATATCTGAATGATGCCTGCACCTAGAGGCATCATTCAGATATAATTTTCTTCCGGCGGTGATCCTGCCCAATGTAAAAACGAATATAGCGGCGGTTCCGCCGCTTGATCGTTCTTATAGGCGGTGGGAGGGGACATTCCCCCCCTCCCGCCGCCATCCAGTGCTTCTCCGGGCTCTCCAGTGCCATCGGGGGCCCGGAGAGATGATCGCCGTCCACGGATGTGAAGCATAGAGATGACATCTCTATGACCGTCGGAGGCCCGGGCGCGATGTGATGACGTCACACCCGGGTACACGTAAGTAAACAAA